>CM045899.1:27511259-27523759 GCA_025169545.1 Anguilla japonica | reverse complement strand
GGACACGACCCCGCTGGCGTACGCGGTACGGGGGGGGCTGGGGGGGGGGTAGGGGGGTTAGAGCGGGGGTACCCACCTGGCATTTGGGCCCGGTGTAGCCTTTGGGGCAGACGCAGCGGGCGGAGTCGCCCCCGTCCACGCACACGCCCCCGTTCAGGCAGGGCCGCGACCGGCACTCGCTCAGCTGGTGCTGGCAGTGCGAGCCGGTGAACCCGGCCCGGCACGAGCAGGAGAAGCCGTTGATCTTATCCGTGCAGGTGCCCCCGTTAAAGCACGAGCTGCGGGAACACACACACACCGGGAGAGTCACCAAACACAGACCGGGAGAGTCACCAAACACACACCGGGAGAGTCACCAAACACAGACCAGGAGAGTCACCAAACACAGACCGGGAGAATCACCAAACACAGACCAGGAGAGTCACCAAACACAGACCGGGAGAGTCACCAAACACAGACCGGGAGAGTCACCAAACACAGACCAGGAGAGTCACCAAACACAGACCAGGAGAGGCACCAAACACAGACCGGGAGAGTCACCAAACACAGACCAGGAGAGTCACCAAACACAGACCGGGAGAGGCACCAAACACAGATGGGCACACAGAGCGGGAGAGTCACCAAACACACACTGGCAGTCACAGAGCCGTTCACAGTGGGCCACACTGGCAATCTCTAACACTCGGGTGCATGAAGCTATGAAATGCTTAAGCACAGAACTGTGTTTTATATATTTACAAATTCAGCATGCACTGGTTTACTTTCAGGTATCGTCGCATGATAAGAAAATAATTTTAGATTTAAAAAAAAAGTTCTTATAAACAATTAGCTATGAAAGTGGAATTTGTGCATTGCACACCTCTAAAAAATGTACACTGACATACAGGTAGCATTCTCGGAGTGGATTCTCAGTGCCTCGCATGTGTACACACACACACACACACACACACACACACACGCACGCACACACACCTCTCTGTGCAGTCGGGTATGTTGGTTTCGCAGTGGATGCCGGTGAAGCCGGGTTTGCAGGTGCAGGTGTAGCTGTTGACGTAGTCCGTGCACGTCCCTCCGTTCCTGCAGGGGGAGCTCTGGCACTCGTTGATCTCCATGGTGCAGCGGGGCCCGGTGAAGCCCGGCAGGCAGCTGCAGCGGAAGGAGTTCACCCCGTCCGTGCAGGAGCCCCCACTCAGGCACGGGTCTGCACCAGGAAGAGACGCACGTCAGTGCTCCGCAGGAGACCGCACTCTACAGCAGGAAGCAGTGTCATTCTGTCCTCATCTCTAAGTGTACTGCACGTGTCTACGAAATATTTAACACAGAACTGAGCGTATGGACTTACAAATGCTGTAGGCATGGTTTATGAGTGTGCAGCAGTAGACTACAGCATTAGTCTGCAGTACGCACACACACACACACACACGCATAGCTCTGCTGCAGAAACACGCACACATAGGTCTGCTGCAGAAACACACACACACACACACATACATACACAGCTGTACAGCAGAAACACACACACACACACACACATAGCTCCGTAGCAGTAACACACACACACACACACACACACACAGCACCCCACAGAGGAAGCACACGGTCCCCCTCCCTCTCCGTGTCCCATGTGTGGTGTTGTGCAGGTGTGGGGGCGCGGCGGGTGTACTGCATGTGTCTACGAAATATTTAACACAGAACTGAGCGTATGTACTTACAAATGCTGTAGGCATGGCTTATGAGTGTGCAGCAGTAGACTACAGCATTAGTCTGCAGTACGCACACACACACACACACACGCATAGCTCTGCTGCAGAAACACGCACACATAGGTCTGCTGCAGAAACACACACACGCACACACATACATACACAGCTGTACAGCAGAAACACACACACACACACACACATAGCTCCATAGCAGTAACACACACACACACACACACACACCTCCATAGCAGTAACACACACACACACACACACACACACCTCCATAGCAGTAACACACACACACACACACACACACACACCTCCATAGCAGTAACACACACACACACACACCTCCATAGCAGTAACACACACACACACACACACCTCCATAGCAGTAACACACACACACACACACATAGCTCTGCTGCAGAAACACACACATGCGCACACAGCTCTGCTGCAGAAACACACGCGCACACACACACACACACACATACATACACAGCTGTACAGCAGGGGCGTGTCCCTGGCGGCGGCGGCGGCGGCGGCGCACGCGCTCACTCACTCGGGCTGCAGTCGTTGATGTCGCTCTCGCAGTCGGCGCCGCTGAAGCCGGCGCGGCAGGAGCACATGTAGCCGCCCAGCGTGTTGGCGCAGGCGCCGCGGTTCTTGCAGGGGCTGGCCGCGCACTCGTTGACGTCCATGTTGCACCGCTTGCCTGCGGGGGGGGGATAGGGGGCGACAGTGAGCACATCGCCTGACCCAGGGGGCGCGAGAGAGACCGCGTGTGTGAACGGCGTAGCGTAGCATAGTGCAGCATAGCGTAGCGTAGCATAGTGTAGCGTAGCATAGCGTAGCATAGCGTAGCATAGCGTAGCGGCGGGCGAGTACCTTGCCACCCCGGCGGGCAGGTGCACTGGAAGCTCAGGTAGTCGGCCGTGTGGCTGCACAGGCCCTGGTTGTCGCAGGGGTTGGGCGAGCAGGGCGTCAGCGCGTCGGCGCAGGTGGGGCCGCTGAAGGGCGGCTCGCACAGGCAGGTGTAGCTGGACACGCCGTCCACACAGGTGCCCTGGTTCAGGCACGGACTGGAGGCACAGTCGTTAATGTTCACCTGACACAGGGGACCTGGGAGAGGGAGGGAGAGAGGGGGGGAGAGAGGGGGAGAGAGAGAGGGAGAGGGAGAGGGAGGGAGGGAGGGAGGGGGGGAGAGAGAGAGGGAGAGGGAGAGGGAGGGAAAGAGAGAAAGAGGGAGGGAGGGAGAGAGAGAGAGGGAGGGAAGGGGGAGTGAAATTACTATGTGAACAGTACGGCTTTGATCACACCATTACAATCTGTCATTTTCCTCTTCTGTAGTTACTTTCCTATTACTGGGTAAATTTGAATTGACACATCCATTCAGTTTACAAATTGCTCTGAAATTAAATTCAGTGGATTGGAAACCGTGTTAATATATAGCTGCATCCACTAGGGGGCAGCAGAGGACAATGTGTGATGAAACTGTCTGAAGGCGCACTGTGTGTACACAGCGCCATGTCAAAAACACATTGCTCCTAGAAGCCATTAACCAGTGTGTGCATATACGTGCGCGCGTGTGTGTGTGTGTGTGTGTGTGCAGCGCATTCACCTTTGAAGCCCTTGTGGCACCTGCAGACGAAGCCGTTGAGCTGGTCGATACAGGTGCCCCCGTTCTGGCACGGGGCGGACTTGCAGTCGTTCCGGTCCAAGTCGCAGTTCTTGCCCGACCAGCCGGGCTCGCAGTCGCACCTGTACCTGTGGGCGGGGCGGAGTCTGACATCACTGCGTCTGAGTCACGTCACGTAAACGCTAAAAACGTATAATGGTCAAACTGCGACCCGGCTTATGGACAACAGGCTCGAAATGGTGGCGCACTCTAAATGGAGTAGAGAGGGTGGGGAGGGTTCTTTCCTTTCTGCCACAGTTACCTCACTATCTGATAAACTGCCAAGTTGAGAGGTTTTTTTTTTTTTTTTTAATTCACTATTAAGCGAGTACAGGCCAATCAGAGCCAGGGTCACTGCAGAAACCACAGAGGCTTTATGAATGCAGAAACGAATGGGCAAAGCCCCCCCCCCCCCCCCCCGTTCCCCGCTGTGGGGAGGCAGATGCGAAACGCTAACAGATTAGCCGCAGCCTCTTCTCCACAGGCCACACAGAGCAGGGCCACTCCGGCTGCTTAACCCTATCAGGCGCCACAAGATCAGGAATGTGTGATTAGAACGTTCTTAAGTGAACATTCTGAATGCTGATGTCACAGTCGCTGCTGGCGACGGAAAGCAGTGCAGTTCTAGAACACTGACTGCCTTTTTTTTTTTTTTTTTTTTTTTTTTTAAACATTCCAAAAAAACCGCCTTTTAAAAGGGCTAATAGCCAAGCAGCGGCAGCATGAACTCATTGACCATTCACCAGCTTCCGCTCTGCTCTGTCTCCTGCCACCACCCCAGGGATGAGAGGTTCGTTATGCAGCGGCCTGACTGCTGAGGTTTGTGGGGGGTGCGGTGTATAGCGCCTTTACCCGTTGAGGTCGTCGCGGCAGCTCCCGTGAACGCAGGGGCCGCTGCTGCACGCGTCCACCTCCGAGTAGCACAGGAGGTCGCGGAAGCCCTCGGGGCACTGGCAGTGAAAGCCGTTCTCCTCGTCCACGCACGTGCCCCCGTTGCGGCACGGGTTCGAGGCGCACTCGTCGATCTCCACGTTACACATGGGGCCTGAGAGAGGCGGAGGGGGGGGGAGGGGGAGAGGGAGAGGAAGGGGGGGGAATGGGGAAAATGGGGGGAGTGTCAGTAAGTGCGGTCACAGTAAGCGTGTTTGTGAGCGCGCTGGCGCCCGGTGCGGTCCGGGTTCTGGTTCTGGTTCCGGTTCCGGTTCTGGTTCCGGTCCCGGTCCCGGTCGGGCTGGGGTCTCACCAGTGAAGCCCGGCTTGCACACGCAGTCGTAGCGGTTGACCCCGTCCTTGCAGACTCCGTAGTCGCAGGGGTTGCTGGCGCAGTCGTCGAAGTTGACCTCACAGTTGGGCCCTGAAGAGACAGTCGGAGAGTTAGGGACCTTAGGGCTCTCGCGTAGCGACTGCCACTCGATCGTGTGGCGACGATGGCGGGTGTTTGGGGGGGAAACGTTCCCATAGAGATAGGGCAGGGTACAGGGCGGGGTACGGGGCGGGGTACAGGGCGGGGTACAGGGCGGGGTACAGGGCGGGGTACAGGGCAGGGTACAGGGCGGGGTACGGGGCGGGGTACAGGGCGGGGTACTGGGTGGGGTACAGGGCAGGGTACAGGGCGGGGTACAGGGCGGGGTACAGGGCGGGGTGTGGGGCCGGGGTACAGGGCGAGGTACAGGGCGGGGTACAGGGCGGGGGTGTGGGCCGGGGTACAGGGCGGGGTACAGGGCGGGGGGGTACAGGGCAGGGTACGGGCCGGGGTAGGGGGCGGGGTACAGGGAGGGGTACAGGGCAGGTTACTGGGCGGGGGGTACAGGGCGGGGTACAGGGCGAGGTACAGGGCGGGGTACAGGGCGGGGTACAGGGCGGGGTACAGGGCGGGGTAGGGGGCAGGGTACAGGGCGGGGTACAGGGCGGGGTACAGGGCGGGGTACGGGGCGGGGTAGGGGGCAGGGTACAGGGCGGGGTACAGGGCGGGGTACGGGGCGGGGTACGGGGCGGGGTACAGGGCGGGGTACAGAGCAGGGTACGGGCCGGGGTACAGGGCGGCAGGGGGGGCTCACCGGACGTCCCGTGCAGGCACTGGCAGATGTACTTGTTGACGCGGTCCACGCACTTGCCGCCGTTCAGGCAGGGGTTGCTCATGCACTCGTTGAGCTGATTCTCGCAGCGGTAGCCGGTGTAGCCCGCCTCGCACGCGCAGCTGTAGCTGGCGATGCCGTCCACGCACGTGCCGTGGTGACATGGGTCCGGCTGGCAGTTATCGATGTTACTCTCGCAGAGGGCTCCCTCGAACCCTGGTCACACAGCAAGGGGGGGGGGGGCAGGGGACAAAGACAGCACAGAAAAAAACACATTTTATATTTGCTAGTAGAATCCATGAAGATTCATTTTATAGTGTTTTCCTCACTGCGTTTGTGCTTTGTTCTGTGCCGCAGTCAGATTTGCAGTTACTACCCCGACGCCACCATCTGCCTGCCATCAACGTACGTGAACATGTGTGGAGATAACATTATACTTCCATCTCAGGCACCCCGAACTTCCCCTCTTTCCCTCTCCCTGCCCCTCCTCCTCTCCCTCTCTCTCTCTCTTTCTCTCCCCTCTCTCTCTCTCTTTGCCCTCTTCCCTTTTTCCTCTCCCTCTCCCTTCCTGCCCCCTTTCGGGGCTAATCCGCAGGGCACATAGCCGTGAGGGTGGGCGGGGCACATGCAGATGTTGGATGAGGGCTAAGAGCAGCTGTCGGCTGGTGACACTGGAACTGTGGAATGTGATGGGGGGGTTGGGGGGGGGATGGAAATGGAGGATTAAGTACAGCCCAGGCCCGTGAGCTCCCAAAGACAGGTGCGTGGCACTACCACCCAGGGCCAGTAGGGGGCACATGGGTTGGTTATGGAAGCACTGGACTTGTCTGTGCGACTGAGAAGGATTTCAACAAAACACAGAAACACCCGCTCACAGAAACAGCACTCTCACTGGAAACACGCGCTCACTGCCCCAGACGTACCACAGGAACTCTCTTCGAGGAGCATTCTTGCAGGAAAGCTCACAGGAACGTGCACACACAAAAATGTCATCCCACAGGAATCCTCTCACACAAAAGCTGCGCCACACACAAGCTGTCACGCAGAGACTGACGCAGGTCCGCGGAGTGAGGCCTTACCTTCTGCGCAGCGACACTCAAACCCATTGGGCCGGTCAAAGCACTTGGCTCCGTTTCGACAGGGCGTGCTGGCGCACTCGTCAATGTCAATCTGACACATGGTCCCAGTGAACCCTGGGAGATGCAAATACAGGGGTCAGAGGTCTGTTTCTCACAGCAGGGGACTGGGCAGGATCAGCAGGATCCGGGCACTGAGCGCAGGGCAGGGTGATATTCTGCACCGACTGAGAAAAGTGTTCTGGACTGTTTGAGCTGAGCTGTGTTCCGGAATGTCTGAAGCAAGCTTTGTTCCGGAGTCTCTGAGCCGGGCTGAGTTTCCAGAATGTCTTAACCAAGCTCTGCTCCGGAACGTCTGTGCCGAGCTGTGTTCTGGAATTCTGGAGCTGAGCTGTGTTCTGGAATTCTGGAGCTGAGCTGTGTTCTGGAATTCTGGAGCTGAGCTGTGTTCTGGAATTCTGGAGCTGAGCTGTGTTCTGGAATTCTGGAGCTGAGCTGTGTTCTAGAACGTTTGAGCTGGTCTGTGTTCTGGAACGCGTGGGCCGAGCAGGTTTCTGGAATGTGTGGGTGCTGCCGGGTCGCAGAATGCAGGGACGGCAATAGCAGGAGCCGTGGAATGCCTTGTTCTGGTGAACAGCGCTGGGCTGGGGTCTAGGCTGCGACTGAGGGCACAGTGTTGATTGTTATTCTCTCTAAGGGTGACCCCCCCCCCCACCCCAGCTCTACAGGCTCAATAGCAAGATGGGGGGTGAGGAGGGGGGCTGTCTGCCCCAGATGTAAATTGCGGAGCCGGAAAAGAATCTCATTAGCAGGGCTGCTGTTGTGGGCTCTTTTGGGGGGGGGTGGGGGGGGGGGGTGTAGTTCCTTCTGCTCTCTGACTGAGTGGGGGTGGAGTGGGGTGGGGGGGGGGGGTGACACAGTGGCGTCTTTGTTCAGCCACATTGATAGATGGCTGGGACTCTCAGCACTGCTGATCTAAGCAGGAGAGGCAGAGAAAACATTCAGCCTAACCCCAAGTTCACACAGTCACCCCACTGCCCTGAATCCTGATCCACTTCACACAGTCACCACACTGCCCTAGATCCTGATCCACTTCGCACAGTCACCCCACTACCCTGGATCCTGATCCACTTCACACTGTCACCACACTGCCCTGAATCCTGATCCATTTCACACTGCCGCCACACTGCCCTGAATCCTGATCCAGTTCACACTGTCACCACACTGCCCTGGATCCCGATCCATTTCACACTGTCACCACACTGCCCTGAATCCTGATCCAGTTCACACAGTCACCCCACTGCCCTGAATCCTGATCCATTTCACACTGTCACCACACTGCCCTGAATCCTGATCCATTTCACACAGTCACCACACTGCCCTGGATCCTGATCCAGTTCACACAGTCACCCCACTGCCCTGAATCCTGATCCATTTCACACTGTCACCACACTGCCCTGAATCCTGATCCATTTCACACAGTCACCACACTGCCCTGAATCCTGATCCAGTTCACAGTCACCACACTGCCCTGAATCCTGATCCAGTTCACACAGTCACCACACTGCCCTGAATCCTGATCCATTTCACACAGTCACCACACTGCCCTGTATCCTGATCCATTTCACACAGTCACCACACTGCCCTGAATCCTGATCCATTTCACACAGTCACCACACTGCCCTGGATCATGACCCACTTCACACAGTCACCACACTGCCCTGAATCCTGATCCATTTCACACTGTCACCACACTGCCCTGTATCCTGATCCATTTCACACAGTCACCACACTGCCCTGGATCCTGATCCACTTCACACTGTCACCACACTGCCCTGGATCCTGATCCATTTCACACTGTCACCACACTGCCCTGGATCTGATCCACTTCACACAGTCACCACACTGCCCTGGATCCTGATCCAGTTCACACTGTCACCACACTGCCCTGTATCCTGATCCAGTTCACACAGTCACCACACTGCCCTGAATCCTGATCCAGTTCACAGTCACCACACTGCCCTGAAGCCTGATCCAGTTCACACAGTCACCACACTGCCCTGGATCCTGATCCACTTCACACTGTCACCACACTGCCCTGAATCCTGATCCAGTTCACACAGTCACCACACTGCCCTGGATCCTGATCCATTTCACACAGTCACCACACTGCCCTGGATCCTGATCCACTTCACACTGTCACCACACTGCCCTGGATCATGATCCAGTTCACACAGTCACCACACTGCCCTGTATCCTGATCCATTTCACACAGTCACCACACTGCCCTGGATCCCGATCCACTTCACACAGTCACCACACTGCCCTGATCCTGGTCCACTTCACACCGTCACCACACTGCCCTGTATCCTGATCCACTTCACACCGTCAGCGTACTCGCTCTGGAAGGGGGGGTCGGCCTTACCTGGCGGGCAGGAGCAGGTGAATCCGTTGACCGAGTCCACGCAGCGGCCGTTGTTGACACAGGGGTTGCTCTCGCACTCGTTCACATCCACCTCGCAGTACGTCCCCATGTATCCTAGGAAACGCAAGTAAATTTACCGTAAGCACAGGCAAATGCCCAGAAACGCAGATGAACACCAACAAACAGGTAAAAAAGCCCCCAAATGTATATAAGCACAAGTACAACCTCCAGTTATTTAAATACATTTAGATTCTGTGTAGCATATCAGACTTGGGGGGGGGGGGGGGGGGGGTTTATGTATTGGAGCCATTCTCTCCAGGAGAATTGTAGGAGGGAACAGATTTTTCAACCCCCACGGCTCCCTCCTCATTTTGTCCACATCAAAATGCGATTTAGAGTGAGCACTGCAGTTATGTCTGTGAGCGGTGAAAACCCTGCGCACGGAGGAGGGGGCCACTCGACACGGGGAAGAACGCTGAGGTTTAGCCGTTAGCGGTAATGTGCGCTAGTTGTTTATTCTGGACGGCTCTGCTCGGCACTGCGCGGAGACGTGGAGAAATAATGAGGGCTATCAAAGCCATCCCCCGATGTGGAAATATGTTGGGATCACACACGGCAAGCCTCCGTTGCACTCAACCCTCTACCCAACAATAAAAAGGCCTTGAGCTTTTCCACTCAAAGTGCTCATTATTTAGCTGAAGACCACAGGGAGGTGAAGAGCAGTATGGAGCTTGAAAATATGAATGAGTACTGGTGGCCAATGGCACTGCTGTGCACTGACTATAAAATCCCTTCCAAACCATTCTTGAGTGGGTCAGGGATGTAGCACACACACATTGAAATGTGAATCGGTGAATCGCGGCTATTTTTGTAGATCTTCTCGATTAATTCGATTCATTAGTCCATTTTGGACTAAACAATTCACGTACTATATTATAACAGGCCTGTACTATATAAAGTAGCACCAGCTTGACAAAAAACTGAACATTTCGACATCCCATTACAATGCCTAAGAGGAATTAAGCAGGGGATGCCGGCCATATTGGTTAAAGTGTCTGAATGATGCTTATGCTAATACGTTGTAACTTGGCTCCACTTTTAAAATGGGTTAGGGTTAAAATGGACTTTGTCCTACCCTGAAAGTATTAAATTAATTAAAATTCAACTTAGGTCTCCCTCCGTCTCTTCCTCATTCTCTCCCTCTGCCTCTCCTCCAGTCTTTCCTTCTGTTTCTCTCTCTCTTGCTCTCTCTCTGTTGAGCTGATCCATTGTCGCGGCACTAATTCCCACCAGCCTGCAGCTCATTAGTATTCAGAACACTCCCCCGTCTCTCCCCCCCCCTCCATCCGTAGCCTCGTACTACAAGCCCCGCCCACACGGCAGTGTCGGGACCACGGCCCTGGCCAATCAGGGCTGCAGAGCAGGCTGGTACCTGGCATGCAGATGCAGGTGAACTCTCCGATGCGGTCCAGGCAGGTAGCGTCGTTGTGGCAGGGCATGGATAGGCACTCGTTTATGTCAATCTCACAGCGAGGGCCGGTGTAGCCCCGCCCACACTGGCACTGAAAGGAGCCCTCTGTGTTCACACACTTCCCAAAGTGCTCACACGGGTTAGCACCTGCATGCAAGGAGAGGGCAGTAAGCACACGCATGCACGCGCACGCACACACACACACACGTGCACAAGCACATGCACATACACACACTCACACACTCGCACAGACACACCCACATACATATATATCACACACTTGCACATATACACACACTTTAATTCACACACACACATAAACAACATACACTTAAGAACCCATAGACACATTCTTTTACACACATATGAATACACACAGACACACAAGCATACATAAATAATATACACTTATGAACCCATGCACACCATTTTTTTCACACACACACAGGAAGTCAGATTTACCAATGGAGCATTCGTCCATATCCTGGTTGCAAGCCCCGCCCACGAACCCCGGCGGGCATGTGCAGATGGCTCTGCCGTTCATGGGGTTGGTGTCGCACACGGCCCCCTCGTTACAGGGGTTACTGACGCACGCGTCGTCCAGGTGACACAGCAGCCCTGTGTGAAAACAGCCCAACACAGTCAGACCCCTGCTTTCACAGCATACAGACCAGACCGCGTTCAGTGAGACTGGATACGTGTGAGACGGTGAGTAACAGTAACAGTGTTCAGCTGTAAACGTAAGACTGTTCAGGTCTGTAGGACAGACTATCTGAGTGAGACACTGTACAGGTGAGACACTGTACAAGTGTGACAGTGTACAGATTAGTGTGCAGTGAACAGGTGAGAGTGTACAGGTTAGTGTGAGTTGTGCAGGTGAGACAGTGTCAGGTGTGTGTGTGTGTGTGACAGGTGGCCCAGATTGTGTGCAGGTGAGACAGGTCAGAGTGTGTACAGGTTAGTGTGAGTTGTGCAGGTGAGACTGCGCTCAGGCGGTGTGTGTGTGTGTGTGTTGGGGTCCGGGTCCGGGCGTGGCTCGCCTGTCTTTCCCACGGGACACTCGCAGAAGAAGGACGCGATGCGGTCGTGGCAGGTGGCGCCGTTGAAGCAGACGGCCGTGGCGCAGTCGTCGATGTTCTCGCTGCAGTCCTCGCCGATCCAGCCGTTGACGCACACGCAGGTGTGGCCGCCGATGGTGTTGAAGCAGGTCCGCCGTTGTGACACGCGTTGGGCTGCATCAGACACTCGTTCACATCCTCCACGCAGTACTGGCCTGTGAGCACACACACACACACACGCGCGCACACACGCTTTATACAGGCAGACACTAGAACGCACACAAATTTATACACGGACACTGACACAAAACACACACTGTATACAGGCGCACTAAAACGCACACACACGCTTTATACAGGCAGACACTAAACGCACAAACACACTGTATGCACGCAGACACTAAAATGCACACACACGCTTTATACAGGCAGACACTAAACGCACAAAACACACTGTATGCACGCCGACACTAGAATGCACGCACAAACTCACACTATATGCAGGCTGACACTAAAACGCACACACACACACACACTTTATAGAGGCAGACACTAAAACGCGTGCGCACACACGCACAAAACACACTTTGTACAGGCAGACACTAAAACACACACACACTCTGTATACAGTCAGACACTAAAATGCACACACACACACATTAAAGACACACACACAGACATGCCAGCGTGTGGGGTACCTGTCCACTCAGGGGGACACTGGCAGTTGTAGGTGTTGACCCCGTCCACACAGATTCCTCCGTTCATGCACTTGTGTCCCGGGCAGTCATCCACGTTCACCTCGCAGTTGTGTCCCTGAAACCCTGCAGAAGACGTTCAGGACCTCATTAGCATATTCAAAACTAATAACGCAGCCAATGATTGGTGCAAAACAAAATGCCACGCACCAATCATTGGTCGTGTTACTGGTTTTGCATGTGCTAAAAGGCTTTGCACGGGCCCGAGAGCCGAGACAGAGGCAGAGATGGGGGGAACAGCATCTCAGGTCGGGCC
>CM045899.1:27461259-27508759 GCA_025169545.1 Anguilla japonica | reverse complement strand
AGGGAGGGAGGGGGAGAGGAGGAGAGAGAGAGAGGGAGGGGAGACGGAGGGAGGGAGAGAGAGAGAGATGGGGAGGGAGGAAGTAAGAGAGTGACAGAGGAGAGAGGGAGAGGGAGAGAGGGAAGGAGAGAGGGAGGGAGGAAGGGAGGGAGAAAGAAATATGGAGAGGAACAGGAAGAGAGAGGTAAATATCGGGCCCCTGACAGCTCCGGTGTTGGTGTTAAATTCAGCCTGGGATCCAGAGCAGCCGAGCATGGCCGCAGACATGGCTGCACCTCCACGCCACAGCCTTTCAGACATGAAAGAGCCCCCGTTTATCCCTTTCCATCCCTCCATCTCTCACTCCCACTTCCTCTCCCTCCTCCGCGCACGCCCTCGCCCTCGCATTCCCCCACCATCAATTCCTTTTTTCCTCTCCCCCTGCTTCGCTGGCGGAGGGGTATTTCAGCTCTGAGAGAGCGAGAGAGAGGGGGGGGAAAGAGAGAGAGAGCGTTCATTTTCCACACTGCTAGGCTGGCCAGGAGCCGTGGTGCTGTCTGTAACAGCTGCTAACCTGTAACACCGTTAACCTTTA
This sequence comes from Anguilla japonica, assembly GCA_025169545.1. NCBI lineage: Eukaryota > Metazoa > Chordata > Actinopteri > Anguilliformes > Anguillidae > Anguilla > Anguilla japonica. The sequence continues at coordinate 27,508,185 of CM045899.1, read as the reverse complement.
ACAGAAAACATTACTCAGTCCATAATGGGAGCTGTTAAAACAGCCAGGACTGATTAAACTGTCCCGCACATTAGAGTGGGGGAGGGGGGAGGGGGGAGGGGGGAACGGGGGCGGAGGTTCTGGCAGTCTGGGGTTTTTTTTTTTTGCGTCTGTTTGGCCCAAACTGAGTTTCCACACCCCTGTTCTCTGTCTTCAGCGCAGAGAAGGAGAACATGGATAACACAGAGACAGAGCACAGAGAAACACACTGAGAAACACACAAAGAGACACAGCACAGAGAAACAGCAGAGACAGAGCACATAGAAACACACTGAGAAACACACAAACACAGAGACACAGTGCAGAGAAACAGCACAGAGACAAAGCACAGAGACACACACTGAGACAGAGCACTGAGAAACACACAAACACAGAGACAGCGCAGAGAAAAACAGCACAGAGAAACACACTGAGAAACACAAACACAGAGACAGCACAGAGACAGAGCACAGAGACACACACTGAGACAGAACACTGAGAAACACACAAACACAGAGACACAGTGCAGAGAAACAGCACAGAGAACAGACAGCACAGAAACAAGATATGAAAATGCAGCGCAGGAAAAACACACAGGGAAGCAGCGCAAGAGATGCAGCGCAGGGACAGCACAGTGCTGTGCAGAGAGACACAGGGCCTGAATAGGGATCCTTTCACCACGGTGGTGTCACTACAGTACGTGCTGTTCACTTTTCACGGACAAATGTAAATCTGTATTACATCATTTCTCTCCCTCTCTCTCTTTCTTCCTTTTCTAGAGCTCCACTGAATTGGCCTGTTCCAGTTCCCATGGTGACTGTTTCAGCTTCTGAACCCCCTCCAGTGGATCCCCCCCCCCCACCACCACCCCATACTGCGGGGTGAGAGGTCAAAGGTCAGTATTCCGATTGTGATGATAATGTCAGTGAGGGTGAGGGGGGGGGGGGGGGGAGGAGGAGGGGGGGGGGGAGAGGGAGAATGTCATATTTCCTGTAATCCCTCATCTGCTGCTCTCAAAACACTCAAACCCCTTTCTGAAGCCCCAGATCCTCGTAGCCCTGGCAACCTCACAGACGAATGAACAAGGCTGACACCCCACCAATCACACGCAAGAAAAGCCCCCCCCCCCTCCCCCACCCCCTGTCCCCAGGGTATTTGTCATGGCTTGGCTGGGTTTATTTAGAAGCAAATTAACTGTCTGGAATCTTGGGTATGACCAAAAAAAGAGGCGTTAGAAGGAGCACATTGAGAGCTGTTCTCTTTCTCTCTCTCACACACACACACACACACACACATTCTCAGGTACCCTGTCTCTTTCTCACACACACACACACACACACACACACACACGCACACATTCTCAGGTACACTGTCTCACACACACACACACACACACACACTCTCAGGTACACTGTCTCATTCTCACATGCACACACACATTCTCAGGTACACTGTCTCATTCTCTCTCTCTCTCACACACACACACACACACACTCTCAGGTACACTGTCTCATTCTCACACACACACACACACACACATTCTCAGGTACACTGTCTCATTCTCTCTCTCTCTCACACACACACACACACACACTCTCAGGTACACTGTCTCATTCTCACACACACACACACACACACATTCTCAGGTACACTGTCTCATTCTCTCTCTCTCACACACACACACACACATTCTCAGGTACACTGTCTCATTCTCTCTCTCTCACACACACACACACACACACACACACACACTCTCAGGTACACTGTCTCATTCTCACACACACACACACACACACTCTCAGGTACACTGTCTCATTCTCTCTCTCACACACACACACACACACACACACTCTCAGGTACCCTGTCTCTTTCTCACACACACACACACACACACACTCTCAGGTACACTGTCTCATTCTCTCTCTCTCACACACACACACACACTCTCAGGTACATTGTCTCATTCTCTCTCTCTCACACACACACTCTCAGGTACCCTGTCTCTTTCTCTCACACACACACACACACACACACTCGGGCATAAATTACCCTCATATCACTCCTGAAAATGTGGCAGATTAAAGGAGGCAATAATCTTTTCTGACATACTTCCCTCACTCTAATGGACAACAAGCAAACTAAAGCTACGCACAAAATAATGTAGGGCTGCACCTATCAGTCATTTTGTTCTCCAGTACTCTACAAACATTTTTATAGAGTAATCTAATGATTAAAATGATACAAAAACATTCATTCTTTTGAAACAACACTTAATGGACTGAATTTATGGATGCAGTGAAGGATTCAAAACAATACTATGACAACCATTCCATTCTCACAAAATTAAATTAGAATGGCTTCATTGAGGAGTAAATTCTATTAGATGCCCCACCCAACTCCAAAAACTCAAACAAATATTTATGTTGAGAGAAGGGAACCCATCTATCTGCAAGAGAAGCGTTATTCCACTTATTTCTCCAAAGCAAACAGCAGAGTTTGTTCACTGACAGACACAATGGGGAAATTAGTAGGATCTCAAATGATTATAAACAGTGTTCACTGACACAATCTTTAATCATGTCAAAATTTGCATACTGAATCATTTTTGCAATGAATGTTTGTTAGGCTAACTGTTGCAGTCCTATAATAGTGTATGGCATGTGTGTTTTTGTGTGAGTGTGTGTATGTGTATGTGTGCGTGTGTGTGCGGGCGTGCGTGTGTGTGTATGTGTGTGTGTGTGAGTGTGTGCATGTGTGTGTGAGTGTGTGTTTGTGTATGTGTATGTGTGTGAGTGTGTGCATATGTGCGTGTGTGCGTGCGTGTGTGTGTGTGTGTGTGTGTGTGACAGCCCGCCGGACGGCCCAGAGCAGCTGCAGCTCCGCCCGCACCCAACATCTGCGCACATCTGTCAGCCGCCCGCCCGCCGCCGCGCCACAAAGACCCGATTCTGCGAGCCGCCGCGGAGAGGGGATCACCGATTCTCCCCGCTCAGACGCCCGGCGCTGAGCTACGTTTCACAAACCGGCCCGTTCTGCCACACGTGAGGTTTAAAAACAAAAAAACAACAACAAGAAAAAGAAACAAAACTGCGTATTATTCACTGTTATAAAGTGCCCTGGTGGCGCTGGGTTTCAGAACGGCCTGTGGGGGGGGGGGGGCTGTGGGATTACCCATGATGCTTTGCGCTCAGGAGTCTCTGCTGCAGAAGACTACAGATAAACACCGCAGCTGAACCCTGGGTAACCTCCCCAGGACCTCGTTATGTCCTTCACTATAACCATTAGTGCTCAGCTTCACTATCTGACCCAAAGCCCAACGCCAGGGTCTAAATCATCCACCTCAAACTCACCAAACACCAGTGCATCATTCTTGTTGTAAACAAAAATGGCAACAAAAAAAACAAAGTTTCAGCCCATAGGTGATAAAAAAATATAATTTGCTAGTAAGTTCCATATGTTACAAGGGAAGTGTGTGTGTGTGTGTGCATGCATGCACGCACGCTCACCAGATGGAGAAAAAAGTTTTGTGTGTGTGTGTAAAAGAGAGAGAGAAAAGAAAGAAGGGAGCTTGTGTGTGTGTGTGCGTATGTGTGAGAGAAAGTGACCAGCTAACGTCACTCAGAAAACACGGATGGAATGCAGTCTGCACAGGATATGTCACCTAATTACAACACGACCAATTTGCATCCCAAAAACAATGAAGTTTAACTCAAAATTCCAACCATTACAGTCACATTGCTGCTGGCAAAAAAACAGGCGGCCATTAATGAAATCACTAAATATTTCCATGATCTAAAACAAACCCTGGATGCCACGGCAACGCGGTGAAATCGGTGGTTCAGCCTCAAAGCCACTACACTCGTAACCTCTAACACAGCTTATGAGTAAACTTTAGCTTCAGAGGGAACCGCCCCTTTAACACAACTTACAAATTAACTTTAGCTTCAGAGTGAACCGCCCCTTTAACACAGCTTATGAATTAACGTTAGCTTCAGAGTGAACCGCCCCTTTAAAACAACTTACAAATTAACTTTAGCTTCAGAGTGAACCGCCCCTTTAACGCAGCTTATGAATTAAGGTTAGCTTCAGAGTGAACGCCCCTTTAACACAACTTACAAATTAACTTTAGCTTCAGAGTGAACCGCCCCTTTAACACAGCTTATGAATTAACGTTAGCTTCAGAGGGAACCGCCCCTTTAAACTTAATAGTTAACTATAGCTTCAGAGTGGACTGCCTCTTTAACACAGCTTATGAATTAACAGTGAGCCACCCCTTTAAAAGTGTGGGGGGGGGGGGGGGGGGGGGGGCGAGAGAGAGAGACTGGGTTTTGAGTTTTGAAGAACGGTGGCTTGTGAATGAGAATTAGAGGAGTTGGAAATCTTTATGCAGATTACTGCTCTCAGTGTGTTTCCAAGTGTTCAGGCTACTATTCAGCAATTCATTGACCCAACGTGTAGCTTTCATTTTTGGCAGCACGTCATTTCATAACAGATATTAACTGAACATGTGGATAAGTGTACACACACACACACACACACGCACGCGCGTGCGCACACACACACACACACACACACACACGCACGCGCGCACACACACACACACGCGCGCGCAGCAGAGAGGAAGAGGGAGACAGCCGGGTGAGTAACGAGGGCGTCGCTCCTCTCCTTTTTCACGGCTGCGGAACCCGATCCCTCGCTTCCTGCTCCGGAGGTCAGGTGACACACAGCAGCTCCCTCACCGCCAGGCCGCCGCACCGTCACAGGGACACCGGGGGGGGGGGGGGTGGGGGGGTCACGCCACCTGAGGGGCCGGTCGGCCAATCGCAAGCCTTTCCCCTTTTCCGTTGGCCATCCCGAACCCTCGCCCGCTGTGCGCACGCCCCACGTACCCGCGGGGGAGGAGACCCCGCGCGGCACCCGGGTCTGAGCCGCAAACATTCGGGATTTGGCCGGGACGCCCCCCCCTGCCCCTCCGCAGGCGCACACACTCACACACACTCACACACACTCGCGCGCAGTGCGGGAGAGCGGGGGGCAGGGTCTTCAGCACGCTTTCACAAACCCATTGTGTGTGAGAGGGGTGCAGTGTACCAAACAGACTGCCTTTCAGGCGCAGGCTCTCACGGGCCAACAGGCCTCATCCGTCGCCACGGCAACAGTACCCATGGTAAGAAGTCCGGGGGGGGGGGGGGGGGGGGGGGGAGGGGGGTGGAGAAAGGGGGAGAGTCATTGGACAGGGTTCCGTGAGGACACTTTCTGCACTTAAAGAGTCATCCCCCCCCCCCACCCGCTCCCCCCTCCCCCCACCAAAAAAAAAACCTTAAATATAATCTCCAAAATACCACCAAGTCCCCCAGAACTTTATGCAGAGATCCCAGGAACGATAAGCCTGTTTGTGTGTATTTTTCTGGTCAAACCTCACAGTTTCAATTGACTAACAATGGCGGTTTTTGAGACAATGGAGGCATTGAAATCCCCACAGGGGGGAGACATCTACTCTCACCCATGGCTTGAATGTTAAGTATGTGAAAACACGGGGGCCATAAAAGTCTCCTCTCTTACTGTAAAAAGTGTATCTGGCCGCGGTGCGGTGCGTGCGGAGGGGCGGAGGAGGACGGCCGTGGCTGGACGGTCCCAGCGTGGAGGCACACAGACACATTCCTCACTCCGTATTAAAGTGGCTCGCTGACAGGGCGGGTCGCACCGCCGTAAACCGGGGGTCAAAGGTCACCCGCAAGCTGTGAGGCCATTTCTTCAGAGCTAGCCCTAGAGGGTGTCTGTCGGAGACTTCCTCTGGGGGGGTGGGGGTTTGGGTTGGGTTTGGGTTGGGGGGGGGGTTCTCTCTGTGTCTGGCTGTGTGGGGGGTGGGGGGTAGGGAGTGGAGGGTGGGTGGGTAAGGGGGGGGGGGCGTCCTTGAGTGGTTCTCACTTCACTGTGTCTGGCTACGTTGCGCTAGCCTCCATTGCTCTTAAGCCCGTACACACCTGTTGTTTTCCTGCTCGAAGCTCGCTATCGTGTCATGACTTGGGTCTTGTGGGCATGTTTCTCTCTGGGTGAATACACGACAAGTCAGGAACAAAGGGGGATAATAACAGAAAAGATGGGGATACCAGGGAATGCACCCCCATCTTTGCAGACCGAGCCAGTATTTACATTACAACTCTGACAGTGTCGTTAAACCTTTTGTCTGGTATGAATACAAAATATGGGGCTCACTCACTCAGCAACTCTTCTAAATGGGGGGGGAAAAAAAGGAATAAAATCCTGCATACAGAATAATGTAAAAACAAGGGCTAGAAATTACTGTAGGGCTGAAGAAACCCACAGATTTCTTGTTCGCATTCATATCGAAACAATGAGCCATAAAATTTTAAAAACTATTCCATCTTACAGTCCCACAGCGCAAGGCCCCGTTCAGCCAAGAAATGTGTCCCCTCAGTCAACCGGCCCCGAATCATAAAATCGCTCACCGGCTTTGGCCATCGCTGCCCTGCAACCAAGCAATTAAGGGTGGTGTAGTGAAATGAGATCGTAATATATGGAACTTTTAGGACAATTAAAATAAATCCCAGTGTAAACTTGACCGTGATCCAACCCCAAACAGAAACTGTACCCTTGCTGGTGTGACCACAGCCTGGCCTGGCCCTCGAAAGAGACGGACACAAAACCCCAGAGAGAGAGAGAGAGAGAGAGAGAGAGAGACAGACAGACAGACAGACAGAGAGAGATAGAGATTGAAACTGAAACTGGAGGCCACACCTAACATCTAACATTTAATCTGTTGAGTCCCTGTGCCCGAGAGAGAGAGGAAACACAGCAGACTAGATATTACATTACTGTAAAACCATGTACAGTATTTCCCTTCCATATTCCACTATGCACATGGAGAGCCCTTTGGAATCAGATTTACAGAGAGCTTGTCTACCTGTGTGTTCACCTCTAACTGAGTGCACACACCCCCGTCTCAGATGTAAATGCAAACGACACTTCGTTGGCATGGTTTCACAGTGTATAGGGTTGCCAAATAAGTGGCACAAACGTTAAACCCCTTAAAACGGCAACAGCAATTTCTGAATATACCCCTTTTTTTCAGTTTCCTCCCTCTCTCTCTCTGCGCCAGTGTATAACAGTTCTTACAGGTGTGTGTGTGTGTGTGCGTGCGTGTGTGTGTGTGAGAGAAAGAAAGAAAGCAGGAGGGACGGCGAACAAGTGAGTAGAAAGAGAAAGAGAGCGAAAGTGTGGGAGTTTTTCTGTACATACGATGAAAAGACCAAGAGTGCCTGTTATCTGCTCCAATAGAGCAGCACTTAGTGAGCTCACGTTTCAAATAACAAACCCAGGCTGTGAAAATTCACACCACACATTTACACACACACACACACACACACACACACTCACGCACACACTCATGCACGCACGCACAAATGCACCCTTCAGCATGTTTCGCATTACAATGGTCATAATTTGTAAAAAATTTCTGTCAAATCTTTTGACAAAATGGAATAATCAGAACCAGAGAAAAATCCACTCAAAAGCTGGTGAAAGTTTCACAAAACAAGCGCATTTTCCCCTCCAGCTTGGAAACAAAGCCAGACAAAGACCTGAAACCTGCATTTGCATAAGCAAATACATACAATTATTGTGTGTTCCCACTGCTTTCATAAGTTAATGATCTTAGTTTGCCTGAATTTATGAATCTATTCAAAGTGTTTTTGTGAGAGAGTTAAGACTTTGGCTGAGTTCTGTAGCATGCAGTTAGCTGGCTAAATTGGCAAAATTACAGCGTTGGCAAAACAATTTTTCCACTGTGTAGACTTGTAGATTAGGTTAAGCACCTATCAGATATCTATCATAACTGTATGATTGTAATGTTGTCCAATATTGCCAGGAGTCCGCCAGCACATTAGTTACGGTGTAGTCCAATGGAATGTTGGGTTTTCAGTGTTGCACTGTATGTAAAACAAGCAGGATGGGTTGTGGTTGTAGACGGTGATGTGTGAGTGGGTTTTCCTGTGGAGTGTGATGTGATAATAGCTGTGTTAGAGATTTCGATGTCTGAATTGGTCGTTTCGCACATTGTGATGTGTGGACGGGTTGAGTTAGAGATTCAGCTGTGTGAATGGTTTGTGTTGTAGCGTGAGATGTGAGAACGGGTTGTGTTGTGGAGTGTGATGTGATAGTGGGTTGTTTCAAAGATTTTGATGTGTGAATTGGTTTTGTTGAAGGTTGTGGTGTGGTTTTAAAAGTGTGTGTGTGTGTGGATGCTAAAAATGGGTCACCAAAACTGATCTCTAGGTGGCTTGATAACAAAGCAGTTACTGAGTCTGATACTGTTTTACACCAACATGCTTTGTCAGCTCAGTGGAAAGTGGAAATACAGAAGAAAATTGGGCAAAAATACAGGCTTGAACCCCCGAAAAGCGAGCAGTTGAGGTAAAAAAAAAAACTCCCCAGTGGGAAGAAAAACACTCAAATGTACAGACAACCATGCTGTGTATAATATGATATATGAATGGTGGGTGGCATGGAAACCACATGCGTGTTACATACACCTGCTGGACAGCATTACTCACCATTTTTAATGGATTTTTTAAATAATTCCACTCTAGCAAGAAAGCTGCCAATACCCTTATGCACAAGGCTGTGTTCTTCCCCATAGCAATGACCCCATTTACAATGTCACAGTTAGACATTACATTAATAACAGCTTGTATTTGTGCGTGTGTGCATGTGTATGTGTGTGTGCATGTGTATGTGCACGTGCGTGTGTGTATGTGTGTGTGCACATGCATGTGTGTGTGTGCATGTGCATGTGTGCGTGTATGTGTGTGTGTGTATGTGTGTGTGTGTGTGCATGTGTGAAAGTGTGCGCGTGTGTATATGTTCACGTGCACGTGTGTGTATGTGTGTGTGTGTGTGCATGTGTGAAAGTGTGCGCGTGTGTATATGTGCACGTGCACGTGTGTTTGTGTGTGAGCGTGTGTGTAAGTGTGCGTGTGTGCGTATGTGTATGTGCGTGTGCGTGTGTGTATGTGTGTGAGCGTGTGTGTGTGTGTGTGTGTGTGTGCATGTGTGAAAGTGTGTGTGTGCGCGTGTGTATATGTGCACATGCACGTGTGTTTGTGTGAGCGTGTGTAAGTGTGCGTATGTGTATGTGCGTGCATGCGTGTATGTGCGTGCGTGTGTGTGTGCATGTGCGCGTATGTGTGTGTGTGTGTGTTCTGTGATTAGAGAGGAATGCTCTGCTCTCCCTGGAGTCATCTCAGGAATGCTGTGCTCTGTCCGCGGGTCTGATCCAATCTGTGCGCCATCAGGTCGCCCACACCCCTCAACCAAAACTCCCCACTGCCCCGTCCCTGTCTCACACACACACGCACACACACACACACACACCACTGCCCCATCCCTGTCTCACACACACACACACACACACACACACACCACTGCCCCATCCCTGTCTCACACACACACACACACCCCTCAACCAAAACTCCCCACTGCCCCGTCCCTGTCTCACACACACACACACACACACACACATGCACGCACGCACACACATGCACACACACACATGCACACACACAAACACACGCACACACACACATGCACGCACACACACGCACACACACACGCACACACACACACACACGCACACACACACCAGTCCACTCCACCATGGGAACACAACGCCCTTGGTTCCCACGGGTTATTAAAACACTCACAATTTATAGAGTTCTTCCCTTACTGAGGTCAAAACAAACCCATCAATAACACTCAAAACCCAGAGGACCATTTTAACCCCAATATTCCACATAAAAACGTCAGCTTCCCAGCGCTGTTTATGAAAAGAACTGGTTTTAATGCAGTACAGACTACTGTGAGAGAGCCTAGCTTTACTGCAGTACAGACTACTGTGAGAGAGCCTAGCTTTACTGCAGTACAGACTACTGTGAGAGAGACTGACTTTACTGCAGTACAGACTACTGGAGAGAGCCTGGCTTCAATGCAGAACAGACTACTGTGAGAGAGCCTGGCTTTACTGCAGTACAGACTACTGTGAGAGAGACTGGCTTTACTGCAGTACAGACTACTGTGAGAGAGACTGGCTTTACTGCAGTACAGACTACTGTGAGAGAGCCTGGCTTTATTGCAGTACAGAGACTGTGAGAGAGCCTGGCTTTATTGCAGTACAGAGACTGTGAGAGAGACTGGCTTTACTGCAGTACAGACTACTGTGAGAGAGACTGACTTTACTGCAGTACTGACTACTGTGAGAGAGACTGACTTCACTGCAGCACAGACTACTGTGAGAGAGCCTGGCTTTATTGCAGTACAGACTACTGTGAGAGAGACTGACTTTACTGCAGTACAGACTACTGTGAGAGAGCCTGGCTTTACTGCAGTCCTGACTACTGTGAGAGAGACTGACTTTACTGCAGTACTGACTACTGTGAGAGAGGCTGGCTTAACACAGTACTGATCATGGTGAGAGACCAGGAATGGCTTTAGCCAGAATCTGGTTGACAGGTGTCAACTGTTGAGTTAGCTTGAAGCTCTACACATAACATCATGATTTATGAAAAGATGCAACTGAGGCTTATTAGCAAATCATTTCCCCGGATGCTAAGCGGACTAATCTCACTTCTGCAGTGACGACCCGGTCAAGCTCACAGTTCCCCAAGCTTATGAGCCTAAAGCCCTGATTTATACTTTGTCGCACGTCCTTTCAACAAGTAGTGCATGAAAAAAAAGACTTATTTTCAACTGTAAAATAGTGTCGCACAACACTTTTTTCAGTGTGACGCACCTCTAGAATTTTGTCATGTCGCAGAACTTCATGCTTTGTCGTGCAGTGTTGATTGGACAGCCAAATGGAACACCGAAATTCATTGTCATGGATACGTCATTACTTTCGGTTTATCTGAGTGACAGACCGGATTCTTTTTCTTTATTTAAAAAAAAAACAAAACAAAAGTAGATATTAAATTTATTCCTCCCCTATTTTTCTCAGTAATTTCACCGGGCGCCGGAATGTTCTCCCAGATGGTAAACACCAGCAGTTTTGCGTCTTGTTGCCACGGACAACAGAACCCTCTCCACAGCCCTTTGCTGAAGTATAAACGCGAAACGTTGTGCGACACTTTCTTTTCTGTCACGCGGCACTTGTCGAAAGGGTTGTACGACAGAGTATAAATCAGGCTTCACAACTACCGAGGCTACCCCAGCAGTACGGAGTGCCGTTTCAGGATGGCTTCAACTCTCAAAAAGTTACAACTTTTGTGTCACAAATATACAATTTATGTGTTACAAAGGGAGGCTTCTTACCACAGAATCTGCTGAAAGTAACACAAAATGTGTTGTCCTTGACTAGACGTGGAGGTATGTTTAAAAAATGACACGCTACGTGTTCTCTTTAACACATCAGAGATCTGTTTTGAGAGTGCAGCAGTACAGAGTGTAGTTAGAGGGTGGTTTTAACCCAGCAGTACTGATTCCAGTGAGGGGCTGGTTTTAACCCAACAGTACTGATTCCAGTGAGGGGCTGGTTTTAACCCAGCAGTACTGATTCCAGTGAGGGGCTGGTTTTAACCCAGCAGTACTGATTCCAGTGAGGGGCTGGTTTTAACCCAGTAATGGCACGCGGGACACAAAAGCTCGTCCCCCCTGCTCCCCAACTCCATAAGGCCCCCCCCCCCCCCCCCCCCGGCCCCCCCGGCCTCTGGCTGTCTCCCCCGGCATGTGGCGGTCAGCACTCAATGCCAGCACCTGGCCTCCCCCCCCCCTTCCGCTGCATTACCATCACAACATCCACCACCTGTTTGCCCTCCTCCTCCCCCCCACACCCCCATTCTTCCAGCTCAGCCCCCTCTGAAAGACTCCATCTCAATCCGCCCAATTATCCACCTCCTCCAGCCAGCCTGCAGCCCCTTCCCCCCCTCCCCTCCTCTCCCATCCCCTCCCCTCCCCCAGCTCCTCCAGGGGTACTGACTCAGAGCTTCCCGAAGCACTGTGACTTGTGTCCTCCAGAGTCACTATGACTCAGAGCTTCCCGAAGCACTGTGACTTGTGTCCTCCAGAGTCACTATGACTCAGAGCTTCCAGAAGAACTGTGACAAAAAAAAAGACCTCTACGCTGCAGTCTTACCCCTTTCAATTCCATCAATACTGATGGAACCCAGAAAATCACCCACCGATCAGCGCCCAACCCTGACCAAACCCTACCTTCACTTTGGCCGAACCCTGCCAGCAATCACCACACCCGGCAAATACAGACCAAGCCCTGCCGATGCTGACCAAACTACGCCAACACTGACCCAACTGTGATGATACTGACTAAAGCAGTGGTCTCCAACCCTGGTCCTGGAGAGCTACAGAGTCTGCTGGTTTTCATAGTGACTCTGCACTTCATGAATCAATTAGAGCAGTTGATTACACAGTTAACTCAACTCACCTGGTGTCTTGGGTCTCAACCAGCAGACCCTGTAGCTCTCCAGGGCCAGGGGACCACATAATACACATTCCCAGTCTCTCATTGGATGGGGATACTGAACAGATGCTTTTAAAATACGTATGTACTGGAGAACTGAGTGTGGCAATGAACCCATTTTTCCGTTCATTCTCAGGTCACACAAAATGATGTAGTGCTCTGACTGCGAAATCCATAGTCACAGAGGGAAGCAGCCAATCGAAGAGGGTGACAGCACAACAACCAGCCAATCAGAGAGGGAGACGAAGCCGAATCAACCAATCGCAGCTTTTGACCATACCAAATTAATTCCACGACACACAGAGGGGTGGTGAGGCTCTCGCTCTACCAAACTAACACAAGAGCAGCAGCGACATGACAACCATCATCATCGTCGTCGTCGTCTTCATCATCATCAACAGCGAAAGGATGGGGGGCGTGGCCAGTGAGATCACACGGCCGTGTGGTGGAATGCGCGTTTATGTCGGAGGGGGCAGCGCCAGGCTCGGGGACGGGCTCGGAGGGGCGGACTGGTTAGACTGGTGGGCCGAGCGGAGTCGAGCCAAGCCGGACCGCATTCCAGCAATACTGGAGAGCCGGCCGGGGTCTGCGCTGGAGACCAGCGCAGCTACGATCGCACCGCCAACGACCCTGGCCACAGACTCTCAGAGGGCCGAACGCGCCTCCAGGCTAATCCCCCACAGGCATGGGGGGAGGGAGAGAGAGCGGGACGGCACGCCTACGCAGTTCATACGGTGGGACAGGGGCGTACGCGCGGTGAGTACCATTCTGTAGAAGTGGCAGGTAAGGTCCGGGACAGTAAACGAGCCCTTTTCTCCGCTATTGTCTGCATATATTCAGTTTTTTTGTGTGTGTGTGTGTGTGTGTGTGTGTGTGTGTGTGTGTGTGTGTGTGTGTAACTTGCTGAGGGACAAGAGGCGAAATGCTAGGGGACAGCCAGAAGGCTCTGCACTGTCCCCGTCAAGCAAATGCAAAAAACAAACAGGCAGACAGACAAACAAACATGCCCAGAGAGGAGGAGAGCGATGTGGCTGGTTACGCAAGCCCACCGACCCCTGCGCTACTATTGGCCAGTCTCACAGAGGGGCGGGGCTTACGCCTGCCATCGGCCCGCATACCACACATCCTCCAGACCCTTCTGCGCATTGCTTCCCCCCCACCTCCCCCCCGCTCTTCCCCCTATCTCATCTACCTGCTCTTCCCTCCTCTGTCTGATCTACCCTTTCTTCACCTCCTCTGTCCTAGGCTCTGATCTCGCCTTTCTGAAAGGGGTGGATGGTTACAGGCAGGTATCTGGGGGGGGGGGGGGGGGGGCAGGCAGGGGAGGGGGAATAAAGGTGCTTTTCTGCTCTGGGAGAGGTCTGGTTACACAGTGACCTCTCTCTCTCTCTCTCTCTCTCTCTCCCCCTCCCTCCCTCTCTCCCTTTCTTTCTTTTGCTCTCTTTCTCTCGGACCAGTTGGACCACTTTCCTGCCCCTGGCAGTGGAGAGACACTGTGGCCTCTTTCTGTGCCGGGATTCGATGTCCCTTTTCCCTCCGTTTCCCCTGAGCCTCATCCCTCTCCCCTCCTCACCCCCCCCCCCCCCCCCCACCCCCCCTCCACCCCACCCCCCTTGCCCATATCTACATTCTCTGCCTCTAAATACCCACTATCTGAAAAGGGCAGAAACGAGAATAGTAGACACGGTCGTCCAGTCCAGGTGCGTGCGGATCTCAAAATCTTCACCAGGGTTTCCGGGGTAACACCGCTCACTACAGCTCTGCTGCAATCTAACCAAGACATTACCGCACACAGGTGTCACGGCTCACCGGTGGGCAGGGAACCGGGTCATTTCCTGACTGTGATTGGCTTACGCACCTGCGCTGGCTGGCAAACCCTAAGGCAAGAGGGGCCCACCCCATAATCACAACCGCATCCAAATGCGGCTAATTGGCCGGGGCCCTGAGAGGGCCGGGCCCTGATTGGCTGCAGGCAATGATTGAGAAACGTGATTAACAGGTCGACTTCCTCCCTTTGAGTTCCTTCAATGCAAATTACTGTCAAGTGGCAGGATATCTGTGTCCTTTACCCCCAGGGCTTCTTAGGATTATTTATTTTTTTAAATTGTTTTGTATATAAACAATGAAATATAATCCCGCGGTTTCCCCCGGGTGCATAATTAATGTGTGAAGCTTGTTTTAACTGCGCAAATCCATGTGTTTGAATAAACCCGCCTCAGTAGCAGGACACAATTTCCCCTTCCCCCCATGGTACCCACATTTGCAATTCATGGAAAATGGGGGTACAAACGGGGCCTCGATAGCCCTAAATGGGACAGTCGGGGAGAAAGACAATGCAGCTTTTGTGGGGCCTGCACGCACACATAACTTCACACTTCAGGTCCAAATCTACCTGAGATCGGCCCTGAGCACTGAAGCCCCATCAGAACCCCACAGCAGACTTTGTGTGACAGAGCGCACAGCATATATCTCTGGAGCACAGATGTCTTTTTTTTTTCCCCCCAACAATGCCCCTTGTTTTATGGTCACATGACTGGGGTCACTCTTGGTTTGTTCACTCTGGTCAAGCAGGAGAGCCGCCCAGCGCAGACTGCAAAGGCAGTAGGGGCGTTGAGAGAGGGAGAACATACCTTTGCACTCATCAAACAGCCGTTAGTAACCAAGAGAAACTGTCGAAAGGCCAATCAGAGACACCAGACCCCCCCCCCCCCCCCCCCCCCCCCCACGGAACAGGAATACTCAACATAAACCTTCAGGTTTAGACAATGGGTGCCCTCCTACCACCACCAAAAGAAAGTTTTAGCATCTACAAAAAAAAAAGGGGGGGGGGGGGCAAACTGCACATATTTCAGCAAGTCTGCGCAACATAAGATCAGGTAACTCAAAAATGCAATTATCTTAAATGCATGCCATAAAACATCTATTAAAATGGGTAAGTAGTTTGGAAGTCAACGGGTGTGCTGGGAATGGTTTTTTACAGCACTGACCTGACCCTGTATGCTTTGGGTGAAGGAGCGGTCAGTGTTCATAAAGTAATAAAAGTTACTGTAGGGGGGGTGGTGGGGCTGGGACAGGGATTCGCACCCCAGGAAACAAAGAGGAGAGTTTGGGCAATGCAACGGCTTTGTTCCGCTCAGCTCCCCACCACCGGCCCGGGGCAGCGTGCCTTCCATTTCAAACGCTCTAATGTTTGGTCATTACTTCGCGCATCAGTCAAATTGATGGCTCTGGTCTGGTCTTATATTTAACTACTGAGATCGTTTCCCACGTCCTCTGCTAGAAGAAAAGCCATTCGCCATGAATGATTGCACACAATCCAGGAGAAGGCGGGAACGCAAAAAAAAAAAAAAAAAAAAACAAC
The DNA here is from genome assembly GCA_025169545.1 of Anguilla japonica. Lineage (NCBI taxonomy): Eukaryota > Metazoa > Chordata > Actinopteri > Anguilliformes > Anguillidae > Anguilla > Anguilla japonica. The sequence goes on along the minus strand of CM045899.1, from coordinate 27,492,319 downwards.
AGCCTCCAGTTTCCACGAGATAATTATTCGTTATATGTGCAGTTATCAGAACAATTGCTTATTGTTGTTAAAACAGCACGAAACCGCTGAACAGCCTGGATAATGCGCAAGATCGTGTTAAAAAGAAGATCCCAACGCACCAAACCGCCTGGCAGAAACGTAAAATAGTAATTACTGTTTCACTACGTACTCTAGCAGGTGCCTGTGCCTTTTGTGTGAAACACTTAGTAAGGGCGAGTCCAGGCGCGCCACCGTGATCGTTTCCCATCTGTGCAATGACTGTACTCGAGAACTCTTCCCAATCTTATTTATGCAGTTCAAACACTTACTCTTAATGGGGGGTACAGATACAACTAAACGATTCGGCTTTCACTATACCGGGCCGCGATGATCTCTGCCAAAAATGTTAAAGCGTAGTAATAAGCGTCTCTCTGTGCGTGGGAGCGTCCCCACCCCTGCCTGTCCCATGCAGCTGCATGTCCAGGGCCGAATTCAATGTGCTACTGGGAATCAAGGCTAACCAATATCTAGAAGAGACGCGGCTACCGATAAACTTAAGTACAGTAGGTCTATTCACAAAGTTATCGTAGGAGGCTAACCATTTAATTAGCATGTAGGCTACGCGACCGCACTTAGTCATCATCACACGCATTCCAAACGGGTCCGCGAGACAGTTCTCAACATCATTTCCGCGAATAAAGTAGGCCTACAGATACACCAGCAAGTTCCCTGTCCCAATGTATCGTGTAGTCCATAAAGTGCAATCAGTGCCGACATGTAAATGTACCAACCATTGGGGAACAGCCTGTTCGTGAACAACCTCGGGAAACGAGTTTGTGCGCACGGGCGGCGCTTCGCGCGACAGCCATACACACAGGATCAGTAATTGACTTACACGCATCGCGAAGGAGAGTCCATGCAAGTTCCTCCATTTTCGCACGGCCTGTCCACGCAGCGGAGACCTGTGGACATTGAGGGAGGTGTCAGACAAGACAGAACTGTCTTATCAGCAAAATATTTATTTTTTCATACAGCAAGAAAACATAGGCAGACATTCAATTCGTCTTGGTGACAGATGTGGAGAGTTAGAGCCGATACACAGTAAAATTTCCATAGTTAATTCAACTCTAACAGTGTAAATTCAACTCTTAACAGATAACATTTAATACCACATTCCAGAGTGGGACCAAATGTTATCCGTTAAGAGTTTAATTAACACTGTTGGTGTTTAATTAACGCTCGACATTTTACTGTGTACGCAAGTCGCAAATCTTTGGCGTGTCCAACATGACACTACATCGCACCTCGAGTATCCTATCCACACTGTCGACACCTTGACTTCACTGGTTTCCACGCTACAGCTCGAACTTTCCTCAGCTCGCAAAAGATAGGGGCATTTTGTCAAATAAATGATGATAACAACCGTGACACTTTTCATACAGTCACAATTTCAAACTTCAAACAAGCTAGGCAAGAGACGTTTTCCCTTTCCAAAAAGACTAAGGGCTTTTAAATATACCCGCACATCAGGGTAGAGGTATGTTTGCTCTGCTGGAGAGCGGTGATAGTCTTATCTTAGACAAAATCCAGAGGCGAGCCAAGATACGTGTAAACAAGGAAATAACAGGTTTGGAATTCTTTCACACCACGAATGCCTCGGGCTCATACGGTAATATAGAAGCCATGATTCAAATAATTTTTGTCATCTAACAGTTTGTTTATTTCATTTGGCTCATTTACAACGTAGCCGTATCTCACAATGTTTGTTAATACCTTTCTGATTGTGAGATTATCTCTAGAATGTAGTCAACTGTAATTATCTCAGAGGCTAAGTGGGTCGTGAACATTTAGTTTAATAACCTTATTCGTTGAAGCAAATTTACAGCCGGCTAGTTACGCACTCCCAAATCAGTGCACAGTAAAGGATCCAGTGTTCATTGAACTCCTACTTATATTAGTCCAATAGGGACCGCATGTACTCTGAAAGAGCTGATTTTAACATTGAACATTTTGAACATTTTACTGTGTGGAGTAGAAGTTCCCGTGCGCGGCACTTGCCAAATCTTAAAAGCAACGCTTAATACGTAGGCTATATTGATAACCAGTTTCTCTTGAGTTCTAATGTGTGAACTTTTTAACTTCTGAAAATAAGATTGTTTTGCATATTATATTTTGTGGAATCGGTGTTTCTATATATTAAAAAAGTAATTAGACTCTGTGACCTGTTTAAAGACGTGCAATGCCACACTGAAAAGACATTTCCTGAGAAAAGGAAACATGAACCCCAATTAACGCAACTTAATCCGTTTTAAATAACGGCGAAAGCATAAACAAATGAATTATTTTAGCATGTTGAATACTATTCTCACACTCGTTACCCCCTTTACCCACCCCTCCCCCGCAAAAAAACAAAGTTCAATTGTTAAAACTTCTTTGTTCGAAAAAAAAAGGAGGGGAGGGGGTAAAGTTATGGCTCACAACCCCCCTTCACACACACACACACACACACAATCCCCCACCCAACCCCCGCGAACTATCTCCACCGCTCTTCATCTTCCTAAATCCCATCTGAGGATAACCACGATGCTGCCACCTTCCTCTTAGCTCAAGTCGTCAAAGCGCTAAACGGGTTCTAATTCGCTGTTTACAACATGATAAATGCATTCACTGGAGTTGATTTAATGCCTTCACGCTCTGGCGTCTGACTGGCCCGGAGCGCGCCGCTGCGCTCGCCGTCCCATCCAGCTTAATTATTTTCTCACGGTGGCGTTCAGCCTTTGAGCGGCGCGCATCGTCGCGCACCCAAACCCTGCTGCGACAGACGGGATTCTCTGCTCCCACTGTGCCTGGCCTGAAAAGGCAAAACTATCGCCGACAGAATGCTGATTTTGGACCAGGGGCACCGTCACAATCGCGTCACATAGCCTAAATGCAGACAGCGTAACTTTCCAAATTGTTAAGGAATGCATCTGCGTGGCATTAATCACATTTAAACGCCACAATAATAAATCATGCACTTGTCGTGCGTAAAAAAAATAAAATAAAATAAAAAAACGCACCCGCAATAGACCTTATTCAAAAAACTTTAACGAGCATCACCCTCCAATGAACCGATAAATTCCCTGATAATTTACAATAACATTGAGATTGCTGACATATTTGTTATCCGCAAAGAAAATTTAATTTAAAAAAAAAACCACAACTTTTCCGTTTGCACGTGAAACTATTCAAGACATTCCGACACAGGAGCATACATTTCGCGATAGGAGCTTAAAAGCTCACTGAATTTTAACTCTCAATATATGATGCTATATGACACCTGCATCTCGCAACATTGGTTGGTCTAATGCTATACATCCAAGAGGGAAAAAACGAGGTAAACCAGTCCGACATAAGATCATACAAACTAATAAGTTAATTCACTTTACCTTCGCAGTTCTGCAGTAGAAATAAAATACATATAAATATCCACATATTGTAATTCCCCATTCCCATGGAGGTCTGTTCCAACAACTTCTCTTCAAAGAGTCAGCAATAATTCATCCATTTAAAAAAATACACAGTTGTAAAAGTTCCAAGAAGTAACGCGGCAACAGGGTAGCGACATAAAGTTGATAAAATGGTAAATATTTAAAAGGAAATCTCCAGTCCGTTAGCAGGGTTAAAGAAGTTAGTCCTGTCCCGTTGTCGTCCCTGTGTCCGCAGCTTGGTCTAGGCTGCTTTGCGTCTCTCTGCACCTCCGGAGAAACTTTTGAAAAACTTTAGCGGACTGCGCCTCAAGTCCCAACTTCGCCACTCGGTATCACTCCGCCCTCCTCCTCCCTGCTGTCTACACCAGAGCACAGGTCCTTCCGCTTCAAGACAAGTAGTGCGTACAGCCACAGGAATCTCACATTGTGAATCGCTTGTAGTGATATTTAGAAAATAAACAATAATCTAACTGCAATTCATTCTCAGTTTTCACTGCCTTTTACGTTGTTACACAAACGTGCCCCGGCTTGCAACGGAGTTAGTGGAGAAAGTACGTGCGTGTGTGAGAGTGTGTGTGTGGTTGTGTGGTGGGGGCGGGGGGGGGGCTTGTGGACTTCCATCAACTTTTTCTCATGAACTAGCAGTGTCTTTGTTCCCTTGGCAGCGCGTTCTTAGAGAGCGCAGCCCGAGGAGCAGCTAATGGCATCTCCGGGGACCGCAGCGGAATTTCCAAACCCGATCCTCGGGCTAGCTCTCCCACAGAAAAGGACATGTACACACACACCAGCATGTAACGCACGCAGCCAGTGCCTCTCCACTGAGGATATTATTTTTAAGGGATGGCCAAAAGTAATACGCAAAATGTGATGCGTGTGCAATTCAAATGTGTTGTATGTTTCTGGAAAAAAGGTTGGGCTGTGTCATCGCAGAGGCCTAACGTATCAAGACAAACAGGGAGATTCACTAATGCGAAATAGTCATAATGTAAAACCAAATATATACTAGGCAGATTAAAATGTTTCAAAGTTGGTGGAAGTGACCATTTTACGACGAACAATGAGCGCCCAGACAACAGCACAGGCCCCGCAGGTTGGTGTAGTCTGGTCCCAGGACCGTGGCGTGATTAAGTTGTGGAAAACGCGCTTAACCTGGGATCGTTTTATACGACAAAAGCGAACAATAACTGGGCGCTGAGTCTTTGTGTAAGGGATACAACGTAAAGAGATATACCGCACAAATCGTATTGGATATCGTATGATAATTCCAGCAAATGTTAGAACACCGTGGTTCCTATTTCAAACGCAATGTAATCAACACTTTAATTGACCATTAAAAGAACTGCAAGTGCGAGTTAGCCCAGCTTTACGCTGTGAAATAAAATGGCTTCCACAGGTCATAGTTCAAATAAACTTCAGTTTTCAAATCCTTTTTCAGTCAAGTTCTTAGCCGTTTGTGCGTGCTAAGCTGGTCAAATACACATTTGTCAAAAATCTGTTAGTGTGTCAAACCCCTTTAAACACCAATGCAATAACAAAAATAATAATAGCCTAATAATAATAATAATAATCGTAGTAGTAATAGTAGTAGTAGTACACCACCGCTAACTGCCATTTGGTAAATCAGCGGTGGACGTTAGTGCGTGTGTCGTGATTGTTTGTGTTTACGGATGCATCCACTCTAAATAATGGCAGAACTGATAAGGACATTAGCACTGTAATGAGGCCGAATGCAAAATGGGGACAGACTCCCCCCCCCCCCACTTTTTCTCCACTGCCCAGTAACATCGGAATCTCCGTTTATCAGGGCGCATAGCGCTGCCGTTGTGTGGGGGCTCGCGCAGGGCCGTTCCTTCACGGAGACAATGCAAATGATTTGAATGACAAAAGAGAGGGAGCATTCTTACACAGTTTCTCTCCGCATGGGGTGCTGGGGAGACAAAGTTTTGTGGAAGGACTGGGAAGGGATGGGGGGGGGGGGGGGGTGTTCCAGACTCTGAAGGGGGTGTAAGTGTACCTGCGCAGTGGCCTTGAGCTTCTGCCTCATGTCTCAGAACAGCACTGCCCAGCCCTGTTGCTGGAGATCTACCATCCCGTAGGTTTTCATTTCAACCCTAATCTCCAACTCATCATAATTCGACTAATTAGTAGCCCAGCCAGATCTCTAGCTGCTGAATGAGGTGTGTTTTTCTAGGATTGCAAACCTACAAGATGGTGGATCTCCAGGAAGAGGATTGCGCAGCCTGCGAGCATGTATCTGCATGCATATGAGTGTGTGACTGAGTGTATGTGTATTGTGCGACTATCTGTGTGTATGTGGATGAGTGTGTGAGTGATGTGTGTGTGTGTGTGTGCATGAGTGTGTGAGCGAGTATGTGTGTATGTGGATAAGTGTGTGAATGAGTATGTGTGTGTGTGTATGTGGATAAGTGTGTGAGTGAGTATGTGTGTGTGTGTATGCATGAGTGTGTGAGCGAGTATCTGTGTGTATGTGGATAAGTGTATGAATGAGTGTGTGTGTGTGTGAGAGCGTGAGTGAGTGTGTATTGTGCGAGTATCTGTGTGTAAGTGTATGAGTGTGTGAGCGAGTATGTGTGTGTGCCAGGTGTATGTGGATAAGTGTGTGTGTGTGAGTATGTGTGTGTGTGTATGCATGAGTGTGTGAGCGAGTATCTGTGTGTATGTGGATAAGTGTGTGAATGAGTGTGTGTGTGTGCATGAGAGCGTGAGTGAGTGTGTGTGCGAGTATCTGTGTGTAAGTGTATGAGTGTGTGAGCGAGTATGTGTGTGTGTGCAGGAGTGTGTGAGCGAGTGTGTCCGTGTGTGTGATGAGTGTGTGTGTGTGTGTGTATGTGTGTGAGCGAGTGTGTGTGTGTGTGAGCGAGTGCCCGTGTGTTTGTGAGGAAACGCTGGCCTGTGTTCTCTCTCCTGTTACGCCACAGCTGCAGTGGGGGCCGGGGTTGCGTCAGTGATACGGGCGGTTTTGAAACGCAGAGACGGCGTAATGGCAAATCCCTGGATAATGCACGCTGGGTAAATCTCCGCGCACATTCAGAACAGGCTGTACATGCTTCTTTCTCCCCCTGAACGTGCACCAGAGTTTCCCTTTCAGCTCGCTATGTGATTGTGTGCGCATTCGTGTTCTGAGTGCAGGAGTTTTTTTTTTGGGATGTGTTTTTGGGCCGAACAAGGATTTTTATTGGACTAGGACCTGTTTTTTCAGGCAGTCCTTATGATTACATCCTTTGAGGTGATGAATAGCTATTGCGCTTATTCCTAGTCATGTCATTTCACCATGCTTTTTTTTTCTCATCTGCGACCAAATCAAAATGTGTCTCGACCGCCATGGTGGGGGAATTAAACGATTGACCGCGCCAGAGATACGTCCCGTATGAACGTTTTTTAGCGAGATGGGTTTGGCGAGGCGGTCCCAGAACGCTTGACCCCGTTTCGCTGTGGTTTCCACAGGGATCTGAGCGCTCTGCGTGTTTGCGCTGCGAAGGAAAAGCCAGAGGGTAAACTCTCTCATTGAATGAAAGACAGACAATCCCTCTGTCTCTGCTGGGCCTCTCTCTCTCTCTTCTCTCTCTCTCTCTCTCTCTCTATTTTTCTCTCTTCTTTTCTTTCCTTCACACACTCTTAATTTCCTTCGCTCTCTCTTCCTTTTCCACTGGGGGAAGAAAAACCTGTATCTCTAGTGAGTGGCGTGAATAGCGGCTGGTGAACTTTAAATGAAGGAGGCGGCCATTTTATTTTTAAATTGACCGTTGGTATCCACATTATTAAAACATCGTTTTTTTATTCACTAAAAACTTTGCCAACCATCTGAGTAATTTGTTGACAAGTAATTCCAAAGGTGTTTTTATTTGTGATTATGTTGTAGTGTTCACGTTGTCATTTTTGTAAATGAGGCAGAATTCAGTTTAGTCAAATAAATATTGTCACAAAATCATTTTGAACTCTTCACTCTTACCAATGTATCACACTAGCTTTGTTTGCAAAAATAAAGGCCAGAAAACCAAGTACACCATATGGCCAAAAGTATCTGGACACCCCTTTGGAGAGAGGATGAGGTCTGAGGGCCATTAGGATGATACGATTAGAGGAGTTTGCTTTGCAGCTGTAGGCATTTGTGTGTTTAATGAAAGAAAACCAAAAGTTTCTGCTGCTCTCTCTCTCTCTCTCTCTCTCTCTCTCTCTCTGACTCAGTATTCAATTTGAACACTTCAGACCAGCCAATCAGCACGCAGGGCTTCTCCACATTCTTAAAGATGCGTTATCAACATCCTCGCCATTGGAGCGTTCCTCTCTTCTCTGCTGCGTGATATATATCTAACTGGGATCTGCGCTGTGTTTATAGTTTAACTTTGATCTCCCCTAGATTTACAGTCTAACTGTGACCCGTGTAAATTTACAGACTCATTGTGATGCACACTAGATTTACAGTTTAATTGTGACCTACAATGGCCGTACAGTTTATCTGTGATCTACTGGACCCAGGTGGTTTCTGTACTGATACTGTGCGGGCAGCAGTTTTGGTTTCTGAGGTATGAGGCTGATGTTGCCTGATGACTGGATATTTTATACGTAATTTGAATCACCTCTGCAGGTTTAGATGGGTGCGAATCTCTGATGTTTTTTTCCCCCCTCATTTGTGTTTTAGCCGTCTCTAATTTGACCCTCACCTTCACTCAGTTCTTAAGTTCAGTTTGTTTGGTTTTTTTTTTTTTTTTTTTTTGCCTAGAAGGTGTACATTTGCGTACTTGGGGCGACATACAGGAGGTAAGACGATTGTCTGGCAGTCGGAGTGGCCCGGTGCAAAATTGTCCTTGGCGGACACCTAACCCCTAAACTGCTCTTGAGGGTGTAAAGCGCTTTTCCTGCAGTCCATTTACCATTTACCATTTACCCACTTGTGGCCCTGCGATAGATGCTGGGGGATCCTGGCTCCAGGCTCCAGCCCCTCCTTGTGACGCTGACCAGGAATAAGCCGTTTAGAAAATGGATGGATGGTTGGATGGATACACTTAATGTGGTGAAGGTAAATCTAAGCGCATTCTGTCTCAATCGATGCGTTAGCCTGTGGTCAGAACGTGAAAGTAACATATTTGTCATCTGCACTCTTCAAGCAATTGTTTTTATTCAACTGCCATATTCGCAATAAAATAAAGAAATGAAGTGTAGTTTGGCAAACAAAGGGACAAGGTTTCTCCCTCCATTTTAGGAGGGGTCAGCAAGAGGCCAAATGCTGTCCTTTTTTTCCCCAAAATGCTCTTGATTTTCATTATTTTTATAGAGCTGTCAATTTCTATGGCCTGTTCTCATGGTGAGTGCTTTCCCCAATTTTGCCTCTCCCTGTTTTATTCTCATATAAACCATGAGGGACATAGAGTGAGTGTGTGTCTCTCAGATCACTCTACACTGAACAGAGAGAAGAGAGAGAGAAGAGAGAGAGAGAGAGAGAGATCTTACACATCTGATCTTTCACATCCATCCATGTACATATTCACACACACATACACACATGTAGATACACACATATGCACACACAAGCACACATACATATTCACATATAAATGCATACACATCTCTCACTCACACACACACACACAAATACATTCACAGATTGCTCTCTCTCTCTGTCTCTTAAAACACACGCATGTGCATCTCTATCTCTACCTATCTACCTATCTCTCTCTCACACACACACACATGTGCATCTCTATCTCTATTTCTGTCTCTATCTATCTATCTATCTATCTATCTCTCTTTCACACACACGCACAGACTGATGGAGAATACTGTCAGGCTTGTGTTCTTAAGTAAATAAGTGTGAATGATGACTTGTTCTCTGAATGTTTGGTGTTTGCCTTTCACACAATTATTCAAAATGGTCATTTCTCTCCCACTGCCAATGAAGGGCAATCTATCGCAGAGTGCTGTCGGCATTACATTAAATTACAGGCATTTAGCAGAAGCTCTTATCCACACAGGGACTTACACAACTTTTATTTATTTATTTATTTTTTACACAGCATTTACGTGGCATAACGTTCCGTTTATACAGCTCGGTATATACTGAAGCAATGCAGGTTAAGTACCTTGCTCAAGGGTACAACGACAGTTCTCGGACCCGAGAATCAAACCTGTGACCTTAGGCTACAAGACCAGCTCCTTACCCACTATACTACACTGTAGGATCTAGCGGGGCTTTTGCTGTTGCAGGTATCTATGGGATGTGTTATGTAGGGATCTGTAGGGGCTTGAGCTATTGTGAAGTGATACAAGGGGAACGATGTGATCTTAGGGATCTAAGGGGGGGTTCTGTTGTGTAAGTATTTTTGGAGATGTACTATTGTAGAGATGATCTACCAGGGATCTGTAGGATAATCTGTGATAGAGGTGTCTACATGGGATCATTCTGTAATTGAGAGCTGTTTTTGGTGAAGGGCTGGGGGGGGTGATGTCTTTAGGTTGAGGGCTGTTTTTGGTGAAGGGCTGGGGGGGGGGTGATGTCTTTAGGTTGAGAGTTGTTTTTGGTGAAGGGCTGGGGGGGGGTGATGTCTTTCGGTTGAGGGTTGTTTTCAGTGAAGGGTGGTGGGGTGAGGCGGGGTGATGTCTATAGGTTGAGAGTTGTTTTTGGTGAAGGGCTGGTGGGGGGGTGGGGGGGGAGGTGATGTCTTTAGATTGAGCGCTGTTTTTCGGGGAAGGGGGGGGGGGGGGGGGGGGGGGGGGGTGGGGAGTGGGATGGACGGGCTACAGGGCGGGGTGGGAAATGGCCGCAAACGTCCGCGTAGCAGAAGCATGCGGGGCAGCTCGGCGAGCAGTGCCTCCCTGTTCTGTGTGAAATTGCTGGTTAAGACCCAGGAGGAACAGCTGCGGGACAGTGGCCCCCCTCCCCCAAACCCCCCACCCCCCCCGGAGGCCGTAAATCTCGCCACGGACCCGCGTGCTGAAAGAACCTGGGGGGGGGGGGAGGGGGGGACTCCAGGACGGACGCTCGGGGTCAGGGTCTTCAGCAGCCATGCAGACGGTGAGCTACCGTGACCTACTGTAACCTGCCAGGACCTGGCGCAACCCACGGCAACCCTACAGCCACCACAGCCCAGACACCTCAGCCCAGACACCGGCAGCACGGACACCGGCAGCACAGACACCAGCAGCCCAGACACCTCAGCCCAGACACCGGCAGCACGGACACCGGCAGCACAGACACCAGCAGCCCAGACACCTCAGCCCAGACACCGGCAGCACAGACACCTCAGCCCAGCCACCACAGCCCAGACACCGGCAGCACAGCCACCACAGCCCAGACACCGGCAGCACAGCCACCACAGCCCAGACACCGGCAGCACAGACACCTCAGCCCAGACACCGGCAGCACAGACACCTCAGCCCAGACACCGGCAGCACAGACACCTCAGCCTAGACACCGGCAGCACAGACACCGGCAGCACGGACATCGGCAGCACGGACACCAGCAGCCCAGACACCGGCAGCACAGACACCAGCAGCACAGACACCGGCAGCACGGACACCGGCAGCACAGACACCTCAGCCCAGACACCGGCAGCACAGACACCGGCAGCACGGACACCGGCAGCACAAACGGGTAACCCAGCAGCAGCAACCCTGACCCAGTGACCACTTGGAGCTGCGGTGTTTGGATAATTCTGCAGGCACTTAAACACACTGTTTGTAAGGGCACATATGCAATATTGCTGACATAGTACACGATATAACAGTGCATATGTAGTCCTGCATGCATTATACACACTATTTATAATGGCACACATACATTACTTATTAACAAGCCATATACAGGCATATTAATTGTAATACACATACATAGTGCAACTGCAGGCATTATACACACTGCTTATAGCAGTCTATATGCAGTACTGCAGGTATTATACCCACTGGTTATAATAGTCCATGTCCAATACTGCAGGCATTGTATATGCTGTTTATAACAGCGCACAGACAATACTGCTGGGATTATGCACACTTTCTATAATAGCGGATATCCAATACCGCTGGCGTTATGTTGCACGGTGTTTGTAATGGCACATACTTTGTGAAATCGATACGCCTGAAACAAACTTGATGAAAGGCAGTAATTCTTGGTGCGATACCCCCCTCCCCCAGGCAAAAAAAAAAAAGAATAAGAATTAGAGGGGACCTCAGACCTCTGTTGCCCCCCCCAGTCGATTGTTTTGGGGCCTGGTGTCACTCCTGCACCATCAATCACCCCCCTTTCATAGCGACACAGACAGGCCGAGAGACCCGCCCCTTGAGGGGGGTGTGGGGTAGTTCTCATGCCCTCCCCCCCCCCCCCGCCCCCCCCAAGCCCCTGCACCCCCCCCCCCCCCCCCCAGTCCTTACAGCCAGCGCTCCGACAGCTGGTTTGGCTGGGGCCAGAGGGTCTCAGTGTGGCCACGACAGCTGCCAGCCCGCCCCCCACTACCCAACCCCCCGTCCGTCCGTCCGCCCGCCCCCCCCCCCCCCCCCCCGAACCCCTCGAACTCCCGACCTGCCGCGACTCCAACATGTGGGCTCTCTTTTCTTTCATCAGATGGTCCTCAGTTTCAAACACTTTTCAGACACATCGTACCGCGTGCGCGCTTGTGTGTGCGCGAGAATGCCTTTGTGTGTTATAGTGTGTGTGTGTGTGTGTGTGTGTGTGTGTGCGCGCATGCAAGTGCTTGCCTGTGTGTTAGAGGTTATGGCCCAGGTTCAGAAGACAACGTTTGTCCTAAACTTGGCTTTGGAGAAATTTTTCAAGTTTTCCTCTTTTAAATTTTTTTTTTAACAAACACAGTTTTAGCACTGAACTGAACAAACTTGTGTTTTATTTTAAGTTAAGAACAAATGTTGATTGAATCCTGGTTATTGTCCATGGCCATGAGTTTCTATGTGTGTGTGTGTGTGTGTGTGTGAGTGATGGTCTTACTATCAGTTGTTATTGTTGAAAGTGTAGTGGAGAGCACAAACACACACACGCACACACACACACACAAACACACACTATACAGCGGGTGGGGGTGGGGGGGTGTTGATCACAGTGTGAGTGTTAATATACACTGTATGGCCAAAAGTATGTGGACACCTGACATCCAACATCTCATCCAAAATTGCTGGAGTTAATATGGAGTTGTTCCACCCTTTTCTGCTATAACAACCTCCGCTGTGCTGGGAAGGCTTTATTTTAGATGTTGGAGCATTGCTGCAAGGATTTGCTTCCATTCAGCCAGAAGAGTATTAGTGAGATCAGGCACTGATTGGGCGATTAGGCCTGGCCTTTGCAATTGATCCCAAAGGTGTTGGATGGGGTTGAGGTCAGGGCTCTGTGCAGGCCAGTTAAGTTCTTCCACACCATTCTTGGCAAAACCACTTCTGTATAGACCTCGCTGTGTGCCCGAGGGCATTGTTATGCTGAAACAGGAAAGGGCCTTCCCAAAACTGTTGGGGAAGCACATAATCATCTAGAATGTGATTGTATGCTGTAAGATTTGTCTTCAGTGGAACTAAGGGGCCAAGCCCAAACCATGAAAAACAGCCCCCGACCAATGGGTGTTCACATACTTTTTGTCATACAGTGTAAATCATGTTTAACTGTCCCAGTGATCCAGACTGCAAACAGCTCTTCTGTGTAGCAGAAACAGCAGCATTGCACAACACACCCGAGACAGAGCCAAGTGTTACCACCCCCACACGCACGCACACACACACACACACACACACACACACTACTTTATCTCTTCAATTCAATTTCCCGATGTTTTGCTGGCCACGATAAAGATAAAATCATGATAGGAAACAGAAACACAGAGAAATCTTGAATTCTTCTTGGCCTGGGAGGGTGGTTTCCGGTTGGCAGATAGCCCCTGCCTCATAGGCCCGGTTAACAGCTCTTCTGGTCGGACATCCGTGAGCTGCCTGCGCCCGTGGAATCAGCTGAGCAAGATGGCCACCGCCCATCAGCCTGCGCTCCATGTCTGTGGATATAGGAACAATGTGTGAAATGTTACTTCATCATTCCTCATATTCATGGTGTGGATGATTCTTTTTTTTTTAAATTAAAAAATTTTTTTTTTTTTTTTTTTTTTTTTTTACATCTTTCTCATTTGTTTTTAAGGAGACGCAGAAGAATCCTGGAGAGTTCAGATGTTTGCCGTCAGTGTTGACCGCGACATTCCGGGGACCGCACTCCTGAGTTTACACTGCGGCGGTCGCGTTCGACGCGGTCGAGGTCAAACGGGAAAAGGCCCGGCTCTTTCCGCCGGGGCGCCGAGTCGGTTTTCGGTTAAATCGCGTTTCTGGGTCAGGAGGACTGCGAAACTTAAACTGAACTCCTGATTGGGCCGTGAGAAAGAAAAGGAGTTTCATAGGCTTGCAGGAAGTAGGATGTGAAGCAGTAGGGGAAATAGTCAGGTTGGTGGATATGGCTGCTCCACAGAGGGTGGGTCATTTAAGGTCATTTGAGAGGTCATAGAGGTCATCTGAGAGTGTTTGTGTGTGAGGCTCGTGCGGAAGGGAGTCAGATCAAACAGAACGCATCATCATTTACCTCATCTCTGCACACACAGGCATGACACTACGATCCCACGAAAGACACAGAACTCATTTACTCTACTCAACCTACATCTACCAAATGTTATACTGGGCGTGTAACACTTTCTAACCATTTTTCTCATTGAATTTTATGCCAAAATTACATGACAGGCATTTAGCAGACGCTCTTATCCAAAGCGACCTACACAACTTTTCACATAGCATTTACATTGCATCCAGTTGTACAGCTGAATGTATACTGAAGCAATACAGGCTAAGGACCTTGCTCAAGGGTGCAACGGCAGTGTCTTACCGGGGAATCGAACCTGTGACCTTTAGATTACAAGACAACGCCTTACCCTTTATACTACACTGCCGCCCCAAAATGAGAACCAACACCCTAGAGTCCACGCATCAACTTATGGACTGTCATGTGACATTGGGAGGATCCACCGTAGCGGTAACGTCAGAAACTCACAAACCCACCCATCCCCTGTGGAACAAAATCCATTCTGTCCCATCACTGTGGATTCCCGTCAAATGATGTAGCCCAAGCTTCAGCCTGTGACTGTAGGTATGTTATCATAAGTGCCCATTCTGGTAACATCCACTCGGCCTATAGCCACCATATCTGCTTACACTATATGACAAAAAAAAGTATGTGGACACCCCTTGGTCCCAGGCTGTTTTTCATGATTTGGGCTAGTTCCCTTAGTTCTAGTGAAGGCAGATCTTAATGCTACAGCATACAATCGCATTCTGGACGATTATGTGCTTCCCCAACATAGCTCAGGAGGTAAGAGCGGTTGTCTGGCAGTCAGAGGGTTGCCGGTTCGAACCCCACCCTGGGCGTGTCGAAGTGTCCCTGAGCAAGACACTTAACCCCTAACTGCTCTGGTGAATGAGAGGCATCAATTGTAAAGCGCTTTGGATAAAAGCGCTATATAAATGCAGTCCATTTACCCATTTAGCAACAGTGAAGGCAAATCTTAATGCAATGACATTCTAGATTGTTCTGTGCTCCCAACTTTGTGGCAGCAGTTTGGAGCAGGCCCTTTCCTGTTTCAGCATGACAATGCCCCAGGGCGTACAGCCAGGTCCATGTAGAAGTGGTTTTGTTGAGATTGGTGTGGAAGAACTTGATGGCCTGGCAGAGCCCTGACCTCAACCTCACCCAACACCTTTGGTGGACCAACTCCATATGAATGCCCCATAATTTTGGACGCTTATGTTGGATGTCAAGGTGTCCACATACTTTTGGTCACGTAGTGCATTTCACATCTACGTCAGTAGTACTGTCACGTGTGCTGGCATTCGTAGCGCGAGGTTATTAAGTGTTAGTCATGGAGACTCCGGATTGCATTGCACGCTGTCACACTCAGACAAATGCCGATCTGACAAAACACGCTTTATTACCTGTTGCGGTCCGGAGGCGGAGCCAGTGACAGGTGAACTTACCTGTTGAGGCCCAGTCCGCCAGCACATTGAGTAATCAGGCTCAAATTTGTTTTCCTGTGTAGCTGTGAGATTAGCTGAGCGTATTGTAATGGAGCTGCTAATGGCACCCCTATGGGTTAGTATTATGTCTTACTGCAACAGCAGTGATTTTGTTCTCACAGTGCCCTTTCTCACCATGTATTTTGATTGAACACAGGACATGTTGTGTGTGTGTGTGTGTGTGTGTGTGAGTGAGTGAGGTGAGCGTGTGTGAGATTTGGGTGTGTGTGCGTGTGTGTGTGTGCATGTGTGTTTCAGGTGTATGTGTGTGAGACTGAGGTATTTGCTTAGGTGTGTATTTGAGTATTGTGATTGTGGTTTGTGTGTGCGTGCGTGTGTGTGTGTGTGTGTGTGTGTGTGCGTGTTTGATTAAAGTGTGCATATGTGTGTTTGTGCTTGATTGATATGTGTGTGTGTGTGTCTAAGGGTGTGAGACAGAGTTGCATGTATGTGAGTGTGCGTGTGTGTGCATATGCATGATTTAGAGGTGTGTATGTGTGATTGAGGCGTGTGTGTGTGTGTGTGTGTATGTGTGCATGTGTGATTGAGGCGTGTGTGTGTGAGCGTGATCAAGGCGTGTGTGTGCGTGTGAGTGTGATCGAGGCGTGTGTGTGTGTGCGTGTGTGTGCATGTGCATGGTTTAGAGGCGTGTGTGTGAGTGTGTGTGTGTGTGTGTGAGCGTGATTGAGGCGTGTGTGTGTGTGTGAGTGTGATCGAGGCGTGTGTGTGTGTGTGTGTGAGTGTGATCGAGGTGTGTGTGTGTGTGTGTGTGTGTGTGTGTGTGAGTGTGATCGAGGTGTGTGTGTGTGTGTGTGTGTGTGTGTGTGTGAACGTGATCAAGGCGTGTGTGTGTGTGTGCGTGTGTGTGTGTGTGTGTGTGAGCGTGATCGAGGCGTGTGTGTGAGACAGAAAGGAGAGACCGTTACAGAGATTACACCACTCTCTCCCTGAGGGGCTGTTACTCATGCACTCTTGCCCGCTCCCTGGTTCCCACACCCCCGCTCTCAGGTGAGTGTACCTGCACCCCCGCCCCACCTGTCGCTACCTGTCCCAGCGCGCACCCCCCCTGCCCGGACCGGGATGCCTTCACAGGCCTCTGCCGTAAAGGAAAACAGGCTTAGCCGGGACCGGGGCCAAGCTCTATTCACATTCACAAATCCGCGGCGGGGCTGGAGCGGGGGTGTGATTACCGAAACCGCAGCCGTCAGGAGGGCAATTACCTGAGCAGCACACACACAGGGCGCTCCCACACCGAACGACCTCACCCCAAACACCGTCACCCCGAACACCTCCGCCCCGAACACCGTCGCCCCAAACACCGTCGCCCCGAACACCGTCGCCCCGAACACCGTCGCCCCAAACACCGTCACCCCAAACACCGTCACCCCAAACACCGTCACCCCAAACACCGTCACCCCAAACACCGTCGCCCCAAACACCGTCGCCCCAAACACTGTCGCCCCAAACACCGTCACCCCAAACACAACCGCCCCAAACACCGCCGCCCCAAACACCGTCGCCCCAAACACCGTCGCCCCGAACACCGTCGCCCCAAACACCGCCGCCCCAAACACCGCCGCCCCAAACACCGTCGCCCCAAACACCGTCGCCCCAAACACCGCCGCCCCAAACACCGCCGCCCCAAACACCGCCGCCCCAAACACCGTCACCCCAAACACCACCACCCAAACACCGTCACCCCAAACACCGTCGCCCCAAACACCGCCGCCCCAAACACCGCCGCCCCAAAAACACACCGCCGCCCCAAAACACCGCCGCCCCAAACACCGCCGCCCCAAACACCCGCCCCCGAACACCGCCGCCCCAAACACCGCCGCCCCAAACACCGTCACCCCCCCCAAACACCGCCACCCCAAACACCGTCACCCCAAACACCGTCGCCCGAACACCGTCACCCCAAACACCGCCGCCCCGAACACCGTCACCCCGAAACACCGTCACCCCAAACACCGCCGCCCCAAACACCGTCGCCCCGAACACCGTCACCCCAAACACCGCCGCCCCGAACACCGTCACCCCAAACACCGCCGCCCCGAACACCGTCACCCCGAACACCGTCACCCCAAACACCGCCGCCCCAAACACCGTCGCCCCGAACACCGTCACCCCAAACACCGCCGCCCCGAACACCGTCACCCCAAACACCGTCGCCCCAAACACCGCCGCCCCAAACACCGCCGCCCCAAACACCGCCGCCCCAAACACCGCCGCCCCAAACACCGCCGCCCCAAACACCGCCGCCCCGAACAGCGCCGCCCCAAACACAACCGCCCCAAACACCGTCACCCCAAACACCGCCGCCCCAAACACCGTCGCCCCAAACACCGCCGCAGCACTGCCGCAGACACGCACCAGAGCAAGGCTCAATGCGCCATTAGACAACCTTCACATTTAGGGAAGGCTGTATGTTGCATGCATGTGTATACATGTGTGCGTGCGTGTATGTGCGTGTGTGCATGCGTGCGTGCTTGCATGTGTTTGTGTGTGTGCGTGCGTGTGTGTTTGCATATGTGTACATGTGTGCATGCGTGCATGTGTGTGTACATGTATGCGTGTGTGTGCGTGCGTGCGTGCGTGCGTGCGTGCATGTGTGTGTACATGTGTGCGTGCGTGCATGTGTGTGTACATGTGTGCGTGCATGTGTGTGCGTGCGTGCATGTGTGTGTACATGTATGCGTGTGTGTGCGTGTGCGTGTGCGTGCGTGCGTGGATGTGTGTGTACATGTGTGCGTGTGCGTGCATGTGTGTGAGTGTGTGCGTGCATGTGTGGGTGCGTGCGTGCGTGTGTGTGTGCGCGCGCGTGCGTGTGCATGTTTGTGTACATGTATGCGTGTGTGTACGTGTGTGCGTGCGTGCGTGCGTGCATGTGTGTGTGTGCGTGCGTGCATGCGTGTGTACATGCGTGCGTGTGTGCGTGTGTACATGTATGCGTGTGTGTGCGCGTGCATGTGTGTGTACATGTATGCGTGTGTGTGTGTGCGTGCGTGAGTGCGTGCATGTGTGTGTATATGTATGCGTGTGTGTGTGTGTGCGTGCGTGAGTGCGTGCATGTGTGTGTACATGTATGCGTGTGTGTGTGTGTGCGTGCGTGAGTGCGTGCATGTGTGTGCATGTGTGTGTACATGTATGTGTGTGAGTGCGTGCGTGTGCATGTAAGGTTTTCATGGAGACGCAGTGGCTTCTGTCTGACCCGTGTTAGGCAGAGCCGCTGTGTTGCCAGGGCATGCTAAGGCGACGCTGTCTGGCTGCTGCCAAAGTCAACAGGGCTGTTTTCTCCAGTGGCCAAGGAGGCTATAAGCAGATCTGTCATGCCGACCGGCCCTTTGTCCCGGCTCACTGATCCAGGATCAGATTACCCAGCCACTCTGCCTCCTCTGCATGGGAGACTGAGGCTGTGGGAGGATGTTTACGACTTGCGTAAACTCCTGCGTTTGTGGTGGATGACATTCTGTTTGTTTGTTTTTTTATGCTGTCTGTGATCCTGATTTTACTGTTTGGGTAATCACAATTATCGCTTTCTCTTTGAGTAGATTTTGTGTACTGTTGAGTTTCCCCCTCTTCTTTTGTTCTAAAATGAATGCAGCAGCCCTACTCTGCCACTAGGGGCACTGTGGTGAAGTTATGCATGTGAAGAAATCGAAGTGTGCGTAGGGGCGCACATGTTTTTGCGTAAATATGTATGTATGTCCGTATGTATGCGTATATGTTTTATTTTCTCTGTGTGTAGGCTATGTGTATGCATGTGGGTATTTAAATCCGCACATGCATGTGTGTGTGTGTGTGTGTGTGTGTGTGTGTGTGTACAGGTCTGAGAATGAAAATACTCAGCGTACTCCATACTTAGCATAGGTACTCAGATCAACGTTTAGTATCATTTGTTCGTACTGTAGATATGATCTGTAATAAGCATTATGTGTAATGGAGCATAGTTGCTCAGGATGATGTATAGCACAGTGTAGTTACTCATAACAATGTTTAGTTAATTATAGTTCCTCATAGCGATACGTAATGAATTATAGTTACTCATAGCAATGCGTAGTGAATCATAGTTACTCATAGCGATGCATAGTGAATTATAGTTAATCAGTGTGTGGTTTAGTGAATTATAGTTAATCAGTGTGATGGTTTAGTGAATTATAGTTAATCAGTGTGATGGTTTTTAGTTAGTCAGAGTGATGTGAGGTGGAGCGGTCAGTCAGACTGAGGTTTAGTGAAGAACAGTTTCTCAGAGTGGCAGAGCAGCTGTTCCCATGCTGCAGAATCAGGGAGGGGTGCAGTAATACCACTTTTATTAGCAGATATTGAAGAAAAACAACAGAGAAGAGAAAATGGGTGTGGTATTTCACTTTCCTTAGGGATGTTTGTCTTTCTGGATCATCCCCCTCTTACCCTCCCCTCACCTCCTATCTGTTGTTCTCTCTCTCTGTCTCACACACTCTCTCCCTCTCTCTTTTTATCTTATGCTATCTTATGTTGTTTCTCTCTCTATCTCACACTCTCTCTCTCGTGTGTGGGTGTGTGTCTGTTTGTCTGTCTCCTTATAGAATGAGACAGTACGAAGTTCACCAAGTCAAACTCTGTTGATGCCCCACTCTCTCCCTCTCTCCTATGCAGAAGGCTGTAGACCCTTTTGGATTCAGTTTACACTTATTATTCATCCTTAACTTTGATTTGCAAAAAATGTGGTTCTTCCCCTTCCCCCCAGACTGTAAGGGGGGAGGTGACAGACCAATATCCTGATGTGGGGGGGGGGTGGGGGGGGGGGGGGGGTGGTGGATTGAGGCCATCATCCCATAACCCTCCTTTCCCATGGTTGATAGGAGGACCGGGGCGATCTTGGCATTCCAGGGCCCTATCCTGTCCTCTTCTGGTCTCTAATTTTGGAGCAGCTGTCTGGTGTTTGTAACCCTTACCCATCAAAGCCAGTCCTGTGGGGTGGGGTGGGGTGGACTGGGGTGTGGGGGGGGGGGTGCCGGGCGGACAGGGGAGGAGATGTTTGGGCAGGAGGGGGGGGAGGAGGAGGAGGAGGAGGAGGAGGGGGCAGCAGCCTCTGTGGGCAGACGCGTTCCGAATTCCGAGCGCACGTCCCACTCCCCCGAGCGGCCTGGGACACCTGCGTCGGCTAAGGTCACAGGCGGCTAAATGCCGCTGACGTCTGCAGACAAAACAACCCAGATCCGTGGACAGACCCCCCTCTCCCTCTCCCCCAGATCTGCAGAATAACCGGACCTGCAGGCAGCAGTGAGGACACCTTCGTCTGTAACCGAGAGCAACGCTGTGATGTGACATCAGAGGCAGGATGCCGGGACCCTGTGCTCTCCTTCAGCCTTGCGCTCTTCACTACAGGGCAGCCTGGAGACAGAGAGGGACGGGGACCCAGGCATCACCTGTGTGACAGCGAGGTAGCCTCAGCACCGCCCGGAGAGCACAGCCCTGGGAACACAGCCCGGAGAGCACAGCCCAGAGAGAATAGCCCTGAGAGCACAGTGCAGCATAGCCCTGAGAACACAGGTCTGACAGCACAGCCTAGAGAGAACAACCCAGAGGACACAGTGCAGCGCAGCCCTGGGAGCACAGCCCAGAGAGAATAGCCCAGACAGCATAGTGCAGCACAGCCCTGAGCGAACAGCCCTGAGAACACAGCCCAGAGAGCACAGCCCTGTAACAGTCCAGAAAGCACAGCACAGCACAGCCCTGATTGCACAGTGCAGCACAGCCCCGAGAACACAGCCCAGAGTGCACAGCCCTGAGAGACCAATGCAGCACAGCCCAGAGCACAGTGTATAACAGCCCTGAGAGCGCAGTGCAGAACAGCCCAGAGCACAGCGCTGCACAGCCCTGAGAGCACAGCCCAGAGCACAGTGCATAACAGCCCTGAGAGCGCAGTGCAGAACAGCCCAGAGCACAGTGCTGCACAGCCCTGAGAGCACAGCCCAGAGCACAGTGCATAACAGCCCTGAGAGCGCAGTGCAGAACAGCCCAGAGCACAGTGCAACACAGCACAGATTGCACAGATAACAGCGCAGTCAGAGCACCTTCTGTAGCCCCCCTCTCACAGGGCACAGGCGGTATTCTGCAGCTTCCTGGTTCTCACATTCCGCGTGAGTGTTGGGCTCCCTGTGGAAACAACGTCTGGTTTCTGTTCCACACAAACCTCTAATTAAGCTATTCACTCCATTATTGGCCTGATTAGTGGGAACAGCTCCCAGCTCCAGGCATATGGCCTCGTGATTTATGTGCTTCTCTCTTTCTGTTTTTTTTCCTCTCTCTCTCTCTCTCTCTCTGTCACACACACTTGCACCTTTCCTTCTCTTTTCTCTATCTGCCTCTCTTTCTGTACTGTAACACAGACGGTACAGAAGTTGCCTAGAGCTGGGTAGCAAGCAAAACCTACTAAGTATCTACTAGGCAGCTTGATTGCTACCTCGGTATTTGAAGAAAAGTCTAAATGAACTTAATCAGCTGGTATACCAGCAGCACATTAGTCCGTTAGCTAATATTAGTTAATTAGTGGCTAGGTTGCTAACAAACTACCTTAAGCTATTATGTTATCTACCCTCATTATCCTTCTGGTAGCTACTTTGAGCCTCTGACCCGCAATACACAAGCAACTGACTGCCCCAAAACTCTCACTGTCTCTATTAACATTATAACATTATAATACCCCAGTCTGTATGCTTTACATTTTGAATGCTGGATTGGACCAGCTTTCCAGAATTGGAATCCTGATATTTTTGTTCCACGTAATGGTGTGAGCGACTTTATCACTGTGAGGGCAATAAAGAAAAGGCATGCAGCGGAAATCGCTTGCATATCCAACCACAAGGAATGCTGGGAAAGGTCAGAGTTCAGGAAACCCCTGGGTAGCTGGTTCTTCCCTGGGCAGAGGCATGCTGGGAACACCGCGGTCTGCGTTGTAGGTTCGAGAGGAAGTGCGGTGGAAGATGTGTTCCCACAACCGGAGAGAGAGTGAGCAGAAGACCCGGGGGTTAATTCTCATGCCCCCGCCCCCACCCCCCCCCCCCACACACCCCCCCCCCACACCAAATGCGGTCCCGCTCTCCCATGGAAGCTCTGGTTCCTGCAGCTTGTTCCAATTTGAGGCCGAACTCCCTGTGGAAAAACAAAAGCTGTGCTGAGAAGCCCGTTGCCCTGACGATGATGCCACCCCTGAGCCGAGCCGAGCCGAGCCGGTTCGGGGGGGGGGGGGGGGGGGGGGGGGGGGGGGGGGATTCGGGGAAGCGCGGGGGGGGGGGGGGCGTAGGTAGAGATTACACATTCAGCGGCTCGGAAAGGAGAAAATAACGATAAGAGATTCCACGTCTTCTAGGGCAGGAAGTCGTGCTCCAAGCCTTCTTACGGTCCCGCGCGTCTGTGCGGTGGGTGGCCCTTCTCAGCTGCGCCGGTCGAATTGTGTGGGGACGCGCTGCTTCCAGCCAGCGAAAATGCCGAATATTTATGCTGGCGTTATCTTCAGCGACCTGGAGAGAACTGGGAATCTCGTTTTACCTATTTCCCTCAGAAAACAGAAAAGTTTTTTATTTTTTTATTATTTTTTTTTTAACGTTATTTGTGTTATGGTTACCATTAGCTAGCCTGCTCCGTATAAACAAACTCCAGTATCAGAGCCGCAGTTCTCCGTTTTCATGCCGCCCGGCAAATTGGCTACTCTCTGTCCGAAGTTTTTTGTTTCTTTTTCACAATTTTACTGTGGGTTAACTGTTTTCCCCAATTTTTAAAAATGCTGCTCAAGTGTCACGCAGAAATGGCACAGATGTAAACACCTCCTGAATGTTTTTTTTTTTTTTTTTGCTCACGCACAGGAATGCAGCTGTCTCACAGGAGGCTGAGGGAATCTTTATACAAGCCGTGATGGAAGTGAACAAACGCAATTTCACGTAAATAGAATTTCCAGTAAGGTTGCGGTCGTATTAAATCCAGGACTCGCTATGGCATACCGTTCATGATTTCAGCCTTGCTGTGGTCCTTGTGTTTACAATCAAAAAAAAGTCTCCTCCGTCCTCAACTTAGCTTGCTGCAAACACTTTAACCTGATCCCACCCCACAGGCTGTGTAGCTGCCCCCCCCCCCCCCCCCCCCCCCCCCCGCCCGCCCACGCCCCCCCACAGGAAACAGTGTAACGCCCTGAAACATCCTGGACTCATCTTTGAAGAAGAAAAATACAGGCAGCGGAGCATAGATTTGGCAAATGCATGCAAAGACAGGGATTGTTCGGTGGATCGTATGTATGACTGAGTGTGATTGTTTTATAATATGTTCAAAAAAAATAATTCTGCATTGTATGCCTTTAAGTTTGGGTCTCTCCTGCAGCTGGACCGCAGCCCTGATTGGCTGTTTGTGTGTTACACTAAAAAAGGACCTTCTCATTGGCCTATTATACGATACATTAGAAAAGCACTTTCTTGTTGAAAGCACTCCCTACAGCACAGGCTTTTGTGTATATGCGTGTGGGTGTATTTGTCCATGTGTTTGTGTGTGTGCACTTGCGTGCGTGCAGTCGTGTGTATGTTTGTACATATGTGTGTGTGCATACATGCCTGTATGTATATGTGCGTGCATGTACGTCTGCTTGTGTGTGCGTGTGTGCGCATGTGTGTGCGCATACCTACGTGTGTGTGTTTTGTGGTGTGTACGTGTGTGTGTACATGCGCGTGTGTGTGCGTGTGTGTGTGTGCGCGTGTGTGTGCGTGTGTGCGTGTGTGCGTGTGCGTGTGTGTGCGTGTGCGTCTGTGCGCGTGTGTGTGCGTGTGTGTATATCTATTCACTGTGAAATTGACCCGGACACAAAGATGCTGAAATGAAAAACATCAGCAGCAATAAAAAAAGGCGAACTGGAAGACAGAGTGGTGATTTGTGTGCTGGCCGGCAGGCATGTCCAGCTAAAGCACATGTCTCTGGTGTCGTGCCATGTTGTGAGGTCTGGATCCAATTCTCCCTGACAGCACGGTGATGATGAGGATGTGTTCAGTCCAGCTGAACACCGCGATGTTCAGCAGAGTTCACTGGCACGTCGCCGCTCTTTTCTGATGACATCATCCGGCCCAGATTGCCATAGCGATGGATAAAATAAAGGGGGGGGGGGGGGGGGGGGGGGCTTTCAGCCAGAGGATGCACTGTATGCTAAGGTCCTTATTTGGAGAAGGGGCTCCTGCTCAACACCACCTCCTTTCTCCTACCTCCCTCCCACCTCCTCCCTCCTCCCTCCTTCCTCCTCCATCCCGGCGATAATGTGTAGGCCGGGACGGGGAGGGGGACGGGGAGAGGCCAGCCGATGGGCCTTTTTGGTGCAGCAGAACTTTAGTGCATCATATGGAGAGGAAGCAGTCTCGGGCAGAAACTGTCTGTGTGTGTTTAACACTTGGTGGCCTTCCACAGGAACACACACTGTCTCCTGTCTGGGAAAACTCTCTCTGTCTCAGAGGCAGGCCGCGAAGCCCGGACCTGTTTCTGATTTTCACATCAGCTTCTGGCCTCGGTTACTAAATTAGCCCTGATATTTATGCCATCTGACGGCTCGGCTTCGTTTCTTGATTAAGAGCGTGAGTGGCAGCCGGAGGCCGTCCTTGCGTATCCCATGTGAAAGGCATCGCTGTGGTCGACTCCACGAGCGAGCCGGTGTTGGGGCGTCCGGTCTTCACGTTTTCTTGAGCGTTCACTGCTCCTCTTCCTTTAGTTTCCTTGCGATGCCAATGTCTCCTGCTCTTCTCTCTCTCTCTCTCCCTCTCTCCTGCTCGCTCTCTCGCTCTCTCTTTCCTGCTCTCTCTCCCTCCCTCTCTCTCTCCCTCCCTCTTTCTCCCTCCCTCTCTCTCTCTCTCCCCTGCTCTCCCTCCCTCCCTCTTTCTCTATCTCTCCCTGTCTCTCCCCTGCTCTCCCTCTCTCTCCCTCCCTCTTTCTCCCTCCCTCTCTCTCTCTCTCTCTCCCTCCCTCTCTCTCCCTCTCTCTCTCTCTCCCCTCTCTCCTCTCTCTCCCTCCCTCTCTCTCCCTCTCTCCCCTGCTCTCCCTCCCTCCCTGCAGGTGTGTTGCTGTCGGGGCGTGGCGGAGAGGTTGTGGGAAAAGGGGGCGGGGCCGCGCGGCTCTTCTCGCGGCAGGGATCGATGGGGAGCGATAAGAGGGGGGGCGCGGGGGGGGGGGGGGGGGGGGGGGGGAGCCGGCCTTGGCCGGGGCTGCGAGCAGAGGAGCGGCAGTGTGAGAACTTCCTGCCCGCGCCGCGCAGGTCGCCCTGGGAACGCTCTCCCGCGGAACGTCGCTCGCGCCGCACACGCCGGCAGCCATCCGCGGGCCTCCCGGAGCCGCACTCCGGAATGTTCTCAACGCAACCCCCCTGGGTGAGCGTGGGAAACCGCGGAGCGGGCGGGCGAGCGAGCGAGAGAGAGAGAGAGAGAGAGAGGGAGAGAGAACGAGTCAACAGTGCCACAGATATCAGGCACACACACACACACACACACACACATAGGCGCACACTACACACACACGCACACACATAGGCACACTACACACACACACACACACACACACACACACACACACATAGGCATACACATGCACACACACACTACACACACACACACACACATAGGCACATGCATACACACACACACACACACACACATAGGCGCACACTACACACACACACACACACACACACACACACACAGCCAAACTCCACACACACTCAAACATACACGTAGGCACACACATACACATTCACACACACAGACACACACATATGCTCACACATGCCCATAATTAATGATGGGGTGAAGAAGCCCTCGATATATGTATATAAAGCACGTATACGTGCACATGGACACATTGTTCTGCATATTGGCAGCAGCAATATAACATAGTCATAACGTATTTTGCAATGGGTACAATGTTAGAGAATGCAGCACATAAACAGCCTGTGTACGTACTTCTCTTGTTGGGACTAGTTTTGTATTACAGTGAAATGCACTGAGAAAGTGCAAAGAAAAACAAGAAGACTAGTGTCAGGTGTGTGCTGTGATTGATGATGAAGCAAGACAGCATTCTCTGAGAGGACGCTGAGATAGGATTCAGTACCGGGGTAAAATGGAAGCATTTCCACATTCTGTTGTGTGCGTAGAACCAGAGGTCAGGGGTCAAAATGAGTTAAAAGTGAATTTCACGCCGACACCAGGAATGATTTCTTCATTCAGAATTGTAACTGAAGGGCCTAACATCCTGCGATAGGCAGCAGACAAAGACACTCTGCAATTCTGAAAGATCAAACCCCACACGCGTGCGCAAACCCACACACGCACACACCCATGCACTCACGTGTTCATGCACACACCCACGCACTTACACATATAAACATAGACACACACACACACACACAAGCACGCACAAACACACGCATGCACACATATACACACAGGCCCGCACTCACGTATGGACCTACACATACACACACGCACACACACACACACACACACACACACACACACACATACACACACACCTGCACCCCCGCACTCACACTGTGACTTTGCTGTGATTGATGCAGATACGAAAAGCAAATGAAACCGATGAGCTAATGTTGATTGCATGACCTGTCCTAGACATTCTTCCAACAAAAACCAACAAAAATAGCAGGCACACACACACACGCACACTCACTCATACCCACACACACACACACATAAGCTTACACACACAGATTTCCCCGAGGACATCGTTCTTTGGGACTAACTGCTTGTATAAACAGCAAAGGTTAAAAGCCGCTTTAGGCAGTCATATTATTTTGGTGGTGAATGGAAAAATCCCCCCCCCCCAGCTCTGTTGCGGCCCCTGGAGATAGACAAATAAGGGTCCTGACTGGGGGAACGATGTGAAAAGTCACTTTATGAAAAAAAACAGAGTCAAAAAAGAGCAGAGGAAGCAGAGGCAACATTTTCCCACACTGCTGCACAGCGAACCAGCGAACCGCTCCCACAACCACGCGACCACCCCTTTAACCGAACTCCTGCTAGAGCGACCGCCCCTTTAACCGAACTCCTGCTAGAGCGACCGCCCCTTTAACCAAACTCCTGCTAGAGCGACCGCCCCTTTAACCGAACTCCTGATAGAGCGACCGCCCCTTTAACCAAACTCCTGCTAGAGCGACCGCCCCTTTAACCAGACTCCTGCTAGAGCGACCGCCCCTTTAACCGAACTCCTGCTAGAGCGACCGCCCCTTTAACCAAACTCCTGCTAGAGCGACCGCCCCTTTAACCGAATTCCTGCTAGAGCGACCGCCCCTTTAACCAAACTCCTGCTAGAGCGACCGCCCCTTTAACCAGACTCCTGCTAGAGCGACCGCCCCTTTAACCGAACTCCTGCTAGAGCGACCGCCCCTTTAACCAGACTCCTGCTAGAGCGACCGCCCCTTTAACCGAACTCCTGCTAGAGCCACCGCCCCTTTAACCAAACTCCTGCTAGAGCGACCGCCCCTTTAACCAAACTCCTGCTAGAGCGACCGCCCCTTTAACCGAACTCCTGATAGAGCGACCGCCCCTTTAACCAAACTCCTGCTAGAGCGACCGCCCCTTTAACCGGACTCCTGCTAGAGCGACCGCCCCTTTAACCGAACTCCTGCTAGAGCGACCGCCCCTTTAACCAAACTCCTGCTAGAGCGACCGCCCCTTTAAACCGAATTCCTGCTAGAGCGACCGCCCCTTTAACCAAACTCCTGCTAGAGCGACCGCCCCTTTAACCAGACTCCTGCTAGAGCGACCGCCCCTTTAACCGAACTCCTGCTAGAGCGACCGCCCCTTTAACCAAACTCCTGCTAGAGTGACCGCCCCTTTAACCAAACTCCTGCTAGAGCGACCGCCCCTTTAACCAAACTCCTGCTAGAGCGACCGCCCCTTTAACAGAATTCCTGCTAGAGCGACCGCCCCTTTAACCAAACTCCTGCTAGAGCGACCGCCCCTTTAACCGAACTCCTGCTAGAGCGACCGCCCCTTTAACCGAACTCCTGCTAGAGCGACCGCCCCTTTAACCGAACTTCTGATAGAGCGACCGCCCCTTTAACCAAACTCCTGATAGAGCGACCGCCCCTTTAACCGAACTCCTGCTAGAGCGACCGCCCCTTTAACTGAACTCCTGATAGAGCGACCACCCCTTTAACCAAACTTCTGACAGAGCGACCGCCCCTTTAACCAAACTCCTGCTAGAGCAACCACCCCTTTAACCAAACTCCTGATAGAGCGACCGCCCCTTTAACCGAACTCCTGCTAGAGCGACTGCCCCTTTAACCAAACTCCTGATAGACCGACCGCCCCTTTAACCAAACTTCTGACAGAGCAACTGCCATTATACTTCTGCTAGACCGACTAGTAACTTTGAGTGGTTGCTTCTACGACTGTTCTTCTGCTAGTGACTTCCTCTACGGCCATACCTCTGATAGTGTCCGGCATTACTGTTATACTTCGGGTAGAGTGACTGCTAGTATGACTGTTCTTCTGTTAGAGTGACTGACTTCTGCTACAGCTGATCTTCTGATAGTGTCTGTCATTATACGTCTGCTAGAGCGACTGTCACTACAGCTGGTCTTCTTTTAGACTGATGGTCAGAGTGACCATTACCATGACCGTTATCCTCTTAGTGTGACTGCTACTACAACCGTACTTCTATTAGAGAGTCTGCCGCAGCAACCGCACCGCTGACCGAGCGATCGCCACCGCAAACCGTGCTCGGACCGCCCCCCAACCTCTCTGCCCGTCGGGCATTCTTTTTGTTCGTTGGACGCGTTCGCCATGCGATAAATCCCACGCGCCTCCCCCGGCAGGGCCGCGTCCTCGCGCTGCTGGATCCGAGCGGCTCTGATGGCTTCCAGGCACAGCAGCGCGGCCCGTCAGCCAGGGAGGGCCGTTTCTCTGAACCACAGCGCAGACCCGGCCCTGAGAGATACACCGGCATTTCTGCACTCAGGAAACACAGGCGAGGAAACCCTCAAACCCTGTAAGGCTGTGTGAGGTCACAGACGTGCGATTAGAGTGTTCTGAACTGAGCATTCTGACGCTGATGTCACAATCGCTGCTGGTGACTGAACGTGATGGGGTTAGTAGGACGCTGACTTTTTGAAGAAGAAAAAAAAAGTGTCCAAAAATCCTACTTTTCAACTCTTTAAAGGGTTAAATACAGTACATATTGCTATTTCTATACTACACTAAGCAGAATAGAAACACAGGCAAGGAAGATTAGCTAAATATTATTTATTTATTTATTTATTTATTTATTTTAAACTGTTTTGCCACAACTGGTGTAACAGTGGATTCATGTGCTGTGATTTCTGTGTTAAAATCATGTTTCAGTGGTGTGATTGCGAAACCCCTGCAGATATAAATCCGAGGTTTCCCCCCCACCACACCCTGGCCTGTCCTGCCCCCACACTCAGGCCCGGAGGAGGAGGTCGCCCAGGCTGCTTGCAGGGCAGCAGCAGGTGTGACAGCGGAGCTCCCCTGGCAGTCGTGACCGAGCGTGACCGATGCCTCACAATGGGGCGGTGGCATGCCAGCGTCACGGGGACTCCTGCCCCCCCCCCCCCCCACCCCCCCACCCCAGGTATGCTGATGTTCCCTCGCCCTGTGGGGGGACGAGTGGGGGCCCTGAGTGAGTGGGTACAGCCGTTGCTCCTGAGGGGGGGGGGGCTGCAGTTTGGGGGCGAGCGGCGCCTCTCCCGCCCCGCCCCGCCCTGCCGCAGCTGCTGGAAGCTCCGCCCGCGGCGCACTGCTTTAGCGCGTTAGCGCGCTCCGGGGCGTGGGGGGGGGGGGGGGGGGGGGGGGGCGGGGGTGGGGGGGGGGGGGGCGTCGGCCACGCTGCGGGGGGGATTTACGCGCAGTTTGCGCAGCGATTTCACGCCTCCCGCCCCACTGTAACACCAGGGCTGAGAGGACAGCCTGCCTGAGTGTGTGTGCAGACATGCATGTACACACACACACACACACACACACACACAGAAACACTCACACAAACACTCACAGGCGCACACACGTACACACACACTCTCTCACAGGCACACACACGTACACACACACACACACACTCTCTCACAGGCACACACACGTACACACACACACACAGAAACACAGGCACACACACTCTCTCACAGGCGCACACACAGGCACACACGTACACACACACACACACACACACACACACACACAGAAACACTCACACAAACACTCACAGGCGCACACACATACACACACACACACATGCACACAGGCACACACTCTCTCACAGGCGCACACACAGGTACACACACACACTCTCTCACAGGCACACACAGGCACACACACACACACACTCTCTCACAGGCACACACAGGCACACACACACACACACTCTCTCACAGGCACACACAGGCACACACACACACACACTCTCTCACAGGCACACACAGGCACACACACACACACACTCTCTCACAGGCACACACAGGCACACACACACACACACTCTCTCACAGGCACACACAGGCACACACACACACA
>CM045899.1:27456259-27458759 GCA_025169545.1 Anguilla japonica | reverse complement strand
CTCCCGACCTGGGACCATTTTTATCGCTTAAATCCCCCACTTTCACGCTACACGTGTACCTCCTGTGCCACTTTCATGTAACATGTTCCTCCATCCAGCACTTATTGCACTTTGTATCTTTATCTTGATGTTGTAGCTTGTAATGCCTCCTAGGTTGACGTAGCATAGGTTAGGTCAGAGAGTAATGTTTTCTGTGTGAACTGGACTTTGTGTGTTCATGGCTACGAATAACTGTTACAAAATGAGTAGTGTACCTTATCGGACCCGTGTTTTCCAGTTTGTGGTGTGGGGATGGCTGGTTTAAGCCAGGAGGGGTGGCACTCACTTGCCACAGTGGTGGCCCGTGCGGGGGGCAGCTTGAAACATTGCACAGTAGAGACACAGTGAGAAGATGTTCCAACAGTCCAGATTTATTCACAAGGGTTTGGCAAGATGTTACAGCCAAAGTGAGCAGATGTAAAACACCGTCATGACAGAGAGGCTCCTGGTGTGGGTGGGGATGGCAGATTTAAGGAGGTGCAGCCACTCCTGTTCCTGGGCCCAATTAGCCTGGCCAATTATCTAATTCTTAACCAGTTATCCAATTGGCCAGGTCTAATTAGCTTGACCCAGGGCAGGTGTGGCTGCTTAAACCAGCCATCCCCACACCACACAGTTGTTCCAATGACCTTTCGGTGTGCACCTATTGTGTGTCGCTTTGTATAAAAATCGCGTGCAGAATTAATGTAATGGATCCCCGCTTCTGCAGACCCCCCCCCCCCCCCCCCCCCCCCCCCCCCCCCCCCCCCCCCCCCCCCCCCCAGACCAGATGAGCAGGGTTTGTTGGATGGGGTGGGCGGGGCCTAGGCGTGAGTACGTGCGAGCGAGCGGCGGGCAGCGTCGGGGGTTTTGAGTGACAGTGAGCGTCGGCGCGGGACGCCGGCTGGTTTTTCTGGATCGGGCGGCGCACCGGGTCAGGCCGCGGCTTGTCCCCCCCCCCCTGCTCTTCCCAAGAAACCCTGGGAACCGAGTCATGGAAACGTGGAGCACGTTTCCCGTTCAGTCATCTGTTTATTATTCTCTAGTGAGGACTTGTCATGCATGGGGGTGGTGGGGGTAGGGGGTGGGGGTGGGGGGGTGTGGGGGGGTGGGGGGGAAGGGTGTTGGTAATGCAGAATTTATCCCAACATCAGCCTTGAGACGCACAGGCGAGGCAGGTGTGTTCAGTACGAGCCTGAGCGTTTTCCAAACATCAAAGAGCTGATTGAATATTCCCTCTCGTTGGTGAGTGTAGGTTTCATAGCGCTCACAGGAGGCATTGAGCTGTGTAAATATGGCCGTGTATTTCAGCTCTCAGGAAAGGGCAGGAAGAGGACATCTGCCAAGAAACGAACAGGAGAGATGGACAGAGAGGGATTGTAATGAAAACGTAATGTCAGTGCAGAAGTACTGAGCCAATGGGACAGTGACACCATAATGAAGCACTGAGACAGTAGGGAAGCAGTGAGACAGTTATGAAGCACTGAGACAGTAGGGAAGCAGTGAGACAGTTATGAAGCACTGAGACAGTAGTGACACTGTGAGACAGTAGTGAATCAGTGAGACAGTAGTGAATCTGTGAGACATTAGTGACCCAGTGAGACAGTAGTGACGCAGTGAGACAGTAGTGAAGCAGTGAGACAGTAATGAAGCACTGAGACAGTAGTGAAGGAGTGAGGCATTAGTGATACAGAAGCACACAATACAACAGCACACAGGATTGTCATTGCGATTGTGGTTTTCAGTGTAATTAACCAGGTGCGCTCGTACTGACGTGCACCGCGTGTGCGTTTCCAAGGCCGCAGTTCTGTATACGGAGCAAGTCGCTGATGAAACGGCGCTTCTGTGATTCAGTTCCAGCTGAACAGAGCCCCTGTGTTCTGATTGGATCGGTGTGGGGGCGGGGCCGTAGTGTCAGGGCGGGGTCCCCCGGGTCACGGGTAGTGGGTGCTCCGAGCCGCTGACCTCCGACCCGCTCCGGGTGCCCCTGCCAGCATTCATGGCCCGGGGCAGAGCTTCGGCGCTGGGAAAGAGGTGGCCTGCGTGCCCCCCCGAGCACCCGAAATGCACATTCCCCACCACCGTGCTCCCACACAGGGAACATTATTCTCCCCATCGCTCCCACTAAATTCCCAATAAGCAATTTCCATTACTATTGGGAGGGACAGAAATACAGCCCGGCTTCTCTAACACAGCCCGGTGCTCTCTGCTGCTGAGAGCTGTAACACAGTCAGCTCTCTGTGCTGCTCTAACGCAGACAGCTTTCTGTGCTGCTCTAACACAGTCAGATCTCTGTGCTGCTGAGAGCTCTAACACAGTCAGATCTCTGTGCTGCTGAGCGCTCTAACACAGCCTGGTGCTCTGCGCTGCTGAGAGCTCTAACACAGTCCGGTCTCTGTGTTACTCTAACACAGTCAGATCTCTGTGCTGCTGAGAGCTCTAACACAGTCAGATCTCTGTGCTGCTGAGCGCTCTAACACAG
>CM045899.1:27413759-27451259 GCA_025169545.1 Anguilla japonica | reverse complement strand
TGTGGCCCAATATAAGCCCAGTAGTAGGAGGCAGGAGAGATTTGCTTTTGGGGTTTGTGTGGACATCTTTGGTTTTGTGAACTTTGTGTTTTCGTTTGTTTTAGTTTGTGCCTTAGTTTGCGATTTAGATTAATAAATGTCTGGGTTTGTGTTTAGATCGGTTTCTGTTTGGTTTTTTTGTTTTGGTGCGTTTGGATTTTGTTTGTTGTTGCCGTAACAGCGAGTGTGTGAACGGTCCCGGACCGTCTGCTCCCCTCCAGAGGGTTAGCACCCTGTCAGAGACCCGGAGCTGGGTCCGGAGGGTTAGCACCCTGTCAGAGACCCGGAGCTGGGTCCGGAGGGTTAGCACCCTGTCAGAGACCCCGGAGCTCGGTCCGGAGGGTCAGCACCCTGTCAGAGACCCTGGAGCTCGGTCCGGAGGGTTAGCACCCTGTCAGAGACCCGGAGCTCGGTCCGGAGGGTTAGCACCCTGTCAGAGACCCGGGGCTCGGTCCAGAGGGTAAGCACCCTGTCAGAGACCCCGGAGCTCGGTCCGGAGGGTTAGCACCCTGTCAGAGACCCGGGAGCTCGGTCCGGAGGGTCAGCACCCTGTCAGAGACCCGGAGCTCGGTCCGGAGGGTTAGCACCCTGTCAGAGACCCGGAGCTCGGTCCGGAGGGTTAGCACCCTGTCAGAGACCCCGGAGCTCGGTCCGGAGGGTTAGCACCCTGTCAGAGACCCGGGCTCGGTCCAGAGGGTAAGCACCCTGTCAGAGACCCCGGAGCTCGGTCCAGAGGGCATGGCCCCCGGGCCCGGGTCCCCTCCCCATACCGCGTTCCTCTCCCTGGTTTTAGAGTCCCTCTCCCCTCTCCCATCCCCCCTCGCTTTACCACCGAGTCGCGGCTCCCAGGCTCGGCTCGGGTCACGTGCTCCTCTCGGACTGACGGACGGCGGCCGGGCCTCGGTCACGGGACACGGCTCGGGCCTGAGGGGGGAACGGGCCGCGCAGGCCGAGCGGCTTCTCTCCGCTTCTCTCCGTGTGTAAACGGGGCGTGCTTTATTGGGCAGGACGCGCATTCGGCTGGTACACAAAGCAGAGACATTTAAGGCAAGGGAACGCGCAACTATGGTCTTATCTCCAGGCGGTTTCTGGCGCAAATCAGCCGAAGCGAAACGAACCAAAAACAGTTGCAGGAATGGCCTTTGCGTCCGTTTTTGAAATCGTGTAGCGCAGGAGCTGGTCCAAGATTTTTTTTTTTTTTTGAAGGGGGGGTCCGCTCTAAACGTCCCTCCTACTCATTGTTTTTCGTGTTTTTGTTGTTGTTTTTACAATGTACTCACATTAGAATCATCATAGGGCCTATTCATTTTTATGTTTTTTAATTATATTTTGCCCATGAACAAGAAAGAATGCTTATTAAAATGTCAACACAGACTAAATTCAAGCATAATTAAGCATGTCTGGTTACTCAAGATATCACTTGAAACGTCCATTTAAGAGTAAAAGTGGCTATTCTCAAAAAGGCCCTGGCCCTCCCTCGTGAAAAGATTGGGGACCCCTGCTCTAAAACATGAAAAAATGTACAGCTTATCAAAATTCTGGGATTGCAACTGCGGTCGGAACGAAAACCAAGCGTACGCAGTGGACCCCCCAGGACCCAGTTTGAGAACCACAGCTCTACGGTCTGAGTTCCCAGGCTGCTGTCTGCAGGCCTGCACCCGGTCAGGATCTGTCTCCAGGCCTGCGACCCGGTCAGGATCCGTCTCTAGGCCTGCGCCCGGTCAGGATCCGTCTCCAGGCCTGCGCTGGGTCAGGATCCGTCTCCAGGCCTGCGCTTCTCCAGGCCTGCGCTCGGTCAGGGTCCGTCTCCAGGCCTGCGCTGGGTCAGGGTCCGTCTCCAGGCCTGGACTCGGTCAGGCTGCTGTCTCCAGGCCTGCGCTGGGTCAGGATCCGTCTCCAGGCCTGCGCTCGGCCAGGATCCGTCTCCAGGCCTGTGCCCGGTCAGGATCCGTCTCTAGGCCTGCGCTCGGTCAGGATCCATCTGCAGGCCTGCGCTGGGTCAGGATCCGTCTCCAGGCCTGGACTCGGCCAGGATCCGTCTCTGCTTTGTGTCGCCGGGGGTGAGAGGACGCAGGGGCCTCTTCGGTGTCAGATGATGATGACGTCC
This sequence comes from Anguilla japonica, assembly GCA_025169545.1. Taxonomy (NCBI): domain Eukaryota; kingdom Metazoa; phylum Chordata; class Actinopteri; order Anguilliformes; family Anguillidae; genus Anguilla; species Anguilla japonica. The sequence continues at coordinate 27,449,113 of CM045899.1, read as the reverse complement.
GGCCTGCGTGCGGGCTCCATTGTCCCCGCGGCCCAATTAAGAGTCTGTTTGTTTTACTATTTGGGCTACGCACTGATGTGCGGCCGGTTAGCAGTGCTGATCTGGCACGGCCTAAGTTTGAATTATAGAACATTTCAGCGCCTGCTGACCGTGGAAACTCTTTTCTGGGTTCATTTTGTGAGTTTCTGCTTCTAAACTGTAGCACAACTGGGACTTTTTAAATTTTTTTTTTTTTAAATGCGAGATTTTGCTGCTCTTTATCTATATATTTATTGTAAATTGAAACAGATATATTATTATTAGCCAGAATGCTGTATATATAGTTCATATTTCTAAATATATTTGAGAGCTTTCACCTTGCACAGAGTACAGAGGCAAAATTTGAAATCAAAAATTTCAGGCATATAGAGTGCAGCATGTAACTAATTGGACAGTGATACAATTTTTGTTGTTTCGGCTCTGCACTACAGCACATTGAACATTGAAAATATGAATATGAGCTTAAAGTGCAGGCCGTCAGTTTTAATGCAAGCATGTTTACATGCATATCAGGGAAACCTGTATAGGAAACACAGCGCTTTTTATACATGGACCCCCATTTTTGGGGACTAGAAGTAACTGGACAATGGGCTGCTCACCAGTTTGTCATTGTGTCATTCGTTCATGTACAGGAAAGCCAGTACCATTTATATTGGAGTCTGTTGGTGTTGTTATCTCTCAACATGAGGACCCTTAGAAGTGTCAATGCCAGTAAAGCAGGCCATCATCCACCCAGCACCCCCCCCCCCCAAATGAACTATTTCAATCACAACACAAAATCATTAACACACATTGCAAACAACAACATTTTTAGTTCTCCATTTGAAAGTACATTATGTTCAAATACTTCATAATGTTGACATGGGTTAATGTTATTATAACTGCGGAAATTCCATTTCATTCCATGTGGTCAGAACGAGTCTGAGTATACTTACTTGGTGAGATTGGGATCTTTTTCCACACTACATCACATTTGTGCTTTTTTCAAAGATAGTTTTTATCTTTTATCTTTGTTGCCAGTGCCCAGTTCTGACAGTATTGCTCAAGAACCGTACCACTTGTTGTTTGTGACAGCGGGACCATGTAATCAGCATGGATTTGACTTCCGTGCTGAAGAGTGTGCTGGACTCAGATCGCACGGCTGTTTCACACCTGTTTCTCTGCTATCGCTCCTTCCCTCCGCTATCCTTTCTTTCTTGCCTTTTCCTCTCTGGCGCCCTCTTCCTCTCATCTCCACGTATCCGAGGCAGCTGTAAGAACGATAAGCTGCTCTGTTGTGTAGATGTTGTGTAAGTCGCTCTGGATTAAGAGCGTCTGCTAAATGCCTGTAATGTGTGATGTAATGTAATGTAAGGCTTTGCAGTCATTTGTCAGAAAAACAATTCTCCTTTCAGCATAGTATCCATCTCTCGCCATCCCCTATCACTTTCCTGAGTTTGGGGGGTCCATTCTGGGCCAGGTGAGGGTGGGTGCTGGGAGCTCTGCTTCTTTCTCCCAGGGCAGTGAGCCCCTGCACTCTGACTGCAGAGACACAGCGATGCCCTACAGGCTTGAGAGTGGAGACGGGACGGGGGGGGGAGGATGAAAATCAGGTGGCAGCCCCCAGGATCGCAGTGAGTGATGGCTGCCAGGTGCAGAGCCTGCACATAAAGGAGGGGGGGGGGGGGGGGGGGGGTGGTACGGGAAAGCATTCAGAGATCCTTGTCACTGGATAGGGCCTAAGAGTGAATTGGACCCCCCCCCCCCCCCCCGCCCCACAACATCCCCCCCCCCTTCACTTCCCCATCTTCCACACTGGTCCACAAACCCCTCCCCCATTTTCCCGGACCATGATTGCAATCCCCCCCCCCCCCCTTTCCCAGTCCACAATTGCAGCTCCACCCACCCCCCCCCCCCCCCCCCCAGTCCATGATTTCACTTGTTGTCACGGAAAGAAAAGGGGGAGGGGCCCTTGTATAGGTACCCCCTAAAATTTGGGGGTGCCCCCGGCCAGGTGTGTGTTTGCCATGCCTGGCCCCCGTTTCAGTGGCTGGCTCATGAGAGCAGGCTGAACCGGGGCTGACCTGGTCCTGTGTGCCGACAAAACTCCCCAAGAATGCGTCTGAGACCACAGCGCCAAAGATAATGTTGTTGCATGTGCATTTCAATGTGTGCGAGCGCGAGTTATTTTCTCACTGTCGGTGTGTGTGTGTGTGTGTGTGTGTGTGAGAGAGAGAGAGAGACAGAGAGTGAGGGAGAGATGGAGAGAGTGAGTGAGTGTGTGTGTGAGAGAGAGAGAAAGAGAGTGTGTGTGTGTGTGAGAGAGAGAGAGAGAGTGCGTGTGTGTGTGTGTGCGAGAGAGAGAGAGAGAGAGTGAGTGTGTGTGTGTGTGTGTGTGTGTGTGTACACAGTAAAATGTTCAGTGTTAAATCAACTTTTATAAAGCACATGTGGTCCATGTTGGACTCATATGTCCTCTGTTAGAGTTGAAATAACAATGGACATCAGACATTAGTGTATGTGTGCGTCTAAGCTTATGGGTTTGGATTTGTAAAACGGAGGTAGGAGTGTGCCTGTGTGTAAATTCAGGTAGCCATGAGTTTATGTGTGTGTGTGTGTGTGTGTGTGTGTGTGTGGACACGTGTATATGTGTGTGTGGGCAAGTGTTTAGATGTGTGTGTGTGTGTGTGTGTGTATGTGTGTGTTTGTGTGTCTGCCATCACATATTACGTTCTTGTCTGAAATCTCAGCGTCTCTGACTGCAGTCTGTGTCTGTAAATATCACTGTAGACTTAATTATGACTCTGGGAAGTTTTCCAACGGAAATTTCTGAATCAACATGATAGACAAACTGCTACAGAATTTGATTGGCACATTACCATACCATTCTAGCAAGACTAGAATTGTAAATCCGATATGCTACAGTGGACTGTTTCAATGATCACACAAGTACATTTTTTCTTTTTTCTTTTTTACAGATGCCATTTCAAAATCACATTCGAGGCTGGGGTAAGTGAACCTATGGATGTTATGTTACATTACAGGCATACAGCAGATGTTCTTGTCCAGTGACTTGCACAACCGTCCCAAATTTTACATAGCAAATCCATTTACGCAGCCGGATAATTTAAGATTGGGGGACAGGACTTTGATTAGGACACTATTTCAGGACTTTGTCTCTCCACTCCAATTTGATGTAGACTCTAAGAAGCAACTAAACCGCGTGAATGAAACACAGCCATTGCGAAGGGAGTGGTGACAGTCATCAGAAATCTGTGGTTAAGGCACCCAACTCCAGAAAATAATCCACCCCTTCCCTTCCTCGTGACATGGTACGTGCCGGCCATACCTTCAATGCCGTACGATGTGGTATATTCCATTCATCAGCTTGGAGTGAATGGCGCCTCCTCTGATTCAGCAGGCGCATTGCTGAACGCTGATATATTCCCAGTGTTGTGTAGCAGCATTTCTGAAAAGATGTTTGTGTGTGTTTGTGTTTTGTGCATGCTCGTTTTCCTGTCTGTATGTGCATTGTGCGAGTGTATCTGTGTTTGTGTACGTCTTCTGTTTGTGAGAGAGTTGGTGTGCGCGGGTGTGGTGCGCGGGTGTGCGCGGGTGCGTTTGTGAATCTCGGTGTTGTGTAGCAGTGTGTGTTGTGTTGCCGTGTGTGTTGCGTTACAGTGTGTGTTGTGTAGTGGTGTGTGTTGTGTAGCGGTGTGTGTTGTGTAGCAGTGTGTGTTGCGTAGCAGTGTGTGTTGTGTAGCGGTGTGTGTTGTGTAGCGGTGTGTGTTGTGTAGCAGTGTGTGTTGTGTAGCAGTGTGTGTTGTGTTGCCGTGTGTGTTGCGTAGCAATGTGTGTTGTGTAGCAGTGTGTGTTTTGTAGCGGTGTGTGTTGTGTAGCGGTGTGTGTTGTGTAGCAGTGTGTGTTGTGTAGCGGCGTGTGTTGTGTAGCAGTGTGTGTTGCGTAGCGGTGTGTGTTGCGTAGCGGTGTGTGTTGTGTAGCAGTGTGTGTTGTGTAGCGGTGTGTGTTGTGTAGCGGTGTGTGTTGTGTAGCAGTATGTGTTTTGTAGCGGTGTGTGTTGTATAGCGGTGTGTGTTGTGTAGCAGTGTGTGTTGTGTAGCAGTGTGTGTTGCGTAGCAGTGTGTGTTGTGTAGCGGTGTGTGTTGCGTAGCAATGTGTGTTGTGTAGCAGTGTGTGTTTTGTAGCGGTGTGTGTTGTGTAGCGGTGTGTGTTGTGTAGCAGTGTGTGTTGTGTAGCAGTGTGTGTTGTGTAGCAGTGTGTGTTGCGTAGCGGTGTGTGTTGTGTAGCAGTGTGTGTTGTGTAGCGGTGTGTGTTGTGTAGCGGTGTGTGTTGTGTAGCAGTATGTGTTTTGTAGCGGTGTGTGTTGTGTAGCGGTGTGTGTTGTGTAGCAGTGTGTGTTGTGTAGCAGTGTGTGTTGCGTAGCAGTGTGTGTTGTGTAGCGGTGTGTGTTGCATAGCGGTGTGTGTTGTGTAGCAGTGTGTGTTGTGTAGCAGTGTGTGTTGTGTAGCAGTGTGTGTTGCGTAGCGGTGTGTGTTGCGTAGCGGTGTGTGTTGTGTAGCGGTGTGTATTTAATGTTCCGCTGGTAACAATGGTCTCCAGACCCTGTCCCTGGACGTTCTTCAGTCTCTGAATTAGGGAAGAGGCCCTCTATTCATTTCATCCCCCTCCCATCCCCCACCCCCAGCCCTACCCGCACCCCCACCCGCACCCCTCCCTGCACCCCCACCCGCACCCCTCCCTGTCCCATATCAGGCCCATGCACCCCCAAACTCAGGACCCCCTGCCTCCCACTGCTCTGTCTGTGACTGACAGTGCCTTTGTCCCATTGTACCCAGCTGCTAGCTGCAATAAAGACACACTCGAACACACACACACACACACACACACTCACACATGCACACACACACACACACTCTTACCCAGAGCAACATACAAATAAGTGCGTCTAACAAGCCTAGAAGAACATTGCTCGACCTAGAAAACTGATGAAGCCACATACAAATCAGTGTGAATTGTAGAAACAAGTGCAAGAATAAGAGACAGTCGCAAGCACACATACACAATCTTTCTTATTCACTATCAGTATAATACATACACACACACACACATACACACTATCACTTGTATACATACGTATAAGGCCAGGTTCACAGACACAGATTAAGATTAGTTCTGGATTAAATTAAGTTTTGTATGGAGAATCTTCATTAAAAATTGAATTTAGTCCTTAATATGCATTTGTGAAACTAGCTCTTAGTGTTACACACGTTCTGTTCTTCTACCTTCCTCTTTGCCGGGCAGCAAAGTCTGCAGAGAAATTTCTCTCTTCACTCTCTGTGCAGACAGGACTGCCCTACCAGCTACACTGCAGAGCTCAAGCTTGGTCTGCGCAGACAGAGCTGCCCTAGCAGCTACACTGCAGAGCTCAGGCTTGGTCTGCGCAGACAGGGCTGCCCTAGCAGCTACACTGCAGAGCTCAGGCTTGGTCTGCGCAGACAGGGCTGCCCTAGCAGCTACACTGCAGAGCTCAAGCTTGGTCTGCGCAGACAGGGCTGCCCTAGCAGCTACACTCTGTAGCTCAGGCTTGGTCTGCGCAGACAGGGCTGCCCTAGCAGCTACACTCTGTAGCTCAGGCTTGATCTGCGCAGACAGGCCTGGTGTTAGGATGGGTTTGGGGTGCTGTCTGTATCGGTGGGGCTCTGTGATGGGAACCAGGTCACACTTTCACTGGGCACAAAGCAAGGGTGTGTGTGGGGGGATGGGAGGTTATGTGTCCTCTTTATATTCAAAAACATGCAACAGGGCCAGCACCCCCCCCCCCCCCCCCCCCCCCCCCCCCACCCCCCCCCCAAACACACATTCATTCATATGATTTAAGATGGGAAAGAGCTGCCAGCACACATAGGCACTTACTACCTCACATAAACACACCCACATACTCACACACTCACACACATATATACACACACACACACACACACCCACACCACACACACACACACACACACACATACACACACACACACACACGCATACACACACACACACATTGATTCAAATGATTAGAGAAGGAGAGAGGCTGCACAGATACAAAAATACATACATACACACACACACACAAAATAATCCACATAAGGTCCATGTGAAATATGTTGCTCGTCATAAATGCATAGAGTAATCCACACAAAAAAGACACACACACACACACACACACACACACACGCGCACATACACACACACACACAGTGTTCTTTACAGCAGCTTTATCCCTGTGAGCAGCCAAAGCCCATGTTATTTTTCACTGCATTTAGTCACAGCCATCTGCTCTGCTGCTGAATTTCTGTTTTAAGATCTCCACATCGCAGAAACATTTTGGCCAGCACAAACCTACAGAACAGAAGTCTTTACTGCACTCTACTGGTTAACAGGAGTACTGCAGGCTGACTGCACGTGGGGCTCAGGTGAACTGCCATAGGAAACGAAAGCTTTCCCATTTACAAATCACAAGGTATCATCAGCTAGTGGATCAACAATTGTGCACCATTTAAATCAAGGGATTCTTTAAATGTCCAAACAGAATCAATACATTTGTCTTCAATAATAAGAAAATTTAATAATCCTTTTAAAAGCAATAATTTTGGCTTAAAAAGGACACAGAAGAAAAGAAATATTTAATAGCACAAATTGACTAGGAAACAAAACAGTGATTTTTACATCTCTCAGGAAAGCTGGGGAGGACCTGCACACATTTCAAACACATCTGTGTGCTCTACAGGGGTTTGTATCCTCACTAAGAGAGCTGTGATTGGCTGTACATTCAGAGCAACGTGCAATTCTGCATGCGAGAGAGAGTGTCTGTGCGATACAGCGCTCTCCCACAGAGCATTCAACCTTTCTCCCTCCAACAGTGATACGTCTCTCTCTCCTAGTGTGACTGATCTGTCTTTTTTCTGACGAACTCTCTTTCCAAACGCACGGCTGATCTCTCTCCTGCAGTCTGACTACGCGCTCACTTTCCTACAGTGAGACCGACTCTCTCTCTCTCTCTCATACCATGTGACTGATCTCTCTCTCTCTCTCTCTCTCCCCCTCTCTCTCTCTCTCTCTCTCTCTCGCATTGTATCTGATCCCTCTCTTTCATTATCATTACACTCGTTTTACTTTTTCACAATCACAATTTCCGAAAAAAACACAATTTCAGAAAACTAGTTTCCAGCTTTCTCAATACTCCAAAACCCCAAAAAATAAAATAAAAAATAAAATAAAATGAATGCCGAAGCATGTGAAAACTCTAAGTGCGTTCATCTCGGTTGGATTGCGTAACCATGACGGAGTTCTGATGGGGGGGGGGGGGGGTGGAGGCGGGGGGGGGGGGGGGGCGTGTCGTGTCAGTTGGGGGAGATGGTGCGTCTGCGGAAGCACTGGCAGGGGTGGAGGCGGGGGGGGCGTGTCAGTTGGGGGAGATGGGGTGGAGGGGGGGGGGGGGGGGTGGAGGCGGGGGGGGGTGGAAGGGGGGGGGGCGTGTCGTTGGGGGAGATGGGGTGGGGGGGGGGGGGGGGAGGCGGGGCGTGTCGTGTCAGTTGGGGGAGACGGTGCGTCTGCGGAAGCACTGGCAGGGGTGGAGGCGGGGGGGCGGCAGTTGGGGGAGATGGGTGGAGGCGGGGGGGCGTGTCAGTTGGGGGAGACGGTGCGCCATGCGGAAGCACTGGCAGGGGTGGAGGCGGGGGGGCGTGTCGTGTCAGTTGGGGGAGACGGTGTCAGTTGGGGGAGACGGTGCGTCTGCGGAGCATGGCAGGGGTGGAGGCGGGGGGGGGTGGGGGGCGGGGGGCGGGGGGGGGGCGTGTCAGTGGGGGAGATGGGGTGGAGGGGGGGGTGGAGGCGGTGTCAGTTGGGGGAGACGGTGCGTCTGCGGAAGCACTGGCAGGTCAGGCACTTGAGGACGCTCATGGCGACGTGCATCAGGGTGCCCATGTTGAACAGCAGGTGGTAGAAGGTGTGGACCGACAGGCCGCCCGTCTCGTCCGCGTACTTCAGCGCCACGATCGGCGTGTACAGCGCGTTGGTCAGGTTGCGGAACCGCGGGCGCCTCGACTCGATCACCTTCTTAGTGCACTGTGGAGACGGGACGGGGGGGGGGGGGGGGGAGAGGGGAGGAGAGAGATCTCATTATAAAATGTAAAAATACAGACAGAACATCAATGAGGGAACAGTGTGGGGGAGTGGAGGTCAGACTGAATCAGTCCGGGGGGGGGGGGGGGGGGAGCAGGTCTGTAGAGGGGAGGGCAGGTCTGTAGAGGGGAGAGCAGGTCTGTAAAGGGGAGAACGGGTCTGTAGAGGGAAGATCAGGTCTGTAGAGGGGAGAGCAGGTCTGTAGAGGGGAGAGCAGGTCTGTAGAGGGGAGATCGGGTCTGTAAAGGGGAGAACAGGTCTGTAGAGGGGAGATCAGGTCTGTAGAGGGGAGAGCAGGTCTGTAGAGGGGAGATCAGGTCTTATAGAGGGACAGCATGGAGACTGAAGGATGCTTAGGCTAGGAAGGAAGAGGGGATGAGGGAGGGGCCAGAGAGACAGAAGGGGAGGAGACAGAGGAAGGGAGGTAACCCTGGTGATGGGAGACGGGGGGAGCACAGGTAACCTTGGTGACGGGGGAGAAGGGGAGGGCAGTTGCTGACCCTAGCGATGTCCTCTGGGGTCTGCCCCATGGCCTCGAAGATGTCGATGGAGGACGGCAGGTAGACATCTTTAAAATAGCGCACAGTGTCAGCGTCCACACCTGGATACTCCATCTTCGAAATGTCCTCCATCATCTTCACCTCAAACTCTGTGTGCACAGGACCAGGCTCGATCATAGAGACACTGAAAGGAAGAAGGAGAGAGATTATTCTTATCATTCCATAACGGCTACAGAAATCTGTTTCGTGCATGTCGTATCTAGACACTTACAGCTGAATTTTCGGAATATTCTGAATCCAAGTATTTAAAATGAGAGATATCATAAATATCAGAACTGAACAAGCTAAACCTTTGTGGCATAATACACAGATATATACTTTAATTTCATTTATTGCACGCAACCTGACTGAAGCTGAAATGAATGCAAGCGATTATCTGTTTACCAATGCGAGTTGAGTGGAGGAGAATTAGTGACTCACGTAACATTGAACTTGAGCAGCTGCACTGCCAGACTCTCACAGAAACCTTCCATGGCAAACTTAGAGGCAGTGTAGACATCATTAAACACCACACCTGCAGGAGAGACAGTGAGCAGTGCATGATGGGTCTCCCATCATGCACTGCTCTCAGCTGACTAATGCACTGGGGTCTCTAAATTTTTAAATCTTTACCCATCATGCACTGAGGTCCTGTTACCGTAACAATTAACCCATCAGACACTGAGATCTGCACTGCTTTACCCATCATGCACCGGGGTGTGTTATTACATTCCTGGCTTATCATGAACTGGGGTGTGTTACTGTCATCTTTTCTAGACATCAGCCACCGAGGTGTGCCTTTAAAGACTTCCTTTACCCATCATGCTTAGGGGCACGTACCCTGCAGGCCCATCACGCTGCTCATGACGACGATGTGCCCCGCCCGCCGCTTCTTCATGTCCGGCATCACTTCCTTGATCATGCGCACCGCGCCGAAGAAGTTTGTCTCGAACACCTTCTTCATGTCCTCCATGTGATGCTCTCAACCGGACCCAGCAGTCCTATCCCCGCATTATTAACTTAGGGAGAGAGAGCAGGAAGTACGCTTAATACAGGCTCCCCTGTTTTTTAACTTACACATGGAACACAACACTAAACTGAACGGGGAGGCCAGGTCATCACAGAGAGCGTGACAGGGCAGGTGAAGGTGGGAGGGCAGGTCTACATGGCGTGACCTGCGTTGCTCGGTTACGCCTGAAAGACGGCGTTCCTGCAGGCTGCAGTTACCACGTTCAGCCACCAGGTGTCAGTGTCATCCTGCAGTCCCGTCAGCTCTCTCCAGCAGATGAAACTCGTCATCGAACAGACAGGGGAAAGTTGGGACTCACTGAGCACGTCCACGCGGCGGCCCTTCACGCTGTTGACGCACTGCTTGACGGACTCGTCGCTGCACACGTCCAGCGTCTGCAGCGTCAGCGTCTTGCCGTAGGCGTCGCCGGCGGCCTCCAGCAGCTTGTCCTTCCTCGTCAGGTCTCGCATGGTGGCCACCACTGGAGAGACAGACCCAAAACTGAGACTTCCTGAAACTCACTGCCGGCCTCCCGGTGGACAAAAGCTGGAATTTAGGTGTCAAGTTTGAGTGACGTTTCGACGGAAACGGATTATGTTAACACCAGATGCGTGTAAACCCAGGTATAAACTTTCACTTTTCACAGTAAAGTGTAGCTGGGTTGTCACCTGGACACCTAGACGGCATTTCAACACCTTTTCTATCGCACAAATGCTCACTGGGCTACTGACACACTCATACACTGAGACCCACTCCAGGGTAGTATGAGGTCATTACATTACATTCAGCGACGCTCTTATCCAGAGAGACTTACACAACATTTTACACTGCATCCATTTATACAGCTGGATATATACTGAAGCAATGCAGGTTAAAGTACCCTTTCTCAACAGTACAACGGCAGTGCCCTACCCGGGAATTGAACCTCTGACCTTTGGGTTACAAGACCAGCTCCTTACCCATTATACTACACTGCCGCCCCAGACCGCTGTCATACAGTGTGCTGTGCACTGTGCGTACTGTTTGATCAGGTGAGGCTCAGCATGTGTTCACAAGTAAACAGTCTGGAAGGCAAGTTGCCAAATTCAGTGTTGATGTTTTATTTTGTGTCCCAAATATTTACTGTCCCATGACACACGCACACAGTGCAGTCCATAAATATTTGGACAGTGACGCACTTATTATTTTGTCCCTGTACTCCATCACACTGTATTTGAAATGAAACAATGAATATGAGGTTAAAATGCAAACTGCCAGCCATTTTAAGGGTATTTACATTCATATCCAGATATCCACTTAGGAATGACCTAATTACAGACTTTTAAATACCGTTCCCCCATTTTAGGGTACCAAAAGTAACTGGACTAATCTAATATTACATTCAATCTGATATCACTAATCTAATATCACAGTTACTGCACAAAACAATTAATTTTTAGTCCCCATTTGAAAGTACATTTACGGCATTTAAATAAAGCGAACGTGGATAATGTTACTGCACCCAGGGAAATGCCATTTCGTTCTCCCGAAAGTGCCAGGTGGTTTGAAAACAACTGCGTATATTATCTACCGGGAGTTTTAAATAGAAGCGGCAGTGGGCTACTGCGCAAAAAATGCGGGACTTAGAATGCGCTGGATGAAACGCTAACGTGACAATATGGCCGGTTATTCTGCGGTAGAGTTTGTAGCGGAGCAGCGCTTCGCTTCCCAGCCAGCTGTGCACCCCCGAATGCTACTACGGCGCGTGTGCAAAAAAAAAGAGAAACGTTTTTGGAAAGGTTAAGAGTGCTATGGTGCAGCAGTAGCAGCCAGCTCCGCCACAGCTTGTAACACAGAACACACGGACGGAGTGTAGCACAGTGGGTAAGGAACCGGGCTTGTAACCGAAAGGTCGCAGGTTCGATTCCGGGTAAGGACACTGCCGTTGTATCCTTGAGCAAGGTACTTAACCTGCATTGCTTCAGTATATATCCAGCTGTATAAATGGTACAATGTAAAATGCTGTGTAAAAAGTTGTGTAAGTCGCTCTGGATAAGAGCGTCTGCTAAATGCCTGTAATGTAATGTAATGTAGAACTTGCAGGATTTACTGGACATTACTTCAGTGTTTATCCAGCTGTAGTTGATATGATTGATAAAAATGAAAACTAAGTCAGAGTGTAATGTAACGACACACACACGAATACACTGTGACTGAGAAGTACTGACACAAGCTGGGACTGACACGTACTGACACACTGTGACACCTACTGACACACACTGAGACTGGGATCCAAGACAGAGACCGAGACTGACCTTTGCATAGACCAATGTACGACGCACTCAGTTACACTGAGACACTGCCCACATCACACACCCACTGACATTCACTCACACACCATCTGCTGGACTGTCCGGCGGAGAAATAAAACGGGGTCTGTTCTGCTGTTCCATTGGTCGATGTCACTGAGCTCAGCAGAGGTCAGAGCACAGCAGCTTTTCCTTACAAAGGGAAAAATTGTAATAGCAGCAAGCTGGCCAGTGAGAAGGGGATTACTGCATTGCCCGTGCATGAGTAATGGGAAACTACTACACCCCCCCCCCCCCTCCTCCTTGGCATTTAGGGCACCCTGTTCTGGGCCCCACATTACCAACCCGTACCCATAATCCACTGTAATCCTGCCGCTGTAGACAGTAAAACAGGTGCAGGCAAGGGCCTTTAGGGAGTGTTGGCTTTTGATGTGTCGCAGAGGGAAGAAAGCAGGTCCACTGTGTTCTGAAATGGCTTGGAACATTTTTAAGCGTTTACAGCTTCGGGACAGGCCACAGGGGGGAGGCTGCAGGACTGTGAGGTACTCTCGGACCCCATGGATGCCTCGCCGCTCTCTTAAACCCATCTCACCTGCAGCCTTAGTGACATCATTACCTTCCCCAAACTGGAACTCCGTTTTTCTTTCTGATTGGCTCAAGTGTAACTTCTCCACTTGCCCCACCCTCACCTGTCTGCCCTCACCTGTGCACCTGCACTGACCAGGAGTGAAAACGGCACAGTACAGTAGAGTCTGACTGAAGGTGACCAGTACAGTACAGTACAGTACAGTGTGACTGAAGGTGACCAGTACAGTACAGTGTGACTGAAGGTGACCAGTACAGTACAGTACAGTCTGACTGAAGGTGACCAGTACAGTACAGTGTGACTGAAGGTGACCAGTACAGTACAGTACAGTGTGACTGAAGGTGACCAGTACAGTACAGTGTGACTGAAGGTGACCAGTACAGTACAGTACACAGTGTGACTGAAGGTGACCAGTACAGTACAGTGTGACTGAAGGTGACCAGTACAGTACAGTACAGTCTGACTGAAGGTGACCAGTACAGTACAGTGTGACTGAAGGTGACCAGTACAGTACAGTACAATGTGACTGAAGGTGACCAGCTCGGGCGCCATATGGGGGCGGTTGGGGGGGGGGGGGGGGGGGGGGGGGGGGGCTTTTATTCTACGGGCCCTGGCGGACAGGGGCCCTCAAAATACTACATTAGACAATAGGATTTTCTGGGGTGATGGGGCCCAATGTGAGATCTTTTCATGGGCCTAAAGTTCCTGGTTTTGCCAATGGTGACCAGTATAGTACAGTGTCTATGAAGGTTGACCAGCACAGTACATTGTGACTAAAAGTGACCAGTATAGTACAGTCTATGTAAACTAGTTTGACCGAGCCCGGTTCATAAAAACCGTCCATGTTCTGTTGACAGCCCTGGCCTGACCTGTCAGAGAGAACATCCAGTCACTGCAGCTTTGCAGTGGCAACGCGTGTTCTATTCTGCACAATCATGCACAGCACACATAACTACATTTCCCTAGTAATCAATGACACATAATGCTGCTGTCGTAAATACTCGCACAGGTGTTACAAGTTACAGTGTAATGGTTTAGTGAGAGCCGATAAATGTGATTTTCTTTTCTCTCTTTTTAAAAATTTTTTTTAAAGACGGGTCAGCAGATAGACCGCCCACACTTCATCCCCTGCCTTTCCTTTGCTCAGGCAGGTAGGGAGCCAACAGGGCGACGGACCGAGAAGGGACCCCGGCTCTGACGGCACCGTGGTGGGGGTCGAACCCCCACCTGGGCGGAGAGAGACTCCCACATGACTACAGCCGGCCGCCCGACACACCCAACCCGAAAAGGTGGGGGGGGTGAGTAAGTTAATATGAGGGGTTCAGATCATGTTACAGTCACATTCTCAGTAGTGACCCCCTTGCATTGGGGGGGGGGGGACAAATGTACAGTATCACATAAATGTGTTCATAAATAAGAAGCCTTTCTGTCAACCATCAATGATCCTCAACCAATTGTGTGTGTATATATATATATATATATATATATATATGTGTGTGTGTGTGTGTGTGTGTGTGTGTGTGTGTGTGTGCATGTGTGCGCCTGCCAGCATGCAAATGTTTGTGTATGTTTGAGTGTGGGTTCATGCAAGTGATCATGTGTATGTGCGTGGTCTTATAGGCTGCAGGAAAGTACGTGTAGGCGCATTGTGGTTGATCCCACTCCTAGTCTTTATTAACCAAATAATGTCCATAAAATGGATTCATTGAACTTCCACTCAGGCTGGTGTATTTATAAACAATGACGTCACTCTAAAGGAATCATTAATACAACGGACGCATTGTGCCCTGTGTTGTGCTGCAGTAATACTTCACCATCATAATCGCGTAATTACGTAAACCGTTCTGCAATGGGAGTTAGCTGACCTATCTCAAGTTGGCAAATGTCTCACGAATAACACGGCACCGATTTATTTCTGAAAGGAAAAACGGTTTCATCACCGAAAATCTCGGACACGCTCCAATTCCTCGGTCCCTGAAGTATTTCAAGCAACTTGTTTATGAGCTGTGTGCAACAGGCCAAAGTTCAACAAGTGTTATCGAGGGCGAGCGGGTTCATTATGAAGTAACCGGCCATCTCAGCGGTGAAGATAGTACATTTTTCGCGATTATTAATTATAAGACCACTTACCCCGAACATATAAAATATCAATATTGGCATTGCACAAGGGGAAGGTGTGCGTATAGGAGGGTGGAAGACGCGCTTACAGACGTCATTCCAACTTTACTGCAGCGCAGTGCTACGGTGAACCCGGCTTGTACAGTTCACAAACTTTGTCCCTCTCTCAACACTCGCTCCAATGTGCTAACTATGCGCGCATTAGACACGGCTCTAAACCGGGCAGCGATCTACAATGCGCAGCGATAAAGGGAGCTTTGTAATGGAGAAGTGACTTGAAAGAGGGCTGGCAGTCTTGTATAATCCCCGGTTGGCAAGCGGCGGCCTCGCGGAGCCGTACCCTGGAAACTGCGCTTTCACATGATAATAGCACCGAGTCTCTCACGGGGGGAGAGAGGTCGACGATTTACAAGTAAAGACAGATTGGACACATTTGGAAAACAGTAGTACCATAAACGAATTTAAAGAAAGAAAGAAAAAAGAAGAAAAAAAAAAAACTTTTAAATAGACGGGGAAGGCGCAGGTACTTCCGCCTGTGAAAACTGAAAATATCGGTTCAAAGGTTTTCAAGTCCATATAAACTTATTTTACGACGTTTTAAAACGCCAAAGTAGCTGTAGCATGTTGTTTTAGAAAATGATAAAGAAAGGTTGTTTACCATAATATCGCTTCTTTTCGTCCTTGGCCAGCATAACAGCGATCCGTAAACCAATCCCGGAGGAGCAACCGGTGATCAGCACAACTTTCTGTCCTTGGCTCGCCATGGCTCGTCTGGCCGAGTCGGTCTCAGCTGCAGTGTTGTGACCAGGGGAGTCTGACCACCGGGGCTTTAAAACTAAAGAGGATCATGCACCGAAGCGGCCATGTGAGCAAGTAACACAGTCACATGTTAGAGAGAATCAGCCCAATTATTGCAGAAACACCGCCGCTCCGTGCGCGCTCTGTGCGTAACTGCGAACCCGTGCACTCCGCTGACTTGAGAGCGATTGCTGTGTTTTTTCCCCCACTTGTTTCTGTCTTTTCTTTTTTGCTAAACAGCACCATCTATTTGGAACATACGAAAACTTGCTGTGTAGCTCTGCTAGGGTTTTAAAACAATGGTGAGTTACTGGTACTAAAAAAAGAATCTTTCCTATTCCAGCACGTGCGAATTTTGTCGTGACATCATTTCTGTCTATAGGATCCACCCATGCAGACTATCTCCAGATACATGTCCACGAATCTTGTAATTTACCTTTTGCCCTTCGGCCCAAACGTGGCTTCATGTCGTTTAAAGTTGATATGCACGAATGCGGGCAATTGCCTGTAGCATTGCATACGACGATGAGTTTCTAATTTGCAACCAAAAAGTAATTATATGATAACGGCGACAGGCCTTCTCGGTGTGATAAAACATTATTGAAGCCATATTTTGTAAAACTCAATTCAACCCCAATTACATCCTTTACAAATTTCACAAGTGTAACTCGGCATGTGACTGCAGAGTGATGTCAGGTAAAACACGAGGTCCGCTTATTTTATGTTAACAAATCCTTAATATGAGTTTATTGCCCTCTCGATTACCATTGCAGGGTATTGTGCGTCTGAAGTGCTATTCGAATTGGACTCGTATCATCAGAAGATTTCTGTAATTACCAGTGCTTGTATGAAGCTTACTCCGGTAGTCGCAAATAAGGTTCTAATTCCCAGTGGAGTTTCTCGAACAAGGTTTGAAAATAAAACCGCATTATATATTACATTTTAAAAACACGCTTTCACGAACTATTATGCATGGGCTGCCATGGATTACTGCTTCATAGGTTAATGCAATAGTATGGATTATACATGCTGCTGCCACATAATTCACTTATGGGAATAACAGTTCGAGTTTGTTTTAACAGCAGAGGGCGTTACTTTCCAGTGTTTATAACTGTAGACTGCTGTGCTGTACGAATACACAACAGATAGTAGATTATAGGCTAGATCTCGCGATTCCCAACAAACTTTTTTTTGTTTATCGGATTGATCTTATGCTCGAAATGAGAAATCTAAACTTTAATTGAGGTACAATTATTCAAAGAAAAAAATATTTATAATAAATAATCTTTCTGTAAACACGTTACAATTATTGACATCCCTATAAATTCTTATGAAAATAATCTAAATAATGTATATTCCCGTTCATATTTTGCATTTTAAGCGCACGCGAGTCTTAAGAAACTCTTGAGCGGTCAGGCACAACTTCCTGCTTCACTGGGGAATAAATATGAGGTGACACGCGGGCCACATTCCCTCAGTCATCCATCAATTCGGAGAAGATCTGAGAATATACAAGTGAAATGAGACGAAAGGATGTTGAACTTCACAAAACAGGAAATGGGTATAAAAATGGCTAAACATCTAAAAAAATACCCCATCTCCACTGTTGGGGCGATAATTGAGTAGTTTCAAACAACTAGAGCTGTGATGAACCTACCTGGAAAAGGACGCAAGTGTGCCTTGCCCCCAAGCACAGGGAGGAGGGTGATTTGTGAGGCAAAAGTTTCTCTGGGGGTCACAGTTGGAGAATTGCAGAAGTTGGCCGCATCCTGGGGTCAACAAGTCACCAGTAGTACAGTTGGACATCACCTCCATGGCAACAAGCCATATTTTCAAGGCTTGCCAGAAGAAAGCCTCTGCTGTGATCAAACCACAAACACAAGTGCCTGGAGTTTGCTAACTGCGGTGTTGGGAAAGCTACTTTGAAAGCATGGCTTTGCAAGCTACCAATTACTTCACACTGGAAGAAGTTGAACTACAGCAAAGCTACCCTAGGGAGAAATCTAGTTTGCTTATCTAAACTTTGCTAAATTGGTTAGCAAAGTCAATGTTAATACACTCACCTTTATATGCGTTCTTAGATTTGTGTTTGACGTCTTTGCAGTAGAGAGTGTATTTACTCTCAGCTTGCATAGCTCACAAGTGAAAACGTAGGGTTTGACCGTGGAGCTAGTCAGTGTCATGTATTTGTTTAAGTATGGCCATGGTGATTCTTCCTCAGGCTGAGATTTGGGAGGTTTATCCATGATGACGCTGTCGCTGTGTGAGCACTGAGCAACGCCTGCCCTTTTGCACATGCACTACACAAAGGTCAAGTGTGTGGTGGTAGCTGCCTGACAAGGCAGGCCTTCGCAGCGGTCAAAGGTGGTTCAATTACAGTAGAGAAGCAACGGTAA
Organism: Anguilla japonica; assembly: GCA_025169545.1. NCBI lineage: Eukaryota > Metazoa > Chordata > Actinopteri > Anguilliformes > Anguillidae > Anguilla > Anguilla japonica. Next base: position 27,431,171 of record CM045899.1, on the reverse strand, counting down.
AATAAAAATAAAAAATAATTCCTTTCCTTTTATGGCCCAAAATTGTTTGTAGTTTCAGTAGTTAACTATACAAGAAATGGCAAAAAGTAATTTAACTACTTGAATCACGATGCAAATATGAATGTAGTTGAACTACCAGCAAGCTACTGCAAAATGTAGCTAAACTACTGTTTAATTACATGTAGTTCACTACTCCCCAACACTGGCTAACTGTCACTGAAACTTTGATTGGAACCTGGGTTCTGTGGTTTGATGAGACAAAAATACAGCTTTTTGGCAACAAATGTCAAGTGTTTGATGTGAAGAGGTGTGGTCATGCAGAAAATAACCTCCAATCTCTGATAAAACTGTGAACTGCGGTGGTGGATCTGTGATGTTGTGGGGCTGTTTGCTTCCAAAGGCCCTGGGAACCTTGTTAGGATGCATGACCTAAGATCTTGGACTCCATCAAATACCAGAGATTAGATCTAAAACAAAATCTAAAAACAAAATCTTAAAACTGGGCTGCGATTAGATCTTTCATGCAGGGGTGCCAATAATTCTGACGCACATCTTTTTCAGAGTAAAATTATTTTGCTTTGAAGATTTCCCCCCCCCCCCTCCTCTGAGTAATGGTATCACAAAACTGTTTAGTCTTCTCATTCCGCTGACCATAGAAAACATTTGATAAACAATAAAGTGAACATTATCCAGCATTTCTGCTCATGTTAATTGAGGATGGGGAACATAGTAGTTTCTCATCCTAACACGAAAAATGTTTGTTTAGTTTTAGTTCATTTCTGCCAGGCGTGTTACGCATTTCAAAGTATCGCTGCTCCACTTGTATGCAGTGCAGACCTGGGTCAAATACGTATTTGTTTTGGATTCAAATACTTTTCTGTGCTCTTTTGATCTTGCCTGGTGTAATTGAGCCTGCCAATATGACCAGAAGGCGGGGTTTGCACTTATTGAGAATATTTCATTGGTTCCAATTCACCAGGCAAGTATTTGAATCCAAAACAAATACATATTTGACCCAGGTCTGATGCAGTGGGATGCTCGATTAGCACTGGAGCATGGAGATAATTGTCAGCAACATAAAAAAGTAAAGATTTACTTTTGGTTGCCTTGGGATATTTATAGTCTCTCTGATTCAACCAACCACATTCTAAAACAGTTGGTACAGCAGGGACACATGGATACTGAATGTGGCGTCTGGTTATTTAAGGCTGCTTGTTGGTGAATAAAACCCGTTCTTCCAACTTTCAAAATGAATTTCTCGGTCATTGGTGGTGAGCAGCACGGCCCTTAAAAAAGACCCAGTCCAGTGTAAAGTACCTGTGTGCCTCATTGTGTTGTGTTCACAGAAGGGCTCTTGAAAATAGAACCACAAAAAAAAAAGAAGACTGGATTTGCATGGCTGAGATAGTGGCATCGCCCCCGCAGATTGGTGAGCGTACTGCACCATTGCAGTAACAAGGCGGCTCGTACTTGTTGGTTCCGTCTTCCTGCGTTTTACATTTAGCTGATGATCGTATGCAAACCGGCCCAAAGTGCACGTGTGACCGAATACCCCTGAAACGTGTGCGAATGTGTGCGCTTTGCGAAAGGAGGGACTTTCACGTTTGAGGAACTCCCACGGCGTCCGTCCACATTTTCGCAGTCGGTACCGCTGAAAAGACACCTTTGTTCCATGTTCGCATTGGCATGCACAGACGCTGCTGAGAGTTGTTTTCTGTGGGGGGTTTGCGCCCGAACCCCAGCCCCCCCCACTAAGACCCTGGCACAGCCATGCATGCCCCGTATTTTTGGGGGCGTTCGATAGCTGCAGTGCTTCAGGGCGCCGCTAGCCCACGGCTGCTGTGTTGGCCGTTCGTTGTGCTGGTTCTCAGCTCTCTGGAGGGGAGTGTTCTCTTTTGACAAAGGGATTTAGCCCGGTCGTGTCAGCTTGGTGGAGGCTCCCGCGGACTGGAGCCGAATTAAGCCTGGCTTTGTGATGACTGAATCTTTTCAAAGGACACCTTAGGAAGCTGTAATGAACTCCTGTTCCTTGGAGATCTGCTGTCCTGTAGGTTTGCACTCCAACCCCAACTAAGCACACCTCATTCAACAGCTAGAGATCTAGCACTCCAACCCCAACTAAGCACACCTCATTCAACAGCTAGAGATCTAGCACTCCAACCCCAACTAAGCACACCTCATTCAACAGCTAGAGATCTAGCACTCCAACCCCAACTAAGCACACCTCATTCAACAGCTAGAGACCTACTGTCCTGCAGGTTTTCACTCAAACCCTAACAAGGCACACCTCATTCAACAGCTAGAGATCTACCGTCCTGTAGGTTATCACTCCAACCCTAACACCCTAACAAGGCACACCTCATTCAACAGCTAGAGATCTACCGTCCTGTAGGTTTGCCCTACAACCCTAAGGAAGCACGCCTCATTCAACAGCTAGAGATCTTGTTGAGCTGCTAATTAGCACGGAGTGTGTGTCAGAATTAGGGTTGAAATGAAAACCTACGGGACAGTAGATCTCCTAGGAAAAGGGTTGGGCCTCCCTGCTCTAATGTAAAGCTAATGTGTTACTGCACAGGTGTTTTAATATGCATTTGTGTTCCAGTGTTGGGATAGCGAAAGGGGAAATTTGTATTTTTGCATATTTTGTATTTCTGTTTTTCCAACAGACTAATCACTACTGTCTTTTTAAAATGGTCATATTAAATTACTCTGGAGGGCTACAGTAATTAACATCACCTTTGAAGTACACTTGCCTTTTAGGACAAGTATATGAAAGTACAGCTAATGGATGTGCAGGTATCTGAACAGTTTATTCACGTTGATAAGATTAGGCAGCTCTTGACATTCTTCCCTGTTTGCTCTTAAATAACGAAGCACTTCCTTATTACCTGTTCCTGCACTCTGCAGACCCTCATGGAAAAACTGAGTGACTTCACCAACACAACCCCCACTGATTAACCGGTTCAGCTATCAAACATTCACAGCTCTCCACAGCTCTCCACCAATCATCACACTCACCTTTACAACACTGGTCTTTCCCAGCGACCTGTCCACTTACACCAGACACTCACCATTATGAATTATATCGTGAGATATAATGTAAAATAAGCTGAAACAATTTGCATTTAGCCCAATGCACGGTTAAGATGCCATTAATATTTAAAGCGTGGGACACTTTTGGAGGAAAGGGTAACCTTAAAAAGGACCATCACTGTGGTGGTCTGAGAAGGCTTTCAGCAACACTGACAGACCATCTAAGTAACTAATCCCCGTCTTCAATCAAAACTGCGTCAATCTGCTTTTAATTGTACACCAATTAAAGAACAAAAAAATGTCGTGTTTTTTTTTTTTGGGAGAAGTCCGTGGTGTTCCTCAGGATGAGGAGTAAGCTGTAGATTGCAGGGCGGTGCTTGTGCCAGGGACTTGCGTGGGGAATAAGAGGAAGTGATATTTGTTGATATGTAGTCGTGAAATGTTAACCAGGCTGTATTATTCCCCTCACGGACCCTTGATAGGAGGGCTAGCTGTGAAGTGTGTTCATAACTGCTCCTCCAAAAATGGATACAGGGCTGCTTTTTCTAGCTTTGCTCCTCAGAGAAGGTAAGTCTGCCACTTGTTTACACACACACACAAAAAAAAACTGTTTTTCTGAATGTTCTTTTCTGCAGAATATTCTGGATAACTGACGCAGAGCAGTGTTTGATCTAAATGTGTGGAGGTCAAGGCTGAGCCGGGAGGACTGTAATGAGAATGGAGAGGGAGTCAAGGACTCCTTAATTTCTGGCATTTACAAAAAAAATGACAATCCAGAAATGCAAGCTTATTTTATTCTTTTTTTTTTTTTCTTTTGAAAAAGTACATGTCATGGACTATAATAGTATGATAATGTGTTTGTATGTGTTTGTATTATACTGATGAGAATAGACCATTCAGCCCATGTAAGCTCCTCTTTTACCCAGGCTATAGAGCATCCAGCACTGTGTCTCACCTGGACCTGAACGTCCCCTGGGTCTCTGTCTCTATTACATGACCTTGCAAGCTATTCTATGCATTGATGACCGTGTAAAAAATGTATTCTCTTTAGTGATTGTTACGTCCCTCCGCCTCAGGTGGGGGCGCTGGCCGTTTGGACACATGCGTGTGTCTTGTTAGTTAATTGAGAGCACCTGTGGCGGTGCCCTTTTTAGAAGCCTGGAGTCGGCTTCTCAGGAGAGGGGAGCTTTTTATCCTCACCTCTCGACCACGGCGGGGTCTTGATTTTATCTTGTGTTTTGTAGCTATTTGGTATCTGTTATGTGTAGTTAAAGTTATTGGTTATTTTTGGGGAAACCTTGGTTTTGGCGTCGTTATGTTTGCGGGGGCTTGAGAGCAACCGTAACAGTGATGAATTTACCTTTAATTTCCACCTGTGCTCTTTGTTCAACCTGAAAAACCTTTAGTCATTCACTTTGTTAATCTCATTTATATATGGAAGAAAACCTAAAACTAAACCTACCTTCACCCAATCTCCTTTGTCTCCTTTTGCTGAACCTGAATAGAGAAAGCAGTCATGAGTCTTTCCCCTTTGCTTTTGCATTTCGTTCTTGAAACCAGTTTAGTTGCCCTTGATACTTTATCAAGTGCTTCTGTGCAGTCTAACAAAGGCCTTAAATAACATCAATGCAATGTAGGGGAAAGAGTGAACTCACCCCATCTGTGAGACTGTTGGGGTGAAAGAGTGAACTCACCCCATCTGGTGACTGTCAGGGTGAAAGAGTGAACTCACCCCATCTGGTGACTGTCAGGGTGAAAGAATGAACTCACCCCATCTGATGGAATGTGTCCTCATTCCTGGACAATTCCCATTGTTTTGTTTTCATTCTTCATGTTTATAGGAGTTGTTGAGTTATTTTTTGAGTATAGGCAAATGAGACTGCAAATGAATGGCAAATAAATTTTGCATTGAGCGTGTGGGGCACATGCAAAGCGAAGGTATTGATGATGTATACGGTATTGCAAAAACAACGTCTGCTTGCCTGCAGGCTCTTCTGAGGAGCCATTTTATTTGTGTAGCTGCTTTTAACAAAGGAGCTTTACAGCGAACCGGCCCCCAAAGAGTAAGCCTAGGGCAACAGTGGCAAGGAAAAACTCCCTGACTGATAACAGAAAGAAACCTTGAGCAGAACTGGACTCAGAGGGGGAACCCATCTGCCACGGGCAGGCACCGGTTTATTATGGAAATGGCTTACATGAAAACAGATAAATTATAATACATAAACAGCCAATCCATATTAATTAAGTCCAAGCAAAGGTGACTCCGGTCACGTAGAGAGATGGGCAGGAACACCAATGGGTGGCAGGGTCAGACAGGGGGACAGTCTTGGTGCTCCAGCTGAATCAACAGTGGCAGGAGGCGGGGGTGCCCAGCTGGTCTAGCTGGTCTAGGGCTGGAGCTCCGGGCCGGGGGGGATGTGCTCAGCAAACTTTGGCTAGAGCTCCGGGCAGGTCCCCAGAGCCGAGGAAGACGAAAAAAAACATTGTTAGGGGGTTCAAATGGTAGATTAGAAAGCAGAGTAGAAGAGACAGAGGTGCCTGCGTGCGATAAGGAAACCCCGGCAGAATAAAGCTATGGCAGCATATCTAAGGGAAACAGAGGCAGGGGCCAACGCAGCCATGGGGGCTGGCTTGAGACAGTCATCACCAGACCATGACCAGTTCAGCTTAACCCAGCACTACCAATGATGATCCAGTGATAGCACTAACCGCTCAGTCCACCAGAGACTCTATAGCTATGCCCGCCACCCGCTCCTGCCCCTCAAATATAGGAGAGACTAAAAAGATACGTTTTGAGCCTAGCTTTAAATAAGGTGATAGTGTCTGCGCCCCGAACATGGGCAGGCAACTTGTTCCACAGGAGGGGAGCACGATAGGAGAAGGCTTTACCACCTATGGTACTTTTAGCTATTCTAGGAATAACAAGGAGGCCTGCACCCTGCGAACGGAGCATGTTGAGGGAATATAAGGAAGAAGTAAATCATATCTTATAGTCTATTCAGAATTTAACTGGCAACCAGTGAAGCGATGCTAACACTGGGCTGATGTGCTCGAATCTCCTTGTTCTAGTGAGAGTACGAGCTGCTGCATTTTGAATTAGCTGGAGCCCTTTCAGAGAGGAATTTGCACATCCAGACAAAAGAGCAGTGCAGTAATCTAATCTTTAACTAACAAAAGCATAAACTAGCTTTTCTGCATCGTGTAAGGACAGTATTTTCCAAATTTTAGAGATATTTCTCAAGTGATGAAAAGCAACCCTAGAGATGTTTTTAATATGTATATCAAATGCAAGATCTCAATTAAAGGTAACACCAAGATCTTTGATTACATCACTTGAAGTAATGGAGATTCCATCAATGTTAAGCATATAGTCAGCCCCGCTACCATTATCTCGGTCTTATCGGAGTTTAGCAAGAGAGAATTTTGGGTCATCTATTCCTTTATGTCTATAAGACAGGCTTTGATCTTTGACAGCTGGACAACTTCATCAGGCTAAACTGATAGATACAACTGGGTGCCATCTGCATAGCAGTGGAAACTAACGCCATGTTTGCGAATAACTTGTCCCAGGGGCAGCATATAAAGAGAGAGGAGCAAAGGCCCAAGCACAGATCCTTGTGGTACTCCATATCTAACCCTGGATTGATAAGAGGAATCATTATTAAAATGCACAAATTGATATCGGTCTGATAGGTATGATCTGAACCAGGAGAGTGCCTGTCCACGGAGGTCTACAAGATTTTCAAGTCTATCCAGAAGGATGAGGTGATCAGCTGTGTCAAATGCTGAAACTTCCTGCTGATGTTCTCGCAGTTCGCTGGCCGCTTCCTGTAGGGCACTCTCGAGCGACGGCTCTGTGCCAGGAAAACCGGTCAAAGCCGGAGATAAAGGCTGCGGGACCGACGGCGAAGCGGTCTGTCTTTCAGCATCGCCGAATTAAAGGACTGCTTGTCGGACTGCTTTATTGGACTGCTTTATTGGAGGAACGAAAAAAAAACGTTTGTTCTCTGGTCGAATTTTAAAAACGCAGTTATTTTATTAGCCCAAATATTTAGGAAAGTTGCAGAAGGAGGAGGATATTGCGTTTACGGCGTTGGAGTAATTTTATTTTTGAAGTCCCCAAAGCCTGATGGCGTCGCTCTGGCCTATCTAGTGTTTAGGGAAACTCTCACTCACCGTCTCTCTGCAGTGTGTGTGTGTGTGTGTGTGTGTGTGTGTGTGTGTCTGATTGTGTGTGTGTGTATCTGAAACTTGGTGCTGACTTCTAAGAAAATTGCATCAAAGAGGTGGAAAAATAAGACCCCAATCCAAATGGTAGTGGCCAAGTTCGGGTGGAGAAAACATTTGTAGAAAACGCTTTTTTTCGAATGTTGCCGAATATGGTATTCGTATTTGACACCATCCGTACCCTGCGTGCAGTAACATGGATACTCAAAATCTGAGCAATCAGTGCTTGTGATTGGCCAGACTGTATTCACACCTGACTCCCAGGTAAAGGGAGGGTGGAAAACCAGCAGTTCTTGGACATCGAGGGCCGTGATTTGAGTAACATGGCTGGATAAGGTCATATGTGTGTAAGGGCCTCTATGAGGTCATATGTGTGTAGGGGCCTCTATGAGGTCATATGTGTGTAGGGGCCTCTATGAGGTCATATGTGTGTAAGGGCGTCTATGAGGTCATATGTGTGTAAGGGTGTCTATGAGGTCATATGTGTGTTAAGGCCTCTATGAGGTCATATGTGTAAGGACCTCTATGAGGTCATGTGTGTGTTAAGGCCTCTATGAGGTCATACGTGTGTAAGGGCCTCTGTTAATGCCTCTACGTAAGGGCCCGTGGAGCCACCTTTGTGAAATCTGATTTCCCGGTGTGGTTGCGTTGAGAATTTCCTGTCAGTGACATGTGCGTACTGTTCTCTCTTTACCACTGTATCGCTTTTTTTCTTGTTGTTTCCACAGTTTCAGTTTCAGTTTCAGAAACCCAAGGGACCCTCGCCACTCCACCCGCTTATAGTACTCTCCCTGCTGCCTCCCTCAGTAACATCAATACTGACCCAGGCAGTACAACAGCTGGTATATCTGGCAGCACAACACGCACTGACTTCTTAACCATCCCTACCCCAGATCATACAATCACCCCTACCCCAGATCATACAGCCACTGCTATCACAACTACCCTAACCACCCCTACCCCAGATCATACAGCCACTGCTATCACAACTACCCTAACCACCCCTACCCCAGATCATACAGCCACTGCTATCACAACTACCCTAACCACCCCTACCCCAGATCATACAGCCACTGCTATCACAACTACCCTAACCACCCCTACCCCAGATCATACAGCCACTGCTATCACAACTACCCTAACCACCCCTACCCCAGATCATACAGCCACTGCTATCACAACTACCCTAACCACCCCTACCCCAGATCATACAGCCACTGCTATCACAACTACCCTAACCACCCCTACCCCAGATCATACAACCACTGCTATCACAACTACCCTAACCACCCCTACCCCAGATCACACAACCTTTGCCATCACAACTATTTTAACCACTCCTACCCCAGATCTTACAATCACCCCTACCCCTGATCATTCAACCAATGCTATCACAACTACCCTAACCACCCCTTCCCCAGATCTTACAATCATCCCTACCCCAGATCATACAACCACTGCTATCACATCTACCCTAACCACCCCTACCCCAGATCATACAACCACTGCTATCACAACTACCCTAACCACCCCTACCCCAGATCATACAGCCACTTCTATCACAACTACCCTAACCACCCCTACCCCAGATCACACAACCTTTGCCATCACAACTATTTTAACCACCCCTACCCCAAGTACCCAAAACACCACTGTCACAACTACCCTAACAATCCCTATCCCAATTAACCAAACCACCACTATCCCAACTAACCAAACCACCACTATCCCAACTAACCAAACCACCCCTGTCCCAACTAACCAAATCACCACTGTCCCAACTAACCTAACCACCCCTATCCCAACTAACCAAACCACCACTATCCCAACTAACCAAACCACCACTATCCCAACTGACACAACCACCACTGTCCCAACTAATCTAACCACCCCTATCCCAACTAACCAAACCACCACTATCCCAACTAACCAAACCACCACTATCCCAACTAACCTAACCACCACTATCCCAACTAACCAAACCACCACTGTCCCAACTAACCAAACCACCACTATCCCAACTAACCAAACCACCACTGTCCCAACTAACCAAACCACCACTATCCCAACTAACCAAACCACCCCTATCCCAACTAACCTAACCACCCCTATCCCAACTAACCAAGATACCACTGTCCCAACTAACCTAACCACCCCTATCCCAACTAACCAAGCCACCACTGTCCCAACTAACCAAACCACCACTATCCCAACTAACCAAACCACCACTGTCCCAACTAACCAAACCACCACTATCCCAACTAACCAAATCACCACTATCCCAACTAACCAAACCATCACTATCCCAACTGACACAACCACCACTGTCCCAACTAATCTAACCACCCCTATCCCAACTAACCAAACCACCACTGTCCCAACTAACCAAACCACCACTATCCCAACTAACCTAACCACCACTATCCCAACTAACCAAACCACCACTGTCCCAACTAACCAAACCACCACTGTCCCAACTAACCAAACCACCACTATCCCAACTAACCAAACCACCACTATCCCAACTAACCAAACCATCACTGTCCCAACTAACCTAACCACCCCTATCCCAACTAACCAAACCACCCCTATCCCAACTAACCTAACCACCCCTATCCCAACTAACCAAGATACCACTGTCCCAACTAACCTAACCACCCCTATCCCAACTAACCAAGCCACCACTGTCCCAACTAACCAAACCACCACTATCCCAACTGACACAACCACCTCTATCCCAACTAACCTAACCACCCCTATCCCAACTAACCAAATCACCACTATCCCAACTAACCAAACCACCCCTATCCCAACTAACCTAACCACCCCTATCCCAACCAGCCAAGCCACCACTGTCCCAACTACCCGACCCACCACTAAACCAGGTACACTGACCACCGCACAACCAGACAGTTTAACCCCCAGTAAACCTGCAGGCACAAGCACAACTGTAAAACAGACCACGACAACCAAACACACGCCGAACTCCACCCTCATCCCAGGTAACCCCACCATGTCTGCCCCCCCTACATCACCAACTTCCCCTTCCTTTCCTTCAACGCACCCCCCCCTGGTCTGTATCCATGGACAGAACGTGAATGGAGTGTGCCTCTGTCCGGACGAATGGACTGGGAAGTTCTGCCAAATACGTGAGCTCACATCGCATTGCACGCACGCGTACATGCATGCCCTCACGCTCAATTATCACGCATGCGTACATGCATGCCCTCACGCACACGTACATGCATGCACTCACGCTCAGTTATCACGCACACGTACATGCATACCGTCATGCTCACAGACTAAATTATGAACACGCCTTTGAACACACGTGTGCATGTGCTTACACTGACCCGCATACATGCATGTGCACATATGTGCACACACTTGTTTGCATGCATGCTCACACATACTCATTTGGATATACACACGCACGCATGCACACACACACACACACACACACACACATACGCAAAGAAACATAACATACAGACTTGGAGAATTACATGTAAAGGGTGGAGGTAAAGACCCAACAATAAGAGGATAACTGTATTACCTTACAATGTTTAATTTCTGAATTTTGCTAAAATGTTAATATGCATTTTCTTGTTTTCTCAAAGCAAATTTCTGCAATGGAACCGTTGTCGATGATTTCACTTTCAGCAAGACTGTCATTGAACGGTTTAGCTACTCGCGTGAGCACTGTCCGGGACCAGCCAATGGTAATGTCATATTTAAAAACTGTGTCTTTTTATTGGTCTGCTGCTCAAGAACACAGCAGAGGGAAGGAAAGAACAGAGAAGGGTTACCATAAAGCAATGTTACCTCCAGACCTGGGTCAAATACGTATTTGTTTTGGCTTCAGATACTTTTCTGTGCCCTGTTGATCTTGCCTGGTGCAACTGAGCCTGCCAGTATGACCAGAAGGCGTGGCTTTGAACTTTTTGAGAGTATGTCATAGGTTCCAATACACAAGACAAGATCAGTAATGTCTAGAAAAGTATTTGAAGCCAAAGCAAATATGTATTTGACCCCGGTCTGGTTACCACCAATGTGCGGCAGAGCAGTGTAGTGTTGATGCTGGTCCATTATAGATCAGCTAGTCTCTGATCTTCACCCTATCCCCGAGTGGTTTAGGACCTCATTGAAGGTGCTGGTGGGCTGCCAGGTGAAAGCCGACTCAGACATGACCAGGGTCGTGCATCTCCGAGACTTATGGGATGGATTGTTTGTATTTCTCGCAGATTTAGAGTTTGACCCTTCGTCAAGTGTTTGCTGCAAAATTATTTCAGTATCAGTTTTTTTTTTGTTCCCTCTGTTTGCCTGTTCCCTCTGTTTCATGTTTTATGAGCTGGAATTGCAGGGCTGTTTAACGTCACACGATTGGTTTTGCTGATTGCTGATTGGTTTTTGCTTGGCCCTCAGTGGGTTTTCCCCTGGCGTCAGTGCAATGTTTGAACAAGAGCGGCTCACCAAGTTTTGGTCCGGTACGGAAGCTGGACTGTGACCTGACCCTGAATGATCTCCAAAAGAATGTGAGTTCAGGTGCTCAACCCCCATTTTTTATAAATATTTATTTATTTTGATCTCAAGACCTTTCCTAAAGGATGTATGTACTACAGCAGGGAACGTGGATTTATTAAAATAGCAGATTCCCACTGCCGTTCTGTCTGTCGGAATAGATCACTGGGAATTCCGTGAGCGTCTCTAACAACGTGCTGATGCTGACCTCTCAACCCACACGGCTTACACCTGACAACATCACCACTGCGGCTAATATTGTCACTCAACTCCTGAACTCCACCCCTACCGAGGTACCCCATATCCAGCTCCCTGCTCTAACCTTGCACTCTCCCTGCCAAACCACTTCCCATTTCTACTCCTCCAAAACTACCCCACAATACCCCCCCACACACACACACACTCACAAACACACACTGCCAAGTTAGACTCATAACCCATACTGCTGAGGTAACCCCTAACCTCCCAGTCCCCTTCTAAACATATGTAGTGCACTCATTACATTACAGGTATTTGGCAGACGCTCTTATCCAGAGTGATGTACAACAAAGTGTATAACCAAAACCAGGAACAAGTGTGTTGAAAACCCTAGAGGGAAGTACAGTTCCAAGTGCAGGGAACGACCACGTAGTTTAACTTGGACCCTGTAGGTTAATCTGATTAACACAACAAAAACAGCAACAAAGCAGTCTATGCAAATAAAACAAGCAATAGTTGAGTAGGCACAAGTGCAATAACTAAGTAAACTAAGATAAACAGCTTACCTAGCTACAACAAGATTACATAGTCAATTAGAGACTACAGGAAGGTAGGGAGGGATGGGGAGAGGTGCAGCCTAAAGAGGTGAGTCTTCAGTCGTTGTTTGAAGGTGGTCAGGGTCTCAGCTGTTCTGACGGGAAGGTCATTTCACCATCGTGGAGCCAAAACAGACAGGAGACGTGACCGGAAAGCGCAAGTGTGAAGAGGGGGAGGTGCCAGGCATCCTGAGGTAGTGGAACGGAGGGGTCTGGCTGGCATGTAGGGTTTGAAGATCTTGTGGAGGTATGCTGGGGCTGATCCCTTGCCTGGTATGCTAGGACCAATGTTTTGAATTTGATGCGAGCCATAACGGGCAGCCAGTGGAGGGTAGTGAGCAGGGGGGTGATGTGGGAGTGTCTGGGAAGGTTGAAGACCAGACGAGCTGCAGCATTCTGATTGAGTTGCAGGGGTCTGATGGCAGATGCCGGTAGGCCAGCCAGAAGAGAGTTGCAGTAGTCCAGGCAAGATAGTACCATTGCTTGGAACAGGAGCTGGGTTGAGTAGGTGGTGAGAAAGGGGCGGATTCTCTGGATGTTGTACAGGAAGAATCTGCACGCCCAGCTTACCGCTGTGATGTTCTTGTAGAGGGACAGCCTGTTGTCCATCACCACTCTGAGATTCTTGGCACAGGGTGATGATGTCACTAAGATGTCCCCTAGGGAAATGGAAAAATCAAGGAGGGGAGAGGTTAGAGCAGGAATGAAGATTAGCTCTGCCTTACCCGGGTTGAGCTTCAGGTGGTGATTGTCCATCCAGCTCTGGATGTCCCTCAGGCAGGCGGAGATGCAGGCAGGGACTTGTGTGTCCGATGGGGAGAAGGAGAGAAAGAGTTGTGTGTCATCAGCATAGCAGTAATAAGACGAGCCATGGGCAGAGATTACAGGGCCAAGGGATCTGGTGTATAAGGAGAAGAGAAGGGGACCGAGGACTGAGCCCTGGGGAACTCCCGTGGCAAGGGGGCAGGGTGGCGATACTCCACCAGCCCAGGCAACCGGGAAGGAGCGAACGGAGAGATAGGACTCTATCCAGTCAAGGGCTGTGCCGCAGATCCCTGTTGATGCCAGGGAGGACCGGAGGATGGAGTGCTCCACAGTGTCGAAAGCAGCTGAGAGATCTAGCAGAATCAGGACAGAGGGAGAGGGAGGCTGCTCATGCGGCATGAAGTGCCTCACTGACAGAGAGGAGTGCAGTCTCTGTCGAGTGGCTAGGCCTGAAGCCGGACTGGTGGGGGTCGAGCAGGTTATTCTGAGAGAAGAAAGCAGAGAGTTGGTTAGATGCAGCTCGTTCAAGCGTTTTGGATAGAAAAGGAAGGAGAGATACCGGCTGGTAGTTCTGGATGACGGAGGGGTCTAGTGTGGGCTTCTTCAGCAGTGGGGTGATGTGCGCCCTCTTGAAGGATGAAGGGGAAACATCCAGAAGACAGGGAGGGGTTCACAAGGGAGGTGACAAATGTAATGTAATGTAGTGCACTCAAATAAAGTGTTGTTTAAAGGGGAAGTTTATTTGTCAGTCTACGACCAACAGACAAAACTTTCTTAGTGCAGCTGTGACAACTCTGACAGCCTAATGCTTGCCGTTGCTGCGGCAACTATACAATGCAGCTGCAACATTCCATTCTATCCTGCTTGCAGCAGGCTAAGCATATATTTCCCAGTGTACGATGTATGAAAAGTCACTGTAACCGTGAAGAAAGCTGGATAGTCTTAATGGTCTAAAAAATTATAATGAGTTGCCTATGTCCTCTACACATACAGTAGTTGGAACCAAAATTCTGGACAGTGTGTACTTCACACTGAATGTTTGGCTTAAGCAATGCTGAACAGTTGCATTATGGGTGCTCCGTAGACTCAGTGATGAACCCTGCAGTTCGCTCGGTCTCCCTAGTGATAAGGCCATGGGTGAAGCCCACGCAGGGGATGTTTCTTCCTGAGGAAACAGAGGGCTTGCTGGGCTGTAAAACTGAATGTTTGCTCTCTGAAGGAAGTTGCGGTTGCCGCGGTAGCCACCGTTAGCCAGCTGCTGAGCGCCAACATCCCTGACGTGGGCACCGTGAACAGCAGTGCCACAAACAGGTAAAACAGCACAGCCATGCCAGGCAGACACGGCCACACACACACCCACGCACACACGCACACCTACAGATACATGCACACAGGCACTCACACACACACACACACACACATACACTCACACACACCTACAGATACATGCACACACACACACTCACACACACACCTCCAGATACAAGCACACACGCACACCTACAGATACATGCACACACATACTCACACACATACACTCACACACATCTGTAGATACATGCACACACACACGCACTCACACACATGCACACACACACACACACACACACACACACACACACACACCTCCAGATACAAGCACACACACACACACACACACACGCATGCGTGCACACTCACACGCATGCACACACACACACGCGCACACACACACAGTAAAGTGCCTTCAGATCCATGAAAGTGAAAATAATAATAGAAAATTATTTAGTGAAGTCACATACTTAATATGATGCTGAAAGCTCATATCTACATCTAGAGTAACAAGTGTTTATAAACAGTGGCTCTAGGTTTTTCTCTCTGGTCCTCTGCACCAATGAATATGACTTCTGATTTTCTGTTGGAGAAACTTTAGTGCCATCCATAGTTTCATCTCAGTCACACATTTGTAGAGATTACATCCTTGGCTGATATAAAGTTGTGTATCATCTGCATAACTGTGGAAATCGATACCGTGTTTTCTGACAATACTGCCAAACAGGAGTGTGTATAAAGAGAAGAACAAAGTGGCCAGAATTGTGCATATACAGATCTCAAAATACAAATATCACCCCCAACATAACAGTCATCATCCTAATCCTCATTGCTACCAATAATCTTACCAAGGATCACCAGCATAAGCACTCTCTGAGTTTCCTTGTTCTTATCGCTGTGTGTGTGTGTGTGTGTGTGTGTGTGTCTTTGTCTGTGTGTCTGTGTGTCTGTGTGTCTGTGTGTGTGTGCCTGTGTGTGTGTCTGTGGCTGTGTCTGTGTGTGTGTCTGTGTGTGTGTGTCTGTCTGTGTGTCTGTGTGTGTGTGTGTCTGTGTGTGTGTGTGTGTGTGTGTGTGTGTGTGTGTGTGTGTGTGTGTGTGTCTGTATGTGTGTGTGTCTGTGGTGTGTGTCTGTGTCTGTGTCTGTGTGTGTGTGTGTGTCTGTCTGTCTGTCTGTGTGTGTGTGTGTGTGTGTGTGTCTGCATGTGTTTTTTCAGTCTGACATCCGAACTGGCGAGCTTCTCCTTGCAGCAGAAGAAATCCCTGCTGGTGCAGCCCAACCTGGTGGTGCAGTCTGTAGGAGGGCTGGGAGCCTCTCGCGGTGTGGAGTTTTTAGCACAGACTGGTGAAGATTAGCTTATCGTGCTGTTGTGGTGGCCATTGTTGTACACAGCCACGGGGAAAGGCTCAGAATATCCACAGGCCTCGTGTTCTGTTTCTCCCAGGATTGTCTGACCAGTTTGTGGCTGACAGAATTCACCTCAACACCAGCACCTCCCAGCTCAGCAACGACGACACGTCTGCTTTAAGTGTGCAGATTTTCCTCCAGCTTCAGCCAGGTGGGTGTGAGCAGGCCTCACCCTAACCCTAACCTCTCAGCACCTTCCCCTCCCCAGCCTAACCCTCACCCTAACCTCTCAGCACCTGCTCCTCCCCAGCCTCACCCTAACCCTAACCTCTCAGCATCTGCCCCTCCCCAGCCTAACCCTAACCCTAACCTCTCAGCACCTGCCCCTCCCCAGCCTCACCCCCCTCCCCAGCCTCACCCTAACCCTAACCTCTCAGCACCTGCCCCTCCCAGCCTCAGCCTAACCCACCCTCAACCCTAACCTCTCAGCACCTGCCCCTCCCCCCTCCCCAGCCTAACCCTAACCCTAACCTCTCAGCAGCCTAACCTCTCACCTGCCCCTGCCCCTCCCCAGCCTCCCCTCCCCAGCCCCCCTCAGCCTCTCAACCTAACCTCTCAGCACCTTCCCCTCCCCAGCCTCACCCTAACCTCTCAGCACCTTCCCCTCCCCAGCCTCACCCTAACCCTAACCTCTCAGCACCTGCCCCTCCCCAGCCTCACCCTAGCCCCTCTCAGCACCTGCCCCTCCCCAGCTTCACCCTAACCCTAACCTCTCAGCACCTTCCCCTCCCCAGCCTCACCCTAACCCTAACCTCTCAGCACCTGCCCCTCCCCAGCCCCCCTGCAGAGGCGCTCATATCAATACCACAGTGTCCCGCCTGGGCGATAGTGTTCTGTTAATGGCAAAGCAGTCTATGCAGATTTATCATTGGGTATTTGCTTTTAGGGTGTGAAATGAAAGGGGGGTGGGGGTGGATACTGGCAGGGCAGGACTTGTTTGTCCAGGGTTGTGTGGTACTGGGACCCCCTTATCTCTCTCTCTCTCTCTCTCTCTCTCTCTTTCTCTTTCTCTTTCTCTTTCTCTCTCTCTCTTTGTCTTTCTCTCTCTTTCTCTCTCTCTTTGCCTCTCACTCTCTGTCTTTGCCTTTCTCTTTCTCTCTCTTTACCTCTCTCTCTCTCTCTCTCTTTGCCTCTCTCTCTCTCTCTCTCTCTCTCTCTTTGCCTCTCTCTCTGTCTTTGCCTTTCTCTTTCTCTCTCTTTGCCTCTCTCTCTCTCTCTCTCTCTCTCTCTCTCTCTCTCTATCTTTCTCTCTCTCTCAGGTGCATCTCGGGAGGATGAATCGGTAGGTTTTGTGCTCTATCAGAATGACCTGCTGTTCCAGTCTGTGAAGTTCAAGGCCCCCCTGGGCACCACCAG
>CM045899.1:27363759-27411259 GCA_025169545.1 Anguilla japonica | reverse complement strand
GCGGGGTTTGAACCGGCAACCCTCCGACTGCCAGACAATCGGTCTTACCTCCTGAGCTATATCGCCCCGCCACTAGATTTCCAAAAGTATATGGACAGATGAACTTCTCTCCCATATGTACTTGTTGCACTGCCGATGTTTGTCAATGGAGATTGCATGGCTGTATGCTTGATTTTATGTACCTGCTAGCAATGAGTATAACCAACCCCACTAATTAGATGGAGTCTCCACATACTTTTGGAAATGTAGCGTACATAAAATATGCTGTAAGGCACAATAATGATCTATTGGCTGTTTGTTAGGTTGTTTGTTACACGTGTCGATAGATGTGCTGCACTGCCTGGGCAGGAGTTGCTGCTTTCATTAATGTTTTCTCCGCAGTCCTTCAAGCATAATTATGCCTACGCTGAAGCCTTGAACTGGATCAGCATTCTGGGATGCTCACTGTCTGTCGCTGGGGCCAGCGTCACAATAATATTCCAGATCCTCACCAGGTAAGTAGTACCCAATTAGTACATTACTGAATATTACAGTACAGAAGGGGTTATTCTTTGAGTTACGGTCAATGTTACACAAGGGCTTGCAACTTGTGAACAGTAGCTGATGGACTGGCTGAGAGTAGCTGATGGATTGACTGAGAGTAGCTGATTGGCTGGCCTCGCGAGCCAGTCTCTTTTTTCACTTCGTTCAACAGAGCCTGGCCGATGCCTTGACCTTCTAGGCATAAATGAAGGAGGCAACCTTCCCGGGATAGTTGTGTTTTCCCAACCGATCAGAGTGTTTTGGCCAGTCAGTTCGCCACTATTTCGGGAAAATGATTGTATCGATTGTAACGGGCAAACAATCAAAACCATTGCTTCTTCTGGTTATTTTTCTGAGTATTTATTTGATAGCAGACTGCATACCGTAGGCCACGCTTGAAAAATTAACTTTCGGCAAATCCTGTAGGCAAGCAAGCGAGTACATCGCTTTCAATGAAGTCACGCCATGTATTTGGCAAGTCTGTGATATAACATAATTATCTTCTTCGAATGTGTCCATAATTCTATTTTTAGCAGATAATTTGGGTTAGCTCGATAGCTCGATAGCTTTGTCCGTTTCGCTGGTGTGTTTCAGTCGGGACTTAGATTTGCAGCACCCATGGAACAGAAGGAGTGTCGGGGGGGGGGGGGGGGGGGCGGCACACTGAGACAGACAGTTCAATTAACCAATAGGGAAGCAGAGGCTCCTCCCTTTTGCCCCAGAAAGTACATGCGTTCGTCCAGACTACTGATTGGCTGAGAGATTGATGGATTGACTGAGAGACTGATGGATTGACTGAGACTAGCTGATGGATTGGCTGAGAGAAGCTGATGGATTGGTTGAGAGTATCGGGTGGATTGGCAGAGAGACTGATGGTTTGGTTGAGAGATTGATGGATTGCCTGTGAGTTGCTGATGGATTGACTGAGACTGATGGATTGACTAAGAGTAGCTGATGGACTGACTGAGAGATTGATGGATTGCCTGTGAGTTGCTGATGGATTGAGTGAGAGACTGATGGATTGCCTGTGAGTTGCTGATGGATTGAGTGAGAGACTGATGGATTGCCTGTGAGTTGCTGATGGATTGAGTGAGAGACTGATGGGTTGACTGAGAGTGGCTGATGGATTGCCTGAGAGTAGCTGATAGATTGACTGAGAGGTTGATGGATTGCCTGTGAGTTGCTGATGGATTGAGTGAGAGACTGATGGATTGCCTGTGAGTTGCTGATGGATTGAGTGACTGATGGATTGCCTGTGAGTTGCTGATGGATTGAGTGAGAGACTGATGGGTTGACCGATGGATTGCCTGAGAGTAGCTGATAGATTGACTGAGAGGTTGATGGATTGAGTGAGAGACTGATGGGTTGACTGAGAGTGGCTGATGGATTGAGTGAGAGACTGATGGGTTGACTGAGAGGTTGATGGATTGCCTGTGAGTTGCTGATGGATTGACTGAGAGTGGCTGATGGATTGAGTGAGAGACTGATGGGTTGACTGAGAGGTTGATGGATTGCCTGAGAGTAGCTGATGGATTGACTGAG
Organism: Anguilla japonica; assembly: GCA_025169545.1. Classification (NCBI taxonomy): domain Eukaryota; kingdom Metazoa; phylum Chordata; class Actinopteri; order Anguilliformes; family Anguillidae; genus Anguilla; species Anguilla japonica. The sequence goes on along the minus strand of CM045899.1, from coordinate 27,409,195 downwards.
AGTGGCTGATGGATTGAGTGAGAGACTGGTGGGTTGACTGAGAGTGGCTGATGGCGGCTGTGTTGTCGCTGTCCTCAGGAGGTCACGTAAGGCCAACGTCACGCTGCTCTTGGTGAGCATCTGTTTCTCCCTGCTGGTCCTCTACCTCCTTTCCTGTTTGGGATCAACAACCACCCGCCGGCGGCAAGGCAAAAGAGGCCAACGTAGCCCTCCCCTCGGACAAGTACGAGGAGCGCGACTCGGGCGGCTGCACCGCCGTCGCGGCGCTGCTCCACTACTTCCTGCTGGCCACCTTCGCCTGGAACACGCTCTACGCCACGCAGATATTCCTCCTGGTCCTCCGCCCCCTCGCGCAGAACGGCCGCCCTTTCACCATCGCCGCCCTGGTGGCCGGCTGGGGTATGTCACCATCGTCGTCCCTCCATTCATAGCAATTCTGCCCGATCCTTTTTTGCCTGGCGACCTGGCGACCTGCCCTCCTGCGGGTTCTCATTTCAGCCCCTTGATTTGACGCACCCGATTCTGCCGATTAGCAGCTTGACGAGATCTCTGGCTGTTGAATGAGGTGCGCTTTCGTTAGGGTCAGAGCAAAAAACCCACAGGATGGCTATAGCAATGTCAAACTGCCTTGGATAATTGGTAGCCATAGCAATTAGCATACATGCGTGTATTTCAGAGTGTACAACTGCTGTATCTATTGATGGATAATTTTCGGGTGGCTACGATCCATCTCAGGGACGCTACCCTTTCTTTTTTTGTTTTTGGACGATTCGTTTGAGAGAGAGAGAGTGTGTGTGTGTGGACTCTTCCCCAGGTTTCCCCGCGGCAGTTGTAGCTGTAACACTGGGAGCCACGTACACGCCACAGCACCCGCTGAACTATCGGCAGGAGGAATTGTGAGCACCGTCGCACACACACACATTAGAAAGCGGTGTGCAGTGTGGTCAGTACAGTCCGTGTTCACACATTATAAAGCGGTGTGCAGTGTGGTCAGTACAGTCCGTGTTCACACATTATAAAGCGGTGTGCAGTGTGGTCAGTACAGTCCGTGTTCACGCATTCACGCGCGCGGAACGAGTTACATTTGCAAATGCACAGTTAAAACATAATTTTCAGTAAAAATTGTTTGTATAGTGCTAAATAAGTTACTCTCGTTAAAAATTAAAAATAAATATTATATATTTTTTTTAAAAAGTTGATAGGGCGGTGTCCATTTTTTCATGTCGTCAAATAATCCCCAAACATTTCCAGTCCCTGGTATTACCAGATAACTCAAAATGTTGTGGAGGGAGCTGTTTTTGCCATGCTGCAATTCAAATTTCAAATTTGCAAATGCAAATGCATCTCCTACTGACCAAAACAGTTATATAGTATGCACATTGCACACTGCAATGTCAATGTTGCATATCAATTTTGGAATACCGTATTTATCCCTTTAAGGTGTAAGATCACAATATGTGATGGAAGTGTCCTTAAGTAACTGAAAGATATTGAATTCTAGAACACTGAATTAGAATGTTGAAAAAATATTCCAAAAAAAAACCCTACTCTTCAATGGGTTAAAATTAACCTACAGGCAAATTAAAGGTTTCAAATGTCAAGATTTGAAAAATGAATGAAACATCTTAACATGAATTGGTTTGGATTAATCAGTGTAAATCAGCTGTTAGAAGATGCTTCAATTCTTATATTCATTTTGATAACGCTGATTAAATTTAATCGTGAGTGTTGTTAGTGACTATCGTTGGTTTTGCAGCATACCTAATGTACAGTATATAGATTTCATTTGTCCAGCAGTTGACCTCAGTGCCCAATGTCAACACTTCATGCACAAAAGCTAGCAGTAAGGTAAACTGCTATAAAAAAAGCAATAATATTTGCATACGAATGGCTGTTTTTTCAGCTGCTGGCTGGCTGCCCTGGACAAAGAGAAGAGGCTGGACTTGAGGAAGCCCATGCTGTGGGGGTTCCTGCTTCCCATTGCTCTGATGCTGCTTTATAACTGTGTGATTTATGTGTACTTCACAGTGGAGACCTGCAGGACAAACCCAAAGCTGCGAAGGTGACCGTTGTCCGAGAAATAAACGGTGCTCTGAAAGAGTGTTGGGCAGAGGGGGGAGGTTGAGGGTATTGGCGAGCGATGTTCACAGAGGAGGGGGTTCTTAAAGACTTGTACTAATATACGCATGCGGCCAGTATACTGATTATATACTGTATAATGTATAGGTGGAGGTATACAGGCTGTGTATATTACAGGGAAAGGTATGCAGGCTGCATTTGATACAGGGGTACATGCTGTATGCCTATCGAACCTGTGTTGTGTCCTTATCGAACCTGTGTTGTGTCCTTATCGAACCTGTGTTGTGTCCTTATCGAACCTGTGTCGTGTCCTTATCGAACCTGTGTCGTGTCCTTATCGAACCTGTGTTGTGTCCTTATCGAACCTGTGTTGTGTCCTTATCGAACCTGTGTCGTGTAGTTACTCCAACGACCACGATATGCACGTTCGTACGTCGTTTTGGATAAAAGCGTCTGCTAAATTAATGAAATGTAATACTGTAATGTAACAACTGTGGGATGTACATATGAAGGTGCGTTTATGTATGTCTTACATTTCTCCAGCACAAGGATAAATTCTCCTGTGAAGAAGGTACTGAGCAGCCTTTCTCTGAGTGTAGTATTGGGGCTCTCCTGGGTCCTGGGGTATCTGCTGCTGATCGACACTGCGAGCAGCAACAACGTCGTCGGCATCATCTTCTGCGTTTTAACCACCACCCAGGTATGTACAGTAGCTCCCTGACGCAAGAAATGGCGTTTTTTTTTGTGAAACGACTCTGCCACTTTATGGAACGTGCGCATATCAATCGGTCTTTCTCAGAATAATATCCCCTTTCTAGAATGTGACGCGGTTCATAAGCACAGAGATATGATTCATAATTCCATGGAGCAGCAATCTTTCCACTGCTGTGGCTGATGACACCAGGGTGACATTTGCATTGTAAAATTCAGTAGTGTAGCATCGTGGGTAAGGAACTGGGCTTGTAACCAAAAGATCATAGATTTAATTCCTGGGTAGGACACTGCTTCAGTATATATCCAGCTGTATAAATGGATGCAATGTAAATGTAAAAAAGTTGTGTAAGTAAAAAAAAAAAAAAAAAAAAAAAAAAATTAGTCGTTCTGGATAAGAGCATCTGCTAAATGCCTGTAATGTAATGTAATGTAATGTAATATATTGTAATGTAATGTAATGTATTGTAGTGTAATGTAATGCAATGTAATGTAATGTATTGTAGTGTAGTGTAATGTAGTGTAATGTAATGTAATGTAATGTATTGTATTGTAGTGTAATGTAATGTAATGTAATGTAGTGTAGTGTAGTGTAGTGTAGTGTAATGTAATGTAATGTATTGTAGTGTAATGTAATGTAATGTAATGTAGTGTAGTGTAATGCAACTCCCCCCTTGCTGTCGTTGCTGAAGGGCCTGCAGATCTTCTTCCTCTTCACGGCCAGGACGTCCGCGTTCAAGAAGAAGCTTTCCGAGCTGCTGCAGTTCGTCCCGGTCCCCGAGATCGCCCTGCACCACCGGAAATTCGTCCCGTGGAAAGACTTGCGGGACGACAACCACGAGTCATACAGGACGACGGAGGACCCGTCGTCCAGCCAGTTCTGAGCCGGGGGGCTGAATCTCACAGCGGCACAGGCAGCAGAACGGCACTGACTGCATCTTCAAGAAAGGCCAGACGGTGACTCCTCTTTTCTCCTTCTCCGGAGTGGCTTTCTCAGCGCTGAGACTGTCGCTCTGATGACACAAGTGCACAGATTGCTCCTCGAGAGTCTCCTGTTAACGCTGTGTCCTGGTTACGGGAGCCTTTCTGCCAAAAACAGAAAAAAAAAAAAAAAAACTGACAGAAATCATAAACCAGGGTAACAAGATAGATGGGATTGAATAGCTCCCACAGTATTGCCGTATGCTCAAGCAATTGGAAGGAAAGCTATTCCAGTTCTTGATGATTACACACACACACACACACACACACACACACACACGCACACACACCCGTTGCATACTGTTCATTCCAGAGGTTGCATCAGGTCACAGACTCAAATGGCAACTTAGCGGGAAACCTGTTTAAGAAATAATTTACGAGGCTGCCTGTTAAGGCAACGTTCTGATGTGTTGGACGGGCCCCACCGTGTGTTATCTAACCCAGCCCGGACCGGGCCAATACTGACCGAGCCCAGAAACCCTGCGGGGGCCGTACGTGATAAGCTGTTGTGTTGCCCCCGAAGGTCAAAGGTCGTCAGTCTGCGGGGCGACCATGTTTTGCCCCGTCCTTGTCATTGGGGGGCGTCCAGCCTGCCTGTTCAAGCTGCACCTGAAGAGTCCTCCTCTGACTCAGAAATGACCCTATCCTGAGTTTAACGTATATTCAAACGCTACATGCCAGCCAGATCTCTCCGTTCTGCTACCTCAGGACGCCTGGCACTCCCCCTCTTCGCACCTGCACTTCCAGAACACGTCTCCTGTCTGTTCTGGCCCCACGATGGTGGAATGACCTCCCCGTGGAGGTCAGAACAGCTGAGACTCTGACCCATTTCAAGCGACGACTGAAGACTCACCTCTTCAGGCTGCACCTCTCCCCATCCCTCCCTACCCCCCTGTAAATGACTGTAAGCTTAGGGTTGTAACTAGGCAGCTGTTTCGTTGGTGACTTAGGTGCATCAACTGTCTTAACTACTGCTTGTATTTTTCCCATACACTGCGTTGTTTCTGTTCTCGTTGTGTTAGTGTTAATCAGTTTAACCTTCAGGGTCCAAGTTGAACTATGCGGTTGTTCCTTGCACTGGACCGGTACTTCTCTCTAGGGTTTTCGTCATACTAGTTCCTGGTTATGGTTATACACTTTGTTGTACGTCGCTCTGGATAAGAGCGTCTGCCAAATGCCTGTAATGTAATGTAATGTAATGTAATGTAACGTCAGTGAAAACCATTGATTGTTTTTGCATAAACTGTGATTGCTTTCACTGAAGTTGCCCTACCATTGGAAAAACTTAAGCATTGCCCTTTTATTTATATTTTTCTAAAAGCGGTACGCCATGAGGGCACAAAGATTATCTGTAAAAGATTAGTCTTTTTTGCCACCCTACAGTTATGAAATCAGCACTACACATCAACTACAGCAAAAAAATCAATAAGTGATGTGTATTTTGTAGTAAAATCAGTTGGTGTACGCTGAGGAAACACAGTCTTTCCAGACGGTAAATTTGGAAAACGGTTATTCACTGATTTATTGGTGAGTGACAGTTTGTTTCTACATGAAAAATATTAACGTCAGGCTTTATCACAGGGGGTCTGGGGAGGTTAGGTCATTTTTGACTCGACACAGGGTGCGTGCAAAATATGAAGACGGCACGAAGGTTAAGTGATTGACTGAAGCCCGAAAGGTGCGATGACCTCACTTCACACCTGGCATCACACCTGTTTCAGAGGACATCACCAGCTTGCCAGCGTTCCCCCAAACTGACAGTGGTAGTTATGACAGTGAGCTTGAAATATAATTGGAAATTTTTTCATTGGGAGAAACCAGGGAGTAAAATGTTTAAACAATCAATTATTGCTTCTGCTATTTATTTGAGTTCATGGTTGTCCGTCTAGGTGACCATAATTCTAGATGACCAAGTAAGGAGATTGATGTCAGCCAGAACACGTACTGTACATCTATGTGTGCTGGATGTTGTATTTATATCTTGTCTGTTGATATCTTCATATCAGTGTTTTGAATATGGCATGCCTTTAAGGGCTGAAGGAAAATAGCCACCGTGTGCTTTTAAGGAAACTAAAAATGTTTCCATTAGGCGATTTGCATGAACCCGAGGTAATTACAGGCCACGCGCTTTCACATCGCTGCCGAAGGCCTTTACCCGCCTGGGCTTTCGTGCGATCTCTCGCCCGCTGTCCCTCGCGCCGACGGGACGCTGACGTCCGTCGCCGGATCCTGGCGTGCCGAGCCCCGACGCCGCGGGGGGGGGGGGGGGGGGGGCGGTATTTTTCCGTTGACGGCGGCGGCGGCGTCGCTCCGAGCGTGGGAACCGTGCGCTGCGATCAAACTCACAGCCGCGACTGTGGCGCCCGGTCGTGCCCGCGAGCGTTCGTCTGGCGCGCAGTCAAAGGGCCAGCCAGACGGAGATGGAGACAGAGACGGAGATGGAAACGGAGACGGAGATGGAGATGGAGACGGAGATGGAGACGGGGACGGAGATGGAGACGGAGATGGCTTCAGCTCTCCGTTTTCTGTGTTTGAAGGTCAGAGGTCATGACGAACCTCTGTCCGCCAGGCACAGTGCAGCATGTCCCCAGCAGCTGTCACACCCTATGAGTTTCTCCTCCCTGAAACTTGGCTGAAAGAAAGGAGGGGCTGGAATTTCTCCTAAAAAGGTTGCCGCTAGTAATTTCAAACAACCTCTCGGTCATTTATTTAACATATTCAATGTGCATGTTCTTTTTTTTTCCACTGCTGATCTGATAACTGCTCATTCACGTGGCGTTGATATGCTTTGGCTCACACGCCCCTTGTGTCTGCGCACGTGGATGGCATTTGTTCACCAAAATGTTTTTTGTTTTTTTTGTGACGCAGGTGAATGACAAAATCAACAGCCTGAGGGTAATGGCAGCCAATGCGGTCATAGTGAAATAACCTGCTTATAACCGTTTAAGGGACAAGATGACAAATATGGGATTAGAATGTTCTTAACTAAACATTCTAACAAATATGTGATTAGAATGTTCCTAACTGAATTATTTTCATTATCAAAATTCTATCCTTCTGATCCTGCCTGTCTCAGTCAGTGTTAAAACTCTTGTGTATCTTGAGTCAGTTTCAGGTCAACAGGTGGCAGCAGCTTAGTCTTGTGGGATTTGTGGGAAAGGGAGTTGGGATTGTCTGTGTACATGCACAGTGGTCATCCATTCTGATCACTCAGGGTCCTTTTCCCACAGTGTAATGAAGACACCACACCTCGTTACCGTTTCAGTATAGACCCAGTGTCCAATTTGCCTCCTGCGTGTCCAAAACACAGGGTTTTGACTGAGCCATTTTTTTTTAAAGTTCCAGCTGAAATTGAGGTTTCCCGTGTCCAACGAGCTGATAATTGGAGCTGTATTCAGTGTGGCTGTTTAATTGAGCGACTGATCCTTGCTGCTGATTTGTCCTGCATGCTGAAGGAGGCCTACCGTCTGCCTGTGGGGAAAACAAAGCGTATTTTAAAAAAAAAAAAAAAAAAAAAGCTTGTGGCGATGAGCCAAGCCTGCATTCTGAAAAGAGCATGTTTTGTGGAAGCATGTAACCGCATGTTCTCCGTTACCTTCACTAATTCGAGGATCGACTGGAGCAAGAACCACTGATGCACTGGGGTTCCCAGGACTCAGTATTGGGGATACCCCCTGTAGGGGTGCCCTCCTAAAGTGTGTTCTCTCACTGTGCTGAACAGTCCCTGTTCCCCCTCATGAACCTGTATCCCCCAAGGGAGTCAAACAGGCAAAACGTTGTCCTCTATCTCCCCCTGCTGCTGTGAAGGAGTCAGTGCACCCTGGTCGCAGTTTCACCAAATCCCACCACTGCTGGCCAAACTCATTGCTTCAAAAAATATGTAAATAAATAAAGACAAAGGGAGAGAAAATCAACCGTTTCTGCTGTCTTACTGAGTGAAATTCAGGGAAATTTGCCCTGTAAAAAATTTTTTTTTAGCTGTTCACTGGGCCACAGTCAGCCAGCCATCTGGAAGGAGCCGGATACACTCAGCATGTCCTGAGTTTGCTTTTTTGAGAGTTTGAGGAGCGAGTTGCACTCAGCCTAGACACAGGAAAGAAGTTACCGTGCATTATAGCCCTGCGATTTAGCTTTCAAATGCTTCAATGCAAAGCGTACAAGTTTTAATACATGGAGAACGGTTACAACAACATTATTAATTATAATTGTGTTATTGTGAATTTTTCTTTCGATTTTGTTGTGATGATTGTGTTATCTTTGCAGTGGAAGACCTGCATTATTGCAGTGGAAAATCTCTGGGTAAATCTGCATTTATGTTATTATTACAATGAAACATTTCTGATTGTGTTATCATTGCAATGGAAGATTGTGCGTTATAGCGGTGGAAAATCTCTGGCTAGATCTGCGATTGTGCTAACACTGCAATGGAAGGTTGTGTTTACGTTATTGTGATGGAAAATCTCTGATTATGTTACCACGGAAATGGGAAACCCCTTATTGTCTTATCGCGGCAACGGCAGATTTTTTGACCGCATTGTCACGATCTCACGCTCACAGTGACGTCTCACACACGCAGCCATTGGGGACAGTGGAAGAGGTGCATGCGGTGCGTGGTGTTGAGAAATTCCTCTTTCCTCAGATGCGGTTATACACACAACGAACATCGGTTCCGGACAAGCCGCGACACGCGTAGCATGTTCCAAAACCAAGCAGCCTGAACAGGGCTCCTGTGTGTGTCAATGAAAAATAGCCAAGTGCTCAATTTTGGCTGCGAAAAATGCAAGAGCTTGAACTGCTTGTTGGCTCATATTACCCAAACCCTCCCCCTTTCCCTGAACTCTAAATGACCAATAAGGACATCTATGGACATTATGATACATTTCCCCAAACTGTAGTGTTGTGTAAAGTGTTTGAAAAGGTTCTCTCAAGAAGATTGCAAAAAAAACTAGAAAAGCTGAGATATTAATGACAACTAAAACAATGTTTCAATTAGAGAGATGGAAGAGACTGAAAAGACATGCCAGAATTTGCCTTTTTAATATTTAAGTTTTCCATTTTGGTAATCCAACAGCAGCTACTCTCATTGTCCCAGTTACTTGGTTTAAAACAATTCTCGGGGAATACAAGCATTTAGGATCCACACATGCAATGACTTGAAAGTCTAAAAGTGATAACCTGACTTTTATAACAACAATACAACAGCAAATCTTATGGATGTTTTGATATAATAATGCAACAATACAACTGTAAAGCGTGGGTCTGCATGTAGCAGTGGACAATGGGTGAGTTTGTGTGCGTGGGCCAGTTTGGAGTTTGGGTGCATGGGCCAGTTTGGAGTTTGGGTGCGTGGGCCAGTTTTGAATGGGTGGTCCTGGGCTGGGTGTGGCTTGGTGTCAAGGTGCAGGAGATAAGATCAGAGAAAAAGTGTGATGACGGGGCCAGAGGTCACAGCCAAGTAAGGGCCTGTCAGGCAGTAAGAGCGGAGCACAGATGCTCTCATAAAAGATCCCCACCACATTAGCTGATATAGTTCTGCATGCAATACCCTCCCCCACGTTACCTGCTATGGTTTCACCTGCGACCTCCTTCACCCCCCACCCCCCCACATACACACACACCCAACTGGAACTTGCACCAGATTCGGTCCATATTCATTTCATTGTCTCAATGTTCAAGTTAATTCACTTTACCTTTGCAATTTCTACAGTAGGAATAAAATACATATAAATATCCACATATTGTAATTCCTTGATTCAAATTCCAATCCTGTGTCCTTAACTTTTTTTTTTTTATAGTTCAAGCAAATTCAATGGCAATTTACTGAAGAAAAAATAAATGAATATATATAATTCCAAACTCCTCATGGGGAGAAATGTACTGGGGCTGAAATGGATCTGACTCTGCCTATGCAGTGAGAGCAGAGGATCTGTCCGGTCAGTCCTTCCTGCTCTGTCCCGCAGGCTGTTTCCTGGCTATGCGTGGAATTCTGCTCTGTCAAACGCAGGGTCAGACTCCTTCAAGCTGTCTGACGGAGTGGAGTGGACGCAAGTTTAGCCTTGTGCTGAAAGCTCCAGACTCACCGTGCGGCACGCAGATTTTAACTATGCTCAGGAGTGCTCTCTCTCTCTCTCTCTCTCTCTCTCTCTCTACAAAATAAGACTGTGAAAGTTTATTGATTTCTACAGAGCAATGCTATAAATACACGATAGTTCGAAAACCTAAAATCTGTTTATGTATTCTTATGAAAATTTAAAATCAATCGATCAATAACATTTCATTGTAGTATATATCCTGGCCTGAAACCCCCTCACAACCATCCAGAGGCAAAAGTGGCAAGGAAATTCCCAAAAACCAGCACCCACTGCTGATGTCATCACCAGGCTCTGGTGAGCACACTGGCAGTGTGCTCATCCTGTAGATCCTAGGGACCTGTTTACAAACTCCCACAAAACAGCATGTAGCCTCAGAATTGCACCTTAACCCTTTGAAAAGTAGGTTTTCTTTCTTCAAAATTCTACATCGGTGTTCTAGAACTCCGTTGTATTCAATTACCAGTGGTGATTGTCACATCAGCATTAGAATGTTCAGTTATGAACATTCAAATCACATATTTGTGGTCTTTCATTTTATAGGGTTAAAAAAACCATCAATTTGAGTCCAAATTGAGCTTGGCAAAAGGGAAAGTGCTGCAGCCACAGGAAAAGATAAACACACAGTGTGGCAGTTAACTCAGTGCCACAGTGTGCATTCAGCACAGTCAGATGGGCTGCAGGACCTTCTAACTCTGTGCCACACTGTGCATTCCACACAGGGCCTGCTAACTCTGTGCCACACTGTGCATTCAGCACAGGGCCTGCTATCTCTGTGCCACACTGTGCATTCAGCATTCTGTGCTTGTGTGTGTGTATGAGTATATGTGTGCGTGTGTTTGTGTGTGTGGGGGTATGTGAGTATCTGTATATATGAATGAGAGTATGTCTGTGTAAATAGACTGCATTTATATAGCACTTTTATCCAAAGCGCTTTACAATTGATGCCTCTCATTCGCCAGAGCAGTTAGAGGTTAGGGATTAGGTGTCTTGCTCAAGGACACTTCGACACGCCCAGGGCGGGGTTTGAACCGGCAACCCTCCGACTGCCAGACAATTGGTCTTACCTCCTGAGCTATGTCGCCCCTGTGTGTGCTTGTGCATGTGATTGAGCATGAGTGTGTGTGTGTCTGTGTATGTGCGTGTGTGTGCGTGTGCGGGTATGTGTGAGTGTGTGTGTGTGTGTGTGGGTGTGAGTGTGTGAGTGTGTGTGCGTGTGCGGGTATGTGTGCGTGTTTGTGTGTGTGGGGGTATGTGAGTATCTGTATATATGAATGAGAGTATGTCTGTGTGTGCTTGTGCATGTGATTGAGCATGAGTGTGTGTGTGTCTGTTTGTGTGCCTGTGTATGTGCGTGTGTGTGCGTGTGCGGGTATGTGCGAGTGCGTGTGCGTGCGTGGGTGTGAGTGTGTGTGTGTGTGTGTGTGTGCGCGGGTGTGTGTGTTGGGGGGTTGGGGGCGTTCCTGGCGTGCCTTAGTCTGAGCCTGCGGTGAAAGTGGACAGGTGTGTGTGTTTGAGGGGAGGGAATGTGAGCGGTGTCTGAAACTCATCGCCTCAGAGGTCCTTTCCTGTGAGGCGAAGGAGAGGGAGAGAGGGAGAGGGGGAGAGGGGGAGAGGGGGACGAGTTTGTGCATGCTGTCTTCCACTGCCACGCGCCCCTCTCCTGCCCAGTCATGCGCTCTTTCCTCTCTCCCTCTTTCCCTCTCTCCCTCTCTCCCCCTCTCAGATGTTCAGCGCCAGCTGTGGAGGGAAGGGGGGGGGGGGTGTAATAAAAAGAAATGCCCGACAGATCCCCCAGATCTCTGATCCTGAACCTCTCTCCCCATGACATGCATGGCTTTACTGTGACATCACAGATCAGAGCTCCACACGTACAAATGTGAAAGCACAAATGCTCACCAGCGACGGTTTTTTCCCCCTGCGTTCCTCCGTGCACAGGTACAGTTCTTTTGTGTTAAATAATTTTCAGAATGTCAAAAACGTTTAACGCCGATGATGTTCTGAGTTCCAAAGAATCTGTGAACGTCTGCTTTCTTTACGCCAGCTCTCGTGGACCAAGACGCACTCGTGGCACGGAACTGCGAGGTTGCCAGGTGACGGGTAGTGTCCGCCGTCAACGCGCCGGCCCGACCTTTGACCCCCGAGCTCCAGGTGAGGACACGCACCGCCCTACCTGAGCCTATCCGGCGCGCACAGTGGCACGCATTCGGCTCGGTGTGCTCCTAAGCCCCTCGTCCAATCAGAGCCCCGCACCCACTCGACAGGGGGCGTGACCATCGCCCCGCCTCCTCCTGGCCTCAACGCACCGCTGCCTGTGCATGCTGGGTAACGGGCCTTCCTGGCAACCCGAACCGCCGAGACTACATTCTCTCTACCACATTTGCATGATATTGAAACTCAACATTGAACATTGCCTTCTGAAGAAGCACATCCCCTGGCTCACTTCAGTGCAGGTACTGTGCATCAGGTTTCAAACTGCTGATTCACTGGCCTGTCAGACACAGTTGTGAGATGTGCACAACTCCTTCAATGGAGATTCCTGCCAGAAAGCTGAAGCTCCTGCACGTGAACTTTAAGGCGATGCGCTTAAGGATCATTTCTGTGCACATTGCAAACGCACTTTTGTGTGTGCGTGTGCGTGTGTGTGTGTGTGTGTGTGTGCGTGTGCGTGTGTCTGTATGTGTGTGTATGTTCATGATGTACATTCAAATTTGCTTTTTGGAACCACTTTGCTGCAATACACCAGAAATATACCAGTAGTTAGAGCCATATATTATTCTGAACACTGATGTTTCAAACAAAAGTATGTAAAGAAAGAAATCTTGTTGAGATGTATTCTAAACAGGTATATTTATAAACTTTAACGATGCTCATTTTATTTATATGCTGTTCTTTGTCTTTATTGTAATACAGATGCACCGTATTTGCAGGCAGACAAACTATTTCTGCTAAGAAATGCAAACTTTAAAAAACCATACATTGCACTCACAGAAAATGGGGCCGTGGGCCAAAGAAAATAACAGATCACAATCTGTCCGCCTTGAGTTGATTTTCCTCATGAATATGCATTTGTGAGTCGATGAGAAAATTAGATTTTTTTTTCAAATTACCGTTAAGCACAGACATATGAGTAAACAAAGCATATTATTGTGTGCATATGTATATTATTTAAAAAATCCATTTTGAGCACAGGTATTTTATAAAAATAGATATATTGGGCCTCATTCACAAAACGTGTACGATTGCATTTGATCGTAAACTGCGTGAAAGAACGTTTATAAGAACATTTCAGCGTCCATCTTTTTTTTCTTATCTGTATTAGTTCACGGCTGTTTCCTTATGCAAATCACATGTACAGGATCTGCATATAAAATTTACAAACGACCAGCATTCATCATCTCATACACCTGGGATAAGCACAAAAACAAAGGTCTGCACATGCGTCACGAATCTCAAATTGTTTCTTCGCAGAAACATTTTTAAGAACAAAAGTAAGAATAATTTAAGAAAAGTTTTGTGAACAAGGCCTAATGTGCGTAACATCGTGCGTATCTTATTAAAAAAAAACATAACTTTTCAGCCCACGTATATTATACAAGCAGATATATTGTGAACGCGGGTGTATTGTAAAAACATATATTGTAAGTGAAGGTGCATTGTAAAGACAAAAGCGGATATATTCTTGAAGACGGCGCAGACGGCCTGCTGTGTGGAGGGAGGGAGGTGAGGAAGAGGATGGAGCCAGTGGAATGTTTGCAGCGGGTGCGGGGGAAACACTCCGCACTGTGTGCGCAGGAGATGTGGAATGCAAACTTCACAGGGACAAGAGGAAGAAAAACACGGCAGGAAAGAGCGCTGGGAGAAAGAGCGGAGGGCGGGAGCGAGGGAGGGAGGGAGGGAGGGAGGGAGGTAGAGACAGAGAATGAAGGATAGAAGGATAGACGGAAGAGAGGTGCCGATGGATGGTGGAGGAAAGGGGGGTGGGGGGGGGGGGGGGGGGGGTTTGGGGGGTGGTGAATGTTTGAGCTGCTAATTTAAAACAATTGATCCTACATGTTAATTATCTCTTTCATCCACCAGCTGTAATGACTGTAATTAGCTCCACCCCCCACCCCACCTCCCTAGTTTAGCTCGCGTGCGACCCTGCGGAGAGGAGCTCTCCGTCCACACCCGCGGGCCCCTTCGCCGTCCTCCATCCTCGCCGTACCTGCGCGTGCCTGTCTTCCCTGAGAGCACGGCCGCCTCTGGCCTGGGGGGTTCAGGTAGCGTTTGTGGACCGGAAGGGGGGACGATTTTGCTGACTATAATAAACGCAGTGTGGTGCTCCATTTTCTCCCCCATCTTTTCCCTTTATTTGGTGCCCCACCCCCCCGTACGGATGGTGCCCGATCCCCCTGTACGGATGGCGCCCGACCCTGACCCCCCCGTACAAATGGCGCCTGACCCCCCCGTACAGATGGTGCCCCACCCCCCCGTATGGATGGCGCCCATCTCCCTCATACGGATGATGCTCTTGGCAACCGCCTCTATTGCCAATGCTTAGAATCGGCCCTGTCTGAGAAGGTGACCTCACACACTGGAAATAAGCAACCTGCTGTCACTTCTCTGAACTAAAATGCAGTGGTACAGCTTCCGATATGATGTCACAGTCAGTCCTTTTCTTCAGTCAGGAATTTTCATCAACATGACATTCTAGAGAAAATTATTGTTTCATTATTTTTTATAAGGATGCTAATGGTTTTCATGTCAGGGGCAATGGTTATTTTCTTCTTGTGCGTTGGCTTTAAAATCCCAGCAACGTGATGTAAAGTTCAGAGGGCAATTCAATGCCCAGATATCATGTGTTCTGGTGAATCTCCTTTATTGTTGGAGTAATCATCTGCAGAATGTTTGTGCAGGCACTAAACAGGCTATAAGTGTACGGAATGAAATGAATCCATGAAAATATGTGGATGTCAGGAAAAAAAACCCAAATCTTGCATTTGGGACTCAAAAAGTAAACCATATTTGTGGGCGGAGCAAGGGCAGAACTAGGCGGGACAGGTGTGGTGATGTCATCTCTGGGTGTTTTGTAAGGGGCTGTAGAGAGTCTGACAGCGTGTGGATTTATATCCAGAGGTGGCACATAAGTCTCTGTCTATGGGCCGTATGGAGTCTGCCTCTTCCCGTGTCTGCAGCACACATGAAGACGTGCTCTGTGACACATGTAGGCTACAGATCCTTAGGTCATGCTTGTGCTATTCTCTGACAAACGCACATACCCTCGCTCTGACTAACGGCATCTAGTGTCTGATTGAGATTTTTTTTTCCCCTAATTTTTCCGCCCCCGGCTTGGAGTCCTAGGCCTGGCCCTCCCTCCCTTTCACCTTATTTATCTCCACATCTCTTTCCTGCCAAAACACATAAAATGATTAATCCGCGTCTGTTTAACAACTCCAAAAAAAAAAAAAAAAAAAAAAAAAAAAAACAGCCCACAAAATTGTGCCAGGAACAGAGTCAGGGCATTGCATATGAGCTGTAACATAATAGTGTATGTGGGGACTTCCGAGCTATGACATCATAAACGATGCACAGCGTTTGCACTGTGACATCATACTGCAGACAGGGCCTCAGAGCTGTGACATCATAAAGGAATCACAACCCCTGAGCTGTAACATCGCAGCAGGGACAGGGTCCATGAGCTGTGACCTCATATTGAAGAGAGAGAGAGGGATGGCAATGAAAATCAGAGACCTGTTATGTAAGAGAGCTGTCTGTACACGGTAAATGAACAGTATATTCTTCAGGAGACATTTATGAAGGCTGTAGGATCTCTTCCTTTCTCCTAACCGTATATAAATCATGTCGCTGGCTGGTGGAGAAGCTCTATCTCCTCATCACTCGGAAACTTCAGATGCATATTTTCATCAGTGCGACGGCCAGCGCTCCTGTTCCGACTTGTCCTGCGTTCGAGAGCGGGGAGGAAAAGCAGCACGCTTTCACAGCCTCGCTTTCAAACGAGAAAATTATCACTTCACAGGCACTACGTCTCCACAAGACTGGCACGTCCATAGAGCCAAAACATGCATGATTTGCATGAATAAATTATTCATATTTGGATCAGGTTAAAATATTTAAATGTTTGCGTTACCTGCCCAGACCAATCTCAGCTTTATTGTCTTCTGCACAAGAGAAATGTCGTTGCTAATACTGTGTGCAAAACCTTGTCAATGTGGTGAGTAAGAGGAGAGTAGAGATGGTCACTACATTCAGTAAAAAAAAAAAAAGCATCAATGGTGAATTCCTTGAGATTTATCATCTTACAACCCACATTGATTATGTGAGGATTATGCTGTGGTGAGAGGGTTATGCAATGTGCATGTGGTGGTGACAGGGTTTTGTGCTTGTGATAAGGTTATTCAGTTATTCAGGGTTACAGGACTATTGACATTGTCATACATTGGTGAGAGGGTTATGTTGCGGTGACAGTGTGTATGTTATGGTTACGTGCCAGTGAGATGGTTATTCAGTGGTGAAAGTTACAGAGTTGTTGACAGGGTTATATGCTGGTGAGAGGGTTATGCTGTGGGGAAAGGGTGAGAGTGTTATATGGTGTGATAGGGGTGAGAGTGTTCTGTGGTGGTGATATGTTTATGTTGTGGTGACAGGGTGAGAGTGTTCTGTGGTGGTGACAGGGTTATGTGCTGCTGAGAGGGTTATGCTATGGGGACAGGGTTATTTGGTGGTGATAGGGTTATGTGGTGTTGACAGGGTTATGTGGTGGTGAGAGGGTCATGTGGTAGTGACAGGGTTATGTTGTGCAGACAGGGTGAGAGTGTTATGTGGTGGTGACAGGGTTATGTTGTGGTGAGAGGGTTATGTTGTGGGGACAGGGTGAGAGTGTTATGTGGTGGTGACAGGGTTATGTTGTGGGGACAGGGTGAGAGTGTTATGTGGTGGTGAGAGGGTTATGTTGTGATTACAGGGTTATGTGATGGTGATAGGGCTATGTGGTGGTGACAGGGTTATGTGATGGTGATAGGGTTATGTTGTGGTGACAGGGTTATGTGTGGTGACAGGGTTATGTTGTGGTGACAGGGTTATGTGGTGGTGACAGGGTTATGTTCTGGTGACAGGGTTACAGAGTTAGGCTGTGGTATAAGTGATGAGGGAAGCTGAGTTGGGGTATTTCTCACAGTGCACTGTGCTCTTGGTAACTATCTGCTAAAACCTGCCAGGAATGCGCTGCGGACTCTGGGCAGCTTAGTGTGTACTGGGGGGGGGGGGGGGGGGGGGGGGGGGGGGGGGGGGGGGGCTGCGGCTCCTGTTTACCCGAGGGATAAACCGCAATCCGCCAAATAATTTGCATGTTTCTGGAACTTAGTTTCTCTCTCTAACCCTCTCTCTGATTCCGTCTCAGTAGTAATCTGTAAATCTGGATGTGTGTGTGTGTGTGTGTGTGTGTGTGGGTTTGTGTTGTGTGTTGTGTTTGTGTGTGTGTTTGTGTTTGTGTGTGCATGTGTTCATATGTGTGCTTGAGTGAACAGTAGAAAGAAACAGAAAAAGAGTGTAAACTTGCTTGAATGCCATTGATTCTAGATGGTTAATAAATATGAATGCCTCCTGTAAGTTGACATTGTGGCATTTCAGATCTCAGATGAGAAATGAAAGCTCGGAGTTCTGTTCGTCACGGGAAGAAAGTGTGAAAATTTTGGTTCAATCGGGTTCAGATTGGTTCTGGTTTATCTGTCTGTGATGGTTGGTTGCTTTTTTTTTGTAAGAGTCACAGAGCACTCCTTGGCTCGGACACAAAGGCTCTCTGTGGCATGGACCACGGTGATGTCAGCTTCGTTAATTCTTTAATTAGAGGAGCTTTTCATCAGGATTGTCTCATCTTAACCCCCAGACGCCTCTCTGAGCAGCTCTGGTCCCCCATGTTGTGCTCAGATCTCCTTCCTTGAACCTGATCCTGTCTGCACTTTATAAAAATCGCATGGAAACCTATTCCCGAAGGTTCCAGAAGGTTTAACCACAGTTGTGTCTCCGTGGAGATTGTTTCTGACTGTTAAAGCCCTGTTGTGTTTTGGTGGAGGTTGCTGTTGACTGTTGATATGTGGTTCTGTCTCGGTGCCATTTTCTTCTGACAGTTAAACCCCTGGTTGTGTCTCTGTGGAGGTTTGCTGCTGACAGTTGAACCCCTGGTTGTGTCTCTGTGGAGGTTTGCTGCTGACAGTTGAACCCCTGGTTGTGTCTCTGTGGAGGTTTGCTGCTGACAGTTGAACCCCTGGTTGTGTCTCTGTGGAGGTTTGCTGCTGACAGTTGAACCCCTGGTTGTGTCTCTGTGGAGGTTTGCTGCTGACAGTTGAACCCCTGGTTGTGTCATTGTGAACGCTGATCCAGTGAACCCCTGGTTGTGCTGATCGTTGAACCCCTGGTTGTGTCCTTGTGGAGGTTGGCTGATGACAAGGTCAGCGGGTGCCTCCGGTTCTTCTCGCTGTCGAGTGCTGTGAGAGAGAGAGAGAGAGAGAGAGAGAGAGAGAGAGAGAGAGTGCTTCCAGCCATAACAACAACATCAGGCTGCCGCTTGAAATCGCCCAAAAACATTGGAAGGACATCGAAACTGGAATGAGATGAAAGAGTGCTGTGAGAGATAACCTCATCTGCCCCAGAGAACTCTGGGATAGCGCCCTTTGGTGTGTCGGAGAGTGCTGTAATCCCTGCTGTGTGTATTCATCACTCTTCTCTTGCTCTGTTTACACACAGAGGTCTATGTGTCTGTACTGGGTGCTTTTGAGTCTCTGCTGTCTGAGTCTGTGCTGAGTCATTGTCTGAGTCTGTGCTGTCTCTGTGTGCGCTGAGTCATTGTCTGAGTCTGTGCTGTCACTGAGTCTGTGCTGAGTCATTGTCTGAGTCTGTGCTGTCATTGAGTCTGTGCTGAGTCATTGTCTGAGTCTGTGCTGTCTCTGCATCTGTGCTGAGTCTTTTCTGAGTCTGTGCTGTCTCTGTGTCTGTGCTGAGTCATTGTCTGAGATTGTGCTGTCTCTGTGTCTGTGCTGAGTCATTGTCTGAGTCTGTGCTGTCTCTGTGTCTGTGCTGAGTCTTTTCTGAGTCTGTGCTGTCATTAAGTCTGTGCTGAGTCATTGTCTGAGTCTGTGCTGTCTCTGCATCTGTGCTGAGTCTTTTCTGAGTCTGTGCTGTCATTGAGTCTGTGCTGAGTCTTCTGAGTCTGTGCTGTCACTGAGTCTGTGCTGAGTTTTTTCTGAGTCTGTGCTGTCATTGAGTCTGTGCTGTCTCTGCGTCTGTGCTGAGTCATTGTCTGAGTCTGTGAAGTCTGAGTCTGTGCTGTCATTGAGTCTGTGCTGAGTCTTTTCTGAGTCTGTGCTGTCTTGTCACTCCGTGTATTTATCTGTGCCTGTGCTTTGGTACATATCCCTGTCTCAGTGCTCTCTCACAGTGCAAATGCCTGGGTTCATTTTCTTGATTCATATAGGCTATAAAATAATTAACATTTATATTGATGGAAAAAAATTGCTTTATTGTAGTGCATGTTTTAACAGTATAAAAACACATGAAATGCAGCTGTAGCAATGTGAAACACTGTTCGTTATAAACCCTGTCAGACAAAATTACCTAGGTCAGGCCACATTTTGCTAAACACTCATGTCTGTACCAGCGACAGACATCCTGGGATTACCCATGTCTCTGAAAACTGGTAATTCCAGGGATATTGTCATGAATAACTGGATATTATCATATCAATGTGCCTAGTTTCACACATTCATAGTAAATGGATGGGTTAATATATCGGCGTATCGTTATTAACGTTATGGCATTATTAACATTTCAATTCGGGCAAGAGTCCAGTTCTCACATACAAAAACGAAAGTATAGAAAGCTCCACCTTGTCAGACACGATTGCAAAAAAAAAAAAAAAAATTGGAGGACCCTGGAGCAAATTTCGCAGCTCCGGTCTATAATCAGGGATGCAGTAGCTACCTAGACAGGGCCGCTATAAAGGTGTACCGGAGCACTCGCCAGAAAGCAGCGCGTGATTTATGACATCTGCCCTCTGGAGGCACCGTTTCTCATCTGTTACCCCAAGTGGCGAGATACCGTCCCAGGGGAGGGGAGGGGAGGGGAGGGATGAGAGAGAGAGAGAGCGAGGGAGGGAGGGAAAAAGAGAGAGGAGGGAGGGAGGGAGAGAGAGTATGAGATAGGGGGACACTGAATGAGAGGGTGAGGATCTTTTAACCAAAAAAAAAAAACTTGCAGCAAGAAGCTTTTCGCCCAGGGGATCCCTCAATCCGGGTTTGCAAGCGCGCGCGGTGCAGGTTCTGCCTCCCTCTCCCACGCATGGCAGCTGAGTTCAAGAACTGAAAAGTTTCTCTCCGACCACAAAGTGAGTGTGTCCAAGCAGAGCGAGGCGGACGGTGCTTTTTCCTCCGAAAGATGGACTGGTGGAGCGGAAGATTACGGCTGCTTCTCCTCATCATTCTTCACGCGATGGCGAGGACGACAAGAGCTGGTAAATTATCACTTATCCAAAACAACCTGTCCGTAAATTATAATGTCTCGCGCACAAACCGGGGGTTGAAAGAATGATTTCCATTATGTATTTTTCATTTATTGCGATTGCATTTGATTGTCTTGCCCATGAGAAGCACGTTTCCCCAATTTACAATTTATAACAAATGTAATTGTACAACTGACTCATCTGAAGTAATGAAATATTTATTGAACAGCCAATTTATATTATGTGTATTCTCAGCGTTGCATTTTTTTTTCACCACAAATTTTGCGGTATCTGACGACCTGTGCCGTCAAAGACAATCTTTTGTCATGGTCAGGCTAGCGATACTGCTGGTTTAAACTTGTTCAAGGAGTAGCTTCAGGTCTGGATTAGTCTGCGAGCACTGGCGTTAATGCGCTTTCCGAATCCCAGAGTGGGAACACTGATTAATTTTTCTCATAAGAGTCATAGTTACTCACCTTGCTGATGTTGTTTGGTTTCTTACTTTTTTGTACAACAGTTGATTGGATTGCAATAGTGAAATTCAATTTTAAAACTAATGAATGATATTACCAGTCACAACAGAGTTACCAGCAAGAATTAGAAGTCGCACTGTGTTTGGCTGAACTAAGTATTGCACACGTGGTGATTTATGATAATCCTGATTAGACCCCCCCCCCCCCCCCCCCCCCCCCCCCCCCCCCCCCCCCCCCCCCCCCACCCCCCCCCCCCCCCCCCCCCCCCCCCCCCCCCCCCCCCCCCCCCCCCCCCCGCACACACATTTGGGTACTTATACTTTAACGCTTAAATATTCGTTTATTTTTACTATTTATTTGTGGACACGATTGTTTGGTCCCTGGTCGCTTTGAGGAGAAATTGTCGATTTGAAATACAACTTTAGTAGGCTAAACGTTGTGATATTTGTTATTCGGACCTTCCGCGCGCACGCACGCACGCAAGCACACGCGTTCCCGCTCATACGCACACTAAACGCCACTTTACAGAAGGACGCCTCAAGCGATCCGACTCGTTCCACATAGCTGTGTCTCCCCACAGTCTCTGGCGCAAAGGCAGATTCCATCAGGACCCTGCTGATGAATGGCAGAAAAAAATGCGCCAAGGATTCTGAGGGACGCTGCGAATCTGTGATGTCATGCCACTGTGTGCTCGCGACCCGTTGTCGGTTTGCTGTGAAACGGTTTCACGTTGGCTTGTGAAAACGGTAAATGGACAAACACTGGCGGACGGCAAAGGGTTGGAACTACACGCAGGTCAAGTCTTTTTTTTTTTTGATGGAGAGCAGAACTTCTTAAAATACCTATAGCGGTAGTGGTTAACTTTATAAGTCATGTAAGAAAATTTTTATATGTGGTTTATTTCCAATTTTTTTTAAACTTCAGAATGCAATGACATCATAACGTGTCAATCAGCCTGAGAGCATGTTCATGTCTATGCTGTCCTGTGGGAAACCACTCCCATGATTCAGTAAGGAAGCCTACTTCACAGGCAAACTCAAATTTTCCCAACTCGGTGTGGGTTGTTGAGTCTTTTTCTGGAAAGTCTCTTGCATGTATCAGAGCCCATATTACCCTTCCCTTGTACATAGGTATTTGGCAGCACTGTGCCTGAAATTATAACAACAGGAGTTTAAACAATAATTTAGTTAATAATTTATTTTTTTAAATTAAAACAGCACCAACACAAACTAGCACCTGCAAAATGCAGCGGTCCTTTTGATCTACAGTATGTATCTTCTTCCAAGCCAAAGTATCTACATGCAGCGAAGTGCTGAGATCTCTAAAAATAGCCTGATTGCAAATAAGAAACACACTATATGCAGTGTCAAGATTACATTAAAAAAACATGTGTTGTTTTAGCATTAGCAGTGCATACTGATCCACTGCACCACATACGTACCATACAGACTCTGCAATGCTACCTCTCATCACCCTGCGAACGTGCTGCAGTTGGGACACGGGCAACTGTTGCCACAGCAACCGGGCCGGCGACGTCTCTCGGTGCGATCCCCCTTAAGAGTTAATATCGAGTCAGATTTGAGGGGGCCATCTTTTTTTTTTTTTCCCCCGCACCCGCGTCCAGCTCCTCTGTGCGGGCCAGCGGGACTCCCTCTTTCAACTTCAAAAACCAAACAGAGCGGGAGAACGGGACCGCGTGACACAAGCACATTTACAGATACACCACTGCCCCCCCCCCACACACACACACACTTTAGAGCACCACAAGCACTTCCTGCCTGATCTCATTGTGTAGCAGCACACTCAGTCAATCCCGTCAATCAAATTTTATTTGTATGGCGTATTTCACAGGAATTGTGTGAACAGTGAACAAGTGCCAAGGGAAAAACTCCCTGTGGCAGATGGGAAGAAACCTTGGAAAGGAACCAGGCTCAGGGGGAAAACCCGTCCTCCTCTGGTCGGCTCAGGGCGTAGATGCCCCCGTAGACACCACTCGTACGTGGCCCCCCACCTTGTACACAGCAGGGCAATGACAGGAGCGGTTAAGCTGTGGAGTAAAAGGATTTCAGTCCTGGCTGGTCCCTGCTTAATGACCTCATCAGCAGTGAATGAACGCTCAAGTGGCTCGATCCAAACAAAGGTCCTCTGCCATGAGTGCAGACACTGCACGATGGTTACAGGTTCGAGGCCAGGCTATGCCTCCTTAAGCAGAGCATGGGTCTACAGTGTAGGGACGCAGTGTGCCCAGTCACATCAGGGGCATTGGTGGAGGTGGGGGTGGGGGGGGGGGGGGTTAAGTTGGGTTACTGTCGCAATAGTTCCTCCAGGTTGACAAGCTATGCACCCGCAGTTTTACCCAACCTGTTCTGGCGAGCGAGGGATGTGAATTTGCTTTTGCTCCGATTGGTGCGTGCGGCCTGCATGTGGCCTGTGTGCGGAAGGTCACGCCACCGCCTTGCGTGTGCCTCCGCTGTGGGGGTGTGCGGCGCAGATTGAGGGACGGCCGACCCCCCCAGATCCGAGACCCGTCCGTTCGGTCGAACGGCGGTTCAAGCTTACTGATCTCCACCAGCTGTGGTGCTCATGGATTTGTTGGTGTACTTAGGCAAGTGGAGAGGTCAAAGGTCAGGAAGAGAGCCAGCACCTCATCTTGCTGTGAAATACCGAACTTTAAACGCGAGGCTCTGCGATTCTGCACTTTCGTGTCAGTGGTTATTTACAACCCAATTTCAGTGACTCGGCGATTGTAGTAATTAGCAGTGACATTTCAGTGACTGTAGTAATCAGCAGTGCCATTTCAGTGATTGTAGTAATTAGCAGTGACATTTCAGTGACTGTAGTATTTAGCAGTGCCATTTAAGTGACTGTAGTAATTAGCAGTGCCATTTAAGTGACTGTAGTAATTAGCAGTGCCATTTAAGTGACTGTAGTAATTAGCAGTGCCATTTCAGTGACTGTAGTAATTAGCAGTGCCATTTAAGTGACTGTAGTAATTAGCAGTGCAATTTCAGTGACTGTAGTAATTAGCAGTGCCATTTAAGTGACTGTAGTAATTAGCAGTGCCATTTCAGTGACTGTAGTAATTAGCAGTGCCATTTCAGTGACTTTGGTAATTAGCAGTGCCATTTCAGTGACTGCGATGACCAGCAGTTCTTTTTCCGTATCTTTGGTGGTTTAGCACACCATTTCAGTTTCTTCAGCATTGTGCACTTAAACCCCGCTTTAGGACTTTAATACTTTGGCACAAGTTTTCTCATACTCTACTGTATATTTATTTTGGTTGAATGTTTTGCTGCAATTATGGATTTAAGTAATGTCCTTGCATGCCATAAGGCTGCACAACATTTAATTAAGGTAGACTAGTAGGTTTTCTTACTGTACCTGAAACTAATTTGCAAGAGTTAGACAGTTTGGCACCTGGTTTAGGAACTGGGCAATGTCATCAATTCGCACAAGCTCCTGCATGTGCTGGGCGGAGATTGTGTTCTTGTAAAGTGATGTAATGATCCTGTTTGAAGTGTTCTGTAAGGTTGCACTATTGCAGTTGCATGTTGCAGTGTTCAGTGGGAGCCATACTTCACTGACGTCGGAAACACTCTGCTGAAATGTCACCCCTTTGGCGTAAGAATGCAACTTAAACCCTTTAAGGTGTAAGATCACAAATATGTGATTAGAATGTTCTTAACTGAACATTCTTATGCCGATGTCACAACCACTACTGGTAATTGAAAGCAATGGAGTCCGAGAATACTGACTTAGTATTTTGAAAAAGCATTCCAAAAAACCTACTCTTCAAAAGGTTAAATAATTTATTCAAATCAATCCAGGTACCACGTGCTTGTTTAATTTTTTTTTTTTGGGGGGGGGAAGTATACTCTCATAAATTCCAAAAACCATTCCAAAAAAAAACCTACTTTTTAAAGGGTTAAAATTCTCCGAAAACCACATCACATCTAATGGCACATCTATGTGCAGGCAGCAGGCAGTTCTTTTAACCAGGCAGGTGCATTTGAGAAGAAGTACTACGGCACACCGATGATATAATCAGAGTCCCCCCCCCCCCATGAATCGAAGGGTGCTCTTCAGGGCAATGCATTGGCTATGCTATATTTTAAAGGCTGGGCGTGACCACTGGTTTAGTCTGGAGGTAGTGATGGTCTGTTTCTATGGGAACGGAAGAAGTGTGCTACGATGATGGTATTTGGAGGAGGAGTTCACAGGGTTCTGGGTTGGATCGTGTAGATTAGCACCCCCTTGGGGCCCGGCTGAAACATTGCAGATATGTATGTCTGCCTCGCTGGTATTCAGTGTTTGAAACATGATAAGTGAAGTTATTAGGAATGCGTCTCCAGCAGGCAAGGCTGTACAGGAATATGACCCCTGGCAATCCTACGGTGACTCAGAGACAGTGTCAGGGTGCCTGAGAACACTGCAGGCTACAGTGTGCGCTGCTGGGTGCGTGGTGGGTGCAGTGTGAGGTGCAGTTTAAGGGTAATCATGCTGGATGCAGTGTGGGGTTTACAGTGGTGAGTTCAGTGTGGGATTTACATTGGGGAGTGCAGTGTGGAGGTTACAGTGTGGGGTTTACAGTGGGGAGTGCAGTGTGGGGCTTACAGTGTGGGGTTTATAGTGGGGAGTGCAGTGTGGGTTTACAATGTGGGGTTTACAGTGGAGAGTGCAGTGTGTGGTTTACATTGGGGAGTGCAGTGTGGGGGTTACAGTGTGGGGTTTATAGTGGGGAGTGCAGTGTGGGTTACAGTGTGGGGTTTACAGTGGGGAGTGCAGTGTGGGGTTTACAGTGGGGAGTACAGTGTGGAGTTTACAGTGGGGAGTGCAGTGTGGGGTTACAGTGTGTGGTTTATAGTGTGTGGTTTACAGTGGGGTTTACAGTGGGGAGTGCAGTGTGGGGTTTACAGTGGGTAGTGCAGTGTGGGGTTTACAGTGGGGAGTGCAGTGTGGGTTACAGTGTGGGGTTTACAGTGGGGAGTGCAGTGTGGGGGTTACAGTGTGGAGTTTACAGTGGGGAGTGCAGTGTGGGGTTACAGTGTGTGGTTTATAGTGTGTGGTTTACAGTGGGGTTTACAGTGGGGAGTGCAGTGTGGGGTTTACAGTGGGTAGTGCAGTGTGGGGTTTACAGTGGGGAGTGCAGTGTGGGGTTTACAGTGGGGAGTGCAGTGTGGGTTGCAGTGTGGGGTTTATAGTGGGGAGTGCAGTGTGGGGTTTACAGTGGGGAGTGCAGTGTGGGGGTTATAGTGTGGGGTTTACAGTGGGGAGTGTGCACAGTGAGGGTTACATTAGCATGCTTGACCATTCCTCCTGTCCTAACCAGCTTTTTCTGTTCCTTTCATCCATGTCTCAAACTGAGCTTCAGAGCTCCAAACGCCCACACACCACCCCAGCATGCCCTGCACTGTTTGTGTGTGTGTGTGTGTGTGTGTGTGTGCGTGTGTATGTTTGTATGCAAGGTGTGAGAAAGATAACTTTGAAGAAAAAGGGCCAGACAGACACACATATGCACCCACACACACATACACATACATGGCATGCACACTAAAGCTCACACAATGGCAAACACACACACACACCCACATGTGGCACACACACACATACACGTGGCACACACACGCATACATACACATGGCGCACACACACACACACATACACACATACACGTGGTACACAGTCACGTGGCACACACACCCACAGACACACACACACACACACACACACACACACTCACACTCAAAAAGCATGCTCTCATTCAGACTTCATGATCCCTTGTCTCCTCTCTTTTCCTCTGTTCTTTAATTCTTTTCTTGTTCTTGTTCAGACGCTCCGGAAGGCTGGGGGGGGGGGGGGGGGGGGGGGGGATGGGGGGGGGGCGGTATGAGGGGGTGTGTTTGCTTTTCATCTGCTGACTCCCCCTGGCTCCCCTCCTCCAGCAGGCTGGTTGGGGGGGGGGGGGGGGGGGGTGGTTCGCCGGGGGTTGTGCCGCCGCTGCGTGGTTCTCGCTGAGACTCCGTATCGGAGCGCGGGGGACACTTGTGCGCCTTTGATCCGCCGACAAATTGGGCGAAAACAGAAATAAATGTAAGAGCGGGGGGACCGAGCGGACTGGAGGGCGACGGGGGGTGGGTGGGGGTGCGGGGGGGGGGGGCAGGGAAGGCTGCAGAGGTGCGTCGGCCAGATGGTTCTCCTTTCCCAGGGTGCCATTCGGCGGTCACTCACGTTCTGTCAGGATTAAGAATACTGTAGCAGTCTTTAAATACACACGGTGCTCAGTGCCCGCTCGGACACCTTCAATGAACATCTGGCCTCCAGAAGTGACCGCCGTCCGCCCCGCTGCCTCCTCAGTTAGCCAATCACAGCCTTAGTTACGCTCTCTGAGGGAGTCTGCTTTTCAGCCTCACGGTGCAAACTCACTGCAACCAGGCCTTACAGTGCAAACTCACTGCGACCTGCATGCTCACTGCAGCCAGACCTGACGGTGCGAACTCACTGCGACCTGCATGCTCACTGCAGCCAGGCCTTACGTTGCAAAGTCACTGCGACCTGCATGCTCACTGCAACCAGGCCTTACGGTGCAAACTCACTGCGACCTGCATGCTCACTGCAACCCAGGCTTTACAGTGCAAACTCGCTGAAACCTGCATGCTTACTGCAACCAGGCCTTACGGTGTAAAGTCACTGCAACCCACATGCTCACTGCAGCCAGGCCTTACAGTGGATGTGGTGTAGAGACAGTGTGCATGTAGTATAGTGTAGAGACAGTGTGCATGTAGTGTAGTGTAGAGACAGAGTGCATGTAGTGTAGTGTAGAGACAGTGTGCATGTAGTGTAGTGTAGAGACAGAGTGCATGTAGTGTAGTGTAGAGACAGTGTGCATGTAGTGTAGTGTAGAGACAGTGTGTATGTAGTGTAGTGTAGAGACAGTGTGCATGTAGTATAGTGTAGAGACAGTGTGCATGTAGTGTAGTGTAGAGACAGTGTGCATGTAGTGTAGTGTAGAGATTGTACATGTAGTGTAGTGTAGAGACAGTGTGCATGTAGTGTAGTGTAGAGACAGTGTGTATGTAGTGTAGTGTAGAGACAGTGTGCATGTAGTATAGTGTAGAGACAGTGTGCATGTAGTGTAGTGTAGAGACAGTGTGCATGTAGTGTAGTGTAGAGATTGTACATGTAGTATAGTGTAGAGACAGTGTGCACGATGAACAGCAGGGTGAGCTCTGGTCAGTAGGACAGTCTGGCCCTCATACAGTGAGCAAACAACAGCAGAACAAACTGTTGAAAGAGAGGAATGTGAACTGCTGCATGTTAAAACTATGCACACGCACGCACGCACACGCACGCACGCACGCACGCACGCACGCACGCACATGCATTCTGAGATTCCAAACCACATGACGGATGGATTTACTATGCTATGATAACTTTAGCAAATATACAGATAAACTACACAGCTTAAAAACCTGATGAGCTAATATCCATTCCCGCAAAAGCCACCTCTCTCTCTCTCTCTCTCTCTCCCCTTCTCTTTCTCTTTCTTCTCTCTGTCTACTTCTCTCTCTCACTCTCGTTCTCTTATTTTCTATATTGCTAAATGATAGGTGAATTTACAGCTTTACATACAATGAAAAATAAGACAGAATAACATTACGCATCAAATTGATCCAATAAAGTAACTATAAATAACTGATGACACATCCAAATGAAAATGGTGAAATAATGATTAATGAAGAGTCATTCACTGACCCTCAGTTTGTATACCGTCAGAAAAAGGGGTACAAAAGGGGTCTATTTTTGTTCTCATAGGTACAATCTGTGTTAATGTTCCCTTGCTGGGTCGTATTTGTACCGTAGAATACTAATCTAAAAGGGTAAGAGGTAGAATGAACATACCTTTTAGAGTACTGCCCCAGTGCTTCTAGAGATACGATATCTGGCAGTGTAGCGTGTGGCTGAGTATAGTATTTTGCCTCCAATGCTACACGGTTTTTCTTTCCCCTAATAAAGGGGAGCTTTTGGTGATTTTGAGGATCGCATATTTGTACATTATTTCTCACAGCTTGTAAGGACCTGCAGCCCTGTTTTCACTGCTCCCAGACTGCAGCAGGAGCAACCTGTTCACACTCTCTCTCTCTCTCTCTCTCTCTCTCTTTCTCACTCACACACACTCTCTCTCTCTCTCTCACTCACACTCCGTCTCTCTCTTCTCTCTCTTTCACACACTCAAAATTTTAATTCAAGTTGCTTTATTGGCATTAAATACAAATGTAATTATTGCCAAAGCATACATATATCACTTTCTCTCTCTGTCTGTCACACACACACACACACACACCTTTTCTCTCTCTCTTTTCATCTCTCACTCACTACTCATGCATATTTTCTATCTGTTTTGCTCTCTCTTTTTGTCTGTCTTTATCCCCCCCTCTCTCTCTCTCTCTTTCACTCTCTCTCTCTCTCTCTCTGACACTCTCACTTGTTGTTGAGTAACAAATTAATTCAGAAAGTAAAAAAAAAAAGAAAGAAAGATGGAGATTCCAAGTGGTCTCCCACACGACTACTGGGGTAAGCTCTGCCAAAAGACTCAGAGCAAGTTTATCCCAAATGCCAATCAAACAGGCCAAATGACTGTAAGTTCACATTCCACCAACAGAAAACATTGTTGTGTTTCCGCGTCAGCGTGAAGTTCTTCATTTCCCAGTCTCAGCTGCCTGCAAGCAGATGACATCCTGCTTTAGACAGATCAGTCTGGGGCTGGACCTGGCGTTGCGCTGGCAAACCTGCATTAACAGGAACTTGATCTGAGGAGCTTTTCTGAATTCCGAATTTTCATAATTCCGAGTGAACGATGGGTAGTTTTAGGGCATGGCACAGTGAATTCTGGGTGTTTTTAAGCAAGTCGAGCCAGGCCTTGATGCTGAGCTGTCATCACTGAGCTGCCGTTTAGTGATTGGCTCCACATAGCTATACTGCCCTACAAAGCCTAACTGCAGTAACTACGCAAAGGGTCAAACTGAGAAAATTGGCTTCAAAGTGTTTTAACTGGCCAGCCAAATGGGTTATAGGTATATAAGTGATATTACACTAATTGTACATGTATTCATGAGGTCATTTTTGACAGCTGGCCAGTTAAAACACTTCAAAGCCATTTTTCTCAGTTTTACCCTTTGTGTCGTTACTGCAGTTAGGCTTTGTAGGGCAGTATAAACTTCCAATATATCCATATCCCAGTGATGAGAACTGCCTATGTCTAACTCCCAAAATCGAAATATTGATCATGTAGCACTCTTGCCTTGGCTATTTCCAGCTTTGCAAAGTGTGTGAGAATGTTTCGAGTGCAGACTTGGGGGGAAGGGGAACATTTAGGGGATTTCAATTACTTTCAAACGTTGTTTTATATTTGCAAATACAAGACATTTGTAGCGTATATATTTGAAAGTAATTAGAAATTTGTTTAAAAAATTAAGTGTCACTGAAATTTTATATATTTTAACCCTTTAAGGTGTAAGATTGCAAATATGTTATTAGAATGTTCTGAAGTGAACATTCTAAATGCTGATGTAACAATCACCACTGGTGATTGAAGGCAATGGAGTTCTAGAACACTGACTTAGAATTCTGAAAAAAAACACTCAAAAATCTACTGTTCAAAGGGTTAAATAGTTTATTCAAATCAGTCCAGGTACAAAAAATACTTGACTTCATTTTTTTGGGGTGTACTCTCATAAATTCAGTGCCTTTATGTGCCAATCAATGATCATCATTGATCATCATTGGCCTCATTAATCCCCCCCCCCCCCCCCCCCCCCCCTTGTTCTACCAATTTGTACCCAGATGGGCTTGTGCTCTGCATCCTCCTCTGTTAATCTGAGAGAGCAGAGTCAAGTGTGTGCTGCTTCTTATCACTCCTTAGTCCACCGGTTGGTCGCAGACAGACATTGAGCTGGAGAATTAAAGAAACTTCACGCACAGCCTGTACAGCAGTGGTTCCCAATCCTGTTCCTGGAGATCCATTGTCCTATTGGTTTGCACTCCAACCATAACAAAGCACACCTCATTTGACAGCTAGAGTTCTACTGTCCTGTAGGTTTTCACTCCAACCCTAACAAAGCACACCCCATTCGACAGCTAGAGCTCACTTTTGAGCTGCTAATCAGTAGAATCAGGTGTGCCAAATTAGGGTTACAATGAAAACCTACAGTATTGTCCTGTAGTATCTCCAGGAACAGGGTTGGGAACCACTGCTGTACTGGCAGACGGGGGACCCCTAATTGACCAACTGAGGTGGTGACCAGTGCAAGGTGTGACCCACTGACCAAAATCCCTGCCTCCCCTGGCAATGCTGCAGCCAATGACATGCCATCCCGTTGGGCTGACAGTTGCAGTTGGTCCAGGCGAATTTCAGGGGCGATCAGGGCATGGACTGGGTGACCCTGCAGACCCCCCCCAATCCCCTCCTCCACCCCCACTCCCCCCCCCCCCCATTTCCTTATTTCCTTATTTCCTCCTTTAATAACAGACCTGCCCTAGTGTCAGTGCACACAGCTTAACCTTCATCCACACTTGCATCACTAATCAGGAAAATAAGCTGCTTGGCAGTTAAAACTGTTTTTCTGAATTTATGAATAAGGAAATGAGTCAGCGAGCTTTTATAGGCTATGAGGTCACATCTTATGTTTTGGAAATAGCAAAAATGGTACCTGGTAGACCACGTTCTATTTCATTTATTTTACATTTGGACAAACGGTGTTCATGCAAACATTTCAGGGGCTCAGCTTTCATCAGCACAAGCAGCCCTGAAAATACAAAACATTTATTTTCATATGCAAATATTTTAGCAGATTTGACCCGGGTCTAGATGAGTGATCTCTGAAGACAGGTTGTCAGAATGTGGGACTGTTGATTACTGTAAGGTGTGATTTCCTAAAGCAAATTTATAGAAGGTGTATAAAAATGGCCACCTTGTAATTTAGTTGGTCACACACTGGGTCTGTGGGGCTCTCCACCTTCACCCCCCCCCCCAATTTTGGGTCCTTTTGTTCCCCCTCTCTCCGCCTCACTGCTCCTGTTGTCCAAATCAGCTATGTCCCAGGACCCTGGAGGTCAGGGTCAGGGCAGGAGTGATTTAATTAAGTTCTGCCTTCTGATTGAAAAGGGGGTGGGTGTGGGGGGCAGGGTGGTCAAGTGTCACTATCTCCAGCAATTTCTTAAAAATAAATAAATAAATAAATATCCCTTTAAGTTCATGTCTGCATTTTCACCTCTGATCGTATTATACTGCATGAGTACACACACACGTGCACACAAAATAATACCCAAGCATACAAACACTCACAATCATGCATGGTTACAGTGTGCTATGTGTGTGGGTGATGATATTAAATAGTGAAACAGTGTTAGCCTACAATACGTCGATGATCATAGTAACTGGTGAAATGGTGTTCTGTGTGTGTGGATGATCATAGTAACTGATGAAATGGTGTTAGCCTATGTGGATGATCATAGTAACTGATGAAATGGTGTTAGCCTATGTGGATGATCATAGTAACTGATGAAATGGTGTTAGCCTATGTGGATGATCATAGTAACTGATGAAATGGTATTAGCCTATGTGGATTATCATAGTAACTGATGAAATGGTGTTAGCCTATGTGGCTTATCATAGTAACTGATGAAATGGTGTTAGCCTATGTGGATGAACATAGTTAATGATGAAATGGTGTTAGCCTATGTGGATGACAGCAGTAAATAGCGAAACGGTGTTCTGTGTGTGTGGATTGCTGTGCTCGGCAGCTGTGCTTCGTGTTGATACATGTGTGGAGTTTGGGGACTGTGTGCTTTTCCGAACCCACTTGCATTCCTGACCTCAGTGATCTGAAAATCCCTCAGTCTGAGGCTTGATTGTACGTAAACAGTGTGGCATTGTTACTTTAGTCAGGAGGGACTAGTTGTAGGAGGAAAGCTCAGTGATAGCACTGGGACCCGGAGCTTAGCCTTATCACTGGGACAAAAAAATACGGTTCAATATTGCACTGCATAGAATCTAGCATGATCACTGGGACAAAGAGCGTCTAATATAGCACTGCGATAGAACATACCATTATTGCTACGAGCGAGTTTAGTCTAGTGGTGAGGGAGTGTTGAGCATAGTCATACAGAGCACGTTCAGTAATATCATTCACATTGTTTTAGTACATCTTTGCGGATTGGGATTTTTTTTTTTTTTTTTTTTTTAATTGGGTATGAAAACTACAGGCAACAGTGCATCCCAGAGTGCACTCCTGTGCATGTGTTAGTTTGAATTTTACGTCAAGCGTTTTAATCATTATCATGATTTTACCTTTGCGTACAAGAAGACTATGTAAGTGAATTTCCCTGTTTCTAGCTTTTCCCCAGACAGTTCACTGCAGCAAAAGTAAACGAGCAAATGGTGGCACAGGAGGTCTCAGGAGTGCATTTGTTTGATTCTTGCTAATTTCTGACCAATGATTTGTTGTTAAAATCATTAAAAGCTTAATATTTTGCCATTTTGGGCTTGGCCCATTTTTTTTGCCCAGGAGTGTAAAACGAGTAAAAACGTACTAAAAACACTTTTTTCCCATGTCGCCCTCAGTGGAAATAGAGGACAATGACATGCAGACATAAAAATTATTAACAGAAGAAAAAAAGTGGCATAAGTTGCATAAGTTTGTGTGGAGCGACTATGCACATCACATTACATTTATTTAGCAGACGCTTTTACGCAAAGCGACAAGTGCATATTGCGGTCATTGGAACAACTAAAAAAAAAACAGGTTCAGTAATGTGTGTACCCATACCCAGTCTAAAAGAAAAAAAAGAAAGAAAAATGATACCCAGCCTAACTGCCTAAAAGGGCTTTTTCAATTTCTTCCAGAGATGAGATTCCTCTGACCTCCTCACTAAAAATGTTTATGTATTCAAGATTATCATTTAGAGTGCTTTTTACAAGCCTTGTTCTGGTGTTGGCTCAGATAAGATATACAGTACTAAGGTAGATACAAGTGGCACTGGCTCAGCTAAAACAGATCCAGATAATCGCAGGTGATGCTAGCTCAGATAAGGTGTATCAAGGAAGTTCCAGGTGTTTTTGGCTCGGTGAAGGTAAATCCAGGTGTCATTAGCTCTGGTAAGGCAGGCACAGTGTTTATATGTATGATTGTGAGACAGGCCCGGACAGCATTGGGGGGGGGGGGGGGGGGGGGGGCATGTGGTGGCAGATTCGACCAAGCTGTGTATACAAGTTCTGTAACCATGGACACAACTGAGAAGACCTACACAAGTCTCCATTACTCATCTGTAATATACACATTATTACATTACAGGCATTT
Organism: Anguilla japonica; assembly: GCA_025169545.1. Lineage (NCBI taxonomy): Eukaryota > Metazoa > Chordata > Actinopteri > Anguilliformes > Anguillidae > Anguilla > Anguilla japonica. The sequence continues at coordinate 27,375,015 of CM045899.1, read as the reverse complement.
AGCAGACTCTCTTGTCCTGAGCGACTTACCACAAGTTTACTTTTTACATAGCATTTACACTGTATCCAATTATACAGTTGCATATACTTTCTGCCAGGAGAGATGTTACTAAGTACTGACTGACAAGTTGCCCAAACTTTTGAATACCACTGTGTGTGTGTGTGTGTGTGTGTGTGTGTGTGCGCGTGCGTGCGTGCTTGTGTGTATAAAATGACTGAATTATTATTTCAGTCAAACAATACTGTGACCTCTGATCCTTAATGTGCAGTAGTTCCATTGATTAATGATACTTCTGCTGTATAAGTCTTTGATTAAGTAATTATTTGGGCTTTCAGTTAATTCAGCCAGTGAGCGACACAAGAATGAGCAGTTTCTTATTATTTTTTCCACGGACATGAAGCGGAGTGGCTAAATGAACATTTCCCACAACCTGTTTAGAATATTTGGAACTGCAAAGAGTAAAACAGACACTGGAAATTAAATTTGTTTCTGTTTTTTCAGTTCATTAGAAGAGAGCTCAAATAAGGAGTCTCTTTGTTCAGACCTTAGATGAGGCTTGCGTAAAGATTGCATCACCATAACCCAGAAATGAAAGAAAAATTGCAGCTTCAAAAGAAGAGCATTACATTACATTACATTACATTACATTACATTACAGGCATTTGGCAGACGCTCTTATCCAGAGCGACGCACAACAAAGTGTATAACCAAAACCAGGAACAAGCGTGTTGAAAACCCTAGAGGGAAGTACAGTTCCAAGTGCGGGGAATGACCGCGTAGTTTAACTTGGACCCTGTAGGTTAATCTTAAGAGCAGGTTATAGGTCAATAAAACATAAAACTTCAAGTCTTCTTCAGTATTCTCATCATGTTTTGTATTTTCGTCATGTTTTATAAAACAAACCAAGACACTTATTTAACTGGGTTGACCATTAAGGATCGTAACTCAATGTCATATGTCTGGGTGTGGATTTGGTAATAACATGCATTTTGTTTCAGCAAAATATTGTCAGTGTTTAGTTAATGGGTAGATTATGTTTCATATTATCAACTGCACGTTGTGTATCGGTACAGGCCTGTGCTGTGTTACTGCCAGAGTATAGAATTAGTGTCGTCCGTGCTTTCATTCCCTCTCTTCACCTGCTCTCCCTGTAACGACTGCTGCTGACGCGGTTCCGCGCTAACGCGCGTCAGGTCTGTGATGCCTGCCTGGAATAGCCTACGGAACAGTTTTCTTTTCCTCTCAAGTGTACCGCGTCACGCGTCTTTTATTAACTTCTCCCTGTGATAAATGGGGTACAGCCGAAAGAAAGCTGGTGGATTGCATTTCACGCTCGTTTTCTTTCCGCAGGTGTGGTGCAACGTTAGTTTACTTTGGACTTCCGTTGTCCGCCGTCAGCGTTGCGTTGACTTTCAGTGTTCTCCTACATGTTGTGTTTTCATTTTAATTAGCCTAGCTATCCTGTGCTCGTTTTGCGCTTTGGGATCGAGGCCTTGAGTGCGCCTAAGTGAAACCTGCTTTTATACGGCCACCTCTCTTCACTAATTACGATTTGCTCTCTTCATTTTGTTGACTTACGAACTTGAATTACTTATTGTAGACACAGGAGAGTCGCAAACGGTAATGTAATATGCTATTTGTAAATAGTTTGGAAAACATTCTGTTTCCTTTTCACTAATTACAGTACACTCCCATCTTTGTTTAAGATTGTTGTGGTGAGCTGTGGACATAATGAAAGAGACATTTTGTTCAACACAGGAGGTGTGTGGAAAAACATAACAAAACAAAACACACTCTTTGGCATGGTTGCGGTGGTGTGAAAATTTGATTTAGTATTGCCGTGGTTTTGTGTAGCTGTTGTGGCAGGCCTACTGTCAATTAGTGGGCAGAGGAAGTAGTGTGAGGTATCTCTGGGTTCCATTTTGATTGGGGAAACTATCTTTTCGTGTAGGCCTGGCTGCAGCCGTGATGATACTGTGTTTACAGAACAGTGGTACAGCATAAATGGTGCTACGCTAACATTGTGTAATTTAAATACAGGTATACCGTATTCACTGCAAATACTATTTTATTTTAGATATTCTGTCCATGGTATAGTTAATAGTGCTCCCTGTACTTTTGCCACATAGAAAGGTTTGAAATTAGGTACTAATCATTTCAATAAGAAAGACCCATCAGGGAAGGTTCAGTCTGTAGCTAAGTTCCCTTTTCTACTTTTGATTTATTTGAGGCTCTGCAGTCTTCAGAAGTACCAAACGGTCAGAAGGTGATTTGAGGAAACTTTCTGGTTTTCAGGAAATTTAATATGTGTAGTTATAGCTACATATTGTGGGATTATTTTCTGTGTGTGTGTATGTGTATATGTATACGTGTGTGTGTGTGTGTGTGTGTGTGCGTGTGCGTGCATGCATATGTTCCCTGTTTAAATGTGTGGTCCTGTTTCACATTTATAGCGGTCTCTTGTTGCCTAACAGAGAGAGTTGTAAGCGGATACGAAGCATCAGTTTAAATAAGTACCTGATGTCTGTCTGAGACTCAGCCGGTTACTGCAGGCTGTCTGCTTTCCCTCTCTTCCTGTACAACACCGTCCCTCTCTCCACCCTGCTCTCCTGTACAACACCGTCCCTCTCTCCACCCTGCTCTCCTGTACAACACCGTCCCTCTCTCCACCCTGCTCTCCTGTACAACACCGTCCCTCTCTCCACCCTGCTCTCCTGTACAACACCGTCCCTCTCTCCACCCTGCTCTCCTGTACAACACCGTCCCTCTCTCCACCCTGCTCTCCTGTACAACACCGTCCCTCTCTCCACCCTGCTTTCCTGTACAACACAGTGCCTCCGTCCTCCCTGCTCTCTTGTACAACACCATCCCTCTCTCCACCCTGCTCTCCTGTACAACACCGTCCCTCTCTCCACCCTGCTCTCCTGTACAACACCATCCCTCTCTCCACCCTGCTCTCCTGTACAACACCATCCCTCTCTCCACCCTGCTCTCCTGTACAACACAGTCCCTCTCTCCCCCCTGCTCTCCTGTACAACACCGTCCCTCTCTCCACCCTGCTCTCCTGTACAACACCATCCCTCTCTCCACCCTGCTCTCCTGTACAACACAGTCCCTCTCTCCCCCCTGCTTTCTTGTACAACACAGCCTCTCTCCTGTACAACACCGTCCCTCTCTCCACCCTGCTGTCTTGTACAACACCGTCCCTCTCTCCACCCTGCTTTCCTGTACAACACAGTGCCTCCCTCCTCCCTGCTTTCCTGTACAACATTGTCCCTCTCTCCACCCTGCTTTCCTGTACAACACAGTGCCTCCCTCCTCCCTGCTTTCCTGTACAACATTGTCCCTGTCTCCACCCTGCTTTCCTGTACAACACAGTGCCTCCCTCCTCCCTGCTATCCTGTACAACACCGTCCCTCCCTCCTCCGTGCTCTCCTGTACAACACAGTCCGTCTCTCCTCTCTGCACTCCTATACAGCACAGCCTCTCTTTTTCCCAGCTTTCCTGCACTTGCACAAAGACATATTAGCCTGTGTTATTTGAGTAAAGGACAAAGTAGGTTCTGAACGTGGTGCATGGTGCACTTAGATGTTTTTGTTTTGGTTGTTCTTTTTTACTTTTTTCTTTTCTTGTTTCTCTCTCTCTCTCTCTCTCTCTCTCTCTCTCTCTCCCCCCCCCCCCCCCCCCCCCCCCCCCTTGTGTATGTGCGAATGTGTTTGGTGGGAAGGGCTGAGAGTCTGACTGAATCTCTGTGACCTTTTCAGGGGGTATCAGTCATCCCTGCTGTATTTGTGCGAGGCAGGCATTGGCATTTGCCAGCTCCCCTCCTGAACTGCCACCTCCCCCTGACTCCTCTGCTTTGTGGAATTCTGGAATGAGCAGGGCTGGGGGGGCAGGGTGAATTTGGGACAGAACCTGATTCAGAAGAGCTTTATGAGAGGACTTAATGCTGTCACTCAGTGTGCCCTGCTAACCTGGTTTCTGTCTGGTTGCCGTGATGCTAAGACCTATCACCTTTTGCTAAAGAAGAGAAGGCCAACTCAGCAGTGGTCAGAGCTGCATTGTGGAGTCAGTGGTCAGAGCAGCAGCATGGAGCAGTGGTCAGATCAGCATTATGGAGCAGTGGTCAGAGCAGCAGCTTGGAGCAGTGGTCAGATCAGCAGTGTGGAGCAGGGGTCAGAGCAGCATTGTGGAACAGTAGTCAGAGCAGCATTGTGGAGCAGTGGTCAGAGCAGCAGTGTGAAGCAGTGGTCAGAGCAACAGTGTGGAGCAGTGGTGAGAGCAGCAGTGTGGAGCAGTGGTCAGAGCAGCAGTGTGGCAGCAGTGGTCAGAGCAGGAGTCTGGTGCAGTGGTCAGAGCAGCAGTATGGAGCAGTGGTCAGAGCAGCAGCATGGAGCAGTGGTCAGAGCAGCAGTATGGAGCAGTGGTCAGAGCAGCAGTATGGAGCAGTGGTCAGAGCAGCAGCATGGAGCAGTGGTCAGAGCAGCAGCATGGAGCAGTGGTCAGAGCAGCAGTGTGGAGCAGTGGTCAGATCAGCAGTATGCAGCAGTGGTCAGAGCAGCAGTATGGAGCAGTGGTCAGAGCAGCAGCATGCAGCAGTGGTCAGATCAGAATTATGGAGCAGTGGTCAGAGCAGCAGCATGGAGCAGTTGTCAGAGCAGGAGTCTGGTGCAGTTGTCAGTAGAGCAGCAGTGGGTACAGCAGTGTGTAACAGAGAACAGAGGCTTTAAAGCAGTTGTGGTGCTGGGCAAAGTAGGCTACACGTTTCTTGCTCAGAAGTCTTCAGTTAAACAAAAGAATGCAATAAAATGTCATACTGTTGTTTCTTTGCAGAGAATTTGGTACTGCTGGCAAACATGTTCCATCAACGCAACCTGTTTATATTCCACTCTTTTTTAAAATATGTTTCCACAAAACATGTAATTAAGTTTACCACAAAGGTCTATTCATAAAACTTTGACACTGGCCTGTGGGGGGGGGGGGGGGGGGGGGGGGGGGGTGTAAGTGTATGGCATAATTGATGCAGTGCGTGCCGGAAACTAACAGAGTTTTAATCGCCGGCAACAAAGTGGCTGGCTTCTTTGCTCAGGGCAGGAGCGAGACAGGGCTGTCGAACGCTAGAGCGGGCCTGCCGGATCCTGGCCCTGCGTGTGAACGCAAAGCATTTTTGCGATGGTTGCGCGATTGTAAATAATGGTTGCATGATCTCGAAAAAAAAAAAAAAAGAAGAAGCTGCAAATGAACTGAAAGACAAGCTGGCAGGGAATTTCTGTGAGATGGATATAAAAAAAATCCGCATTGGAATTTGGCTGTGTGATTGAGCCAGAGGCCTTGAAGACACATGGCTGTGATGTGTGTGCAGTTTACTGAGAAAACGAGGTTTTGCTTAATTTGAAAATCGTGCAGTTGAAACCCAGTGTGTTGGGCACTGTGATGAATTCAAGAATTCAAGGTTTGCTGGGTAGAATTTAGCTGGTGTCCATTATTAATCAAAAGATTTAAAAGGGCAATTACCAATTTTGGAAAAAGAAAGGACAGTAACTGTCACTAATTACAAAAGGTTGAATGGTTTAATGGACAAATTAATCAGTGTTTTACGAATCACTAAAAACTATGTTTTGAGTGAAATGTAAATTCATTTTCTGAAAGCCTCAAAAACAGGAAATGAAATTGATTGCGCTAATGCTAACGTCAGCCTGCTCCCCCTCAGGGTGTATCAGCACAGATCTCTGACCACTGCTACAGCCCTGTGTATGTCTACTGTACTTAAAAACAACATGCAGGCTACTCACCACTGGGCAGATTGCTTAAGATTCAAACCTTCAAATGCAAACAAATAGCTACGTGGTTTGAGACGTAAACATGCTGAGGTGTAATTTCAAGGGGAGACATCTTCTACGAGGATGGGAAAGTGGTCATCCTGTCATCACAGGCATATGCCAGTGTGTAGCCGCTGATAACCTATAATTTTCAGTCGTTCATCTCGTATAAGAGAAATGGCATTTTTAAATTCGAGGAGCAGTATCACTCGTTCACTCGTTCACTCATTCATTAAACTACAGCATTGTGAGGACTGGGACCGAGTAATTAGCTGACACTGCAGCGAACGTTAAGTGTGGAAATAAAAAAAGTAGCCCAGCTAGCCATGTTTAATAAGTTTATGCAACAGCAAGGCATGCAGTCACAGAAATATAAACATGCTTTTAATCCAAACAGAAGTATGTCAACGTCATTGGCTACTGTTGGGTAGCTAGCTGACGTTACCTTCCTATCTCGTTAGCCACTTAGAGGGAGTGTAGGTCGGACTAGACCAACCTGGAGTGCTGTAGATATGTTTTTGGTGATTTACACCCCACCTAGCTGGTCTCTGTTGGCCACCCTCGCTTTACTGGATCTTGGATCACAAATGGATCACTGGATCTCAAACTGGATCACAAATTGTGTGGTCACAAATTAGGGGTGACATAGCTCAGGAGGTAAGAGCGGTTGCCTGGCAGTCGGAAGGGTTGCCGGTTCGATCCCCCGCCCTGGGCGTGTCAATGTGTCCCCTGAGCAAGACACCTAACCCCTAATTGCTCCCAACGGGCTGATTGGTACCTTGCATGGCAGCCTTTCACCGTTGGTGTGTGTGTGAATGGGTGAATGAGAGGCATCAATTGTAAAGTGCTTTGGATAAAAGCGCCATATAAATGCAGTCAGTTTACCAATTTACCAATTTGGGCAGAGTCGATGTGCCTGGCTGCTGCCTCTGTCGGCGTGCCTATCTGTTGCTTGCCTTGTGACACCATCGCTGGATGTAACGGTCTCCCGTTGTTCTCATCTGATGTTCATTTATAACTTAGAATGTTCCGCACCAAACAAAACCGCAAAATAAAATGTGCGGTTTGGTCGTAAAAGATGAGGCACATCGCAGGCACAGACTGAGGCAGACTGAAAAAAAAAACAGTGAAATACCTTCACACAGTACAAACTTTGAACTGCTCCGAAAAAACAGCCGTTGAAAAAGACTGACTCAGAAAAACATGGCCAGCCAAAAAAGACTGACTGTGCTTACTGCTAGTAGTTTAAAAAAGTTAAAAGTTTATTTTAAATTGTCTTTATTTTAAAGTGACTTAGCAATATTTCCTCTATTCATATATCTCCCTGACAGTCATAACTTGCCTTTATTTTAGGGGTTGCGCATAACTTGTTGCATGTATATTGTATCATTGATATATTTATTGCACAGTAGCTATTCAAACAATGAAGTCATGTTTATAAAGTAGAAATTCTATCCAGTTAATTTTGACTGAGAGTGAAGAGAAAAAGAGAGAGAAAGGGAAGACGAAGATTTGATATTTTATTGAAATTCAGTGTTTGCAGGTGGGGATTCAGTTCATTGCAGTGGATTTATGTGTTATTATTTTGTTGTCTTTCCTTTATGTGTCAACAACATATTGAGCATGTAGCCTATTCATATTCATGCATTTCAATTGAAAATGTAACTGAAGGAAGGAGAGGGAGAGAGACAGAGCATGGGGGTGGGGGGGGGGGGTTGGGGGTTGGGGGGGTGGGGGTGGGGGGGGGGGGGTGTTTACAGGGAAGAAAAGAAAGAGACCAAGAGGTTCCAAGACACCCTCCCCTGAAATTGCTGAAACAGGTGTCAGCTGTCAGGTGTGAAAATCGCGAAGCCCACAGGACTTTTTGGGTAGTCTCCGTAGGCCTGTCTATGTTGTAATAATACCCCCCGGTGACCACCTGCAGGCGTTATTGTGTTGGCCTGTCTGCTGAGGTAGCCCTTCAGGGGAGGGAGCGTGTGCCCCCCCCTTGAAGGGCTCTCTGGGGAGCCCCGACTCTTTCCTGGATGTGTCGGAAAAAACTACAACTCCCAAACTGCCTTCAGCTGCAGCACTTTTTGAGGCACAGAAGGAGAAGCTCCATTCAGTTAGTAATAGCGGAACATATCGATGGCAGGAATGAATCTAATGTAGTGAAATCCTCCTACTCAAAATTCCTTTCATATATTTCCGCTGAGTAGCAAGCATGTAACACAACCCGTAAAATTACACAATACCTGGATATGTTTCAGCACCTCTGTCTGTCCTGCCTGCTGCGTCCCTGCCTGCCTACCTGGCTGACTGTCTGTCTAGTTGTGAACCAGATAACAGTGACAGTCAAATTTAAATGAAACTTTGGTCATTTATGTGAAATGTTAAAAATGGATAAATTATGTGATTTGAAGACTGCTGCAACTCCTTTAATGGATGATTTACGTGTACACACAGAGCAAGACTATCGTGTGTGATCATGTGGTTGTGTGTTTTTGTGTGTGCATGCATGCATCTTTGTGCGTGTGTGCATGCGGGTGTGTGAAATTAGGCATTCTCCATTGTGCGGTTTTGTGTTTGAGTATGAACTTAATTTACATGTGTAATTTAAATTGTACATTTGAAACATGCAACTGAATGAGGGTTCTGACTCAGCTTTGTCTCCTCCTCTCCACTGAACAGCCAATCTGATTGATGTTCTGAGGGTACTGGACCTATCAGAAGACATGGAGGGCGTGTCCATGGAGGCGGGGATTTGCACCAGCAGGAAAGATGCAGAGGAAACAGACATGGCTTACAGGATAGACAAGAAGATTCAACTCAGTGCCCCAACAAAGCAGCTTTTCCCAGGTATGTACACACATATGCACGTACATGCACCCCCCCCCCCCCCCCCCACTCACACACACTCGTACATGCACATACACTCACAAACACACACACACACACCTCCTCTCACATACACACACATACACACAAACACCTACACACACCTACCCTCACAATACACACAATACACATGCACACACACCTCGTTTTTGAAATAACAGATAGCCTATGTGAAGCTCACATCTAAGACTCTTACTGTCATTAACATTCCATATTGGAGGAGTGAAAATCATCAGTATTACAATCAAAAGGTGAAGTATGTGTGGTGACTGTATGTTTAAAGTGAGTCATGATTAATCTCAGATTAATTCAATTTTGATTGTAATGAAGTAAAATTCCGAAGCTAATTAATTTTAGGATCATCTTTCAAAATCAAAAACGGTTATAAAAAAAAAAAAGTTATCTAATGCATAATGGCATTACATCCTCGGAGATATAAAATGGTTATCCAGTACAGATCCAGTCGTATCAAGTTTTAAAAAGTTTTATTTCACTTTTAGTTGTGATTGTTCATGCCAGCGGCGCACCACAACAGCTGATCTGATTCAGAGTTTTGTGCCAACTTCTGCTCTTAGCTCCAGCTTATCTTGGTCTGACATTTATTTAAGCACCAGCTGCAGCGCAGACTGCAAGTGTATCCAAAAGATTAATACCACTGTGCTCAAGTGCAGGAGTGACCTAACGCAGTTTATACTGTAGAGCTATCCGAAAACTAAGCTTAAGGTAATTGGTTGGAACCAAAACCCAGCACACAGACACACTGACCTGGAGTTGTGCACCCCCCTGGTAAATTTGTGTCTTTTTTGCCCCTCCCCCCAGACTCCCCCTTCCCCGAGGACTTCTCTCTGATGACGACGGTGCGGGCGAAGAAGGGAGCGCAGTTCTTCCTGCTGTCGGTGTACGACGCGCAGGGCGTCCAGCAGCTGGGCCTGGAGGTGGGCCGCTCCCCGGTCCTGCTGTACGAAGACCACCAGGGACACCCCTCCCCCGATCTCTACCCCACCTTTAAGAAAATCAACCTCGCTGACGGAAAGTGAGTGTGCCCACACACCAGACCCGTCCCGTGTCCTGAAGTGTCCCTAAAACCAGACCCGTCCCACTTCTGGAAGCCAGCTTTGTAATGTAATACAAAGCTGGTAAAGCCATATACCTCTCTCATCTAGTCCTGCCATACTTAGAGAACACAGTGTGACTCTGTGACTGGGCTACACAGTGGTGACAGGGTGACTGTGCTAGGCAGTGGTGACAGGGTGACTGTGCTGCACAGTGGTGACAGAGTGACTGTGCAATGCAGTGGTGACAGAGTGACTGTGGTACACAGGGTGACAGAGTGACTGTGCTACACTGTCGTGACAGAGTGACTGTGCTGCACTGTGGTGACAGTGACTGTGCTGCACAGAGTGACAGAGTGACTGTGCTACACTGTGGTGACAGAGTGACTGTGCTACACTGTGGTGACAGGGTGACTGTGCTGCACAGTGGTACACAGTTGTGACAGTGTGACTGCTGCACAGTTGTGACAGAGTGACTGTGCTGCACAGTGGTGACGGTGACTGTGCTGTGGTCTTGCAGGTGGCACAGGATAGCCTACAGCGTGGTGGGGAAGTCCGTCACCCTGTACCTGGACTGTGAGAACGTGCAGACGCTGGACTTGCTGCGGGGGGATGATCCGGTGCTCAGCACTGAAGGGTCACTGTGTTCGGCACTCGCCTGCTGGACGAGGAGGTGTTTGAGGTGAGATACTACACACATGCATTCACAGCTGTCACGCTGTCACACACACACACACACACACACACACACACACACACACTCGCTCTGTCACCCACACACACACACACACACACACACACACTCACTTTGTCACATACACGCACACACACACACACACACACACACACACACACTCGCTTTGTCACATACACGCACACACACACTACACACACACACACACACTCGCTTTGTCACACACACACACACACACACACACACACACACACACACACACACACACTCGCTTTGTCACATACACGCACACACACACACACACACACACACACACACACTCGCTTACTCTCACACACGCACACACACACACACACACACACACACACTCGCTTTGTCACATACACGCACACACACACACACACACACACACTACTATACTCTCACACGGTCACACACACACACACACACACACACACACTCGCTTTGTCACATACACACACACACACACACACACACACACACACACACACACTACTATACTCTCACACGGTCACACACACACACTCGTTCTGTCACATACACGCACACACACACACACTACTATACTCTCACACGGTCACACACACACTCGTTCTGTCACGCTCAGTCTGCTATACTCTCACACACACATACTGTCACACTTGCACGCTCACATCTCTCATACTGTTACACACGATAAGCTGCTCTTCTATTTTACTCTATTTTTCTCTTTGCTGTTTTACTGAAGAAACCATATCCACGCATTCAACCAAGGAAGCAGTGTAACCAGCACCATTTGAATATCACTGCCACC
>CM045899.1:27351259-27358759 GCA_025169545.1 Anguilla japonica | reverse complement strand
CGTGTGCATATGTGTGTGTGTATGTCTGTGTGTCTGTGTGGGTGTGTTTGTGTGTGTGTGTGTATGCGTGTGTGTGTGTATGTGTGTGTTTGTCTATGTGTGTGCGCGTGTGCATATGTGTGTGTGTGTGTGTGTCTGTGTGTGTGTGTGTGTGTGTGTGTCTGTGTGTGTGTTCTTCCTGGTGACCTTCGGGACAAGGTGTTGGTGTCCACAGCAGTGCGCGGTTCTGAATGCCTGCTCCATGACTGTGCGCGGGGAGGGCTGAGTCACTTTCCACACAGCCCCACCGACAAGAGAGTGAACAAGCCCTGAGAAAACAGCTAGCCTGCGTTACTCTCTCTCCTCTGCTTTCAGCGACGTCTCAGAGACTGCACTCGTGTTTGCTCTCCTGTGTGCTTGTGTGTGTGTGTGTGTGTGCATGCGTGCCTGCCTGTGCCTGTGTGTGCATTTGAGAGAGATAGAGAGAGAGAACAACAGAGCTGATGTGTGTGTGTGTGTGTGTGTGTGTGTGTGTGTCTTTCCTCTCTCTTCCTTGTTTGATGTTTCTCTCCTCCATGTCCCTCTCCTCGAAGCCCCGTGGGTCAGAATTGCAGCAGGACGGGGCAGGAGAGCCCCAAGCACACACTCAGCACAAAGCAGACAGGAAGGGCAAGAAGGAAAGATCCAAAAAGAAGCGAGATGGCGGCTCCTCCAAAGGGAGGAAGGGGAAGAAAGAGTCCAGGAAAAAGAGAAAAGAGTCCTTGGGTCCTGAGGATAATTCCAATGGGCCGTCCACCGCAGTGCCCGATCTCTTGCTAGCCACAGTGCTGCCCTCCACAGAGCCGTCCCCGTTAGCAACCCTCACAACACTACCCGAGACCACCCCCTACGCCGCCCTGGCAACCGAGGCGGGGACTCTGAGCCCCGCCCTCCTGCCGGAAACGTCGGAGCTCCAAGAGATGCCCACCCATGAGCCCGATTTCGGCGTAGAGGAGGCCCCCACTGTGGTGACCAGCGTGCTGCCCGAATCCCCGAGTCCTGGGGTGGAGGTAGAATGAGAGGCTCTGATGTAGCCCCCCCCCCCCCCCCCCCCCCCCCCCCCCCCCCCCCCCCCCCCCCATCTGTTCAACGTGACCTCCCTAATGCTTCTTAACTCCAGAATCATTCCATCCCACCCTCTAACTGACCATCGCTGCAGTACTCCTCCTCACCTACAGGAGTCCCCGTTGAGCAGACTGCAGACGTAGTACTAGAAGTAGACACCCCTTAATCCTAGTGAATGGAGTATGCATACGTACATACATACATACATACATACATGCCCGTGTGCATGACATGTATGTTGAAACGTGTGGCGTGTTGTCAGTGTGTTTGTGATGTGTATGTTTGCCTTTTCAAATCCGCATTCCCCGTTTCCTCCACTGCTCAGACGAGGCCCAGCAGAGGGGTGAGATCTCAAAGGCAAACCCTCCAAACAGCCCCTTTAATCATCACCTAATCCCCTGCATAGATTTCTCTAGAGCGTCCCTGCATGTACTGTACGTAATATAGTGGTTAGTGTTGGGATAATGTCAGTGTAACATGTTGAGACGCATTTGATGACCTCTGCAAACACCCACAGGAGGCGGGTTGGATATGTTTCTGTCCCCCACCGAGTGGAGAGGGCAGAGTCTGAACTCCGACCTGTTTGCACGCTCTCCCCGTCCCTCGCCTCTGCAACAGCTCGTCCATCCCCACTGTCCAAAGCTGAGCTCCGCGACCTTCTCCCAACATAACCTTCACCAGTCAGTGACGCGCAGTCTAACCTGTCCCCATCCATAACACGCCAGCCACCTGCAGCCTAATCACCTAACCCACAAAGAGCGCTACCCTGTGTCATGTGACCGCGCGCGATCCGGAGACGCTGCTGGTTTTTGCGCTGCGCTGACCTGGGGTCAGCCTCAAAGATCATCTCTGCGCCCCTCACCTTCAGTCTGAACTAGGCCATTTTCACCATTGTTTACTGAATCTTACCACACCTGGTCATATCCAGTATTGTGAACTTATATTCAGCACTATTGCCCATATTTCATTATGGCAGGTCACATTCAGTACTATTGACCATATTTCCCTGCAACCTATATTGGTCGTTGGAGTGAACCCTGTTTGGGAGAGAGGTCAGACTGGTTTGGTGAGGGGTGCGTGGTTAATGCGTCCCAGTTGTCGGGCCGCTGCCCAAGGGTCCAGCGTCTCCTTGGCTGCGGTTGCCGTGGCGTCGCTGTGACACTCCGTGCTTGCCTACAGGTTGATCGCCGCCCCAAACAGCCGGAGGTGGAGGAGTTTGGGGAAGACTTCTACAGCGACCTTTACGATGACCTCTCTGTCTCCACGGTAACTGTGGCCCCCAACGTCACCGACTACGAGGTGAGCCGCCGCCACGGTAACGCGATTGCTCATGGAGCGTCTCTCGGGCTCAGCCAATAAACCAGTCTCTCAGCGCACACGTCATTCGTTCAGCCAATCAACCCAACCGTCTGTCGGCCAATAAATCCATAAACCTATCAGGCCCTGAAGCAAATTGAGGCTTCGTCACTTACAACCTTCGGACAAGGCCAGGCTCCTGTTCACACTGCTTTAATGACATCAGGGCCTGATTCATGATGTCAGTGCCTACACAGTGATGTCACTCCCTGTGCAGCGATGTTGCAGGTGGCACAATGATGTCATAGTCAGCGTAAGGATTTCACAGGTTGCACAGTGAAGTCAGAGGATGTACAACTGATGATGCGTTTTATGTTTTATGGTGATGTCACGGGTTGCATAGTGAGGTCGGGGGCTGTGTGGTGATGTCATGTCTTACTGTCTCGCACAGATCATAGAGTATGAAGATTACATCAATGGCACTGAGTACCATGAGCAGGAGTATGAGGAGTATGAAGAATATGAAGATCGATTTGGATTGGTGGAGAGAGAAGATGCAGACACCTGGGATGGGCAGGCATGTTCCATAACAAATTACAACCATAAACAATGATATTATTACATCACTTCCTTTACATCATTACATCTTTTTGTTCCATTATAGACCAGCCACTTGCTCACACAAACGCGTTCACTCACACACACACATTTTTAAACATAGACACGTATGTCCTGTGTTGTGTGTCCTTGGTTCCTACCGCTCATTGACGTGTGGTTGTACTTGATTCTGTCCAATCTTCTTCAGAACAAAAACGTCCAGCCCGAGAAGGGAGAAAAGGGAGAGCCTGCTATATTTGAACCGGTGAGGCGACTCACGCGCACACACACACACACCCAGTGACCCACCACACGTTCTCACATGCTGTCAAACTCACACCCTCTCATGTCAGTGTCAACAACAATAATAGTAATAATAATAATAATAATAGTAATAATATTAACACATACAGTCAAATGATTACATGGTGTACGTGTTGTGAATGTGTCTTCCTCTGTGGTGCTCTGCAGGGCACGTTGATAGAAGGCCCCCATGGCCCCCCAGGACCGGAGGTAGGTCCCTGCGTGCTCAGGCACACCCAGCTGACTTGCGTAACCTCACCTATGTATGTGGGGTTCATTGTTGCTGGTGAATTAGAGTGGGGTTCTTGCTGAGAATGTTGGGTGTATTTGTTGCTGGTCAATTAGGGTTGGGGTTATTGCTAATGATGTTAGGTGTATTTGTTGCTGGTGAATTAGAGTGGGGTTCTTGCTGATAATGTTGGGTGTATTTGTTGCTGGTGCATTGGGGTGGGGTTCTTGCTGAGGATGTTGGGTGTATTTGTTGCTGGTGACTGTGGGTGTGGTTGATCACTGATGATGTTGGGTGTATTTGCTGCTGGTGACTGTGGGTGTGGTTGATCACTGTGGTTGTTGTTTCCCCCAGGGGCCCCCAGGTGTATCTGGTCCCCCTGGACCTCCAGGGCCACGAGGGGACCCAGGAGAACTGGTAAGTGAGAGTGACTTGTTTCATTTCCTACGGTGTGATCGATTACAGGCCATGTAGGGAGTGACCTATATCACACCCTATAGAGAGTGACTTATATTAGACCTTATAGAGGGTGACCTGTATCACACCCTATAGAGAGCAACCTATATTACTTCCTATAGAGATCGACCTATATTACACCCTATAGAGAGTGACCTATATTACACCTTATAGAGAGTGACCTATATCACACCCTATAGAGAGTGACCTATATTACACCCTATAGAGAGTGACCTATATTACACCCTATAGAGAGTGACCTATATCACACCCTATAGAGAGTGACCTATATTCACACCCTATAGAGAGTGACCTATATTACACCCTATAGAGAGTGACCTATATTACACCCTATAGAGAGTGACCTATATCACACCCTATAGAGAGTGACCTATATCACACCCTATAGAGAGTGACCTATATTACACCCTATAGAGAGTGACCTATATTACACCCTATAGAGAGTGACCTATATTACACCCTATAGAGAGTGACCTATATCACACCCTATAGAGAGTGACCTATATCACACCCTATAGAGAGTCACCCTATATAATTCCTCAGGCCCTATAGACCTTTGTCTAATTCATAACTGTGGCGGTGGCCACTGGGTGATTGACACTGTGACTGCACGCGGCTTCCCTCAAAGGGGATCGGCACGCCGCACCGCCATCTGTTCCCCGAGAACGCCCCGGAACACCGGTGATTCAGCGCCGTCTGTAAAAAAAAACGGCGCAATCGGAAAACCACTTTCTCTCAAGATGCGGCATCATTAGGAGAAAAAAGCTTCCATTTTGATGAGGCCGGAGGCGGCGGAGCTCGATCAAGCTGCGCTCGAGGAGCGGCAAACGTTTGCGTGGCTGATTGTGTGCGTGAATACTTTTGAAAAGAGCGACGGATCCGCTGCCAGGCGCTTCAGATGAGAGTGAATTCTGTGACGTGTTCGCCGTTTGACACATGCTCGAGGGAGAGCATTTTCACCAGACGCACGATCGATCAGACCGTGCGCTTCTGTGTAGGCGTCACACAGAGACTCTGCTGTTCTGCCTCGGCCGCACAAGACTCTCCGTGATCCCAGTGTCTCAGTTATGCCATTCTTTCCCCATTAAATGGAAATGACATCATAGGAACAAACGTGTGTCTACTCCAGTTTCCACAGTGCGGTTAATGTGAGGTCACAGTGCGGTTAATGTGAGGTCACAGTGGGGTTAAATAATAGTCACAGTGCGGTTAAAGTACGGTCACAGTGCAGGTAAAGTACTCCCTGGGCGCTCTCATTAACATGTAAATGACTGATCTCCATCGAACACCTGTGTAATGGAACAGCCTGCTGTAGTACCGCCTTCCCCCAGAGGGAGGTGCTGTTTTGCTGTCAGAGCAGGCCACGATTACAGGCTGTCATGCTGGCAGAATTAGATTGGTGCCGTTAATATGACTTTTGTCTGTTTCTGAAGGGGAAATCTAGCGTCAGTCCCCTGGGATGCACTCGTGTGGAATCATGCCCACATTGAGCTCTGTTTCTCACAATTTCCCCCTCTGTGTTTTTGGTTGTACTTGAGCGTGCATGCCCAGGTTTTGTAGTTGTAGGATGCTTACTTAGGTCTCACTCCCTTTCTCTCTCTCTTTCTCTGTCTGTCTCTCTGTCTCTCTCTCTCTGTCTCTTTAACTGTGTCCCAGGGTCCTCCTGGACGACCGGGTCTTTCCGGGGCTGATGGGATACCGGGTCCTCCGGGCACCATGCTGATGTTACCGGTAAGGGTGCTTACTCCAGCGCTTTCTCAGTCCTGCTGCGAGTCACATGACTCGACCTGTCGGCTGTTGTTAGGGTGAGCTGGCGCGCGGTTCCCTGCGCACTGTGCTGGAGGAAGGAGAGCGTTCCTGCAGGTGACGAGGGAGGAAGTCGGTGACCTGATTCCACTGCACCTGCCTCTCTGCTGTGATGTTAATTACCTGTCTGACTGTGGGATCAAAACTTCCCCTGGAGCCAGCCCCTCTCTATACAAACACACACACACACACACACACACTCACAGGCAAGCCTGTGTACACACTTTAAGACTACAGCCGTCAAATACCAGAGAGGTTTTCATCTTAGGTGTAAAGGGGCGATATAGCTCAGGAGGTAAGACCGATTGTCTGGGAGTCGGAGGGTTGCCGGTTCAAACCCCGCCCTGGGCATGTCGAAGTGTCCTTGAGCAAGACACCTAACCCCTAACCTCTAACTGCTCTGGCGAATGAGAGGCATCAATTGTAAAGCGCTTTGGATAAAAGCGCTATATAAATGCAGTCCATTTACCATTTACCATTAGGTGTGGAAGGGGTGTACAAGCCAGTCCTGGCCAGCAGGGGGAGCTCTAAAAAATTACAAACAGGCCCAGTGAGTCTCCAGGCATCCCTAATGTAATGCTCTCTCTCACTCTCTCTCTTTCAGTTCCAGTATGGGAACGACGGGCAGAAAGGTCCGGTGGTCTCCGCGCAGGAGGCTCAGGCCCAGGCTATACTCCAGCAAACCAAGGTCAGGTCCGGATGACCTCTGTGTGAACTTCTATTGTATTGTAATTACTTTTTAATATCGCCCCCTGTATTATTATAAGAAACAGTCACTGAACTGCTAATATAATAATGAGTGATAATCGTAATTATTATTGTAATTATTGTAATGAATTGCAATAATTGTAAGTGCTCTATGATTATTGTAATAAAAACTGATAATTCTAATAAATGTGTTATTACTGTGCTGAATGTGGTAATTCTAAATGTTGTATTGAAATAGTAAAACACTGAGGTTTATGCAGTTGTGGTTTCTGATTCTAATCAAGTTGGCGGGGTCTGTCCTAACAGCTCTCATTGAAAGGGCCTCCAGGACCACTGGGCCTGACAGGACGGCCTGGACCACTGGTAAGCAGTCTTGTTGTTTCCACGGCAACGAGCTCACCCGTCTGAACCAATCGCCTACCAGGATTCATACACTATGCGATCACGCTGTAGTTCACCATTTCATGATATCTATGCCCTCTATCTTATGCTTTTTTTCCCAGTATAACTGCACTTTTCAACCACCCCCTTCAGTATAGCTATACTCTGTCTTACTTCCTGCTTGACTGAAAGTGGCATCGTCTATCCTACAGTGTATTCATTTTTATTTTTTACAGTTACTCTCTTGGTATTGCTTCATGACAGCTGTTATTGTGCTCCATCTTTCCGTCTGTTTCAGTACAACTACCTTTCAGTCCAAACGTTTCATTACAATTACTTGCTGTCTTGCTGTCTGTTTACATTAAATCTAACTGTGGTCTGTTTCACCGTGATTCAGCATAAGTGCATTCCATCTACATTCTGTTTCCGTTTGACCGCACCTTCTGTCTAACTGTCTGTTCCCTCGTGACTATTGTTATGATCTTACTGGCTTTTTCATTGTAACTACACACTTTGATCTTACTGTCTTTTTCAATGTAACTACATTTTTTAATCTTACTGTCTGGTTCAGTATAACCACGCCTTGCTGGGTTAGCCTGCAGGGGTCATAAGAACAGCGC
>CM045899.1:27261259-27348759 GCA_025169545.1 Anguilla japonica | reverse complement strand
ACAAAAACTCAGTGTGCTCCAGGGATTTGGGTTACCATTTTTTAAGTTGCCCTGGTAAGGTTTGTTTTTACGTAGCATCATCATCCTGGCTGCTGAGCACCAATATATTCACCTTTACTGTGGTTGGACTTTGTCTAGTGCTCCTTTTTTGGGGTCATAATAAAACCTCAAATTGCTGAAGCTGTACCTGTGTGTACCTTTATAATGGAATGCTGTACCTGTGTGTACCTTTATGATCGAATGCTATCTCCTCAGGGAGAGCGAGGGAAGCCAGGACCTCACGGTCCACTTGGAGATCCAGGGGAGAAGGTGAGACCATGACCCTGAATTGTGACCTTTGACCTTTGAACTGTTCTGCTCCGGCCTGTCTGTACTGTGGACCCTCCATGTTGGTTTTCAGGCATACTTCTTTTTGTAAAAGTGGATATAAAATATTAAGGTTAATCAAAGATTAATCTAACTTTGTTACGGACAAATCCATAATAATGGAATATGGCTACTATAATGAATCAAATTACAGATAATTTACAGATCATAAGTTCTGAATTTTTATGTTGAACGTCCCAGGCTTATTCCAGTACCACACCTCAGACATATGGCATTGTTCAGACATTTGTTTCGTGCTATTCCAACAAATTGAACTGCCATCTTTCAAAAATAATGTAAAACTTGTATTATGGATTGGCACATCTTGGTTTTCTGTCTGGTATGGGCCAAAATGCCAGCGCTGACTGACCAGCAGCCTCACCGGGCGGCACGAGACCCCTGAGCATCGTCCGTGAGGGGCGGGATGTGCCCCATCGTGCAGTTAGGCCGCCGGTCGGTTACTCTGGCTCACTGCAGGGGAGGCGTGTCCAATGAGAGGCTGTCAGAAGGAGCTGTGCTAACGGGGGGGGGGTGCTAAAGGACGGGTGTGTTAAAGAGGTGCGCTCGAGGAGAATGTTAAAGAGGGCGTGTCTGTTTATCAGGGTTCCGATGGACCTGCAGGACCAAGAGGACAACCAGGAGAGCCTGTGAGTGACCTCCACGCACACGTTACTCTTAACAAACACACACAACACACACACACACACACACACACACACACACGCATACATACACTCACCACACACACACACACAAACACACACACACACACATTCACTCACCACACACACGCACACATAGTCACTCATTCGCTAACACACTCAGCAGAGATACACACACACACACACACACACACACTCACTCACTCACCAACACACACAACAAAGATACACACACTCACACACACACACACAAACACACACACTCACACTACAACCTGTAGATGGATTTGAGAGAATATGCCTCAGTTCTCCAGTGGATGTTGGGGCCAGAAGCAATTTGTCTTCTTCCTCTTTGGGAAGAGAGAAATGGGCTTTCTGTGCTCCTAATGGGCAGTGGGGCTGCAGATTAAAGTGGAGGAGAGCAACCAGCAGAGACAGGGAAGAGAGGAAGTATGGGAAGGGGGGGGACAGAAGAGATGAGATCCCGGGTTTGGGTTATTTCCATTTCAGTCACTTCCTCTGAGATCACAGATGTGGCTTTTGAACAGGTGGCTTGGCCACCATACAGACAGACACACACGCACGCGTGCGCGCTCTCACACACACACACACACACACACACACACACACACACACACATACATATGCACTCATAGATGCACGCACACATACATATATACGCAGACACAGCTCAGATTTTCCTATACACATGAACACACATGAACACATACACATACACACACACACACACACACAAACAGATACACGCATACATACATATGCACACAAATGTATACATGCATACATACATACAGTATATACACGGACACTGCTCAGACTTTACACCGCATGCACGCACACACACACACACACGCACACACCCATGCGTACACATACATGCACACGCACACAAACACACACACACACACACGCACACACCCATGCGTACACACACATGCACACGCACACACACACACAAACACACACGTGCAGATACACACACACACACACACAGACACATGTGTACACACAGTACATGCTGTATATACACATACACACACAAACACATGCACACACACACACACGCACACACCCATGCGTACACACACACGCACACACACACACACACACACACAGACACATGTGTACACACATACAGTACATGCTGTATACACACACACACACACAAACACATGCACACACACACACACGCACACACCCATGCGTACACACACATGCGCACACACACACACACAAACGCACACACGCACACACCCATGCATACACACACATGCACACACACACACACACAAACACACACGTGCAGATACACACACACACACACACACACACACACACACACACACACACACTTGCATTTTCACGCTTGTTGACTGCTGTAAATGCTCTGTACTCTGCAGGGGTCTCGAGGGCTTGTGGGACCCAGAGGACCTCCCGGACCTCCAGGCCAGCCTGTAAGTCTTTCCCTGATCCGGTAGTCTGTGTGTCTCTGTATCTATGAATGCCTGAGTGGGTATGTGTGTGTGCGCGTGCGTGTGTGTGCGTGTGTGTGTGCCTGTGTGTGTGTGTGTGTGTGTGTGTGGGGTGTTTGTGGGTGTGTGTGCATCTGTGCGTTTGTGTGTGTGTGTGCTATAAAATATGTGTGTGTGTGTGTGTGTGTGTCCTGTAAAAACTGTGTGTGTGTGTATGTGTGTGTGTGCATGTGTGTGTACGCATGGGTGTGTGCATGTGTTTGTGCTTGTGTGTGAGTGTGTGTGTGTGTGTGTGTGTATGTTTTAGTGTACCTGCTATGATACAAATTGGCTTGGATGCATTATTGTAAACACTGGTACATCATACAGTACCTGTTCAGCCTCAGAGCCAATCGCCCTAGCCAGAAATTAAAACGACCCCTGACCCCACTTCTCTCCTGCAGGGCATTCGCGGTGTGGACGGGGTTCAAGGGTCAAAGGGAAACCTGGTGAGTGGGCAGATGCTGCCGTGCTTACAAACAGCTTCTACTGCAGCAAAAAAAAACCTGTTCTGAGTGAATTCTGTGAACGGGTGAATGCGCATCACTGGCTCGGTATTGAGCTGAAATAGCACTGAAATGCTGTAAAACCGGGCCCTGTTGTGGTGACCTTCTTCATGAGAGCGGACGTGTGTTTCAGGACCAGGGATGTTACCTGTAATTCACCTCAAATCCACTGTGTGTCTCTGTAGCATCTCAAGTTGGGTAATGTCTTAGCATAACATAACATAATGGCATTCGGCCCAACAATGCAATGCTCGCCGTAGCAAGGTAATTATATATGATTGTAATTATATATGATTAAGCTGCAATTAATAGATGTTATGTATTATAGATAGAGTCCAGTCATGCGTTCTGTACAGCCCAAATGATTATCGCGTTATCTGATAGTATTGCGGTTTTATGGTGTCATAGATTTTCTGTCAAACGGAGAAAAAGCGTGTTTGAATGAAAGCAGCCCCGTCCTCTTGGACGGTGTTCTGAGGACACAGTGAACTCATTACAGAGTGTAAGCTGAGACCAAAGGACAAGGTGTAGGTTTAATAGCCACATAATGTGGCCTCAACTTTCCCACCAGAAGTGCCACTTGCCCTTTGCTAACAGCACTGTGAAACAGCTCATTAATATTAATGAGGATTGTCAACCACAGGGAATAATGAATGCTGTTGCTTTCTTTGCAAGTAGCATTTTGTAATGCACTATTTCCTTGCAGGGTGAAATGGGATTTCCTGATTTAGCGTTTGTTTTCTCTTAATGTTTTATAAATAATTATCACTGGATGATACGGTAATGTCCTCTTCTGTTATTGGTAAACATGTACATGTGCTGTTGTGGCGTTGTTGTGAATGCTACTGATTACAATGCACACATTTGCGTCAGTAGCTGTGAGCACAGCTCCTCAAATGTTTGTGCAATTTTTACATCATTAGTACAACTTAATCTGCTTAATCTATCAACTGATTGAAATGATTCAGATGTGGCAGCTTGATATAGAGGCTGTGTCCTGCTTCTGAAGGGGTTTATTAGAGGCATAGTGTAAACAGAAGGCTCCACTCAGGAGGGCTCTGGTAACGGTCGTGTGAAGGTCATATTATGGTCATGTGACCTGCGCCGCCCAATGACAGGGAAGGTCATGATCTGGAGGATCATGTCATGGTGAAGGTCATGTGATCTGTAGGGTCATGTCGTGGTGGAGGTCATATGATCTACAGAGTCATATGATGTGATCGGTAGGGTTATGTGATTGTAAAGGTCATGTGATCCGCAGGGTCATGTGATGGTGGAGGTCATGTGATCGGTAGGGTCATGTGATTGTAAAGGTCATGTGATGGTGGAGGTCATGTGATCGGTAGGGTCATGTGTTTTTGTTGTTCACAGGGACCCCCTGGGGAGCCAGGACCCCCAGGACAGCAAGGAAATCCTGGATACCAGGTACAACATAACAATTTATCACAAACACGCACACAATATACACACACTTACGTAATGTACGCACACACACACATTCACATACACCTCCTGTATACACACACAATCACACACATACTGTATACACACACACCTACATATTGTACACACACACACACACACATATATATATATATACACACATACAAAATATACTGTATACACACACACACACACACACACGTACATACACATTCTGTATACACACACACACACACACACACACACACACACACACACACACGTGCACATACACATTCTGTATACACACACACACACAGTGATAAATGTCTTTCTCTTCCTGCTCAGGGCCTGCCTGGTGCTCAGGGCCCCATTGGCCTGCCTGGCGAAAAGGTAAGAGTCCTCCAGCTTAGCACTGTGACAGGGAATGGGATCCTGCGCTGTCAGAGCGGAAGACAGGCACCCCAACAGAGTGAATGCTACATGTTAGCATCTCCCTGACCGGTCCTTTTGAACTTCTGTCTCTCCATCTCTGCCCCTCTTTACATCTCTCTCTATCTCTCTCTGTCTCCCTCTCTTTCTCTCTTTACATCTCTCTCTATCTCCCTCTCTTTCTCTCATACCCTCTCTTTTCCTCTCTCCTCCGCAGGGTCCTCAGGGAAAGCCGGGCATGCAGGGTCTGCCTGGTATAGACGGTCCTCCGGTAAGTACCACGTGGCAGTATAGCAGTATAGCAGTATATATGCTGCATGTACAGTACACTACTCTCATACCGTGCTTCGGTTTTCTCTCTGGAGAAGCGAGGTCACTGATTGGTGTCGCCATGCTTACCGTCCTCTGTCCCCCCCCCCCCCCCCCCCCTTAGGGTCACCCCGGAAGAGAGGGACCTCCAGGAGAGAAGGGGCTGCAGGTGAGTTTACTGAGCGAGATCTGGCTCCTCTGTCACCGCTTGTGAACTATGACCCCATGTCTCAGCCAATGACCACGCACCCTGACTACAGATGCATTTCCAGTGTTTTGCTGTCGTTTGGCTGTATTTGCAGAACCTGTGTGCTTGACAGTGCTTATAGTACAGATATGTATGTGCTTGGTTGTAGCTACAGTGTAGGTGTGTTATGTACCATAACTAGGCTAGTTAGGGTCTAGTTATGGTATAAGTGGGTTTGAGATAGAAAGCTAAGGTAGAATAATAGGGTAAGTCGGGACACAGACTCACCTGTGCTGCAGAACACACTTTGGACAGTGGGCAGCATAGATGGGCTGAATGGCTTATTGTCATTAGTGAATTTTTTCTAGCTTTTATCTCATTGGTACTGAAGGTCTTCCTGTTTTCAGGGTCTCCCAGGAGCTCAGGGACCCATTGGATACCCTGGATCACGTGGTGTGAAGGTACGACACATGACAAAACAGAAGATCACGCACACGTGCACTCACACACACACACACACACACACACTCAGTTACTCTGTCAAGGCGGTAGTCACATCAGAGAGGGATTGAATAGTAACTAGCTGTGTGATTGACAACCATGGAAAAACTCTGTGTCTGCAGAGAAGATAGAAAGATGAACGCGCGACGGAAATAGAACTTTTGAAAAGAACGGAACACGTCTGGCATTCTTTGTGGTTGAGCGTGTCAGAATGGTTCTAGAGGGCCGTCATTCATGGCCTATCAGCCGTGCTCTGAGGTTAAGCCGCTCGTTCGTGCTTTAGCTGTCTGTACTCCCACAGTGTCAGTGCTGTCAGTGGGTCTGTGCTGTGAACATAAATGGCTTAGTGCTGTGTGAGTGGGTCTGTGCTGTCAGTGGGAATGAGTCAGCACTGTGAGTGGGTCAGTGCTGTCAGTGGGAATGAGTCGGTACTGTTAGTTGGTCTGTGCTCTGACGTTGAGTGAGTCGGTACTGTGAGTGGGTCTGTGCTGTCAGTGGGAATGAGTCAGTACTGTGAGTGGGTCAGTGCTGACAGTGGGTCTGTGCTGTGAACATGAATGGCTTAGTGCTGTGTGTGAGTGGGTCAGTGCTGTCAGTGGGAATGAGTCAGTACTGTGAGTGGGTCTGTGCTCTGACACTGAGTGAGTCAGTACTGTGAGTTGGCCTGTGCTCATCTTGTTTTGTCTTCAGGGAGCAGATGGGGTCAGAGGCTTGAAGGGGAGCAAAGGAGAGAAGGTATGAAGCACTGAACAGCCCTGCCGGCAACCATACTGCATGCAACACTGAGCAGCTCGGCTAGCGTCATTACCGTACTGTAGTTAGCGGTCCTGGCACCACCATTGCCTCACTGCGGGTGAGGATGAGCGGTGCTGTCCTCGGTGTGTGTGACGAGGTGAGCTCACTGCATTGCATGGCTGCGCAGTGCACTGCTTCAGAGCTGTGTTACAGGACGCGCTCTGTCAGGGCTGTGTAACGCAGAGTGTGTTGCCTGCAGGGTGAAGATGGCTTCCCTGGGTCCAAAGGGGACATGGGCATCAAGGGAGATCGGGTAAGAGACATCACAGTCTGTGACATCACAGTCTGACATCAGAGGCTAAGTAATAGACCGTCAATGGCATAACTCTGACTGTGTGAGAGACTGTCTGTGACATCACAGTGACCCTGTAAGACCATCTGTGGCATCAAAATGACCTGTTAAGAAACTATGATGTCACAGTTTATTATCAGAGACCATGTAATGGCTGTGGTAGCACAGATTCACACCTGGAAACATCACAAAATGTGCAAAAAACAAACCCTGTTCCTCTCCATTTGTCTTTAATGCCTTTGGCCTTCTGTCTGTGTCCCTCTGTCTGTCTGTCCCTCTGTCTGTCTGTCCCTCTGTCCCTCTGTCTGTCTGTCTGTCTGTCTGTCCCTCTGTCTGTCTGTGTCCCTCTGTCTGTCTGTCCCTCTGTCTGTCTGTCTGTCTGTCCCTCTGTCCCTCTGTCTGTCTGTCTGTCCCTCTGTCTGTCTGTCTGTCTGTCTGTCCCTCTGTCTGTCTGTCTGTCTGTCTGTCTGTGTCCCTCTGTCTGCCTGTCCCTCTGTCCCTCTGTCCCTCTGTCTGTCTGTCTGTCCCTCTGTCCCTCTGTCTGTCTGCCTGTCTGTCTGTGTGCAGGGTGATAACGGACCCACGGGGGTCCGTGGTGAGGATGGACCAGAGGGACTGAAGGGCCAGTCGGGGCCCCTCGGGAATCAGGTCCACTTGGCATTGCTGGAGAGAAGGTGCGTGCGTGTGTGCGTGCGTGCGTGCGTGCGTGCGTGTGTGTGTGTGTGCGTGCGTAGTCCGCCTTGCCAAAGTCGGCGTTTGTAATAATAATAATGGAATTAGAATGCAGGCACCAGTTTTTTTTTCTTTTGCTAAGTTAATAAGAAATTATCAAACAAATCTCACTATGGCACTTTTATTTTTTCCTACATCGGCTTTCTGGAGAAAAAAATAAATAAAAATCGGCGTAATACTGGAAATCACTACGTGTCTTGCGTTCTGAAAAGCAAAAAGCTGAAAATGAAAGTTGATTAGTCACAAGGAATGTTGAGTACATAGAAACTGAAACCTATTGACCGAGCAAAGAGCTAGATAGATGGATACACTGATTTGACTGTGAGTTCAAAGCAGGCAAGTTATTCTAGCCCTGTGGTAAAAGTCACGGCATCACTGAGGGGAACACTGAAGGGGGAGCAGCCGTCTGCCAGTCAGTGGGCAAGTTAAACTGCATCTAGCTCTGTTTATTAATCTGTCAATCTGCATTATAATGCGTGCTTCACCGTACGGTAGGATGCTTCACCGTACGGTAGGATGCTTCACTGTACAGTAGGGTGCTTCACCGTACAGTAGGATGCTTCACCGTGCAGTAGGATGCTTCACTGTACAGTAGGATGCTTCACTGTACAGTAAGGTGCTTCTCTGTACAGTAGGATGCTTCACCGTGCAGTAGGATGCTTCTCTGTACAGTAAGATGCCGTTGTTTTCAGTTTCGTTATGACTCTCCCTAAGGAAAAGTGCTCCTACATCACTGATTTTTAGATGAGTGCATTTATAAAGTGTTTTTTTCCAATATTTTAACAGTGGAATGGCACAGGTGACTTATTTGCATTTAGTGCTCAATTTTTTTTTTCGCATCAATGGTGATGTCATAACCAAAAAAGCGCAAGCGATCATAATGTATTTTTTTCCCCTCTTTTTGCAAAAAGGGTAAACTTGGCGTTCCGGGTTTGCCTGGGTATCCAGGACGACAGGGACCAAAGGTACGAAAACAAGTAGTCACTGATGAAGTGCAACGTTAATTAATGTCTAAAGATAAGCCCGTCCATTAATTGAAATGGTCACGTGGACGTTTTCATGATATTGTCCGGATGTTGATTAGATGCTTGTCTTGATGGTGTGATTTTTTTCTCTTTCAGGGATCTGTGGGATTCCCCGGGGCTGCTGGGGTGGTGGGAGAAAAAGGGAAAAGGGTACGTGGAGAAAGAGAGAGAGTGCATGTTTGTGTGTGTGTGTGTGTGTGTGTTTGTGCGCGTGCAAGAGAGAATCTAAGAGAGAAAGAGACAGCAAGAAAAGGACAGTGTGTGTGTGCGTGTGTGAGAGAGAGAGAGAGAATTTGAATTTGGATTTGAGACAAAGAGGCTATTGCTAGCATTATCACCATGGTAACTGTGTGTGTGTGTGTGTGTGTGTGTGTGTGTGTGTGTGTGTGTCTCTGTGTCTCTGCAGGGTCCAGGGGGTCAGCCAGGAGGAGCGGGTCAGAGAGGGCCCACGGTCAGTGACCAGCACGCCCCCTTAAACTGCAACACTGACCACGTGCAGTCACTCACGCACACACAAATTACTGAAATCCCTGAGCAGTGAGCAGGCGTTGTAGCGACACTGCATGGGACAGTGGACCAGGAATTTAGCTATGAAACCAAGTGGGAATAGGCTAAAGTGTTTCAGTGTTTAAGTGTTTAAGGCTAGTTTAGATATATATATATATATATGTGTACTGTACTGGTACAAATTATGGAAATAATGAATGTTATAATTTTATGTAGACAAAATACAGGGCAAAGAAATGCATGTTCGTGCTGATTGTAAAATTTTCGACAGTAAGATACGTCAGACTGCTCAGTTATGTAGGTATAAACTGACGCATATAGGAATGATAATTGCTAGTTCAACACAAATGCCGATTATTTCTTCATTTTTGTTTTATGTTGATATTACACCTATTACGTATTGCATTTATTATGCCAAAATGAGAAATTGTTGTAAAATATTGCATTAATTGTCAAACTATAAACTGTAAATGGATGTTTCCATAATTGTTGCCAGTGCTCTATATAAAATATGTGTGGTGTTTTGGGGGGTGTTTACATAAGAGTTTTGAGGCATGGGTATGAGGGCACTTGGCTGTATTTTGGTGTCTTAGTTGTATGTAAGAGGAGTATTTTGGGGTCATTCTGTAGGGTGCACGAGGAGGAAGGGGTGCAAGAGGACCCACTGGAAAACCGGGAGCCAAGGTAAGAAAATCGATCTGACATTCATACACTCAGAGCCACTGCACATACTGTACCACCAGTCACGTCTGAGCTGTGCTCAAGCGTTTCGGCACTCAAGATAATACATGCAATCTTTTATCTATTATCTTTTTACTCGCCGTGAACATTTACTGACATAAAGGGACAGGTTAAGAACCTAGAATGATTCAGGGGGTCAGGCTCGGGTTTGTCCATTGCCTCAATCCCCTAAAACGAATGAAGACAAACGTTTGCTGTGGATCCTCCTCTGTGAACAACAAATAGCTAACTTCATGATACTGGTAAGGGAACTAGTGCCAGTACACTGATGCTGGTTTATGCAAAGCTGTAGCTTTAGCTACCATGTTACTGTAGCTACCATGGTAAAATTGTTAACTAGATAGTCTATACAGATAAACAGCCTTAAGTGTCTGCGTGTAGTACGGTAGCTCAAATATCAGCTAGTTGCCTTGCTGACTGGTAGCTGACTTGTGTGACACTAGCTAGCTTGTGTCATGTTAACTGGTTATGTTGCAGGCATAGGATGCTATTTTTTTTTGTCTCTTTTCCTTTCTTGTTTGTTGCATTGTTTTAAAATCATTATCATTCATTCACTTTAGAAGTGGCCTTTATTTTTAATGTGAAAATTTCATTGATGGCTCACCAATATTATTAACGTTTTAGTTTATGAATTGTTACTTACTGTACTACCGTACTACTATATACATACAGTAGGTTGCTAACTAATGCTAGCTAGTACTAGTAGCTTGCTAGCTATCAAACAGTTATGTCAATTTAGGCTTTGTTTGATGCTCATCTGATTTGTTCACACATCAAGTATTTGATACTTTACACATCCTTAAAGTTTGTACATAATGGTGGAACAAAAAACCAAAAAAAAAACGTCTTCTTACCCCCCCCACCCAGGGCTCTGCAGGACACGATGGACCCGCAGGACCAAGTGGAGAGAGGGTAAACCCCCCTCAATTATGTTTCGGATAATAAGAACGAGCGAGAGGTTTTACTGCGTGTTGTTAGCACGTTTCAGCAGTCGTTTCTCACCATGTTAAAAAAAAAAGTGTGTTCCAAACACACAACTACTGCAGCCGTGGCTCATGTTTGTCACAGATTTCCCACCACTCCTGTAATTCGTCTTATCATGTGACCACAGCCATAACCGTTTTATCTTATTTTTTAGCATGCCACATTCCACGCGTGCATATAGCGCAGATTTTTTTTATATTACATTATAGGCATTTAGCAGACACTCTTATCCAGAGCGATGTACAACAAGTGCATTAGTTCCAGGTGCAGAAGTGCAGAAGAACACACAAGAGCAAAGTAGATCGTAGTGCCAGAAGTGACCACATAGATCAGGACTCCAACCCTGTAGAGTAACCTGTTCAGCAACAAACAATCCTGCCAAGTACAAACTAGCGCTGAAATCACATTTTCCTAATCAGAACCAGACAAACAATCCTGCCAAATAAAAAAACTAACGTGCTCGTATTAGCCTAACTAGGTACATTGAGCTAAACTATAGGCTAGGGAGGGGGGGGGGAGAGGTGCAGCCTGAAGAGATGAGTCTTTAGTCTGCGTTATATAAATGTTTACGACCCCTTTTATAAGCGTTTTTTTTGTAGATGTAGGTGAATCTGTTAGATAAGCTGCCGTGTTCAGGTTCATCTTACAGCGAGTCTGTGTTTACGTTCACAGGGACCCCAAGGACCCCAGGGGCGTAACGGGGAGCCGGGGCCCAAAGGACCGAATGTAAGCGTGACGTCCCATGACACTGTATTTGCGTGCTGGTGCCGGTACTAAGTGAAGCTACGTGCTGTGTGTGTGCTGGTGGTAATGCTATGTGTGAGTTCATATTCTGGATATGTAAGGGTAGTAGTGCTGAGTATGAGGTCAAGTCCTCCGGTATGCGTGCTGGTGCCAGTACTAAGTGAAGCTACGTGCTGTGCGCGTGCTGGTGGTAATGCTATGTGTGCTGGTGCCGGTACTAAGTGAAGTTACGTGCTGTGCGCGTGCTGGTGGTAATGCTATGTGTGCTGGTTCCAGTACTAAGTGAAGTTACGTGCTGTGCGTGTGCTGGTGGTAATGCTATGTGTGCTGGTGCCGGTACTAAGTGAAGTTACGTGCTGTGCGCGTTATGTGTGCTGGTTCCAGTACTAAGTGAAGTTACGTGCTGTGCGCGTTATGTGTGCTGGTTCCAGTAGTAAGTGAAGTTACGTGCTGTGTGCGTGCTGGTGGTAATGCTATGTGTGCTGGTTCCAGTACTAAGTGAAGTTACGTGCTGTATGTGTGCTGGTGGTAATGCTATGTGTGCTGGTTCCAGTACTAAGTGAAGGTACATGCTGTGTGTGTGCTGGTGGTAATGCTATGTGTGCGTTCATACTCTGTATGTGTAACGGTAGTGATGCTATCTAAGAGGTTGTGTTCTCCTATGTGTGTGCTGGTGGTTGAGACTTGTCCTCTTTTTTGTGTTGCAGGGCCCAGGAGGGAAAGATGGGCTGCCAGGTCATCCAGGCCAGCGGGGGGAGCCGGTGAGTCAGACTAATGTGGGAATCCAGTGAGCTGGTGTACATATGTTGCCAGTTTTTTTTTTTTTTTTTTTTTCCCTGTAGTTGCTCCAGAACAGTCTGATGTCATTATCAAGACCAGAGGGGGATGATGGTTTTCAGTGGACCCAAAATGTCTTAAGAATCCACATCAAGCACTCCCTGAATCCATTGCCGTGATCCAGTCCAGTGCTGCGGTCCAGTCCAGTGCTGCTTCTTAACTTGCGTTTCTGGTCTAACAGGGCTTCCAGGGGAAGACGGGCCCTCCGGGGCCAACAGGTGTGGTCGGACCTCAGGTAAGTTCTCTCTCTCGCGAGGAAGAAGTGGGTGAGATGTCTGCTCCTGTTGTACCTGAGCGGTTGTGGTGAGCAGTGTCCCGTCTGCTTCAGGGTAAATCGGGAGAAACGGGGCCAATGGGGGAGAGGGGACACCCTGGGTCACCTGGACCTCCCGGTGAGCAGGGGTTACCTGGAGCAGCGGGTAAAGAAGGAGCTAAGGTACAGTGATGACGTCATTGGGTCTGACACAATGCCCACAGTGTTACTCCTATCAAACTACTATCATACACAACACTGTTGTTCCAGTGCTCCCATATAAAAGTGCTTTCTCTACATGACATAGTGTGCGTTTACTTATTTGTATAAAAAAACACATCCTTAGTATCATGAAAGTACTCACGGTTATGACCATTGACTGTATGGTGTTACTTGCAGTATATTCAGTATGCTAGTAACACCATAATCAAAAAATAGTGCCACAATGCAGTAATTGCAGTGGAAAGTATGTGGTGATTAATGTACCCGGTGTTGAGTGTGTGATAAGTGTGCTCACAGTGGTGAGTGCGTGCTAATGGATGTGCTCATAGTGATGAGTGTGTAGCGTGGATCATGCTGAGAGAACAGAGGACTCCGTTTTTGGACACCTGCGCTTCTGTTCACTGTGTGTATAATAACTGACATTTGTTACTCTGGTCTCCAGGGCGACCCTGGTCCCGCGGGTATTCCTGGGAAGAGTGGCCCTGCCGGACTGCGAGGCTTCAGAGGGGGCAGAGGGATCCCTGGCGCCATGGTGACGCATCTCTAATGTTTATTTGCTATTATCCATCCATCCATTGTCTATACCCACTTATCCTGGTCAGGGTCGCGGGAGGTGCTGGAGCCTATCCCAGCATGCATTGGGCGAGAGGCAGGAATACACCCTGGACAGGCCGCCATTTTGCTATTTGCTATTAACCGTATTATATTACTGTTTATCAGCTCTTAAGACTCCAGCATGCGACTCTTAGTCTTAGCATGCAGCTCTGAGACTCTAGGATGCGACTGAGTCGTAGCGTGCAGCTCTGAGACTCTAGGATGCGACTCTGAGTCTTAGCGTGCAGCTCTGAGACTCTAGGATGCGACTCTGAGTCTTAGCGTGCAGCTCTGAGACTATAAGATGCGACTCTGAGTCTTAGCGTGCAGCTCTGAGACTCTAGGATGCGACTCTGAGTCTTAGCGTGCAGCTCTGAGACTCTAGGATGTGACTCTGAGTCTTAGTGTGCAGCTCTGAGACTCTAGGATGCGACTCTGAGTCTTAGCGTGCAGCTCTGAGACTCTAGGATGCGACTCTGGGTCTTAGCGTGTAGCTCTGAGACTCTAGGATGCGACTCTGAGTCTTAGCGTGCAGCTCTGAGACTCTAGGATGCGACTGAGTCTTAGCGTGCAGCTCTGAGACTCTAGGATGCGACTCTGAGTCTTAGCGTGCAGCTCTGAGACTCTAGGATGCGACTCTGAGTCTTAGCGTGCAGCTCTGAGACTCTAGGATGCGACTCTGAGTCTTAGCGTGCAGCTCTGAGACTCTAGGATGCGACTCTGAGTCTTAGTGTGCAGCTCTGAGACTCCAGGATGCGACTCTGAGTCTTAGCGTGTAGCTCTGAGACTCTAGGATGCGACTCTGAGTCTTAGCGTGCAGCTCTGAGACTCTAGGATGCGACTCTGAGTCTTAGCGTGCAGCTCTGAGACTCTAGGATGCGACTCTGAGTCTTAGCGTGCAGCTCTGAGACTCTAGGATGCGACTCTGAGTCTTAGCGTGCAGCTCTGAGACTTGGTGCTCTAAGTGTGTTTTAAGGTGTTTCCTCTGACCTGCTCTCTCTGCAGGGTCCTCCCGGTCTGAAAGGAGGAGAAGGACCCACAGGTTCTCCGGGAGCTGTTGTAAGTGTGTTATGTTATTACAGTGACTTCTTAAGGAGGCATTCAGCATGTGTTAAAATGAGTGAGCTTGTGCTTTAAACAGGGCCTCATCAAGGAGGCGTTCAGTGGCCAATGTGTTAAAATGAGTGAACTTGCGCCTTTTAAACAGGGCCTTAGCATCACTGGCATGTTCGCATCACAGCATAAATCTCAGTTTGATGCTCGCTGCCAGGGCCCGGGTCTGACAGCGTAACGAGCCAAGTTGTACTGCAGCCGATGTTCTGTGGCGTGATAACGGAAGCAATTCATCTGCTTGGAATGGGAGCTTGAGCTGCTTATCCTGCATGCTGACGTGCGGCAGTGGAGATCGTTCTGATACCGTGGCTCTGAGGCCATGATGCTGAAAGGACTGGTTTCATCCGGTCTCACTCCAAATCCTGCGTGAAGAAAACGTTCTTTTGTGGCCGTTTTGTGATTGATTGACGCTGTGCGTAAATTGGAATGAATTAGATTAAGTTTAATCTTAATTCTCATTTCTACTCAGCCTCCTAATTAACCTGTAGAAAAATATTTTTTAAAAAGCCACGAAAGCTAATCAAATGCTGATCTTGAAGAGCTATAAAAACAGCAGGTCTTACATTTCGGTTTTTGTCACGGTGTTAAGTACTTGGTGCTCTTTTGATAGAGTTATTTATATACTGTATAGTCACTCAGCTATTTTTCGGTGAACTTCCTCACGTGTCTGTCCTGCACTTCCTGTTTAGGGGGCTACTGGGGAGAGGGGACCCCCTGGCGCTGCTGGAGCGATTGGACAGCCCGGTCGTCCCGGTAGTGTGGGGCCTCCTGGACCGATGGGAGAGAAAGGGGAGCCGGTAAAAATTCCCGTCACGTTCCCAAAATTCCCATGGCCTGGCCAATCTCGGAAAAGCTGGAATCGCAGAGATTCCCAGTTACATGCCACACACGCACTGTGACGTTTAGCGGAAAAAAAGGATCGACCATCCTGTCTATCCATCTGAACTCAGACCTAAATGTGTGCTGGGTTCTGATCCCAGACCCTGCTGGGAGTCTGTGGGTTCTGATCTCAAAACTGCTGCTGGGTATCTCACTTGTGTGGTCGTGCTCTCTCTCTGTTCCCCCAGGGAGAGAAGGGCCCGATTGGACCAGCCGGACACGATGGAGACCAGGGCATGGTGGGACTGCCGGGGACAGGCGGGCCTCCAGGACCCCCCGGAGAGGATGGAGACAAGGTTAGTGCCCAAATTTACTGTGTATGCGTGTGACAATGCACTGTGTGTGTGTGCGTGTGTGTGTGTGTGTGTGTGTCTCACGCCTTGTGTGTGTGTCTCTACAGGGTGAGACCGGAGGGCCAGGGCAGAAGGGCAGCAAAGGAGACAAAGGCGAACTTGTGAGTTACGTTCATTTTTAACATCTGTACTGTTTCGGGACGGTGAGACCCAGTTTAGATCTAACTCACCCCCCTTTTGCGTCTGTTCCAGGGACCCCCAGGACCACATGGGAGTCAGGGACCTGTTGGCCAGCCCGGAATACCTGTATGTTTCTCTTATCACCTTGTTTCTCTCTCTATCGTTTGTGTGCTCTGAGAAGGGGGCATGTTCAGCTCTTCGTTCATTGATAACGGAAATTACCTTTGTGTGTTTCTGGGTATGTTAATGGTGTGTGTGTGTGACTTTGTGGGTGTGTGTGTTTCAGGGTGTGTTAATGGTATGTGGGTTCCAGGGTGTGTTATAGGTATGTTTGTGTGTGTGTGTTTCAGGGTGTGTTAATGATGTGTGTGTGTGTGTGTGTGTGTGTGTGTGTGTTTCAGGATGTGTAAATGGTGTGTGTGTGTGTTTCAGGATGTGTAAATGGTGTGTGTGTGTGGTGTGTGTGTTTCAGGATGTGTTAATGGTGTGTGTGTGTTTCAGGATGTGTTAATGGTGTGTGGTGTGTGTTTCAGGATGTGTTATGGTGTGTTTGTTTCAGGATGTGTTAATAGTGTGTGTGTGTTTCAGGATGTGTTAATAGTGTGTGTGTGTTTCAGGATGTGTTAATGGTGTGTGGTGTGTGTTTCAGGATGTGTTATGGTGTGTTTGTTTCAGGATGTGTTAATAGTGTGTGTGTGTTTCAGGATGTGTTAATGGTGTGTTTGTTTCAGGATTTGTTAATAGTGTGTGTGTGTTTCAGGATGTGTTAATGGTGTGTGGTGTGTGTTTCAGGATGTGTTAATGGTGTGTTTGTTCTAGGATGTGTTAATAGTGTGTGTTCCAGGATGTGTTAATGGTGTGTGTTTCAGGATGTGTTAATAGTGTGTGTTTCAGGATGTGTTAATGGTGTGTTTGTTCCAGGGTGTGGACGGGGAGCCTGGGCCACGGGGGCAGCAGGGGATGTACGGTCAGAAGGGGGATGAAGGATTGCGTGGCTTTAAAGGAGCAACTGGCCCCATAGGGCTGCAGGTACAGCAACACTGACAGCGGCCTGAAAATAAACCCCTGTAACCCCAGCACCTCCATACCTGATGCTGTCCTGTACCTTTATTTAATGCATGCAGTACAGTGTCTGTTGAGTGGATTTGCTGTGACTGCTTCCTATACGTATCTGCTTCCTGTGTATTACTACTTCCTGTGTGTAACTGCTCCTGTATGTAGCTACTTCCTGTGTGTAACTGCTGCCTGTGTGTGACTGCTTCCTGTATGTAACTGCCTCCTATGTGTGACTGCTTCCCATGTATGACTGTATTCTGCGTATGACTCATTCCTGTATATGACTGCTTCCTGTGTCTATCTGCTTCCTGTGTATGACTGTTTCCTGTGTGTGGTTGCAGGGCATGCCAGGACCACCAGGAGAGAAGGGAGAGAGTGGACATGTCGGCCTTATGGTGAGCCTCATGTCGGATGGTCAACTCCACATTGCAATTGCAATTTAAAGTTTGGCATTTTGCGAAATAGTACAGCATGAGGAAGAAACGTTCTGCACCGGCAGAGTCAATGACTAAGCTCATGAAGTGCCATGAAAACAGTAAGTGCGTTGGTATTTAGACACTGTCAGTGAAATTCTTAAGGGAGCAGTTGAAAGAATGGAAAAATTGTATTTTCTCTATCGTCACATGAGTATGATACAGGCTGTCACTCCGATGAGATGGTTCATCATCATCATCATCATCATCACAGGCATTTAGCAGACGCTCTTATCCAGAGCGACTTACACAACTTTTACATAGCATTTTTACATTGTATCCATTTATACAGCTGGATATATATACTGAAGCAATGCAGGTTAAGTACCTTGCTCAAGGGTACAACGGCAATGCCCTACCCGGGAATCGAACCTGCGACCTTTCGGTTACAAGCCCAGTTCCTTACCCACTATGCTACACTCCGTAGGCTCCGTTCAGGGGGAGAATGAGAGAAAATTACCCTGATTTAGAACCAGGGTGTCCAATCTCGCCTGAAAGGGGCCGATGTGGATGCAGATTTTTTGTTTCAGACAACAGATTCAACTGTTCATGGTCTTCAGGCAAGCCCTTGATAAATTGAAAGAGGTGTCTTAGGGCTGGGTTACAACAGAAACCTACACCCACCCCCACCCTTTTCAGATAAGATGGAGAGAAAGTTTAGAGAAAGTCTGCTCCACTTTAATGTGAAGAGTATACAACGTGCACGGGCATCATGCTGTTGGTGACTTGCCATTATCTTTTTGCGGTTTCAAAATCAATCTGAAATACATATTCAGGGACCTTTTCAATCAAGGAAATCAGCAAGTCTACATGACATTTCTGTCTTTTTATCTTTAAAGTGAGTGTATACAGCCATTTCCAGTGTTTCCTGTCCATTACTACCACACTAAATATAAGGAAAACATATACATTAAACAAAATGGGGTGCATTTTTTTTCCATCAGCTGAGAAAATTCAGTTACCCTGCTGTTGTCATAGAAACATTACAAAAAATTAAGCCTCATGAAAATGAATTTAGTGATTAAGTAGGGCACAGTTTCTACGGATGACTGGAAGCAGTGGAAACTCTGATTATTATTATTAACCGGAACGTCCATTAATTAAGGGAAAGAGGGCCGAAGGAAAGCAGGAGGGGATGATGTCTGATTAGTCCATAATGATATCTGTGTTACATCTATCAGGGTTTTTTTTTTTTTTTTCCCTCTAATCTGGCCTGACTGTGCGTGTGTGGAATGTTAATGTGGAGGTCCAGGGAAGGTCAATAGATGCTCACAAATTCAGTTGCGAAAAATCAGAAAACCTGGCCAAAGGCAGAAGAAAGCAAAATGGTGGTGTACAGACCCTCACTGTGCCCCCATTGGGCACTGGAGTGTAGATCGGAGATCGGTGTTGCCTGGGGGGTTTGGGGGGGGGGGGGGGGGGGGGGGGGCACATGGGGTGTTCGGTGTTAATCAGACTGTGACCGGATTGAGCCCATTGAAAATGCTGTCAGCCAAGAACCAATTCCAGACAAGACTTTTCCTCTCTTCAGCCATTGGCGGGAAGATTAGATAAAGCGCGATCCTCTGGGGTGTGTGAATGGCTCGGCTTTCATTATAACTCAGAGACAAACAAACCAAAATATGCAGGGCAACTGTCTCCATGGCAATCAAACAGATGGCTTGAATAATAATAATTTCATAGGTGCAGGCTTGTGTGTGTGTGTGCGTGCGCGCGTGCGTGCGTGTGTGTGCGTGCATGTGTGCATGCGTGTGTGTGTTGGTCTATGTGTGTGTGTGTGCACATGCGTATATTTGTGTCAAGATAACAGCTGTAAACTCCTGTTTTCCTTCACAGGGTCCTCCAGGTCAGCATGGTCCCCGGGGTCCCCAGGGACCCATCGGCGGAGAGGTGGGTCCCCGTGTCTGTCTGTCACTCCCCGTCCACGCGTCCGTCCGACCCTCACTGTTATTTTACCCATACTCAGGGGCTGTGTTTGAAGATCTTGGCTTGAAAACACATCTGTTGCTGCCAAAAGCATATCATATATCACAAGTAATTAATAATTACACGCATGTATTGCCGCTAATCAATGATACAGTTAATAGGTCTGCATGTGCAGCGTGCAAAGTTATCTGTTAGGGTTTGTTATTTCATTAAAGAGCAGTCATAGAGGCCTGTGCTCTGATCAAGCAGGATTTATAAAACGAAGCACATGCAGCACAGTAAGCGAGTGCCTTCACGGAGGCTACAAGGAGCAGTACTACAGGAAAAATAAGAGACATGGTTTGCTAACAGTGTGATAACTGGTGTGATATCTAGCTAGTTATGGTTTTGATGTCCCGCCAGTTAAACAAACTATCCTCTCCAACAGCCTTGAAGGCCACTCAGATTTCATTGCTTATTCAACCGAGCTACGGTTGATTGAGTACACAGCCAGCGTCTTTTACCGCTCATGCATTGACTCAGAAACTTTGTCAGCTGGTACCACGCAAGGCCAAAAATAATACCTTTTTTGTTATTTGTGTAATTAGCGGTGCTAATCTGACTGGGATCACTTCCAGTTCAGTGCGGTTAGACAGTTAAGGCCCCCCCCCCCCCCCCCAGCCGCCCCCCCCCCCCCCCCCCACACACACACGGGAACAGTGCAATTATCTGTCTTCCAGTGTTTATTCAGCAAGAAGTAGATTACTCGATAATACTGCTGACAATATATGCTGTTAAGTGCAGAGTAGTGATAAGCAATCTCTAAATTACCGATGGTGTGTGGCAGCATGCCATTTCTAGGCTAAACAATACTAAGACCATCAGCACCGGTTGACATTGAAATTGCCTAAACTGGCTAAGGCTCAACTGTGAATAGCATTACTGCAGTGTAGTAACCCACAGGCGTTAGACAGCCTCCAGTGTTCCTCTATACAGAGCAAAGAATAACGTCTGTCTCTGGTTCTGGCTCTGCAGGGACCGCAAGGATTGCCTGGCGGAGTGGGTCAGCCTGGACCCGTAGGGGAGAAGGTAGGTCCACTCTAACGTGCCGGAGCCCAGCCGTGATCAACCTGGGCCTCTGCCGGGTTCTGGTACTCAGTTTGTGGTGGTTTGGATGGAGATTACTGGGTGGTGTGTGTGTGTGTGTGTGGAGGTTGCTCTGCGGAGTCAATAGTCGGGTGGAGGTTACTAGACAGAGTGGAGCTGTGGGTGGAGGTTACTGTGTGGTGTGAGCGAAGGTCATTGGGTGGTGTGGGTGGAGGTTACTCAGCAGTGTGGAGTTATGGGTGGAGGTTACTGGGTGGTGTAGATAGAAGTTGCTGGGTTGTGTGTGTAGAGGTACTGGATGCAGGGGGTGGAGGTTGCTGAGTGCTGTGGGTGGAGGTTACTGGGTTGTGTGTGTAGCGGTACTGGATGCAGGGGGTGGAGGTTGCTGAGTGCTGTGGGTGGAGGTTACTGGGGGCTGTGGGTATAGGTTGCTGGGGGCTGTGGGTGGATGTTGCTGAGTGCTGTGGGTGGAGGTCACTGAGTGCCGTGGGTGGAGGTCGCTGGGTGCTGTGGGTGGATGTTGCTGAGTGCTGTGGGTGGAGGTTACTGGGGGCTGTGGGTGGAGGTTGCTGAGTGCTGTGGGTGGAGGTCGCTGAGTGCTGTGGGTGGAGGTTGCTGGGTGCTGTGGGTGGAGGTTGCTGAGTGCTTGGGTGGAGGTCCCTGGGGGCTCTGGATGGAGGTCCCTGGGGGCTGTGGGTGGATGTTGCTGAGTGCTGTGGGTGGATGTTGCTGAGTGCTGTGGGTGGAGGTTGCTGAGTGCTGTGGGTGGATGTTGCTGAGTGCTGTAGATGAATGTTGCTGGGTGCTGTGGGTGGATGTTGCTGAGTGCTGTGGGTGGATGTTGCTGGGTGCTGTGGGTGGATGTTGCTGGTGCTGTGGGTGGATGTTGCTGGGTGCTGTGGGTGGATGTTGCTGGGTGCTGTGGGTGGATGTTGCTGAGTGCTGTGGATGGATGTTGCTGGGTGCTGTGGGTGGATGTTGCTGAGTGCTGTGGGTGGAGGTTGCTGAGTGCTGTGGGTGGATGTTGATGAGTGCTGTGGATGGAGGTCGCTGGGTGCTGTGGGTGGAGGTCGCTGGGTGCTGTGGGTGGATGTTGCTGAGTGCTGTGGGTGGATGTTGCTGAGTGCTGTGGATGGATGTTGCTGGGTG
Source organism: Anguilla japonica (assembly GCA_025169545.1). Classification (NCBI taxonomy): domain Eukaryota; kingdom Metazoa; phylum Chordata; class Actinopteri; order Anguilliformes; family Anguillidae; genus Anguilla; species Anguilla japonica. The sequence continues at coordinate 27,326,961 of CM045899.1, read as the reverse complement.
CTGTGGGTGGATGTTGATGAGTGCTGTGGGTGGAGGTTGCTGGGTGCCGGCGTGATTGACCCTGTGCGGTTCTTCTCTCCTAGGGGGAGGACGGAGAGGCAGGGAGCCCAGGACAGGTCGGAGAGGCCGGCCCTCCGGTGAGCTGACGTCTCTCTCTCCTCATCCTCAGTCTTCATCGTGGGGTCCACTCCGTCGGGCGACTGAATCTCACCGCCGGTCTCCTGTGTTTTTAGGGTGAGAAAGGAGAGCTGGGTGAGAAGGGTGACTCGGGACCCCCAGGAGCAGCTGGGCCCCCGGGTGCTAAGGGCCCCGCTGGGGAGGACGGTGCTAAAGGCAACCCTGTGAGTGACAGCTGGAGATCCGCATCCTCTGCTTCTTTCTCTCTCCCTCCTATTCCATTCAATTCTATTTTCTCTTTCCCTCCCTCCCTCTTATTCAGTTCAGTTCTATTTTCTCTCTCCATCTCTCCCTCCCATTCAGCTCAGTTATATTTTTTCTCTCTCTCTCCCTTTTCTCTCTTCTCTCCTTTATACTCCTCCCCTTCTTTTATCCATTTCTGTCCTTTTCTCCTTCCCTCCTTCTCTCTTACCCCTGTTCTCTCACTGTGTATGTGACTCTGACACACAGTGCAGTTCCCAGAGAATAAGCAAACATTGAGCTTTCCATGCATAAATTATGGAGCATGAGGACTTGTGTGTGTGTGTGTACTTATGCTTGCAGGATGTCTATGTGTACATCTCCCTTCTAGACCTCAAAAACTTGTCTGGTAGGATCAGTTGCAAGTTCTCAAAGTCACCTTCAGCTTCAAGTCCCTTTATGCACGATGAATACAAACAGTTAAATTGAGCAGCAGAGCTACAGCAGCAGAATAATAATGCTAATTTAGTTTTTATTCATATTCCAGATGACGGGGACATTAAACACGCTGAAATGTACTGTAATCAATAAACCACAATGCAATAAAAAGCAATGCATATAATCAACAATCAACATTTCTGGCAACAGAAGGAACATAACAAGACAAGAAATACGGAGTGCTGTTTTCAGTAAAGCTGAAAAGACTGAGATCTATCACCAAGTGATTTAAACTTAATAAAGATAACAAGTTAATCTTCCACAAACATGCATACACTCACACTTACACAAGCATTTCTCTCCCTCTCTCTTTTTGTTTTTTTGTCAATCTCTCTCTCTCTCTCTCTCTCCCCCTCTCCACCACTTCGTCTCAGGGACCTATTGGGTTTCCAGGAGATCCTGGACCCCCCGGAGAGGCAGGAATAAATGTGAGTATGTTTTACACTGTGCATCTCTACACTGCATGTTTTACTCTGCACATCTCTACACAGCACTGTTTTACACTGTATATCTCTACACTGCATGGTTTTACTCTGCACATCTCTACACAGCACTGTTTTACACTGTATATCTCTACACTGCATGGTTTTACTCTGCACATCTCTACACAGCACTGTTTTACACTGTATATCTGTACAATGCACTGTTTTACACTGCACATCTGTACACTGCACTGTTTCACACTGCACATCTGTACAATGCACTGTTTTACACTGCACATCTCTACACTGCACTGTTTTACACTGTGCATCTCTACACTGCACTGTTTTACACTGTGCATCTCTACACTGCACTGTTTCACACTGCACATCTCTACACTGCACTGTTTCACACTGTGCATCTCTACACTGCACTGTTTTACACTGTGCATCTCTACACTGCACTGTTTCACACTGCACATCTCTACACTGCACTGTTTTACACTGTATATCTCTACACTGCACTGTTTTACACTGTGCATCTCTACACTGCACTGTTTCACACTGTGCATCTCTACACTGCACTGTTTCACACTGTGCATCTCTACACTGCACTGTTTCACACTGCACATCTCTACACTGCACTGTTTTACACTGTATATCTCTACACTGCACTGTTTCACACTGTGCATCTCTACACTGCACTGTTTTACACTGTGCATCTCTACACTGCACTGTTTCACACTGCACATCTCTACACTGCACTGTTTTACACTGTATATCTCTACACTGCACTGTTTTACACTGTGCATCTCTACACTGCACTGTTTCACACTGTGGCATGTCTACACTGCACTGTTTCACAGTGTGTTCATCTCTCTACATCTCTACACTGCACTGTTTCACACTGCACATCTCTACACTGCACTGTTTTACACTGTATATCTCCCTACACTGCACTGTTCACACTGTGCATCTACACACTGCATGTTTTAACACTGTGCATCTCTACACTGCACTGTTTCACACTGCAACATCTCTACAACTGGCACTGTTTTACACTGTATATCTCTACACTGCACTGTTTTACACTGTGCATCTCTACACTGCAGTGTTTTACACTGTATATCTCTACACTGCACTGTTTCACACTGTGCATCTCTACACTGCACTGTTTCACACTGTGCATCTCTACACTGCACTGTTTCACACTGCACATCTCTACACAGCACTGTTTTACACTGTGCATCTCTACACTGCACTGTTTCACACTGCACATCTCTACACTGCACTGTTTACACTGCACATCTCTACACTGCACTGTTTCACACTGCACATCTCTACAATACACTGTTTTACACTGTATATCTCTACACTGCATGGTTTTACTCTGCACATCTCTACACTGCACTGTTTCACACTGCACATCTCTACACTGCACTGTTTTACACTGTATATCTCTACACTGCACTGTTTTACTCTGCACGTCTCTACACTGCACTATTTCATACTTTCTGGTTCTTATAGGGAGTAGATGGAGGAGCAGGAGAGAAAGGAGATGCTGGCGATCCTGGAAAATCGGTAAGTGTGTTTCTATGGTGATGTGCAACACTGCAGGAAGTGCTGTGTCAGTTACCGTGGAGATAATTAATGTTCGTATCTGCTGTTCTTGGCAGGGGCCACCAGGGGCCTCAGGCGAGCCGGGCCCCCCAGGGGCCCCCGGAAGGAGGGTGAGTGTGGCCAAAGCATTAACTGCATATTTACTCCCTCACTGAACTGTAACGTAACATATCCACACTAGCAATACATAATTAGTCTCCTAGGAAAACATGCCAAGGCTTGTTATCTATAAATAAATAAAAATTACTTATTGTGGGTTTGGATTCCAACTGCGTGAACATTTCATCGCCGTCTTCCACTTTGGAGGTATTGGGGGCACCATACTTTGTCGTAGTGTTGCGTCCAACTGGAGTGGTGTTGTATCAGTTTGCCGGAAAAACTAGAATCTTTAGTGTGTTTAAAACAAAGATTTTCCCCATTAACTGACATTCAAACAGCTCATAATTCCAGCAGCTGAATTCTAAATACACTGCTAGTTTATTTAGAAAAAAGAGGTCAATCTTCTCCGTAACCTTCCTTTATCAGCTTGGATAATTTATGAAGCTAGGTAACTATTAGGGTGGTAAAATTAAACAATGGTTAGCGAACATCAGTTTCTAGCTACTGTACATGCTATGAGGAATGATACTGCTAGCAAATGTTGTTAACCATCTTATTCTGCTTTCCATGCTTAGTTTTTAAAGAAGGCAAAGCTAAAATTTCTACATATCTTAGTCAGCTAGCAGTTTAGCACTAGCTCAGTGCTTATAGGTTCTCAAATGAAATTCCTTCCTTGTTGTAATAGCTCCCTATCTAGCTACTTAGCTAGCCAACAGTATACAGATGGTGTACTTAACCGTGTACCATGGTTTTCTAAAATAAAAAAATTTCACATGCAAAAATAACGAAAAATAAGTTCACTTTCAGTTGGTAATTGTGAAGTTTTTTGCACATTTTCCATATGGTATTGTGGAAATACATTCTTTTTTTTTAGAGATTATTTAGCATTGTTAAAAAATGAAAATGGGGGTTTTAATAGTTATGAGAACTGGCGTCAGACTTCAGTCCCGAAGGCCCGCGGTGTAAGCTGCCTTTCTCTGTGCTTTAGCCCAATGGCCTCATTGAGAGGAACCATGCAGACACTGTTGCCCTGCAGGCCTCCAGTCTGACACCCCTGGTGTAAACTGGAGGTCTGTAGAAGATGCTGGACTGACGAGCTCCATTAATTTTCCAGTGGCCCAGTCAGGGGCAATATGATAGCGGTTTGAACTGTGCGATAAGTGTGAGCGAGGGGTGGTTCTTGTGATTAATCTGTTGTCTCTGCCCCCCCCCCCCCCCCCCCCCCTTGTCCCCCCCCCCCGTCCCCCAGCTCATTCTTTTTATGTCACCAACCCTCTCGCATTTAAATATGGTTTCCGTCCGATCTTGTCCAAGTTTTTTTTTATTTGCACAAAAGTAAATAGCAAAATCGGTCAAGACTACCTTGCCTGTGCTGTGTATTTACGGAAATCAGGTATCGGATGGATCAATTCATAAGTACCATGTTTTTGGTGTAATTTCGTGCAACTGCTCACAAGCAGACTATTATTGACAACACCCGATTTACGTCTACACGCAGTCTGGATTCTGACAAACGTCTGCACTGGTGATTTATCATGTGATAGCTACACGTAGATTTGATCATTAAATTCTGACAGAACCCATCTACCATTTGCGATAAGCTGGAGGGGGCATAATATATATCTAATAAATCTTTCTCTCCCTGTCCCCCCCCCCCACCCCCCCAGGGTCATCTAGGGGCTGCAGGAAAAGAAGGGAAGGCGGGTGCAAAGGGAGCAAAGGTGAGTTGGGGTGGGGGGGTGGGGGGGAGGCAGGGGTGAGGATGGAGAGGCAGTGGGTGGGTGGTGGGGGCAGAGGGTGTTGGGATGGAGAGGCAGTTGGGGGGGGGGGACGGAGGTGAGGATGGAGAGGGAGTTGGGGTGGGGGGGTGGGGGTGGGGGGGGGGGTGGGGTGGGGCAGGGGTGAGGATGGAGAGGGAGTTGGGGTGGGGGGGGGAGGTGATGATAGGGAGGGAGTTGGGGTGGGGGGGCAGGGGTGAGGATGGAGAGGCAGTTGGGGTGGGGGGGACGGAGGTGAGGATGGAGAGGGAGTTGGGGGTGGGGGGGGGGGCGGGGAGGGGTGAGGATGGAGAGGGGAGTTGGGGTGGGGGGGGGTGAGGATGGGGGAGTTGGGGTGGGGGGGGAGGTGGGGAGGGCAGGGGGGTGTGGGGGGGGACGGATGGAGGATGGAGAGGGAGTTGGGGTGGGGGGGTGGGGCTTGGGGCAGGGGTGAGGATGGAGAGGGAGTTGGGGTGGGGGGGACGGAGGTGAGGATGGAGAGGGAGTTGTGAGGATCCAAGAGGTAGGGTCCTGCCGCTCATCCTGTCCTTCCCTCTCCTCGGCTGCAGGGGGCGTCGGGCACAGAGGGGCTGATGGGGAAGACCGGGCCAGTGGGACCCCAGGGGCAGCCCGGCAAGGCCGGTCCCCAGGGACTGCGTGGAATTCCTGGACCTGCGGTGAGTCTCTCTCTCTCTCTCGCATACACACACACACACACACACACACACACACATTTCGCTTAATTGCAAGTTTAGGAGAAATGTTGATTGAATACAGGCGTGTGTTATTCTCAGACCACCTGAGTTCCTCTGTCTCCGTGTCATTCTCAGGGAGAACAAGGCTTGAACGGCCCCCCTGGGCAGACTGGACCTCCGGGACCCATGGTGAGCCCCCCCCCCCACCCCCCCCCCCCACCCCATCCCCCCCCAGCCCCCATCTCTCAAAACTAGTGATGGAAGAGTAGAACCCCACAGTGCGTGTAGCCACTACAATGAGCTGCCAGTCACTGACTTGCCTGAACAAATCAAAAGGCCAGCCTCTCTGTAGCGACACACAACGATTGGCTGAAACCAGTGAGTCATCGACATCATATTGTAACTCCACCCGTTTTTTGTCCGCATGTCATCATTACGAAAAACGCACAGGCGCACATTATCCTGGCTAACTGCTCCTAGCCTCCTCCCAGACACGGGCTCTCGGGGCGCATGGACATAGTCAGACCACACAGAACAGGGAGGACTTTTAACTGGTTTGGGACTGGCGATTGGTCAGCGGGAGCATGTGACCCTCCGGTCGTCCTGTTTGACCTCTGTGTGACCCTTGCAGGGACCTCCGGGTCTGCCGGGGCTGAAAGGGGACCCCGGGCGGAAGGGAGACAAGGTCAGTCTCACCTTTACCTCAGACCCCTTTAACCACCGCTGCCTTTACCTTTACACTGCACGCATGCCTTAGAAATGTGTAACTCTCTCTCTCCTCTCTCTCTCTCTCCCTCCCTCTCTCTCCCTCCCTCCCTCCCTCTCTCTCTCCCTCCCTCCCTCTCTCTCTCTCCCTCCCCTTCCCTCCCTCCCTCCCTCTCTCTCTCTCTCCCCTTCCCTCCCTCCCTCTCTCTCTCTCTCCTCCTCTCTCTCCCTCCCTCCCTCCCTCCCTCTCTCTCTCTCCCTCCCTCCCTCCCTCTCTCTCTCCCTCCCTCCCTCTCTCTCTCTCTCTCCCCTTCCCTCCCTCCCTCCCTCTCTCTCTCTCTCGCTCCCTTCCCTCCCTCCCTCTCCTCTCTCTCTCTCTCTCTCTCTCTCTCTCTCTCTCTCTCCTCCCTCCCTCCCTCTCTCTCTCTCTCCCTCTCTCTCTCCCTCTCTCTCTCTCTCTCCTTCCCCCCCTGCCTCCCTCTCTCTTTCTCTCTCCAGGGTCATGGTGGTTTGATTGGTCTGATCGGCCCCCCGGGGGAGATGGGTGAGAAGGGTGACAGGGGCCTGCCAGGGAACCAGGGCCTGCAGGGGCCCAAGGGCGATGAGGTAGGAGCACTTCCACACTGTACTGAACGCATTACACGCAGTACAATACACTGCATTAGACTACATTACACTAGACATTACACTCCACACATACACTACATTACACTAGACATGACACTCCACACATACACTCCATTACACTGCATTATACTGGACATCATACATTACATTACACTAGACATTACACTCCACACATACACTCCATTACACTGCATTATACTGGACATCATACATTACATTACACTAGACATTACACTCCACACATACACTCCATTACACTGCATTATACTGGACATCATACATTACATTACACTAGACGTTACACTCAACACACACACTACATTACACTAGACATTACACTCCACACATACCTTACATTACACTGGACACTACACTGCACACATACACCAAATTACACTGCATTATACTGGACATCATACACTACATTACACTAGGCATTACACTCCACTCTGCATGCTACAGTCTACACTAGAGACTCAGTACCCTCTATACCAGCGCTACTGAACTCAACAAGGTCCTGCGAGCTGTAGTGTCTGCAGGTATTTGGTGCACCCGTGCAGCACACCACCTAACTTCATTAATGAGCTTACTTCCTGAACCAAGGAGGTGAAATAATGGAGTAGCCCTGCTCTATATGCTATACTCTCGATCACACACTGTATATGCACACACTTTCTCTTATACACACACACACACACACACAGATGTGTAGGTGGCAGTGTAGTATAATGGGTAAGGAACTGGTCTTGTAACCTGATTCCCAGGTAGGACACTGCTGTTGTACCCTTGAGCAAAGTACTTAACCTGCATTGTTTCAGTATATATCCAGCTGTATAAATGGATGCTATGTAAAAGTTGTGTAAGTTGCTCTGGATAAGAGCGTCTGATAAATGCCTGTATTGTAATGTATGTCTCTTGTCTCTTGTGTTTCAGGGTTTAACTGGTCCTGCTGGTCCCAATGGCCCTCCTGGACCTCCAGGTCTATCTGTGAGTGTTCTGAGTGTTACCCTTTCCACATCCAAACCCTACCCTCTCCATCCAAACCTCCACCTTCCCCTACCCGTCTACATTCATCCCCATTTCCACCCACCGCCCTCATCCACACTCATCCACATCTCCACCTCAAATCATTCCCACCTCCACCCTACCCTCCGCCAGCTCCACCCAAACCTCTCCACCTCCCCCCATCTCCAATCATCCCCAACTCCACCTCCAATCATCCCCACCTCCACCCTACCCTCCCCCAGCTCCATCAAACCCTCTACACCTTCCCCTCATCTCCACTCATCCACATCTCCACCTCCAATCATCCCCACCTCCACCCTACCCTACTCACCTTTCCCATATATACTCATCCTCATCTCTACCCTACCCTCCACCCACTTCCAGCCAACCCTCTCCCCCTTCCCCAGTTTGTGCCAGCTGTTTCAGATTTCTGTATTAGTTACACCATTAAAAGTGCGAAAATTTGAATATAGTCCTAAATGATGAGAAGACAAGCGCGTTTTTTAATTGTCCTCTTCCCCTCTCTCCCTCCTTCTCTTCTTTCTGTCTCAGGGTATGGTTGGCCAGAAAGGATCAAAAGGGAATCAGGTGGGTGGAGTCTGCTTTCTGTATGCACTGGGTGTGCACAGTGGGGTTTGAGTAGATGTGCATGACTGAGTGAAGTTTGTGTGGATGTGCTTGACTGCTGTTTGTGTAGATGTGGGTGACTGAGTGATGTTTGTGTAGATGTGTGTGCCTGAGTGAGATTTGTGTAGATGTGAGATAGATGTAGATGATTAGGTGAGGTTTGTATCGATGTGGGTGATTAGGTGAGGTCTGTGTAGATGTGGGTTACAGATGTTTGTGTAGATGTGCGTAACTGAGTGATGTTCGTCTAAATGTCTGTTACCGAGTGAGGTTTGTGTGGATGTGAGTACCTGATTTAGGTTGTATATGTGAGTACCTGATTGAGAGCATTTTGCTCTTTTCTGAAGGGGCCCATTGGTCCACGAGGAGATACAGGACCTGCTGGCCCCCCAGGACCTCCGGTGAGTCTCCCAATGCCACTGCTGTTTCTCTCTCTCTCTCCCTCTCTTTCTCTCTCTCTCTCTCTCTCTCTCCCTTTCTCTCTCTCCCTGTATCTCTCATACTCTCTCTCTCTCTCTCTCCCCCTCTCTCTCTCTCTCTCTGTTTGCATTCCCTCATGTCTCTTTTCTTCCCTCTCTCCGGGCCGCAGGGTCCCCCCGCCTCGGGGATCGATCCGCTCCCTCTGCCGCAGGGGCGGAGGAAAAGGCGAAGGCACTCTCAGGTGGACGGAGCTGGCATGGTGGAGGACCAGGAGGAGGAGGGGAGGAGGAGGAGGAGGAGGAGGAGGAATATGTGCAGGGAGACCAGGCTCTGGAAGATCCCGAGGGGATGGAGGAGGTGTTCGCCTCCCTCACCTCCATGAAGACGGAGGTGGAGATCATGAGGAAGCCCGTGGGCACCTACGAGAGCCCCGCCCGCACCTGCAAGGAGCTCTTCATGTGCCATCCGGACTACAAAGACGGTCAGAGAGAGAGCGGTCGATCTCACCATAGAGTGCATAATGACACACAGATTCACTGGCCCTCAAACTGAAATCATGGTGCAAGTCTTCCATCAATCCTACAATTTTGGGTTTTCTTTGGTCAGGCTGGTTTGTTCTACTGCACAGGTTCAGCAACTCAGGCAGTGAAACTATAGCAACAGGAGACACCTGTGAATGTTTTTTTTTTTTTTTTCTAGCGAGAAGCGTACGCATTTTTAAACATTAACTTACGTTATGGTAATTGACCTCACCTTGCTCAAGGGTACCATGACAACACCCCAGAATGGGAATTGACCCAATCCCCTTTAAGTTGTAAGCCCGGTGGCTAAGCCATTATGCCGCAGGACCTAGCTGGCAAGTTCCTGTCAATCTAAAGGCGTTTCATTGACAGTTTATGGGTGTCACTCTTTTTCTTCTTTACGTCAAAACCCAGCATAAGTGGCAAGTATACCGGTCACACTGGCTTCCTAAGTTATATGGAATTTCTGCTGCGCGTTGCTTGGCAATGGCCGCAGAAAGCTAATGTTGCCAAGCAACATATAATACGATTCTCGCTAAAAGTATAAGGATTGATGGAGACTTTACCTTATGTGGGTTGTGATGGAAGGGGCCATAAAAGGTGAATGGGAAATATAAAAAGATTGCAGTCTTGTTTAATTTATGTCTTTGATATTTCCCTCGACGTAATACCATATATATCACCATAGACCACTGCATGACTATCAATACCAAAGATATTTACATACTACCATAGATATCCCCATACCTACATGCACCCCCAACTTTATAATAAACATACTGTAGAAGCAAACAACACTTTACCCAGATATTCTTTATTATGACTTCAGTTCATATCCTCTCTCAGACACTGAATAATCACCAAAACTGCTGAACATTGGACAGTCCTTATCTCCTTGACAACCTCAGCATCAGCATACGCTCCCTCAAAACTGTCTTTGATATGCATTACAGTGTCAGTATATAAATTACATGTACGCCCACAGACATTTTATACAACAAATGTCTTCTTAGATATTTGCATATCGTCATTGATGTGAGAGTGAGAGTGTTATCGTGTTTGTGATGTGTCATCATGCAGGCGAGTACTGGATCGACCCAAACCAGGGCTGCCACAGGGACTCTTTCAAGGTGTTCTGCAACTTCACAGCTGAAGGCGATACCTGCCTCTTCCCTGACAAAAAGATAGAATCAGTGAGTCATCACTTACACACCTGGACATAGCAGCCCCACTGATCACCTCTTACACACCTGAACACGTCTGTCCCACTGATCACCTGTTACACACCCGAACACATCAGTCCCACTGATCACCTGTTACACACCTGAACACATCAGTCCCACTGATCACCTGTTACACACCCGAACACATCAGTCCCACTGATCACCTGTTACACACCTGAACACATCAGTCACTGATCACCTATTACACACCTGAACACATAAGTCCCACTGATCACCTATTACACACCTGAACACAAGTCCCACTGAACACCTGTTACACACCTGAACACAAGTCCCACTGATCACCTGTTACACACCTGAACACAAGTCCCACTGAACACCTGTTACACACCTGAACACATCAGTCCCACTGATCACCTGTTACACACCTGAACACATCAGTCCCACTGATCACCTATTACACACCTGAACACATCAGTCCCACTGATCACCTGTTACACACCTGAACACATCAGTCCCACTGATCACCTGTTACACACCTGAACACATCAGTCCTACAGATCACCTGTTACACACCTGAACACATCAGTCCTACTGATCACCTGTTACACACCTGAACACATCAGTCCTACTGATCACCTGTTACACACCTGAACACATCAGTCCTACTGATCACCTGTTACACACCTGAACATCAGTCCTACTGATCACCTGTTACACACCTGAACACATCAGTCCCACTGATCACCTGTTACACACCTGAACACATCAGTCCTACTGATCACCTGTTACACACCTGAACACATCAGTCCTACTGATCACCTGTTACACACCTGAACACATCAGTCCTACATATCACCTATTACACACCTGAACACATCAGTGCCACTGATCACCTATTACACACCTGAACACATCAGTGCCACTGATCACCTGTTACACACCTGAACACATCAGTACCACTGATCAGCTATTACACACCTGAACACATGAGTCCCACTGATCACCTGTTACACACCTGAACACATCAGTCCCACTGATCACCTATTGCACACCTGAAAACCTCACCTGGACACTTCCTCCTGATAGTGTGTGCAGAGGTACCATGCGTTCTCTCTCTCTACAATACAGGTGAAGCTGGCTGCCTGGAACCGGGAGAAGCCAGGCACCTGGTTCAGCAAGTTCCGCAAAGGCAAACAGGTAGAATATATCAGCGCACGCTGCAAATGTACACAAGCATAACAGAATCCCTTTTCCCTGTACTGCACTTGTGCATCCGTCAGTGGAGGGTCTGGGTTTTCAACAGGGATCCCTGGGGGAATGGAATGACTATATGAAGATTTGGGAAAATGCTTCAAAAATATAATGATTTTGAACTTATGATGGGGGTGCCTTGGATACCGTAGAGCCTGGGTGGGGGTCCCTGGATCTGAAAAGATTGATAAATTAAGGTTATGTAAATTAGGTCAGGGTTGCATTGTGATAAAAATGTTCATTAAGTCAGGGTTGCATTGTGGTAAAAGTGTGCATTAGGGTTGGGGTTGCATTGGGCTAGAAGTGTGCATTAGGTCAATGGTTGCATTGTGCTAGCAATGTGCATTAAGTCAGGGTTGCATTAGGCTAGAAGTGTGCATTAGGGTCAGGGTTGCATTGTGATAAAAATGTTCATTAAGTCAGGGTTGCATTGTGGTAAAGTGTGCATTAGGGTCAGGGTTGCATTGTGCTAGAAATGTGCATTTGGGTCAGAGTTGCGCTGTGGTAGAAGTGTGCATTAGGGTCAGGGTTGCATTGTGCTATAAATGTGCATTAGGGTCAGAGTTGCATTGTGGTGAAAGTGTGCATTAGGGTCAGGGTTGCATTGTGGTAGAAGTGTGCATTAAGTCAGGGTTGCATTGTGTTATAAATGTGCATTAGGGTCAGGGTTGCATTGGGCTAGAAGTGTGCATTAGGGTCAGGGTTGCATTGTGGTGAAAGCTGAGGCTCTAAGCTGAGTCTCTCTCCCTCCTCCCGGCGCAGTTCTCCTACGTCGACGCGGACGGGAAGCCCGTGCCGGTGGTGCAGCTGACCTTCCTCAAGCTCCTGAGCGCCATGGGGAAGCAGACCTTCGCCTACTCCTGCCAGAACTCCGCGGGCTGGTACGACAGCGCCACCCGCAGCCACCAGCGCGCCCTGCGCCTGCGGGGCAGCAACGACGAGGAGCTGTCGCAGGCCAAGACCCCCTTTTTACAGGCGCTGTACGACGGCTGCCAGGTCAGTCCCCCCCGTGCCCCCCGTCCCCCCCCCACAACCCGAAACACAGGTCCTCTGTAATGCAGGGTTTAAAATCTTACAATGAGCGTATCTGACCGACCTGGGTCAAATACGTATTTGTTTTGGATTCAAATGCCTTCCTTACGCCTTACTGATCTTGTCTGGTGTACTGGAACCAATGAAGTACTCTCAAAAAGTGCAAACCCCCACCTTCTGGTCACATTGGCAGGCTCAGTTCCACCAGGCAAGATCAACAGAGCGCAGAAAAGCATTTGAATCCAAAACAAATGCGTATTTGACCCAGGTCTGGTGTGTATTTCCCCATCACTTTAAGTTTAAAAATCAAAACAAGTTATGAACAACCTCTATAAGAACTACAATATTAGAAGTCACCGATAAACCTGTTGCCCCCCCCCCGCCCCCGAAATTGTGGTTGTCAGGTGTAGTTGGATGGAAAATCTGGTGGATAGGCAGACTGGCACAGGTAGATAGGCAATCGCGTAGACTGGTTGGCAGGGCAGGGAGATGGTTCAACTGGCGCTGACTGGAATGTGTGACCCAGTTCTGACCCAGTTCTGACCCGGGTTTTGCGCGTCTCCACAGTCTCGGAAGGGCCAGGAGCGGACGGTGCTGGAGGTGGACTCCCCCAGAGCAGATGTGCTCCCCATCGTAGACGTGGCCGTCGCAGACTTCGGAAGCAGCAACCAGAAATTTGGCTTCCAGGTCGGCCCCGTCTGTTTCAATGGTTAACGTCCAGCAGGGAAACATCTGCACGAAACAAAAACAAAAAAAAAATGACTCATCATTTTGCCACAAGAAATATTTATATGTATTTTTTGAATCTGTGGTGGGTTTGTGGTATTTTTATTGACTTTTTGAACATCCAATGGGAGGCAAGGTCCCATGACAAATTGAACTGCGGTCATTGGAGGATGCCAGCCAGAAAGAAGAGGAACATTTTGCAAAGGGAAATATTCAGACAGACACATTTCACATCTGCTTAGCGCCATGTTTTAATTACTTCCATTCTCCCTGTTCGCACACAGTTTATTGTGTAAAATACATTAGAATAAACACGGACAAATCCAATCAGACGCTGGTTGCCACTCCCAGCTGTGGGAGGAGTCAGTGTGTCACCAGTGGGAGGAGTCACTGTCACCAGTGGGAGGAGCCAATGTGCCATCAGTGGGAGGAGTCACAGTCACCAGTGGGTGGAGTCAGAGTGTCAACTGTGGGAGGAGTCAGTACCAGTTACGGGAAGCATCTCTCACCTGTAGGAGAAGGATTGTTTGCTATTGTGGGAGATGACCAGAGTGCCTTTTCACGCTTTGACCGCAACTTCCCAAAAACCGGACAGAGCAGGAAGGGTTCAGTCAGGAGCCCACAGATTCCTTTAGGTGCTTTACATGTTGCTGCTGCAAGTTCCCTCGTGCAGACCACCCTTCTCGGAATACATTTTCTCATACCTTAAATCATGCCAAGTTCGGAAATTGGTAGTTTTTTTTGTGGAACATTTAAAACAAATTAATTTTACAGAATAGGAGTTTGTTCTTAGAGTTATTCTACTTTATCAAGTGTACCAAAATACTAAGAGGGAAGAGCATTGATTTTTTTTTAACCAAATATGGGCCCCCCAGTATTTTATGAAAATATAACAGTTTTGTTTGCAGAGTGCATTAAATATATTTATTCTGTTACCTCATAATATTGGTCCTCTTGAACATTATCTTTAAGTGTGTTTTCTTTGACAGAAACATAAGGCAATGCATTGCACAGTAATTAAGGATATTGTGGCATACAGTTTGTGATTGCTCTGTGGTCCTTTCAACATTCCATGTCATGTGATCTGCTCTTGAGAGAAATTAGGCCCTTTTTAACCCCTCCCCGTCAGCTCGTTGTGGGGTGTGGCCAGTCAGTTGCCTGTGTCGTCATGGTGACGCCGTACGGGCCAAAGGTGGGGGCCTCCTCTAGAGTCCCCTTTTTTAGTCTCTGGCTCCCGTTTTCAAAAAGAGCAACCTTTTCTCCGGAGTGCCAGATCTTATTCCAGGATCAAGTTGTACTGTACTCTAACCTTGTGTGTGTTTTTGTCGTCATTTTTTTGTTTTGTACTTTTGCGTGCGTCTTTACTCAGTGATGGTGCTAAGAAAAACATTCTCAAATTTTTTGTTTCATTTACATTTTTTTTTTTTTGTATCTGTTTGGGGGAGACAAGATGGGGCAGGAGGGGCAGTGCTGTGGAAATGGTGCATACCACCCCAGGTAATGCTGGGAAGCAAACTATCAGATTTTAAAAGAGTAGGTTTTTTTTACACTACATACACACTAAGATCACTACCATTTAATACATGACTGTACAATCACTATGTGACAGGCTATAACCACTATTATGCGCAGGATAGGCTATAACCACTATTAAACGTGTGATAGGCTCTAATCACTATTGCAGAAAGGCTATAATACATTTTGCACATATGACAGGTTATAATCACTATTGCACATATGACAGGTTATAATCAGAAATTACGGTTTTGGCCGATTCTTTCCACCCTTCCCTCCCACCTGCCGCTGTCCTCTCCACCCAAGTGTACAGAGTAAGTTTTACTAATTTTATATACTGTACAGTTATTCTTTAAGAACAAGTAAACATATTTCTTGCCTGAATGGAAAAAAAATGTATTTGTGAAAAGTGAAGATTGAATGAAATAAAATATTCTTGAATAAAGTACACATCTACTCAAGTCTTATTCTTGGGAGTTTTCCTTAAGTTGGAAGAGGAGGCAGCCCTCAGTCTTAATCTCCCAGAAGTCCATGTAGACAAACCTCATTGACTTCCTTCTTACAAAGCCCACGTGTTGCTGCTGTAGTCATCTTCAACACGCTCACCCTATTCCTGGCTGAATCTCAGTCTCCATCTCTCCTGTCGTATTGACTGTCTGTGTGTTTCTGTTTTGGCAGCCGTGGCTTTTTGTCCCTCTCCCTCTCTTGCTCCACCTTTCCCTCTCTCCCTCCCTCTCTCTCTCTCTCTTTCACCCCCCCCCCTCCCTCTCTCTCACTCTGTGATCTTCCTCCTCTTCCTGTGCAATAGGTAGAGGATTACTTCAAAAGAAGCTTTTTTGATGCAATATCACACACTGCTTGCTGAGGAGCTTGCCTGTTGCTTACAGTACCTGCTTGCCTACGTCTTGATGTGTGTGTGTGTGTGTGTGTGTGTGTGAGACAGTATGTGTGAGAGTGTGTTATTATTACACTAGCAGGGTATATACCTGTAAGCTGTGCCCAATGTTGAATGGAGCTTTAAGACAGGCATTATATTTTCCACCCAGACATAACATATACACCTGTAGATTTGCGATGTATCTTTGAGCCTGATATAATATTTACACCTGCTGTACCACCTGCACATACTTCCCTTCTGTTATGCCTTGAGTGGGTGATGACAAGGTTCTGACATGAAGTTAACTTGCTAATTTAACACTCCAGAGCACAGCTGCTTTTTGAACAGCACAGACAATTCAACAGGAATGTAACTGAATATGTATCATTTAACATAATGAAAACCACAACTTGGTGATAAACTTTGCAATTTGTGGAAGAGCTTTTATAATTTAGAACTATAATAGCTGTGTGTGTGTGTGCACACCACTCTTCACATCCCCACATCAGTTGCATTACTGTTTGTGAATGAGGAAAATCCATTTTTAAATACCAAATCATGTATAACATTTTTTCAGCATACCATTGGAAGCTATTTTTTGATGTAGTGCTTTGATTTGACTTGAAGTGCAGCATCTGCAAGTGAAAATCTTTAGAGGATCATTTTCAGTGGTTGGAAACCACATCACAAATAACAGTAGGAATGTTTTGCATACCAGCTGGTAAATAAATTAAACGGGCATGCTCAAAAATTTTGTTTGGTGCCAAATCAGAAAAGGGGAAAATGAACCCGCGATGGCCTTTTTCTGCGCTGTGCGCATCTCTGTGCACGTTTGTCAGTACATGTCTACGCATGAGTGGTATGCGTGTGTACGGCACATGCGTGTATGTGAGCTTGTACTGTATGTAAGAGCATATTTACTTTAATAATTCCAAAAAACTTTGAAAGGTACCTCTCAGCTGGCACACACAAAGCTCCCCAATACTTTTACTTACAGATGCACACACACACACACACACGCACACACTTGCATACATACACATATATACTGTACATAGCCGTGTAAGAGCACACAATCGAAATGCAAACACACTCGGTCAGGCACACTGCAGACAGTTGCACTCGCACATACATGCACACGTGCACACGTGCACGTGCACAGGCACAGTGGGGGCACGCATGCTTCATCCATCATTTGGACATCAAAAGGCTTTTTCTGGGAAAGTCCCAGGGTGCACCTCGAGAGATGAAAGCTCAGTGATCGTGGCAGTTACGAGAACAGCAGGGCTTTGGTATTATGCTGCTTTACAGTGCTTATAACTGAGCAGAGCTTCAGTACTATTCAGCTTTACAGTGCTTATAACTGAGCAGAGCTTCAGTACTATTCAGCTTTACAGTATTAATAACTGAGCAGAGCTTCAGTATTATTCAGCTTTACAGTATTAATAACTGAGCAGAGCTTCAGTACTATTCGGCTTTACAGTATTAATAACTGAGCAGGGCTTCAGTATTATTCAGCTTTACAGTATTAATAACTGAGCAGGGCTTCAGTACTATTCAGCTTTACAGTATTAATAACTGAGCAGAGCTTCAGTATTATTCAGCTTTACAGTGCTTATAACTGAGCAGAGCTTCAGTACTATTCAGCTTTACAGTATTAATAACTGAGCAGAGCTTCAGTATTATTCAGCTTTACAGTGCTTATAACTGAGCAGAGCTTCAGTATTATTCAGCTTTACAGTATTAATAACTGAGCAGGGCTTCAGTATTATTCAGCTTTACAGTATTAATAACTGAGCAGGGCTTCAGTATTATTCAGCTTTACAGTATTAATAACTGAGCAGGGCTTCAGTATTATTCAGCTTTACAGTATTAATAACTGAGCAGAGCTTCAGTACTATTCAGCTTTACAGTATTAATAACTGAGCAGGGCTTTGGAGTAATTCAGCTTTACAGTATTAATAACTGAGCAGAGCTTCAGTATTATTCAGCTTTACAGTATTAATAACTGAGCAGAGCTTCAGTATTATTCAGCTTTACAGTATTAATAACTGAGCAGGGCTTTGGAGTAATTCAGCTTTACAGTATTAATAACTGAGCAGAGCTTCAGTATTATTCAGCTTTACAGTATTAATAACTGAGCAGAGCTTCAGTATTATTCAGCTTTACAGTATTAATAACTGAGCAGGGCTTTGGAGTTATAGAGTTTGTGTTGTTTAAAAAAACCCAGCAGGGCTTTAGTTTTATTACACTTTTCAGGGTTTTTAATGCTGAACTCTTGAATTTCAGCATCACAGCGTGTCTGTGTAATTGCCGTGGGATCTCGTGTATTTGTGGAATGGAGGGGTTCTTTTAAACATTTTTTTTTCAACAGCTGCTCATTAACACAAACCAACTGCCAGCCCAACGCACCCCTCCTTCTGTGTCCCTCCATGTGCCTGTCTGTCTCCCTGTCCCTCTGTACCTCCCTATCCCTCTGCACCTCCCTGTCCCTCTGTACCTCCCTATCCGTCTTCACCACCCTATACCTCTGCACCTCCCTGTCCCTCTGTATCTCCCTATCCGTCTTCACCACCCTATACCTCTGCACCTCCCTGTCCCTCTGTACCTCCCTATCCCTCTGCACCTCCCTGTCCCTCTGTACCTCCCTATCCGTCTTCACCACCCTACACCTTTGCACATCCCTGTCGCTCTGTACCTCCCTATCCCTCTGCTCCTCTGCACCTCCCTGTCCCTCTGTCCCTCTGCACCTCCCCGCCCCTCTGTCCCTGTGCACCTCCCTGTCCCTTTTTGCTTACCTGTGCCCCCCCCCCCCCCCCCCCCCCCCCCCATACCTTCATGTCCCTGTCTCTTTGCCTCCCCGTCCATCTCTGCTTGCCGCTGCACTATTTCCCCATAGCGCTGTGCTAGATGCGGACAGGTCACCAGCCGTCCCCCGTGAGTGACAGGTCCCTTTTCGTAGCAGCGCTAACTGTCCTGTCGCGCCGTGAAAAAGTGAAAAAGACACACCTGTCAGTTTAACCCTTTAAGGATCACAAATATGCGATTAGAATGTTCTCAGCCGAACATTCTGATGCTTGCGTGACAATCACTACTGGCAACTGAAATACTGACCCACCTTGCAAAGGACAAATCAGTCTCAAAATTGAGGGGGATGGGGCAGAGGTGAGGGAAGGAGACAGAGAAGGAGAGAGAGAGAACGAAATAGAGAGAAAGGGAAAGGTGGGTGGTTTTGTGCGGTTCTTTTGATTTATGAGATGTTTGTCTGCACTCAGGGGTTTGTCTAGTCACAAGGTTAGACTGTTTCAATAATGCCAGCAGAGCCAAAAAATCAGACAATAACTCCTCAGAAATGCTGAGTCTGTCCTGAACCTCATACTGACCCACACTCGTGTGCACACACACACACACACACACACACGCACACACTCTCTCTCTCTCTTTCTCTCTCTCTCCAGCAGGCACACACACACACACAGGCACTCTTTCTCTCTCTCAAACAGGCACACACACACACACACACTCTCTCTCTCTCTTTTCTCTTTCTCTCTCTCTCCAGCAGGCGCACACACACACACACACACACAGGCACTCTTTCTCTCTCTCAAACAGGCACACACACACACACACACACACACACACACACCATATTATGCTACCACAGTGTCTCTTTTCTGCTGGTAGTCAGCAGTGTGGAGTATGCAGCGGAAACGGAGTAAAGGACAGTGTGGAGAATTTAAATTGAGTTGAGTAGAGGGCTGTGTGAAATATTTAAATCTGCACTGCCTAGGCTCAACCTGCTATTCATTGAGCAATGTATTTTTATTTTATTTTATTTTATTACTGATCATTATTACCTGTGGCTGAAGTCCAATAAAGCAGAGAATAATTGGTCATTGAGTCAAAGAGCTGTAGTCGTTACCCATTATGAGCCAACAATAGACGTTCCTATTATAGTTTTTAAGGTGATCATTCTCGTGTCCTTATCCCACCAAGTCATTCTGAGCTCAACTCGTAAAACTCGCCTGAGAGAATTCTCTTACAGAAAGATCCTTATAGCCTGTCTGCACATTTTCCTCCGACCTCCAGCAAAAAAAATAAAAATAAACTCCTCCTCTGTCAGCGATACTCCCGCGCATGTTAATGAGCTCCTGCGCGTGTTAATGAGCTCCCGCGCGTGTTAATGAGCTCCCGTGCAAGCTAATGAGAATCAGTGCGTGTTAACGACCTGCTAAACTCGCTCTCTCAGAAAAAAAAAAAATAAAAAAATCGGCCCACCTCCACGTGCACACGAGCGAACGGCTTCTTTTATTTGTGTTTCTTTTTTTTTCCGTTACATTCTCCGAATCAAACAGCCAGGCAGACCACTGAAAGCGGCGGCGTTCCGTTCATTTGCTTCTGATGTCTCAAGGCCTGCGAGGGCCTGTTTATTATTTCATGAGCAGCAGAAAGCTTTTCCCGTATTATAGATATTTAGAGGTTTTCTTGGGGAGGCCTGTGGTCCTGGAAATGCCACCCTTCACCAATCCCCAAGAAATACTGCTGCAATGAGCTCCTCTGTTCAGACCCAGCCCCCCCCCCCCCAAAAAATAAATAAATAAATAAAAGAACCCCTTAAAACATCCCCACATCTCTCTCTCTCTCTCTTTTTATCCCCCTCCCTGGCATTTCACACCAATCATTTCATTCCTTCCATTATTCAATACTGTTCAAACAAGACCATAAAAAGCGTATATATAAAGCTCAGTATATTACCTAGCAGTGTAGAGAAATCCTTGGCTTTGTTCACTGTATTATTTTTCGAGGAACGGTTTCGGTGAGCGGGAGAGAGTGAAAGAAATATCATGAGGATATATTTACAGTGCTTTGGAAAAAGTGTTTTCCCTCTTTCCTCCATTATTGCATATTTGTCGTCACACTGCATAATTTAAGATCTTTACACAAAATGTAATATTAGACCAAGGCAACCTTAGTAAATTAGAAGCACATTTAAAAAAAAATGTATATTTCATTTATTGAATGACGAAAATTGTCAAAACACCCATATCATCCAAGCGAAAGGTAATTGCCCTCTTAGTACACTCAATCAATCAATTAACAAAATTTTATTGACAATTAGATTCAGCTGATTGAACACAGCCAGCTCGGTTGAGTCTAAAGCACACTCATATTGAACCTTACCATCTAAGTGAACCTTACACTTCATCCTACAGCAGTGGTCTCAAACTCGTTGCCACGGAGGGCCGTGTGTATGCAGGTTTCCATTCCAACCAATTAATGCTGCCTTAATTGAGTCCAATTACTCATTCCGCCATATGCATTTACCTGCATTGAAGCACAGAATATAAGCAAGTTTTCATTTAGGCAATGCGGGTCACCATAGACGTCGGGTCACCGTTATGTGCAAACCTGCATCCCTGATTCAGCAAATAATTGGACTAATTATATAATCAAGATCTGAGGCTGGAATAAAACCCAAGCATACGCACGGCCCTCCATGGCACTGAGTTTGAGACCACTGTCCTACAGCAAGACAGCGATCCCAGACATAAAGCAACAAATGCGTTTTTCAAAGCCAGAAACAACTGGCACCAGAAACAAGCAGGAGCTGAAGCTGGTTGCAGTACAGAATGGGCAGAGCATCACCAGAGAAGATACTCATACTTCAAGCAGTCATTGCGTGCAAAGGATATGCAACAAAGTACTAAGCATGAGTGCTCTGAAAGGGGGACTATGTATACAAAGTGCAATAATTTCTACATGGTGAAACCGAAGTGTATAAAAAATACCAGTAAATAAGAAGAATGCACTCGTAGGAATAATTCACATTATTGCCCATCTCTGGATTCGTGTTTTCCGGTTCTGTCCTCTGTTAGATGTGGGAGCACTGACGGGGCAGGGGGTCGCTTCTCACCTGCTCATTTGGTTGCTGAATTAATACTTTAAAATAAGCGTGACAGATTATGTCGGCTTTATCCATCTCTATGAATCAACGGACTGCCGTTTAGTTGAGACATTAACATCCGGAACCTCCGTTGTCTCCGCGCTTCCAACTCAGGGAACGGATGACAAGGCAAGCGCTCATGGCCCGTTCCGTCACCCGTCGCTCGGAGTGTTATCTGTCATTCCAAGCGAAATCGTTTACTTACAGGGCAGGGAGCAGCCTTGCCATTGTCTTTTAATACGCAGCCTTGGTACCCGTACCCACAATTCGGAGAGCTGAGAAAGCTGTTTCCCCATGTGCTGCGCCTAGCGTCGGAACATTGCAATTGCAGCGATCTGATCACCTTCCCACCTCTGCGATTCTCTCTCTCTCTCTCTCTGAAATTCCACCTCCGAATTAACTATTTGTGTGTTTTTTTTTTTTTATTTTTAATACAGCTTACACTGGACAGCTTTTTAAGAAATGCACATTTTCGTTGCAACAGCTGCTCATCGTTATAACTCTTTCCCGTAGATCGGACCAGCCGTTTGTCTAAGAAGGGGAAATAATTAAGTCTGATCATTGCTCGGATTCACGGTCGAACAGCGGGCATCGCAGTGTTCGAGTAAACGCCAGCCAGATTTACTAGGGATGCCGCGCATAGTGCACATTCGACAGAGAACGGACGTCTCAGATCACAAGGACTGGGCTTAAGAAATCGCCCCTGCATACGCCGCGGAGCCGGGGCGCACTGGAGCCGTGTAATACCGGACAGGATGCATCTTTTTAGTGCCATATTCCTGCTGCTGATGTTATCGCTCCTGTTCTGCGAGGTAAGACGAGCGAAGGTATTCATCCCGTTCGATTAATCACTGTGTGGTGTCGATCCGCCTACGAACGCTGCACAGCTAACCTTAAAATTAAATGTTTGTGTTTGCAGCGATATTGTCAATCTGGCGTTAGTGTTATTTAGAAGTATGCAAAAATAAAACTCTCGTTCTCGCCATCTCTTTGTCACGCACTCTCTCGCTTTTTGCCACACACAAAAATAAGGTATATGCGCTTGCATGAAAGTCATCGCTTGTAAAAATGCTTTCTAGCCTTATTTTTATTTTAACGGTTCTTGCACAAGCCTGTCTGTAGCCAGCGTTTGTGAAATTGATTTGTGCGGGAAAAGAAGGCGTTCCCAGATACGCCGAGCCTTTGATGTTGTCTGGGGGAAAGTTAAGGGAGAAGGGCGTCCAACGCCTGTCTTAATAAAAAACGCACCAGCGCGTGCTGTAGGACTTTGGCAAGACTCGGTTATTACTCCGCGCACACAGCCTTAGTAATAATTTACTGCAAAACGAACATATTCGTGTTCGCATTATTACTGGGTACGATGAATCAGTTCGGTGAGAGTGAACTCGCGAATGACAGGGTTGGTTCAGCCTGGAAGCTGTGTTGGGAGCCAGCCAGTCAGTCAGAACAGCTTTTTCGGGATGGGTGATGGACATGAAGTGACACTTGGCAATTGGCGTGAAGGAGTGTCGTTTACGCATCTTACGTTGTGCAAGTTAAATGGCTTCAGTGTGTTAGTATTCGTTTGTACGTAAGGTCTAATGCTGTGGAGAAATTGAAATATTTGCCAAGATTAAATATTATGAAATTGTAGCGTTGTGTGAAACACCACTCATTAACCAGTTAAACAGCCGCTATGCTTGCAAATGAATCAGATCACACTGGAATGGAAAGAGATTTTAAAACGATCAAATACGATTTGAGTACCGTGGACGGTGAACAGTGGACCGGTCTGATTCTTTGTTTGAATCTGTTCTTCTCTGCAGCTCGCTTGATCCTAATGCGGCTCTTGCCGTTGTTGCTGTTGTGTTGTCATGTTTTAAGTCAGTCTAATCCGGGCCTGTATGTGGGACATCATTTCCCGCACTAGCCTAAAGTTTACCTTTTTGCAGGGCTAACTGTAAAAGTTAAAAAAAAAAAAAAAAACAGATTGTTCTGAACACACATCTGTAGTGTATCTTTCGAGACTGCCATCTTCCTCCGTTAGAGCCTCCACCTAATCTCCAGAAGGCCGTTAGATGAACCTCTTGCCGTGGTAACTAACCAGGACATTCTTAAAATTCCGACCAGTTTATAGCTATGCTATCAGAAAACCACATAAAATGGTTTTTGTTGGGGGGTAACAATCCCACTGATGTCTTTTCTGAAAATATTCCACTGGGAGGTTAAATTACTGACCTTTTAACCCCCCCCCCCGAAGGATCCACTTTACCCCATGGTTCCAGAGGGCGATTCCAGGATTTTTAAAATGAGGTGGCACGGGGGGGGGGGGGGGGGGGGGGGGGGGGGTGCATGGGAAATCAGAAAATTCTATCAGGAGTAAATGCAGCGTTGAACATTGGCTTAGAGAACATTGGGCATGACTTTCAGGCTCTTGTGCAGAGCCTGAAAATCGTTTTGTCTTGAATAACTGCTTTGCCCGTACTCTAGCCCAATGGGGGGGCACCAGGGGGGGCAATCATATTTCAGGGGAGGGCGGTGCTACCCCGTGCCACCCCATTAAACATGCCCCTGCATGGTTCTACCCCACGCCGCTTTGGCCAAATGCCCATGCAGCCAGGTCTGAACCAAATGTCCGTAGCTTATGTGAAACGCATATCTGTACGACCATGTCCTCACCGAATGTCTTTAATCGTCATTAAATATCCACATGAACGCATTGCCAAATATGCATAGGATTATATTCCAAATAAAGGTCTGCAACCATTATTTAAGCAACTGTCCACGTGATCGTATTCTGTCCTGCTTTATGCATAAAATGAATGTATTTGTTCTTTACTGAATATCCTTTGGACCATATCCTAACCAAAGGTCTGGGCAGCTGTATTTTAATCAGATGTTCACGTGATTATTTCCCAGTCGAATATCCATATGACCATATGCTAACCCAATATTCACAGGACCAGATCTTAACGAGATTATCCGGGGGACCTGGTCCTAGCCAAATTATTCTTTGTCTATGACAGAACGAGCACATTAGTGCGGCCTGCACTTCGAGCCCTGGACAGAAGGTGGCGCTGCAGCTTATTGAGGATGGTCGTTCTCTCAGTTACTGGCATTCACGGTGAGGTAAAACAGCCTCACTGTCAGTGGTGTTTCCCGCTCAACAAGTAGCCTGTAATTGGCTACGGGGGACCAGAAGTAGGAAGTGTACATTTTAAAGCTTTATGTAGACCGGGTCTCCCAGTGAAACAGGGCCCGTATAAAGAAATGATGAATTCCACTTGTACCTTCTCTCATGTCATGAGGTCTGCTGCTACAAAGCTGAAATATTTATCAATTTCCCTCTTGCGTCTGTGTGGGAATGCATGGAGTGTTCATCAAGCTTTAATGAGACCGATAGCTACACTCTCTTGCCCATTGACCACGTTTGTTAAATTGCCCACGATGCCCTGCGGTCTGCCAAGGCAGCGATGCAAATGCATGTTAACTGACTCCTGGGTGGCGCACCTGTTTTTTTGCATCGCCACACCTGTGCTACTGTAAATTTGCCGTGTTGTAAAGACCGTGTGTGGACTGGCATTCATCCATCCGTCCATTAGCTACACCCGCTTATCCTGAGCAGGGTCACGGGGGGTGCTGGAGCCTATCCCAGCGTGCATTGGGCGAGAGGCAGGAATACACCCTGGACAGGCCGCCAGTCTCTTTCAGGGTGCGGATTGGCACACGAGGTGCAAAGCTCACTTCGTAAAAATGGATGAAGGTGTTGTTTAGAATGGCGTACGAATTGGCTTATCGTACCTTCAGCATCATAGCATGCTGTCAGTTTGCTGTTGCTGCATTCATACATTTTCCTGTCATGTTCTCTGTGAACTTTTATCAGCCTGTGTTAAAGATTATTATATAGAAAAAATACAGTGTAATGTTATTTCTTTCCATGTATGGTATTTTTTTGTTCAATGTGTGAGTAAGCACTAGTGGTCTGAGTTGTAGGTGTTTACGAAAGGAGGTGTGATTTATACTTGTGAATTTTAGAGCTGGGTTGCTGGGCGGCTCGCCCTGCTGGCAGTGTTCCAGTGATTGGCTGGGGAGGTGCTTGGCGTCTGGGGGGGGAGGGGTTTCAGTCAGTGGGGCGTCCGTGTATGACCCATCGATGACCAGTGACCCCCTCTGGTTTAGGCGGCCTCCTCCTTTCCAGTGTGCAAGCTTAACTGGCTGAGTGAAAAGTAACAGGGGCGAACATCGTGCTTTTGTTTTTTTTTTTTTTTTTTTTTTTTTGACGAGGGCGCACTCACGTATGGACAGCGGGGGGGATGCAGCGATGAGCACGACGACTCAGAAATGATCGGTTGGGGTATCCCCAATTGGGAGAAAATAGCGGTCAATTTTAAAAAAAAAGTCACAACTGTGCACTGTTATGTGTGTGTGTGTGTGTGTGTGTGTGTGTGTGTGTGTGTATGCGCATGCGAGTACGTGTGCCTTCCCTGGCACAGCCATCACAAAGATCCCCATCTCGCCCTCTCTCGCTCACTCCCTCTCTCCCTCTCCCTCTCTCTTTCCCCCATTTCTCTCTCCGTCTCTTCCTTTCTCCCCCCCCCCCCCGCTCTGTTTTGTGTGCTAGCTGGATGTTTTGAGGCCGATGCAGTGGGTGAACACGGCCCTGCGCGTGTCTCTTTCCCTGCTGTGCAGTGCACACTCCGGGCCTGGCTCCTGCGTGACCTTGCCATCCTTCCCTGCTGTGAATCTTTAATGAGCTCAGCCAGGCGGACTGGAATATAAATATGTCCGGAGCCCGGCGTCTTTCCCTTCTACACAAAAGCCTTCTGGCACGGCGACCAATCAGATTGTGTCACATGGTCCTCACCCTGCTGCGCTGCTGCAGCAGCTCATGCTACTGTATGCATCACAACACTTCAGAAACCTGACTTTGAACATGAAATACCCCATCCTACGCCTTAAAAACCCCATGCTACGCCTTAAATACCCCACTCTAAGCCTTGAATACCCATCTCTGAGCAGTAAATACCCCACTCTGAGCAACATTACCCCACACTAAGTATGAAATGCTCATCTCTAAGCATTAAATAACAAACTCTATGCCTTAAATACCCCATTCTGAGCAGTAAATACCCCTCTCTGAGCACATTTAATACCCCGCACTAAGAACAAAGTTTTTAAGAGTGACAGGGAGACTTAAATACTTAAGTTGGGTCTTTAAAATGGCCAGCTCTATATGTCATTTTAAAGAATTATTCTGATGAAGGCTATGAAAATGCTGCCTATTCAGGGACTGGATGGAATTCTTACTGATGAACAAAGTCCTTGAGGCTCTTAAGCAGAGGTGTCAGGCTCACCCTGGAGGGTCCCAGTGTCTGCAGGTTTTTTTGTGTGGTTTCCTTTCCATCGACAGCCAATTAACACCTGGGAAAACAAGGTGTTCAGATTTTCTGTGACTATAGGCCTGTAAATGCCAAAATATGACAAAAATCCACTGGCACTGCAGCCATCTTGTGCTGATGAAGTGATGACAGTTTTGAATCCTTTCAAGAGTTCTGTAGGTTTTTTTGGATTTTTTTCTCAAAATGATGAATTATCAAGTCATTATTCTAGCTATTCCATTGCTTTTAATTACCATTAGTGGTTGTTACATTGGCGTTAGAATGTTCAGTCAACGAACATTCTAATCACATGTTTGTGATCTTATACCTGAAAGGGTTAAAAATCAGCATTTTTTTTGTGTAGAAAGGTGCAGTGAAGTCAACACTGCAGAATGGTAACTCGCTGCAGGAGAATAAAAGAACTACAACTCAATTAGAGTTGCTTTGATTTTACTGAACAGGAGAAAAAAAGGGAGGGGGGGGGTGAAATCTTTTATTTATGTGCATAGTGGTTTAATGTGGTTCTGTGGCTTTTTTCCCCTGTGTTATTTTATGATAGTCCTGTCAGAAACAGCACTGTGGCTGAGAGAGTCTTTCTTGCCTGTGTGCCTCTGCAAGTACCTCCCCCCCCCCTCTCTCACTCCCTCCCTCCCTCCCTCCCTCTCAGCAGGCGCACACATAATATACGTGTACGTGCTTCTCTGGACTAAAATTCAGCAGCTCACCTCAGTCATTAGTCTTGATAACAACATTAGTGCCATTACCCCTGCAGCTGTTTTCTCATTTTAACACTGCCCAGAGCGAGAGATTTTGCATGCATGAATGCACGCTGGTGTGTATTTCTCAGTAGGTATGATTGTTTGTGTGCGTGTCTGTCTGTGAGAGTACGTACGCGTACATTAGCGGTGGTCAGTAGGGCACTTCCCGCCCAAAACGAGTGCAAAACCACATCTGATAGAGGAAGAGAGATAAGCAGACAGCCATCTTGGCTCTTATCTCGCGTCTGTTAAAGAGAATCTAATTACTTGTCCATCTCACACTCCGTGTGGCTGTGCTGAGAATGGTCAGGACAAGTCCCGCTTGATTAAGCTTTCAGATTGTGTTTAATTTCAGCCAACTGCAGTGCATCAGCACAGGTAAGGCAGCAGCCAATCACAGCACCACTCACACAACACCAAACTCAGGGATGGAGATAGAGAAAAGGGGGGGGGGGGAGATGGTGAGAAAGGTGAACATGGTTGTGTCTCTACACAGGTGTGTGGTCCAGTATGTACCTTAAAACCAAGCTTTAAATGTAAAGGAAGTAAAGAAAAGGTATGAAGATTGTGTGTATATATAATTATGTGTATTTTTTTTTGTTATTACTGTTTAGTCACTGCTGGTGCATTGAGTGTGTAGTTATTATTGTGCGTAGTTGTTGTGTTTGGTCTCTGCTGGTGCATTAAGTGTGTAGTTATTTCTGTGTTTGGTCTCTGCTGGTGCATTAAGTGTGCAGTTATTTGTGTTTGGTCTCTGCTGGTGCATTAAGTGTGCAGTTATTTCTGTGTTTGGTCTCTGCTGGTGCATTGAGTGTGCAGTTATTTCTGTGTTTGATCTCTGCTGGTGCATTGAGTGTGCAGTTATTTCTGTGTTTGGTCTCTGCTGGTGCATTGAGTGTGCAGTTATTTCTGTGTTTGATCTCTGCTGGTGCATTGAGTGTGCAGTTATTTCTGTGTTTGGTCTCTGCTGGTGCATTAAGCGTGCAGTTATTTCTGTGTTTGGTCTCTGCTGGTGCATTAAGCGTGCAGTTATTGCTGTGTTTGGTCTCTGCTGGTGCATTAAGTGTGTTCCGGCTGTAATGTTAATTAACGCCGGTGTGTGGGAGGGTGTTTTAAAGGCTCAGGCAGGTGTATACCTGTCCATCCAGAGCCGTGCTGAATATGAAGCAGAACGGTTCTTGGCCTGGCGCCGTTCCCTCTCTCAGACGTGTTTTCTCCGCCTGTTTGTTTGTGGTCGATAGTCGTTTCCCCAGCCCATTTGTCTGCGGTTGATAGCGGCCACAGAGTTGATATCTGTGTTGACAGCGATGGCTGCAGACACAGCGCAGCACAGGGCATTGTGGGAATGACTGTGGACACAGGGTGCAGCCCAGGGCATTGTGGGAATGACTCCCAGGGCATTGTGGGAATGACTGCGGACACAAGGTGCTGCCCAGGGCATTGTGGGAATGACTCCCAGGGCATTGTGGGAATGACTGTGGGCACAGGATGTAGCCCAGGGCATTGTGGGAATGACTGCGGACACAGGGTGCAGCCCAGGGCATTGTGGGAATGACTGTGGACACAGGATGTAGCCCAGGGCATTGTGGGAATGACTGCAGACACAGGGTGCAGCCCAGGGCATTGTGGGAATGACTCCCAGGGCATTGTGGGAATGACTGTGGACACAGGGTGCAGCCCAGGGCATTGTGGGAATGACTGCGGACACAGGGTGCAGCCCAGGGCATTGTGGGAATGACTGCGGACACAGGTTGCAGCCCAGGGCATTGTGGGAATGACTGTGGACACAGGGTGCAGCCCAGGGCATTGTGGGAATGACTGCGGACACAGGGTGCAGCCCAGGGCATTGTGGGAATGACTCCCAGGGCATTGTGGGTATGACTGTGGACACAGGGTGCAGCCCAGGGCATTGTGGGAATGACTGCGGACACAGGGTGCAGCCCAGGGCATTGTGGGAATGCCTCCCAGGGCATTGTGGGAATGACTGCGGACACAGGTTGCAGTCTAGGGTATTGTGGGAATGACTGGGGTGTTCAAGCTTCTCTGTGCACAACAGAGTGTGTTTACTGCAGAAGTCATTACCACCAAGTAATATATTTAAAATATTTATTTAATTATTTATTTATTACAAGTAATATATGCACATATTTATGCCTGTAAAAAATGATGAATGTTGTTTTATTTTATGTATGTGAATAAATGACTAACGACCCGCCTCTTCAGACCATATAATGGCTCCCCGACCCTCTAGCTTACCTTGTTGCTTTTTTGGGATTTCCTTTGGGACGTTGCTGGTATGGCTGTGTAAAGTTTGGTTAGCTACATAGCGGTATCTACTTTTGTTTGCTACTTTTGATTATATTGTTTGTAATTTTGATTATAAATGGTCCTCCACTTTTGAACGTCCCTTGAATGATATAAATGGTCCTATATGGGGAGAGAGGAGAGATATATATATCACACATATATATATTAGATATAATATATATATACCAATATATATATATAGATATATATATATAGATATATATATATATATATATATATATATGCTTTTTGAACAAAAGTGGAGGACCATTTATAATCAAAATTACAAACAATATAATCAAAAGTAGCAAACAAAAGTAGTGGACCATTTATAATCAAAATTACAAACAATATAATCAAAAGTATATATATATATATCGGTAGTATTTGGTGATGTGGTTTAGGAGCAGTGTCAGGATATGCAGTAAATAAATATTTATGATTAAAAACGATTGAGTACCGTAGAGATGGGGTTTAATACTTTACACACATATCATGTACACATCAAATATTCATACGATATGATAGAATGTAATTCATCTCTGGGGAAGGGGAAGATGACTTGAAATACATTCATCACCATGGTAACCAACAACACTGACACACAAACCAGCAAGGTTACACGCGCGCACACACACACACACATACACACCCTAAAAAGACACAAAAGGCATGAGCTCATATAAGTGCAATATTTTATTCATGACACAGACGATGGGGGGGGGGGGGGGGGTAAGAAGGAAGCTTGCCTAAATTGCAGAACAAGCACTTCTGATATTAATCAAAACCCTCACTGTTCAGGAGTACTGTGATACATGTGATTAAACTGCACCCTCATTAATGAGGAACAACGTGTGATTTAAACTACACATTTATAAATGGGAGACACTGTCTTATTAACCCACGGTGTAATTAAACCCCAATTAATGGGGGACTCTGTGTGATTAATTTACACCTTTATTAATGGGGAACACTATGTGATTACACTATACCTTTATTAATGGATTACACTATGTGATTAAATTGCTCTCTTATCATTGTGGAACACTGAGTGATCGAACTACTGTGTAATTAAACTCTAATTAATGAGGAACTATGTGTGTTTAAAAGACATCTTTATTAATGGGGGATGCTGATTGATTAAACTGCACTCTAATTTATGAGGAACACTGTGTGATTAAACCACTGTGTAACTGAACCCTAATTAATGGGGAATACTGTGTGATGAAACTACACATTTATTAACGGGGGCACCATGTGATTAAATTGCACCCTAATTATTTTGGAACACTGTGTGATCAAATTACACCTTTATTAATGAGGGACACTGTGTGTGTGTATATGCACTCACACACACACGTACACACACAGGTGCGCATGCAGTGATACCGACTGCAGTACTAAATTATTGCTAAAGTCAGCTGTTTTACTGCTGACAAATTCACAGAACAAAACTAAACCAAAATGGTACAAAATAAGTAACAGGTGTTGTGTGTGTGTGCGCGTATGTGCTCGTGTGTGTGCACGTGTGGATGCATGTGTGTGTGTGTGTGTGTGTGTGTGTGCATGCATGCCTGCATGTGTTTTTTGTGTTTATTGTAATCCTTTATTTTCCAGATGATCTCATCCAGAGCAATTAAAATGAGGTGAATAGAATAAGATTGGCCAGAATGCATTGGCTTCAATAGTAAATAATACAGTAATGTACCAAAGGGTGGTAATAAATATGCATACAGTAATTGCACACAAGTTCATACAACAGCGTCCACAATTGCTTATTCTATTAGGAGTAACCATGGGAACTATTAGCATCCATCACACATAGGGCATTGATATATACGATTATATGACACAACACTGGGACAGTGTGTGTGTGTGTGTGTGTGCATGTGTGTGGGTGTGTGTGTGTGCTTATGCGTGTACCCGTGTGTCCGTATGTGTAAGTGTGTAATTGTGTGTGTGTGTGTGTGTGCATGTACACACGTATGTGTGTGTGTGTGTGTGTGTGTATGTGTGTGTGTGTGTGTACGTGTACGCATGTGTGCGTGCGTGTACGTGCACGCGTGCGTGTATGTTTGTGTGTATGTGCGTGTACACTTGTGTGTGTGTGTGTACGCTTGTGTGTGTGCGTGTGCGTGTACTGTACGTGTGCGTGCGTGTGTGTGTACTCGTGTGTGTGTGTGTGCGTGTGTGTATGTGTGTGCTCGTACACAAATATCTGTGTGCATTGAATGCTGCCTAAGTTGGGCTCGTGTATACTGCTGAGATGGTTGCTACAGAGATTACATCATGCATTTTGATGGTGATTTTGTCGGAAGGGAGCCAAACTCAGATTAATGAATTATGACTGAAGAATGCTGAACGTTCTGAAAATAGAAAAATAAAAAACACTTACGCATTGCTAGCAAAATAACAAATACCCCTCACTACGCTGAGCTATGCTGGACAAGAGAGTTGTTTTTTTTCTCTGATCCAAAGTTTTCTGCACAGTACACATGGTAGAGTGTGTATATGCAATGCTGCGTTACTGACCCTGGAAACGCCGTGGTCCTATGTCTCTGACTTTAGGAGCGAAGATGATGAGCACTTCCACAGAGCTGGAAAGAGCATTGTCGAATTAAGAATCCGTGAGTAAATTGCGGAAAGTGCTCTACTGCCCCCCTGTGGGGAGCAGAGAGCTACTGCGCTCTGTTTTTGCTAGTTGCTGCTCAGTTTTTTCAACAGTGTGTTCTTTTCGATTGCCATTCCTTGATTGTCCCTTTCATTGGGAAGCCGTCTGAGCAAACAGCCTGGTGCAGTGTTTCAGAAGTGCAGCCTGGTGCCGTGTTTCAGAAGCACTTCCTGGTGCAGTGTTTCAGAAGTGCTGCCTGGTGCAGTGTTTCAGAAGCGCTGCCTGGTGCAGTGTTTCAGAAGCCCTTCCTGGTGCAGTGTTTCAGAAGTGCTGCCTGGTGCAGTGTTTCAGAAGTGCAGCCTGGTGCAGTGTTTCAGAAGTGCTGCCTGGTGCAGTGTTTCAGAAGTGCTGCCTGGTGCAGTGTTTCAGAAGTGCTGCCTGGTGCAGTGTTTCAGAAGTGCTGCCTGGTGCAGTGTTTCAGAAGTGCAGCCTGGTGCAGTGTTTTCAGAAGCACTGCTGGAGCAGTGTTTCAGAAAGCACTGCCTGGTGCAGTGTTTCTGGGTGCAGTGTTTCAGAAGTGCAGCCTGGTGCAGTGTTTCAGAAGTGTGCTGGTGCCTGGTGCAGTGTTTCAGAAGTGTTTTGCCTGGGTGCAGTGTTTCAGAAGTGCAGCCTGGTGCAGTGTTTCAGAAGTGCCACTGCCTGGTGCCATGTGGTTCAGAAGTTTGCAAGTGCTTCTGGTGCAGTGTTTCAGAAGTGCAGCCTGGTGCAGTGTTTCAGAAGTGCAGCCTGGTGCAGTGTTTCAGAAGTGCTGCCTGGTGCAGTGTTTCAGAAGTGCAGCCTGGTGCAGTGTTTCAGAAGTGCTGCCTGGTGCAGTGTTTCAGAAGTGCTGCCTGGTGCAGTGTTTCAGAAGTGCTGCCTGGTGCAGTGTTTCAGAAGTGCTGCCTGGTGCAGTGTTTCAGAAGTGCAGCCTGGTGCAGTGTTTCAGAAGTGCTGCCTGGTGCAGTGTTTCAGAAGTTGCACTTGCCTGGTGCAGTGTTTCAGAAGTGCAGCCTGGTGCAGTGTTTCAGAAGCCCTTCCTGGTGCAGTGTTTCAGAAGTGCAGCCTGGTGCAGTGTTTCAGAAGTGCTGCCTGGTGCAGTGTTTCAGAAGTGCAGCCTGGTGCAGTGTTTCAGAAGTGCAGCCTGGTGCAGTGTTTCAGAAGTGCAGCCTGGTGCAGTGTTTCAGAAGTGCTGTCTGGTGCAGTGTTTCAGAAGCACTTCCTGGTGCCGTGTTTCAGAAGCACTTCCTGGTGCCGTGTTTCAGAAGCGCTGCCTGGTGCAGTGTTTCAGAAGTGCAGCCTGGTGCAGTGTTTCAGAAGTGCTGTCTGGTGCAGTGTTTCAGAAGTGCTGCCTGGTGCAGTGTTTCAGAAGCCCTTCCTGGTGCAGTGTTTCAGAAGTGCTGCCTGGTGCAGTGTTTCAGAAGCACTTCCTGGTGCCGTGTTTCAGAAGTGCTGCCTGGTGCAGTGTTTCAGAAGTGCTGCCTGGTGCAGTGTTTCAGAAGTGCTGCCTGGTGCTTCTCATTACATTCCTGCCCTTTACATCAAAGGCTGTGGGCCCTGCGGAGAGCATCCTGCCTGCTTTAAACTGCTGGAGTACTGGAGTATCCTACAGCCTGTCAATACACGCTTACACACACATACACACACACACACACACACACACACACACACACACACACACGCACACACACATACACACACACACACACACACACACACACACACACACATACACACACACACACACACACACACACACACATACGCACACACACATACACACACATACACACACACATACGCACACACACATACACACACACACAAACACACACACACAGACACACACACACACACGCGCACATACACACACATACACACATGCATACACACACACACACACACACACACAGACACACACACATTCACGCACACACACATGTGCACACACACATGAACAAACACACACATGTACACACATGCACATACACACACACACACACAACTGGAATGTGAGAGAGACAGAGACAGAGAGAGAGAGAGTGTCTATGATATCTCACAGGATTACTCATGGCTGTGCTTATGGTAATGGTTACATTTAACAGACCAAGTGTAGTGAGTGCTGTTGGAGCCATAGCAGTGAGCGGAACCCAAAATGGCTGGACTGAGATAAATTCAAAGGGAATGCGAAGGCAGCCGGACTGGCTGGTGAAATAGTGCGTGGAAACAGACCCGGGTTCGATCCTGCAGCTGTGCTTTGTCTCTGCGGTGTGCAGGCCCTGTTCACAGAGGGGTGTCGCTGCGTCTGAATCTTCCATTTTGGAAATGCAGTAACATGAGGCCTTCAAGTTATGCGCGAGTACCTGTAAGCATCGCTCTTTTTTATGAGCAGGAAGCATTCGTTGTGAAATAGCTGAAAGTTACCCGTGCTTTTTTTCTGTACTTACAGTTCTGGATTCTGCTTCTTCTTTGTGATTGGTTGTTGTTTTTTTTTTTTTTTTTTGTTTTTTTTTGACTTCTCAAGTCAAATCCTCTGAAACTAACCGAACCAAACTCCTTGTGTGTCAGGCTGCATTGGTTTATAAAGGACATACCATGCATGTGATTCTGCTATGCACGTGTAACAGACATGTCTGGCAGTTATTTTGGTGTGATGATGATGTTCTTCTCCGGGTTTGCTTTGCTCAGTGTAGGTCCAAAAGCAGGCGATGCTTTGCTCAGTGTTGGTGAGAAAGCAGGCGATGCTTTGCTCAGTGATGGTCAGAAAGCAGGCGATGCTTTGCTCAGTGTTGGTGAGAAAGCAGGCGCTGCTTTGTTCAGAATTGGTGTCTCTGGGTGGAGCGCTTTGCTCTCCTGTGACGGGAAGGAGAGTTATAATCGGAGGCTGTCTCCAGGTGGGGTGTGCAGACGTCCTGTGGGCCGGGCACCGGGTCCTCCCCTGGCCAGACATAATGGGATAAATGAGGAAAAATGACAAACCGCTTTTTTTAGATTAAACTTAGTTAGGCGGGGAGGGAGCGGTGTCAGGATGAATTTTCATCAGCCCGAACACTCATACATGCTGCTGGATTGTGTGTGTGTGTGTGTGTGCGTGTGTGTGTGTGTGTGTGCGCATGTGCGTCTGTGTGCATGTGCGTGCATGTGTGTACATCTGTGTGCGTGCACGTGTGCGTAATGTGTAAAGACAGAGATGCTTAAAAGAAATGTTATTGTATTTATTAATGGTAACTTAGTACTTATTACTGATTATTATAGCATATATGTATGTGCAAAAATGTTATTCTTTACTTAAATGCTGTTGATTTCTATTTTAATAGCTAAGAGTATATTTCAGGGTTAATCTGCATTTATCCAGTATTTCAGGGTTTATCAGTGTTTATCAGGGTATTTCAGGTTTATCAGTGTATTTTTATCAGTGGTTATCAGGGTATTTCAGGGTTTATCAGTGTTTATCAGTGTATTTCAAGGTTTTCAGTGTTTATCAGGGTATTTTAGGGTTTATCGGTGGTTATCTGTGTATTTCTGGGTTTATCTGTGTATTTCAGGGTTTATCAGTGTGTTTATCAGTTTAGTTCAAGGTTTATCAGTGTTTATCTGGGTGTTTCGGGGTTTATTGGTGTTTATTGGCATATTTCAGGGTTTATCTGCCCCCCCCCCCCCCCCCCCCCCCCCCCCCCGCGAGTTCCGCACCCCCTTTTATAAAAACGGATCCATCATCATGCTTGTAATTATTCATTGTCATGCTGCGATTTAAAACATGGAAAGGAGGTAGAAGGTTTGCTGACGAGAGGAAGGGTGATCTCCTGCTGCGTGTTGCTGTTTCGTACCTCTGCTGTAGTACACCCTCTCCACCACATGAGGGCGGCAGCATACAAGCCATTGTCAAAGCAGGTGACGGTAGAGCCTGGACTGGATGAGCTGTCAGCAAGTATGATCTTTTAACATAACATCTACCAGCTGCTTATAGATAATGCAGTACCAGCCTCTCTTTAGTTACTTTCTACAGTCAGCCTCTGCAAGCCACAGTATGAATGTGAATACAAATTCCTGCATAGATTACAACGAATGCTTTGAGACTGATAGGTTGTCAGGAGTTTTGGTGACTCACCAGTTGCCAGGATACATGATGATTGATGAGCTGTCACAGAGAGCAGAATGCAGGTGCTTCATCTTCATCACCATTGTCTTCTTCCTCACACCCATTTCCCATTACACGACCTGTGTGTGCGTGTGTGCGTGTGAGTGTGTGTGTGTGTGTGTGTGTGTGTATGTGTATATGAGTGAGTAAAAGGTGAAAAAGCTGAAATGTTAGAGCCCCCTCCCACCCCCCCGGCTTTCAACCAACCACGGACTCAGAAAAGAGAGAGAGTGCATGAATGTAAGGGAGAGAGCAAGAGCGTGAGAGAGAGTGAGTGAGGGAGAGAGAGAGAGAGAGAGCGAGAGAGAGAGAGGGAGGGAGCAAGGTACTTGCAGAGTCACACAGACTGATGAGTACAGTGCAGTGTGACTGGACTAGAGCTCTGTGCCTTTATCCAATCCTCTCTCTCTCTCTCTCTCTCTCTCTCTCTCTCTCTCTCATTCACTCTATCTTTCGCACTATCTCTGTCATTCACTGGTTCTGTGTGCCTGGTCCATTCTGTTTCTTTGCCCGAGCACTGGTGGGCTTGTGCGTGAGGTGAAGTGTGCTGGGCTGGGTTTGGGGCAGGCTGGTGTTTGTGGGTGTGGGTGTGGGTGTGGGAGTGGGAGGGGAGTGGGAGCGGGGCGGGGGGTGGAGATGAGTGTCCCGCTGTTGAAAATTGGGGCGGTGCTGAGCACCATGGCGATGGTCACCAACTG
Organism: Anguilla japonica; assembly: GCA_025169545.1. NCBI lineage: Eukaryota > Metazoa > Chordata > Actinopteri > Anguilliformes > Anguillidae > Anguilla > Anguilla japonica. The sequence continues at coordinate 27,289,174 of CM045899.1, read as the reverse complement.
GATGTCCCAGACCCTGCCTTCCCTCGTGGGGCTCAACGGGACCACCGTCTCCAGAGGGGGAACTTCCGAAAAGATCATCAGCGTGCGTAGCCCTCTTCTCCTATTACTGTGTGTGTGTGCGTGTGCCCATCTGTCTATACGTGTGTGTGTGTGTGTGTGTGTGTGTGTGTGCCTGTGCATGTGCGTGTGCCCATCTGTCTATACGTGCGTGTGTGTGTGTGCCTGTGTGTGTGTGTGTGTGTGTGTGTGTGTTCATGATATATAACTGTGTTTGTGTTTGAGAGAGTGTGTCTTTCATGAGTGTAAATCTGTGTGTGACAGTTTGTGTGTCTGTGTGTGCTTGTGTGTGAGAGTATGTGTGTCTGCATGTTTCTATGTGTGTACTCTGTGAATATGTGGATGTGTACTTGTGTGCCGCTTGTTTATGTGGGCATGTGTTTCTGTGTGTGTGATGTGTATGTGACGTGTGTGTGTGTGTGTCTGTGGTTCTGTGTGCGAGAGAATGCGTGTGTCTGTATGTTTGCGTGAGTGCGTGCGTGTGCGAGAGAGAGTGTGTGATCTTGTGTGTGTGTGTGTGTGTGTGTGTGTGTGTCCTGAATATGATCAGTAACTCTGTGCTTATACCTTGTAGACCTGGGGCTTCAGCATTTATATGTGTTAAGGTTTGTGTTTCAGGGTATCTGCACTGTCATTAATGTGCTGTAATTATGTGTTCCAGTGTATTTTGTGCTGTTTATGTACACAAATTAATTTATTACGGGTTTTGTATAGTAGCTATTGCATTTTGATTTATGTTAAGGTTAATGCATGTTAGGGCTAATGCATTAAGGTTTATGTGTAGCAGTGTACCCAGTAAGCATTCATTATGGTTTATATGTTATCTGCTACAGTGAAATGGTCAACACAGAACAGTTACCGTACAATCACATTAATATTTATAGGCATTGCATTCACAGAGGTAAAAATATATATTTCCTGTTAAAAAATATGAACTTATTAACCCTTTCAAGAGTAGGTTTTTTCTCATTCTAATTCAGTGTTAAAGAACTCCATTGCTTTCTATTGCCAGCAGTCATTGTTTCATCAACTTTAGAATGTTTTGTTTAGGATATTCAAATCACGTATTTGTGATCTCACACCTGAAAGGGTTAATAACATAATTGTTTTCTAATCACTGTTGTTTTGGGGGATTATTTGCCTCAATAAAAATGCACTATTCCAAGTAAAGCTTCAAAGGGTGTCTGTTTCAGTTTAGATAGATCTTTTTACTTCTTGTCAGTCAAATCACTGATTTGTCAAGGCCTTGACTTAAGTCTTTTATTAAATCTATTATGAATGGTAGGAAATGCAGTATTGTGCACCTTGTGGATATTTGAGTCAAATTGTTCTATGTCAGGAGAAGAACCTGAGTTCAAAATTTAAGTAAAATTAGTTCAAAATTAGTAAAAAAATAATAAATTATCAATTCCCTGTTATAAACCTTCATTCAGCTATTCATGACAATCAGCACCATACGTCGGTCGGGGGTTATGAAATATGGCTGTACTTACTTCACAAGATATTTCATGTTATTTTCTGCAAAGTGAGTAGAATTATGGCTTAGCCGCCATGTTGTTCTGCTAATTTCCAAACTTATCAAAAGGATAGTGCATTGCAAGTCTCCTGCTGACTGGTGCGGCAATGTTGGTTGTATTTGGAATTATTTTCCTTGAAATAAACACCAGCATCCCAAACGGGGGGAAATTCCTTCCCTTGTGGCAGTCGTATTTTTTATGTATTCAGCATTCAGATCGTACAATCACAGTAACAGGGTAAGGGTTCACTGCGCCTGTACATAATATTATTAAGAGTGTTAGTGGCTGCTCCAGTGCTGAATGCGATTTTCTCCAAATGGCTGTGGTTTGACCTTGGGTCCGGGACACTGACCTGAGATAAGCATGTCAGTGGTGGAAAACTGGGGCTCTTGGCTTTGGCATTGGCTTGAAGTTCTGTCAATCACACAATAGCTTGCCTATAAAGGAGTCGTCTCAGTTTGTTTGTTGAGCTTGATTGACAGTCTGGTTTGTGTTGATGGACCTAAAGGCTTACGTTTTGTGCAGCAAAGGGGTAAATATTTTAGTGAGCATCGCACGGCGTCACGTTTGGCTTGGATTGCTGAATGCTGAATTTTTGGTTTTGGTTTCATGGTTTCAATGCAGCTTTTCAATACAATTTTCAATTTAATCAAACACAACGTGGTGTGTTGTTGCTAACCTGGCACATTAAGTAAAAGACTGACGAGCAGGACAGCTCACATATTAAGAGCCAATGTCGGCTTCTGAAGTGTAATCCATGTAACTAAAGTCTACTCTGTATCAGGGTTATACAGTGCTCCCATTATATGGACACTTGCTCCTGAAAATTGATGACAGTGCTAACTGGAAAAATAATTTATCACGTCTACTAATTGGGGTACTAATTTAGCCTACTCCTAAATTTTTAAACTTAGGAACACATGTGCGTAGAACTCTGTGTAGGCAGTTCTGTGGCTTTGATCTCATATTTGGTTTCTCTCTCCCTCTCCCTCCCTCCCCCCCCCCTCTCTCTCTCTCTCTCTCTTTCTCTCTCACTCTGTCTCTCTCACTCTCTCTCTCTATCTCTCTGTTGTGTGTATATATGAGGAATTGCTTAGTAACTCACCTAGTTTTGTTCCCTACTATTTATTATTTATAGATCTTCTTGTAAACTGTAGTGACAAAAATTGAACTCAGTATTCAAACAGTATCTAAAGCAGTGTATATGATATTATACAGGAGTGATATATATCTCAACTTTACCGGCTGATTATATTTCTTCACATCCCCAAAGAGTGCTTTGCTGAGTTTCAGTGTTCATATGCCCACAGTAAGAAGGCTGTCCTAATTGTACCAGTGTGCTTATAATTGTGCCTTTTCTGCTAAGCCAGAAAATAAATCATTCACAAGTAATTAGCAAATAATTAACATATGTCGTTTTTCTCAGCCAACCCACTGATTCCTTTAGCAGAGGCAGCATTGGGAGAAACATACAGTATGAAGCCCTGTTGTAATAAGGATGAACTACAAAAGCGTACATGTAGTCCTTCACAAAACTAAACCTTCCTGTCTGCCAAATGGGTGACATACACTATATGACCAAAATTATCTGGACACCCCTTAGTATGGGGTTCTTTGTAATGGGCTAGGCTCCATAGTTCCAGTGAAGGAAAATCTTAAAGCTACAACATACAACCACATTCTATATGATTCTGTGCTTCCCCAACAGTTTGGGGAAGGCCCTTTCCTGTTTCAACACGACAATGCCCCCGGGCACACAGCGAGGTCCATATAGAAATGGTTTTGTCGAGAATGGTGTGGAAGAACTTGACTGGTCTGCACAGAGCCCTGACCTCAACCCCGTCCAACACTTTTGGGATCAATTAGAAAGCCAACTGTGAGCCAGGCCTAATCGCCCAATCAGTACACGACCGCACTAATACACTTGTGGCTGAATGGAAGCAAATTCCTGCAGCAACACTCCAACATCTACATACATACAGTGCAGCACATTACGCATTATGAGGAGTCCAAGCCCTGCAGGTGGTGGAACCCTGTTGTCTTTGTTTGGATTATCCATCCATCCATTATCTATACCAGCTTATCCTGGGCAGGGTTATGGGGGGGGGGGGGGGGGGGGGGGGGGGGGGGGAATACACCCTGGACAGGCCGCCAATCTACCACAGGCCTGTTTGTACTTTTTAAAAAATTTTTTTTTTTGCCCATTGACCTCTAATAACATGTAGCTTGTGAGACTGAAGGCTTGTAGGCTTGGGAGGCTTGTTTGAACGGCTGAACTCTTGGATCCTGTAAAACGGAGCCGGGCATCGAGGGCCGGGTCCATTTCTGGTTTTAACGCCGGCTTCTGGCCTCAGTGACTTAATCACAGCCCGAACATTGACGCCATCTGACGTTTCGGCTTCATTTCTTCTAGACTGTTCTCCTGCTCCCTACATGAAACGTGTTACTGTGATCTAAAGCAGCGTTTGGCGTATGCAGCTTATTTGCACACTTAGCCTGAGGAATTGGTGGAAACCAAAACTTCCGTACAGACTGGAGTTCCAGGACCATATTACCCATAATTCGGCTTGTAACCGAAAGGTCGCAGGTTCGATTCCCGGGTAAGGACGCTGCCGTTGTACCCTTGAACAAGGTACTTAACCGGAATTGCTTCAGTATAAATGGATACAATGTAAAATGCTATTTAAAAGTTGTGTAAGTCGCTCTGGATAAGAGCGTCTGCTAAATGCCTGTAATGTAATGTAATGTAATGATGGACATTTGGGGCACGGATACAGGCCTGTGTGATAAATTTATTGAGTAAGTTGATCACTGCAGCAGGTTTGAATTCCCTTGAAATGTCCAATTTGTTCAAGCCTCAATTTGAGCATACTGTATGTAGAGTTGCTGCATGCCATCATAGATTTGTGTTGGAAAATTGTTGCTTTTGGTGTTTGGACCCCAGGAATCACTGCTTGCAGTCAACTGTAATTATACTTATTAGTATTGTTGAGCAGGCAATGTACTAAATAGCAGCTTTTCTATGAAAGCAAATTCAGCAAAGACAGCAAAGATTTCATCATCCAGTAGCGCACATATCCAAGTGCTCGCATCTATCATGACAGAAGAGCTATTCACTTTAATAAAGAAAACAGAATTAAGAACCCAGTGTGATGATTTTACAAATTTTTGCAGGAAAAGTATAAGATGTGAGCTGGCATTGGCCCCACTTCCTCCTCATTCTTTCAGCCTGATTGAAATCTCGCGGATCTTGGCAGAGAAAGGATTTTTATCTCCACTGTGTGGCTGACCTTCCGTCTGTGTTTATGACCTAGAAATAATGTTATTTGGCCGATCTTAATATTGAATTTCTTTGTTAGCAGTTTTTCGGCCTCCTTGCCAGGAGGAGGGTCGGTACAGTCATCGCAAAGGGAGGTTGCGTGTTTGTACTGAAGCAGTGAGAAGCAGAACAAAGGAGAAACCCGGTGGGTGAATTAGCTGTCTAAAAAAACAACAGCTAATCATATTAACAGCAGGTTTCACAGGCAAATAAGAAGTGGAATTTGTCCTTCTGAGGTTGGCAGCGATGACTGAAATTAAACTGCAATTAACACGTACAAAAACACAGTCTCGATGTCACACATATACACCACCACACCGTAACAGATTAGTTATAACACTAAAATGCACAGGTTACATTAGTAGCATAAACACTGACTCACTGTAACAGTCACACTCAGTTGCTGGCTCTCTAACATACAGTGCCTTCGAAAAGTATTCAGACCCCTTCACTTTTTCCACATTTTGGTACGTTCCAGCCTTATTCTAAAATTGATTAAATTCATTTTTATTATCATCAATGTACACACAATACCCCATAATGACAAAGCGAAAACAGGTTTTTAGAAATTTTTGTAAATTTATTAAAAATAAAAAACTGAAATATCACATTTATATAAGTATTCAGATCCTTTACTCAGTATTGTACATGCTGAGTCCCTGTAAGACTTTTAAATACAAACCGACAAACCATGGAATTTTAGAGGACAATGACCAGCAGCCGTATAGTTAAACATGACCCCCCCTTCCTCTGCTCCTTGCTTCTTATGACAATCCCAATAGTCTTTCTGCCAGACATAAATAAAGAGTAACAGATTTATGACCTCATTTATTTAAGCTTCATGGCGTCAGGCAACAGAGTCCAGGTGATAAACTCTCATAAACTCATCCCAGGAGACAAACTACAGCAACCCAACCGAGCTCCAAGAGTCTCTCTTCCACCAGGACTGCCCCATAAGCAGCGATCGGCAGGTCACCTGACTGACAGGTCACCTGATTCTCGCACGCCGGCTCCCATTGGTGCCTGCTCTCAGCTCAGGCACTGGTCATGTCTCGTCTGGACCACTGCTACTCCATTACTGCCAGCTCCCTGCCTCAGCCATCAGACCTCTGCAGCTCATCCGGCCTGCTGCTGCTCATCTGATCTACAGCCTCCCGAAGGCACAGCCCTGTCACTCCCTCTTCTCATCTCCCTCCTCCTACCTGTATCAGCTCGCGTCAAGTTTAAAACCTTTGTGCTGACCTTCCCGGGCAGCTAAAAGGACAGCGCCGTTTGTGGCTTCAAAACACGGTCAGCCCCTACGCACGAACCAGACCTCTCTGTTCTTCTACCTCTGAGCGTCCGGGTGCCTGCACTTCCACGACGTGTCTCTCCTGTCTGTTCTGGCCCACTGGTGGTGTGAATGAGCTCCCCACGGCAGTCCGAACAGCTGAAACCCTGCCCATCTTCTGACACAGACTGGAGACTCACCTATTCAGACTGCACCATGACTCCCCTGATCCTCTTTTATATCCATTTTTCTCTTTCTTTTGGGATAATATTATTGCATTACAGTACATTACAGGCATTTAGCAGACGATCTTATCCAGAGCGACTTACACAATTTAAAAAATTTTTTTTACATAGCACAGCATCCATTTATACAGCTAGATTTGTACTGAAACAATGCATGTTAAGTACTTTGCTCGAGGGTACAACGACAGTGTCAAACCTGGGAATCGAACCTGCACCCTTTTAGGTCACAAGACCAGCTCCTCCTTACCCATTACACTACACCGCCGCCCCTTATTGGCATCGCTGTACGAAGACAGTGCATTAATCTAGCGGCACTTTCTTTTTCTTACAGTACACGTTGTTGTTTACTAGTTCGGTATTGGTACACTTCGGCCTCCTGTGCCTTCGCAGAGACGTTGCGCCTTGCGTTCCTGGGACTGGCGCTGACGTGCTCTCCTTCCTGCGCGTCGTCGCCGGGTAAGAGCCTCCTGCTAAGTGACCGTGAGTGCAGCGCGCCGTCTCCATGACAGCAGCCGGGCTTTTACTGCCGGCGTTAGGCCCGCCGTAATGAGGCCATTAAGGTTTTGCGATGTGTGTCGGGCGTTAAATAATCTGAGGAGGTCCACAGTCTTGTCTTGCAGCCAAACGCGCAGCGCTGCGCTCGCAGCGGAGAGGTGGTCTCGTCCGTCCACCGCAATCTCCGATTTTTGGGGTTTTTTGGGGTTATTCTTATTGGAGTATCCGGTGGTCAGAAGAGCTGATTGACAGATTGAAAGTGGGAGAGGGGGTTAGATCACACGTCCTGCTCCCTGTTGAGGGAGAAATGTGACATCTGTGCATAAATGTCATTCGCAGTACTGTCTCGGGCTACTGTAGGTTTTGTCTGTTTAGCGAGTTTAGCAGGTTTAGTAAATTCAGCCAGTTGCTTTACACTGGAAGCTCTGCCCCCCATGCACAGAAAGGTCCACCCCTCCTTGAAACCGAAGTGCTTTGGTGAAAACAGATGTTCATGAATAATAATTGGCAGATGGACAGCTGACGTGGGTTACATTTTTTTTTTATCACCACCAATATGTGTAGAACATTTTTTTGCAAACATATCTTGACCAAAGTAGTCCTGGTCTGCTGGCCCTTAATATCCGCCCTACAAGCGTTTTCAGCACGGACAGGAAGCGAAGCAGAGTAGAAGAATCTCAATGGAGATGGACAATTTCTGCTTACAGAGTCAAATGCAAATGGACCTGGTCTGTTGGTGAACAGAGGCTCACTGTGGGCACGGGATGCACAGCACCCCCTACTGGCATGTACTGTGCACACAGAACAGATTTATTTATACTTCCTTTTATTTAGGTAGTAAGGTATTGTCCTTGGTCCTGAATTCTGCTGTGGTGCAGAACTGTCCCTGAAATCACCGAAATCTGTCCTGGTTTTGGCACTGTCCCTGGTGCTGAAATCTGTTCTGGTTTAGCTCTGTCCCTGGTGCTGAAATCTGTTCTGGTTTTGGCACTGTCCCTGGTGCTGAAATATGTTCTGGTTTAGCTCTGTCCCTGGTGCTGAAATCTGTCCTGGTTTGGCACTGTCCCTGGTGCTGAAATCTGTTCTGGTTTAGCTCTGTCCCTGGTGCTGAAATCTGTTCTGGTGTTGGGCTGGTGTTGGAATGGCTAATTTGATGCCTATGCCCCTGGGTATTCAACAGGGATCTGTGGACCACCAGGGATCCTTGAAGGCACTGTAGGGGGTCCCTGGCCAGCTGTGATATGCAATGACTTTATAATAGATTTTAAACATAACCGTTTTTGTGTTGGGGGGGGGGTCCTCTGGGTGCCTTTAAGCCCAGGTGGGGGTCCCTGGGGCAGAAAATTTTGACACTCCCTGCCTTGTGCCCCTGGGTGTTAAAATTGGCCTGATGATTAACACCCCTGGGTGTTAATAGGTATGTTCTTTAACTCTCACTCCCCGCCTCTTTTGCTGTATTCTGTGATGGACGAATGAGGAAGGATAGCAGCGTTTGTGTTTTTAATGAAGAAATAAGTGCGGATGGTTCAGTTGAAAGGGTTTCTTAGGCGTCCGTGGCAACAGAGCGTTTGGTGACAAAGCTGTACTGATCTCGCTCCCCCACCCCCATCCTTGTTTATTTTAGTGCTTCTGTCATCTGTTTAATGGGCCTGTACAGTATCCCTACCATAAACTCATTCTTTCAAATGCTCTGCCTTGTCCCTAACACCAAAATGACCCTTTACTTAACGACAAAACTAAGCTGTACCTAACACTAGAGTTAATATGTCCCTAACACATAAACAAATCTGTAGCTTACAGCAAAACTATCTTTGCCAAAGTAATTAGAGCTCTTGCTCCAATAATAGTAATTTGTAAAAATAGCAGTAATTGCTGTCTTTTTGGTCATTAATAACACTAGCATGTTCAAAACATCGCACTGATGCCACTTCCAGAAATTCATAGATTTTGCTGTCTATTAGCCTATAATTTTATCTGTTTTAAAATTTTTTTTTAAATCTGTGTTTAGTTCCAGCATAGTTCATATAAAGGAATCATACCAAACTCCCATTCAGCCAAACAGACAGGTGACACACTTTTCCTGACGGTCTTCTTATGTGTTTGGAACTGTGGAAACAAAACCGAAAATCATATTTCCACTGAAGGGGAGTGCCTTCTGTCCCCTGCTTTGCTGTGTAATTATGAAGCGAGACTTTTGAAAATGACTGCAGAATTAATAGGAGGCTGGTAATGAAATAGCGGAGAAATTTAATGAGATCTTTCGGATTAAGACTGAGGGGGAACTGCACATGCCGCTGAGCCTCCAACATTTATGAAAAATTAATTGTCTCCACGGTCTACACACTGTGACACCCTTTCACCGTGATGCCCAGCACCCTAAGTGTGAGTAATGAAGTTAGCTTTTGTGCGCCCCGTTTGTCTGTGTGTGTGTGTGTGTGCGCGTGTGTGTGTGCGCGCGCACACGCAAGTGTGTGTGTGTGTGTGTGTGTGTGTGCTCTCAGGTGTGATAACCAGAAAAACCCCATTGTAACTACACATCACACTCCTGGCAACAGAATCAAGCTTAACACACTTACACAGTGTCTCCTGGCACAGAAAAACACACACGCACACACACACGTACGCAAACACACACACAAGCACGCATACACACACACACACACACACAAACACAGTGAGAGTGCATCGCTGACTTTGATTAGATTAGTGAACGTAAGGGTACTTCCCATCTCTCTCTCTCTCTCTCTCCTGCAGAGAAAAGCTGCATCGATCTCTCAGGAACAGCTCCATTTCCTTTTCCTGCCTAAACCAATTAGAGAGGCCCGCCTCACATCAGCCACCCTCTCCCTCTCACCCTCCCCTCACCCCCCCCCCCCCCCCCTCCCTCCTCCCCCTCTCCCCTGCACTGCCAGATCATTTTATATGGAACTCTCTGCGCTGGGTTAATATGAGCACTTCATCAACACCGTGTTTCTGCGTCCCTGTTTACAGCCGAAAGTGTTGTTTTATTTTACCCTGGGGGGCCTGCCTGTGTCAAATAAAACGGAACTGGTCTGACATCCCCCCCCCCCCCCCCCCCCCCCCCGGCCCCCAGGAGTTAGACTTTTTTTTTTTTTTGTCCCTGAATTACTCTGATCCTCGCCTCGCTGCGTTTTAAATCTTAGGTGCGTGTCTAAGCTGTGTTCTGTGTCTCACAGAGACCCTTTTATTCCACTGAGAGATTTATGTTTGCTTCTCTTTTCTCGCTCTTTCTTATGTAATGTCTCCACATGGCGTCTGTGTGCCTCAGCGTGCAGATGTAGCAGGTTACACCTCTCTTCCTCCTGGCGGGTTTTTATTGTCCTCTCTCTCTCTCTCTCTGCCTTTGCTCGCCCGGGCAGGTTTTTCCCCCGTGCCACCTCTGTCTGGCTGTGCAGGTGTTTACGGGCCTGTTTCTCTCTCTCTCTCTCCCTCTCCCTTCCTCCCTCTGTCTCTTTCTTTCTCTCCCTCTCTCTCTCCCTCCCTCCCTCTCCCTCCCTCTCCCCTCTCCCTCCCTCTCTCTCTTTCCCTCCCTTCGTCCCTCCATCCCTCTCTCTCTTTTTCCTTCCCTCCCTCCCTCTCTCTCTCTCCCCCTCTCTCTTTCCCTCCCTTCGTCCCTCCATCCTCTCTCTCTTTTTCCTTCCCTCTCTCCCTCTCTCTCTCCCCCTCTCTCTCTCCCTTTCCCTCCCTCCCTCCCCTTTCCTCCTCGCTTTCTCCTCGCCTCTCTCTCTCTCTCTCCCCCTCACTCTCTCTCTCCCTCCCCTCTCTCTCTCCCCCCCTCTCTCTCTCTTTCTCTCCCCCTCTCTCTCCCTCTCTCTCTCTCTCTCTCCCTCCCTCTCCCTCTCTCTCTCTTTCCCCCTCTCTCCCCCCTCTCCCCCCCTCTCTCTCCCTTCCTCCCCCCTCTCCCCCCCTCCTCTCTCCCCCCTCTCTCCCTCCCCTCTCCCCTTCCGCCATTTCCCCCCTCTCCCCCCCCTCTCTCCCCTCTCCTCTCCCCCTCTCTCTCCCTGTCTCTCTCTCCCTCCCTCCCCTCTCTCTCTCTTTACCCCCTCTCTCTCTCCCCCTCTCTCCCCCCTCTCTCCTATCCCCTCTCTCTCCCTTCCTCCCCCTCTCCCCCCTCTCTCCCCCCCCCTCCCCCCCTCTCTCTCCCTTCCTCCCCCCCTCTCCCCCCTCTCTCTCCCTCTCTCTCTCTCTCTCTCTCTCTCTCCCCTTCCTCCCCCCTCTCCCCCCCCCTCTCTCTCCCCCTCTCTGTCCCTGTCTCTCTCTCTCGCTGCAGGCGCTGTACCCGAGCCCGGAGGAGGGCTGGCAGATCTACAGCTCCTCCCAGGACGTGGAGGGGAAGTGCTTGTGCACGGTCGTGGCTCCCGCGCAGAACATGTGCAACCGCGACCCGCGCAGCAAGCAGCTGCGGCAGCTCATGGAAAAGGTGAGCGATGGCTGCCAGCCGCGAAGATGTGTGCGCACACTTCCTGCCTGTGGCACACTTCCTGCCTGTGGCACACTTCCTGTCTGTCACCCACTGATGTTGACTCCTCTCTGATAATACTGACTCAGGCTGTGCCTTAATACTGAATCAGACTGTGCTCTAATACTGACTCAGACTGTGCTCTAATACTGACTCAGACTGTGCTCTAATACTGACTCAGACTGTTCTGTAATACTGACTCAGACTGTGCTCTAATACTGACTCAGACTGTGCCCTAATATTGACCCAGACTGCTCTCTAATACTGACTTAGACTGTGCTCTTACACTGAATCAGGCTGCTCTCTAATACTGACTCAGACTGTGCTCTTACACTGACTCAGGCTGCTCTCTAATACTGACTCAGACTGTGCTCTAATACTGACTCAGACTGTGCCCTGACACTGACTTGGACTGCTGTAATGTTGATTCAGACTGTGCTATAGAACTGACTCTGCTGTGATGCAGTTATGTGTTGTGGAAAGCTTTGGAGAGGGAGGTGTACTTAAATTTAATTAGATGAAAGAGAGGAAGTCAGAGGGAGAGAAGGGTGGGGTGGAAGCAGAAGAGATGGAGAGATAGAAAGATGAAGACAGATGGGGGAGAGAGGGAGGGAGCAGGGCAGAAAGAAAAGGGCAGGCTGTATTTTTGGGTGGGAAGCAGGCTGGTGTTTACTGCTCTGTAAACAGCAGGAGCTGGTCTATCGATCAGGTCTTTAACCGTCCGGCTCTGTCGCTTCACATCCCTCGCTCTCTCCCTCCTCCATCACCTTCCCTCCATCTCCTCTAACGTACAGAATGGTCACAGGGGTAGAAACGAACCTGAAGCCCTCAGGGACCCAGAGAGCAAACGCTTTCAGAACCTGCCAGTCTGCATTAACCTGTGGATCTCTGACACCTTAGAGAAGGGAGCGAGACAAAATGGAGGAGAGGAGGGGAAGGGAGGGGGCGTGGGAGGAGGACAGAAATCTGTGTTTTGTGGAATTTTAATCGGAAGAGAGATTGAATGTTTCTGAATGAAGTGTCAACTGATGACCGCAATCCCTATCCATGCATGGGAGTTTCAGCATGTGTGCATGTGTTTGTGTGTGTGTGCGTGTGTGTGTTTGTGCGAGTGTGCGTGTGGTGTGTGTGAGTGTGCATGTGTTTGTGTAGTGTGTGGTGTGTGTGTGTGTGTGTGTGTGTGCGTGTGGGAGTGTCTGTGTGTATGAGTGTGTGTGTGTGTGTGTGTCTGTCTGTGTCTGTGTCTGTGTGTGTGTGTGTGTGTGGGTGTGTGTGTGTGTGTGTGTGTGTGTGTGTGTGGTGTGTGTGTGTGTGTGTGTGTGTGTGTTTGTGGTGTGTGTGTGTGTGTGTGTGTGTGTGTGTTTGTGGTGTGTGTGTGTGTGTGTTAATGCTCGCCAGCTGTGAGGGAAAATTAAACTGCCTGAAATAACACTGTATAATGAGGCAGCAGAGCAGGTGTCTCACCTTCCAACACAGATACCAGCTGCCACCTTCCTCCCAACGCCCCAAAAAAAGCCCCGCCTCTCTCCCCCCCTCACTTCCAAAGGCCCTGCCCCCCACCCCTCCCCCTGCCAAAGACCCCACTCCTGTCCCCTCCCACTGCCAAGGGCCCCTCTCCTTCTCCCTCATTGCAAAAAGGCCCCGCCCATCTCTCCCTGACCGCAAAAAGGCCACACCCTTCTCCTCCCTCACGGGGAAAAGGCCCCTCCCCTTCCTCCTTCCCCCGAGCAGTCCTGCTCCGTGTACTCTCCTCTCCCGCATAATCGATGCCCACTTCCAATGAATGCCAAGCACCCTGCCCTGACATTGTCCCTGCAATTGACATTGGTGTCACGGTCTGTCAGTGAGTTTCCAATAAGTGTTTGGCAGGTGAGTGGACCTCACAGCGTGCGGGTGACGCTGACGCGTGATTAGCGTCCGGGTTTCCGAACAGTGTGTCCGTGACCTGACAGGTGCAGAACATCACGCAGTCCATGGAGGTTCTCGACCTGAGGACCTACAGGGACCTCCAGTACGTGCACAACACGGAGTCACTGATGAAGACCGTGGACAGCAGGCTGAAGATTGCCTCTGACAACCCCAGAGCCCTCAACCCCAAGGGTTTCCAGGTATTCTATCTCACCTGTGTGCGCTGAACCTAGAGATCTCCAGTACTTCAGCTGAGTCTACTCAGGACTGGTTATTTATCATCCATACTACATGCCACGTCATAATGGTCATTATGATACTGGTTAATGAAAATGGTTATGAAAAACAAGCTTGAGATGAGAATTGATACATAAGAACAACCAGTTGGTAGCAGGTATCCTTTTCCTTAAAGTATGTTAGTTACCTGTGTGCACTTAACATAAAATAGCATAGATTATAAAATTATGTTTTAACCAGGTGCTTTTCCCCCCATATTGAACTGCTTAATGTGAACTGTATGTACATAGCTTTACATAAAGGACATACAATCTTTACCCTGTCCTGATTAGGACAAGCAACCTTTACTTATGGCTCAGTGAAACAATTAAAACCAGGTTTAAGATAGTCGTCTGTCGACGGTAAGGTCTGGACAGCCCCCTGCTGCGTTAAAGGCAGGTGTGTGTGTGTGTGTGTGTGTGTGTGTGTGTGTGCGTGTGTGTGAGCACATTCCTCTAAAAACAGCAGAAACGCCTTTATTCCGCCCCCCCGTCCCCCCCCCCCTCCCCCGCGGAGTGATGGATGGAGATCTAACAGACTCCCCCATAGCGGGGCGGGGCGGGGCGGGGGGAGATTTACGAGTCCGGATTTCCACGCCGCCCGAACGGAAAATGAGATTTATGGCAGGGGCGCTCCTCGCTCAGCGCCACTACATCACAAGATTTACGACAGACCTCCCTCTGTCCCGCACTGGGACGGGAGAGAGGGACACACACGTACACACACACACACACACACACGCACCAACGTAAATATGCACGCACGCACACATTCACATACTCACGCAAATTAAAATCCAATAATAAAAAAATGTTAAAAAATCTGAAAGAGGGGATTATATCCCCAATTCACGGAAGGAGAGATGAGTTGAACCCTTATACGCGTAGTGGAATTTGCCTCTGCATTGCTGGCTGTATAGACCCTGCACGCCCCCAATAAATAAGCATGTCCATTCAATTTTTTTGCATGCATCATTGATTTCAGAGTGTAATTTAAGTCTGTCCTCAGTGGTGCGGGTGGTGGAGTTTGTGATGTGGTTAAATCAATGCACTCAGGAGACACATGGCAAAGAGAGAGAGAGAGCTCTATGCACAGGAGCACAGAAGGGAGGCTGGGGTGTTATTCAGCGGGGGGGGGGGGGGGGGGGGGGGGCTCTAATTGTTCAGCCACTAGCTGTCAAGGCTGCTTGTAGCTGTAAGTGAACTATGCGGTTGCGTAGGGCCCCCTTGACCAATAGGAGCCCTCGTTGAGCTGTTTTTTTTTTTTTTTTTTTACCCGCAAAATTTAAATGAACAGTCTTCTTGATCAGGACCTCCTCATCCTATATGACCCCCCCCCCCCCCCCTCCCATTCTGTGATCACAGTCACTTACTTGTAGGGCCCTCAGACGGTCAGGGGTAGCCCTGCCTAGCATCATCCTACATGGATGTCAGATGCTTATTCTGTGCAGGTGGACCTGGTACCGGTTTCCTCTGACAGGACATATGGCAGATTTGGATTTACAGCAGAACCTGGCTCTGCTGGAGCAGTGCTGTCAGAACTGGGCCTTGAGAGTAAACTTTAAAAAAAGAGAAAAGAGATTCAATCATTCGTCTTCCAAAAAGAAAAGGAAAATCCAAGACATCAAAAAAACAGGATCCAGGTTTTTTTTTAAAACTTGGCAACACTGATTTGGGGTGCTTTAGTCGTAAATGTTGTAAATGAAGACACTCACAGAGCCCCCATGCTATAAAAGATAAACTTCCTAACGTTAATACACAATTATACAATTAATTAAAGCATTTCACTATTATATTATCATATAAAAAGCCTTATATTAGCCCCTGAAATAACCCTGGCTGAGTATCTATCTGAGATATTCACTCCTGGTTCAAATAGTGGCTGTGCAGGAAATGGTTTCCATGGAGCAACTGAAAAAGAGGCAGCAGGGGAACTTTCTTTTATTATTATATTATTTCTCTTTGTTGTATGAAATGAATATCTTACAGAGTGCACTAAAATTACTGCAGATATTGCAAATGGAAAACATACTTTAGGACCAAAATGATTTTTCATATTTATGTTTACATTATATATTCATTTGTCAGCAATAATTGATTTTAAGAAAAATGTTTTGTTTTACTTATTATTCTATATGATACACGCAGACTTTATAATATATCTGTATCAGTTAAAATCTCTGTCCCTCTTGCCTCTCTCCCTCTCTCTGCCCCTTTTTCCTCTTTTTCCTCATTCCCCTTCTTCCTCTCTCTTCCTCTCCCCCCTGTGTCTGTGCTTCTGTTTTTGTTTCTCCTCTCCTCTCTGTCCCTACCCCCCCCCTCTCCCTCTCCCTCTCCCTCTCCCGTTCCCTGTTCTCAGGAGCTAAAGGACAAGGTGACTCAGCTGCTCCCCCTGCTGCCCGTGCTGGAGCAGTACAAGTCGGACGCACGCATGCTGGGGCAGCTGAAGGAGGAGGTGCAGAACCTGTCGCTGGTGCTGCTGGCCATTCAGGAGGAGATGGGGGCGTACGACTACGAGGAGCTGAGACAGAGAGTCCTGCTGCTGGAGACCAGGCTGCACTCCTGCATGCAGAAGCTGGGTATGTCAGGGGCAGTGGCAGTGTAGTATAATGGGTAAGGAGATGGTCTTGTAACCTGAAGGTCACAGGTTCGATTCCCCAGCAGGACACTGCCGTTGTACCCTTGAGCAAGGTACTTAACCTGCATTGTTTCAGTATATGTCCAGCTGTATTATTGGATAAATGTAAAACTCTGGATAAGAGCGTCTGCTAAATGCCTGTAATGTAATGGTATGTCAGGGGAGGGGGGGCATGAGGATCTCACCAGATGGGTTTTATCGGGCTTCCATTTTGAGAAATGGCAGGGCCCCAGTTGAGATCCAGACACGTCAAAGCTACCCAAGTTCAAAAAGTTTTCACGGCCTCCGTGTTTAACCCTGAAAGCTCAGTGACTGAAGGTGGTGTGTGTGTGTGTCGCAGGCTGCGGGAAGCTGACCGGGGTCAGTAATCCAATCACAATCCGGGCGTCCGGCTCGCGGTTTGGCTCCTGGATGACCGACACCATGACGCCCAGCTCGGACAACAGGGTAAGGGGGCCGGTCCGAGGGGCCTCGCCTGAAAACCTAAAACGCTTTCGCGTTTCTTGCTAAAGCCGGGCTTTCAAAACGTCCCCGTTGCCGGGGTCAACCCGCTCACCTGTGCACACGTGAAAGACCGTGGCCAGGACCAGTCAGACGTTTTCAAAGCAGGGCTTCAGTGAGAAATGAAAAGCATTGTCGCTCTGCCGTCCTTGAGATTCAGCATCCCTTCCTTACTGCTCCAAGCACATTACCCCCCCCCCCCCCCACCCCCCCAAATATCACCGCCATCCCCAGGCAAATTAACCACTTAAAACACATTTTGTTGAGACGGTTTCTCCAGCCCGGCATATGATTCGCTGCAGTGACGCTGCCCCTGGAGGCCCCGCCCTCCCGGGCCTTGACTGACAGGGAACGAATGCTAATGAGGAGGCGGAAGCCGCACGCAAACCGCAGCATGGCGTTCCTGACGGAAACTGTCACTGTGGGGGGGATGGCATTAATGGCTGTATCAATCAGGAGCGATTGCATTAACGGTCCCCTCCTTCACCCTGATTACATTTAGGGGCCCTCGCGCTCCTCGCTCCGTCAACATGATCCTCCCTGGCCTTCCATCACGACTCAAACGCGGCTTGTCCGCAACTCAAACAGAGCTGGACCGCAGCTCAAAACACAGCTCAAACACAGCTCAAACGCAGCTCAAACACAGCTGAACACAGCTCAAACACAGCTCAAAAACCGCAGCTCAACCAAAGCTTGTCCGCAGCTCAAAACACAGCTCAAACACAGCTCAAAACACAGCTTGTCCGCAGCTCGAACACCGCAGCTGGACCGCAGCTCGAACACAGCTCAAATACCTGAGCTCAGACACAGCTGGACTGCAGCTCGAACACAGCTCAAATACCTCAGCTCAGACACAGCTGAACCGCAGCTCAAACACAGCTCAAATACCTGAGCTCAGACACAGCTGAACTGCAGCTCAAACACAGCTCAAATACCTGAGCTCAGACACAGCTGGACTGCAGCTCAAACACAGCTCAAATACCTCAGCTCAGACACAGCTGGACTGCAGCTCAAACACAGCTCAAATACCTCAGCTGAAACACAGCTCAAATACCTGAGCTCAGACACAGCTGGACTGCAGCTCAAACACAGCTCAAATACCTGAGCTCAGACACAGCTGGACTGCGGCTCAAACACAGCTCAAATACCTCAGCTCAGACACAGCTGGACTGCAGCTCAAACACTGCTCAAATACCTCAGCTCAGACACAGCTGGACTGCGGCTCAAACACAGCTCAAATACCTCAGCTCAGACACAGCTGGACTGCGGCTCAAACACAGCTCAAATACCTCAGCTCAGACACAGCTGGACTGCGGCTCAAACACAGCTCAAATACCTCAGCTCAGACACAGCTGAACCGCAGGTCAAACACAGCTCAAATACCTCAGCTCAGACACAGCTGGACTGCAGCTCAAACACAGCTCAAATACCTCAGCTCAGACACAGCTGAACCGCAGGTCAAACACAGCTCAAATACCTCAGCTCAGACACAGCTGGACTGCAGCTCAAACACAGCTCAAATACCTCAGCTCACACACAGCTGGACTGCAGCTCAAACGCAGATGGGCCACACAGGGGATTCATTAAGGGGTGAAACAGCTCAATACTGCTGTTCCCCATCCATCAAAACCTCTCATTCGCTCCCTCCCTCCCTCCTTGATCTCTTGCTCTGTGTTCATCCCTTCTCTTCTCCCGTCTTTCCTCTGAAAGATTGGAAGGACGAGAAAGCGCGTTGTTGAACATGGGGGCAAATAAAGAGGGAGAGTGGGAAGGGACAGAAAGCAAGGGAGGGAAAGAGAGGTAGAGAGAAGGACAGTAAGTGAGAGACAGGAGAGTGGAAGGTGAGAGGCAGGAGGGAGGGAGAGAGGGTGAACCAATTAAAACCTGCAATAAGGTTTTTCATTACTTCTGTTTTTAACTGTAGAGGAGTTGGCAGGTCTCTAATTATCTACAGTTTTAATGAAGTCTCCCAGGAACCAAGAGGATCAAGAGGGAGGCGTATAGCCTTCCTCTGTGGGTAGTGCATGACTTCCTGCAAAATCGTGCCCCCATCTTTTTACTGAGAAAGACATACTTACTGCCGTATTACACCCCATCTGCTTTATAGTAATGGAGGGATGCTAAATGTGTTGCTGGGAAGCTGATACTGTGACTCTGTGCATATTCCAACTCGGTACACAAAAGCTCGGACAGAAAAAGCGTATGCTCATAATGCTTCATACTTTCTCTGTGTCTGAGTGTCTCCTCTCTCTCTCTTTCTCTCTCTCTCTCTCTCTCTCAAATTCAAATTCAATTTCAAAATTCTTTATTGGCATGACATATTTTAAGATACATATTGCCAAAGCGTACGAATCAATCAGAATAACAACAATAATGATGACAGGAATAGCAACAACAAAAAATATGAGGATAAAAATAACAGACATAAAATGTATATTAGTATATAATAATAAACAATAATTATAATACTCTCTCTCTCTCTATCTCGTTCTCTCCCCCCTTTCTCTCTCTCTCACACATGCTTCTCTCTCTCTCTATCTCCTTCTCTCCCCACTTTCTCTCTCTCTCACACACGCTCTCTCTCTCTCTCTATCTCCTTCTCTCCCTCCCCCCCCCCCCCCCCCCCCTCCCCCCCCGCAGGTGTGGTCGATGGACGGGTACCTGAAGGGCCGCCGGGTGCTGGAGTACCGCACGATGGGCGACTTCACGAAGGGCCAGAACTTCGTGCAGCACCTGCTGCCCCACCCGTGGGCGGGAACGGGGCACGTGGTGTACAACGGCTCGCTGTACTACAACAAGTACCAGAGCAACGTGGTGGTGAAGTACCACTTCCGGTCCCGCAGCGTCCTGCTGCAGCGGAGCCTGCCCGCGGCCGGCTACAACAACACCTTCCCGTACTCCTGGGGCGGCTCGTCCGACATCGACCTGATGGCGGACGAGAACGGCCTGTGGGCCGTCTACACCACCATCCCCAACGCCGGCAACATCGTCATCAGCCGCCTGGAGCCGGGGAGCCTGGAGGTGCTGCGCTCCTGGGACACGGGCTTCCCCAAACGCAGCGCGGGCGAGGCCTTCATGATCTGCGGCACGCTGTACGTCACCAACTCCCACCTGGCCGGCGCCAAGATCTACTTCGCCTACTACACAAACTCGTCCAGCTACGAGTACACGGACATCCCCTTCCACAACCAGTACTCGCACATCTCCATGCTGGACTACAACCCCCGCGAGAGGGTGCTGTACACCTGGAACAACGGGCACCAGGTGCTCTACAACGTCACCCTCTTCCAGGTCATCAGCAACGCGGAAGACTAGAACTTTCACGTCACGCGTTTAAAAAAAAAAAAACAGACAAGCAAAAGCTTTCGGACACGGGCGGCCACGGACTCCTCTCCTCTCTTCCTGTGATGAGTTGCGCATGGTTATTTTAATTTGTGACAGAAATAAATTTAAAATACACCAATTTGACATTTTCGTACCTCTCTGCTTGTGTTTCTGAGAAAAAATTTGAAATATCCCATCTATAATTCTTCCAAGAAGAGAAGGAAAAAAAAAACCCCTTTTTTTTGCTATTTATATCACCTTTCTATCACCTTAGAGGAGAGGTGAACAGTAAAAGAGAGGTTGACAGTGAGTAGAGATGTGAACAGTAAAAAGAGAGGTTGACAGTAAGTAGAGTGGTGAATTGTAAAAACAGAGGTTGACCATAAGTAGAGATGTGAACAGTAAAAAGAGAGGTTGGCCTTAAGTACAGGAGAGGTGACTAGCAAAACAGAGGTTGATAGGAAGTACAGGAGAGGTGAACAGTAAAAGAGAGGTTCATAGTAAATAGAGGGAAGGTGAGCAGTAAAGGAGAGGCCCATAGTAAATAGAGGGGAGGTGACCAGTAAAGGAGAGGTTGATAGTAAGTACTGGGGAGGGGAAAGGTAAAGGAGAGGTTGATATAAATAGAGGGGAGGTGAACAGTAAAGGAGAGGATGACAGTAAGTAAAGGATTGTTGAACAGCACAATTATAAGAGAGATGAACAGTAAAATAAATTAGAGGCAAACAGCACAGACATGGAGGTGTAAAGGGTAACAGACAGGGTGAACCGGGTCTGGTGTAAGAGGGCTGAGCAGTACATACGGATGGCAGCACAATATAATGAAAATGTGAAAACTGACATTGATTGGTTCATTTTTAAACTGCCAATACAATTTAACTAATGTTTTGAAATAATATCAGTTAATATTATGCTCGTGCTGTTTTTAAAACAGAAGAGTTTGTAAAAGGAATTCATTAATTTTCATATTTATCAAAAATCATATGTATGTACTCCATACGCTGGGAATTATTTTAATATTATTACCCTTATTGTTGCTACACAGCAAACTGTACGCAGGTGAGTAATGAGAGGAGAGTGAGGCTTCACAAAACCCAAAATGGCCGACGCCTCCACGTTACCAGCCCGTGACAGCCTGAGTTGAACCCATATTATTCTTGGCGATGATCAAAGTGTAATATTTTTAACGGTTCGGACAAGCCGATTGGTCGACGGCGCGCCATCGCCCCGCCCACTGCGAGGGTCCCGAGCCCCGCTGTCCCGTCGCTGCTCGCGAAAGGAGCCGAATCTCCGCTCATCTTTAATTTACGGGACCCTCACGGGTGATTTATGAGAGTCGTGCGGTGCAATTTATGTCCATTACTCCTGAATGCCGTGGGAGCCTCACGGGTCGTTTATATCTGTTAAACCGGAGCGTCTGATAACTTTGTTCCGGGGTTTGGCCAAGGTGAAAGCATCTTCAAAACAAAGTGCTCCCGGCTGTGCTTGGGTTTTTCATATATATATATATATGATATATATGAATATTAATTCAGATGAATAGATTTCCATAGAACAGATATGTATTTGAAATGGGTCTTATTATGGTACATTGCACTTGCGACACTGATGTTTTTGACACTGGGACGTGGGTCCAGGGACAGGATTGCACCTGGCCACGAAGACAAGGCTGTTTATTGGCCGTTTGGACGTCAATGACAACGAGAGAAAGGCCTAATTAAAACAGAGCGATGGGGGACGGTTGCTGGAAACAGCTGACTCAAGGGACTGGAGGTATGTGACAATTCATAATTTTTGGGAGGTGAGGGTGATAATGTATGGAGGTGTCTGAAAGTTTTGCTCCCAAATTTTTACTTAAAACCCCAACATTATGAGTGTGACAATGAGCTCCAAGGCCAGTTATACAGACCATGTTCTTTTATTTGTCAAGTAAGAAAAGATTTTTTTTTTTTAAGTTAACTGCAGCTGCTTTGTAATTTGCAATTATGAGTCATCCCTAATAAAATGTCAGTGTTCCTGTGTAACCAAGAGCAACCAGAGTGAAAGTTTTTTTTTTCCAAACCCTTGCATTTGTACACAATTATGCAAATGAAAACAATATGCATTTGCCACAAAGCAAACTAAGCACACGACCACAGTACAGGAAATGAAACGTGACACTAAGTACAGCCCGTGAAACTGTACAGTAATAAAAGCTGAGAGAAAGACACTGATATGGAGAGGTTTTGGGAGACGGTGTTAAACATGTTAACTCAAGAGAACTAAGGATTAGAGCTGTGAGAATCACCTTGTGTTATAAAGGCTCAACATGCCGCCATTTATGAAGCAGTAATTATTCACCAAATGATTTGAATAAAAAGAGTAGTTTATCTTCCCAAATGCACGCAGTGACACTCGTGTATCTCTCTCTCTCTCTCTCTCTCTCTCTCCCACTCCCTTTCTCTCTCTCTCTTTCTCTCTCTCTCTCCTACTCCCTTTCTCTCTCTCTCTTTCTCTCTCCCTCTCCCTCTCTCTCTCCTCTCTCTCACTCTCTCTCTCACTCTCTCTCTCTCTCTCTCACTCCCTCTCTCTCAAATTCAAATTCAAATTCAAATTCAAATGCTTTATTGGCATGACATATTTAAAAATATATATTGCCAAAGCGTAGTGATAACAGTAATTAACTACATAAGAATATATAATTAAAAAGAAAAAGAAGACAAGCAGCAACAACAATAACAGCATAAATGATAGGAACATAATACTTATTATCTATTAAGTTAACTGAATTAAATTAATTGAAGAAAAAAAAAAGTATTTTCTCATCAAGAGTACCATATATATACTCATACATATGCATATATATAGACATATATATATACATGCACACATACACACGCATACATATATATATATATATATAATATATACACACATATACACATATACATATATATATACACATATATGTACATACATACATACGCACACACACACACACACACACACACACACACATATATACATACACACACATATACATATACATATACATACAACACACATGCATATATACACACACACATACATATGTTTGCTGGATGCTCACCCACTGTCCCTCAGGCTGTGACAGGCAAAAACGTATCTAGCTGCGAGTGAGGCTGTCGGTCCTTCTCCTAATAGAACTCGCAGCTTTTGGTCATTTGTTAGGGAGGGAAATTTGTTTAGGAATGTTGAATTTTGTATCTTATTAAAATATGTTTCCCTTATCTGTGAATATTCTTCACAATATAGCAGGAAGTGCATCTCTGTCTCTACCTCTCCTGTCTTGCAGTGACCACATATACGTTCTTCTTTGGGTAGCCATGTTTTTTTGTGCCTTCCTTTTTCAATTGCTAAGGTGTGGTCACTGAGCCTGTACTTGGTCAGGATTTGTCTCTGCTTTGTATCTCTGACAGAGGAGAGATACTCTGCCAAATTGTATTCTCTGTTTAGGGCCAAGTAGCAATTTAGTTTATTTTGTGTTTTGGTTTCATTATTCCAGTGTTCCAGATAGGCATCTTTTGTTTGTTTAATTATTTGGTTTATTCTAATTTTTGGTTTTAAAGCAGCGCTGGCTTTGGTCAGTGTTTGGTTTTAGTTGGTTAGTGAGTCTCATGACCAGCTGACTGAGAGGACTCTTTTTGGGTTTCAGGTCTTGGGTTCTCAGTGCTTGAAATTGCATTGTGTCTTGGGGACTTGATTTGAGGTGCATCCAAAATTTAAGTGCTCTTTTTTTAATGTTAATTATCAATGGGTATCTGCCTAATTCTGCCCTGCATGCATTGGTGGGAGTTTTCCTTTGGATGTTTAGTATTGTTCTGCAAAATTCTGCATGCAAGGCCTCTATAGGATGCTTGTCCCACCTAGTGTAGTTGTGATGACTGAGTGGACCCCATACTTCACTTCCATATAAGGCAATTGGTTGGATTACACAGTCAAAGATTTTAAGCCAAATTCTAATTGGTATGTCTATTTTGTGAAATTTTCTTCTAATTGCAAGCTCTGCAGGCTTTTTCTTTTTCTTTTTCTCTCTCTCTCTCTCCCCCTCTCCCTCCTGCTCTCTCTCTCTCTCTCTCTCACACACACACACACACACACACTTAACACAGCAGGTACTGATGTCGTGTTGCCCACATTTTACACTAAAGAGGCCTGTGAATACTGAGTGAATTCCATAACTGTAATGAATTATCAATGAGTGAAAGAGCATGGCGTGGCAGACCCAGGCTGGGGAAGGATCAGAAGAGGACAGAGAAAATGGGGATGGCATAGAGCTTAGAGACGCATGATGTTACTCAAGTATCCCGGGCTAATAGATTAGAGAAACACCATTATTCATTCCTAATTGTGCTGCAATTAGACTCCCATTTACCCAAAATATTCCTCACTGTACTGAGATCAGACATACACTTACTCAAATATTACACAGTCATATCTTGCTAATCTTGTCTTGTTAATCAAAAAAAAAATGTTCTAGAACTGTATTTCTTTCATCTGTGTTCACGAAGGATCTGATTAAAAAATAAAAAAATTTAAAAAATGTAATAAAATACCAGATATTAGTAATTTTCCTACCTGAACAGAGTGGGACTGAATGAAGAGCTCTCAGCAGTCAGTCTTGATTTACACTGAAAGAACCAATTTCACACAACGCTTTAGGGGGAAAGTAAGGCTAAATTATTTATACGTTCATACTGAGATGCCAAGGATTACAGTAATATGAAATTATTTCTAGTGCACATGCTTTGAGTGGTTCCATAGCCAGTTTCCAGACACATCTCTCATCTCTTTCATTATCCTGTCCAATTTGTAGTGGATCTCCGCACACAAAGTGTCATCCATGCAAATCATACTACTCCTAACTCCAGGCCCTTCCTCCTCTCTCAACCCAGGTTCAGTCTGAAGGTTCTGCTGTCCCAAAATCCCATTCATTTAAATACATTTGAAGAACAAGCCAGACTAAAGCCAGTAGATGCAGATATATCAATGCTCAAACATATAAATGGAGACAGATACAGGCTGTCTTTTCTTTTTTAATAGGGACCATTTTAGCATGAGCAACAGATTGAGCTTTCCAAACACACAGACACACACACAGTCACACACACACACACACGAACACACACGTACATGCACAAGCACACACATACACACACACGCACACACTCACACACACACATACACACAAACACACACGCACGCACGTATGCACACACACACACACTCACACACACACATACACACACACACACGCACGTATGCACACACACACGCACACTCACACATGCACACACACACACGCACGCACGCACACACATGCACACACACCCACACACACACACACACACACACACACACACTCCTGAGAAGATTACTCCAGTATGTGACAGAGAGAGAGAGAGAGAGAGAGAGAGAGGTGCTGGAGCCGAACCGAGCGGAATACTAAGCAGACCCTTCTCAGACAGGGCGGTGCGTCTGCGTGTCCCACGCCGCCAGATTTAATAAAGCTTAGCGACAGTATAAAACGTTAGCATCAGAAAGGCTCCTCCCGAGCTTTAATCTTCCCTTAATGGGGCTCTAACTTGTGGTGTCCGTGGGGACGTCATTAAAACAGTCGCCTGGACGGAGGAGAAGCGCGGCGGCAAGACGGAGCCAGAAGCTGCACAGCCCAGGGGGGCCTGTGCCGCTGCGCCTGTGCCCCAGGGGCCTACGCCTCTGTGCCTGTGCCCCGGGGGCCTACGTCTCGGTGCCTGTGCCCCCGGGGGCCTACGTCTCTGTGCCTGCGCCCCGGGGGCCTACGTCTCTGTGCCTGTGCCTGTGCCTCTGCGCCTGTGCTTCGGGGGTCTGTGCCTCGGTGCCTGTGCCCCACCCCGCCGCTAAAACGCCTCCACACAGCATGGCGCGCCTCAAACCTGCGCTACAACCCAGTTACGCTGGCTACGCGCACACAAAAGTCCCTTTCCCATGCTGACGCTGTGCCTGTGGTCGTCTGCCCGCCCTGCTCCGGGATGGGTTTGGATTTGGCGTGACTTGAGAAACTTCAGGACACGATCTGACATCCATCTCCCCCCCCCCCCACCACCCCACCCTCCCCCCCCCCCCTTCCTCTTTCGTTCGGTCTCTATCTCTCCTCAGCCCCGTTCATGCTGCAGAAGAAAGCGCTGTTGGATCTGTGTGAGCCTGACGGTAGGGATTGGTGTCTGTCCGCACCGAGCCGTCTGTCTGCCGCGGCCCATCCGAGGGAACCAGCGAGATATAGATCCGTGCCGTTTTAATAAGGGCTTCCTGTCGTGCTTTGGGGGGGGTGGGTTCGTCTGTTTCTGCCGTTTTGCAGCACTTGGGGACCGATAGCAAAACATCGTGTCACGAACACCAGAGAAATTTAAAAAATCATAGCGCTCAAAAAAAAAAACTTCTCCGCAACTTCTAGCTGCCAGCACTTGTTTGTTTGTGTGCGGGTATGAACTCTTCTTAGCAATGAATGACAGCGTAGATTTCGCCCATCCTGGTGAGGTGCAGAAATCCTGTTGGGTGCAAAGACATTCATAAAGGGCGAATAAGGAGCTGGGGCATTGAAATGGGGGTGAAGACGAGCGACAGCTCTCAGCGTACGCTACAGATTGCGGTTATCGGTCATCGTTCTGTCGGTGGGAATGTAAAGCTGGCTCTAAATTAACGCAGGACTTTTCTTTGGTCTGCCTCTTTGCCTGCAGATGGCCCACAATGCAACGCTCCATAATGAGGATTTACAGCCGAGACGCAGAAGAAGACAGCTGCGCCGTCCGCCGCCAAATGAAGATGCCTGTCTCTGACTGCGGCTCCATGCATGTATGCATCTCCTCGGAAACAGAGAGTATCGGCCGGGGGGGCGGAGTGTGACAGAGAGGGAGGGAGGGAAGGAGGGAGGGATGGAGGCAGACAGAGAGGAGAGAGAGGAGTAAAAAAAAAAAAAAAAAGAGGGAAATAGAGGAAGAGTTTAACCAATTTAAATCAACATTCAGTTGAGCATTTTCTACAGTCCACACTGATTACATGGACATTTGTGTTATGTGACGCCAGGGGCCAGAAGGAGGACATTACTCATCACCAGCCCTGCCACTGAGACTGCTGGCCCTGCAGAGTCCTCCCGGCCGTCTCATATATTTCATGGAAACTACGTGTGAGGAGAACCCCCAATAGATATACTGTAGAGACCTTGTTTCCATACGAAATTATAAACCATATTAAGCGTGCAAAACATGTGTAACATTTTAACATACGAAGGGCGGTTATGCGGTTTGCTTCTTAAAATGAAATTAAATTCCCTAAAGCATAATACAGCGTGTGTGTGTGTGTGTGTGTGTGTGTGTGTGTGTGTGTGTGTGTGTGCACTTTGTGACTTTGAAAGAAAAGGCTTTTGGCACACACCTTCATTTAGACGTCAGAAATCAATTTGGAGATCAAATAAAAAATGCACCAGTATTGGAAATTCCATGTTCACATTCAACATTAAATTAATCGTAAATTCTTCAGCGACCCACATCACACAAATCCATTTTAAGTGCGGACATTCCCCTGAAAGCAAAACCAGGTAATACCGCAGTTTGAAAAACACAGCGCTGCTTTGAATTATTTATGCTTTATTTTCTTTTTAATTTTTTTCTTTCATCATTTGCCTTTTTATGTGCTTGTTTTTGCAAACCCATTGATTTCATAATTGTAATGTCGAGCTGGCACGTGATTGGGTAGACAAGCATGTTCCCCTTGCCCGTGAGTCAGCAGAAGTGCCCCATTGGCTGCAGCAAATTTTATATGGTCCGGTTTACACCCTTAACGCCTTTAAGCATTTACGTCTTAAGTATTTACTTTTACTAGTATTTACTCAG
>CM045899.1:27236259-27256259 GCA_025169545.1 Anguilla japonica | reverse complement strand
AAGAGTCCGTAGAGTTGGGCTTAGGGGGTGTTGTTGAGAAATAAAAAGTGTGGCAGAAGAACAGAGAGAGAGAGAGAGGACAGCGAGGAAACGTTAGAAAAAGCTGGTAGTGACGCAAGTGAGTTGAGATGGAGTGTGGGAAAGAAAGATGACAGGGAATAAGAGATATGGGGAGAGAGAGAGAGAGAGAGAGAGAGAGAGGGAGAGAGAGAGAGAGAGAGAGAGAGAGAGAGATGGAGGGATGCACACTAACATTTCCTCAGTGCCTCAAGGGTACGGCTTGATGGATTGTTCCCCCTCAGCCCAGCCGGACAACGAGCGTGGGGATGGAATGCATAATGGTCCGCATGGCAACAGGACGGAATGCAAACGACCTGCTTTTCCTCCCGCTTCCAACCCCGGACCGAGACACTCCTGCGGACGAATGACAGCCGTAACCGTGGTGATACAGGACACTGCTGACGGGTGCTGCTACAGACCCAACATTGGCACCCGCCTTTGTGCTACGGGCAGCCCACTACAACCCACAAAGAGACATAGAGCATGAAGGATTAATACTAAATGCAAATACGATGTAGTGCGATGACAGAGATTTGGTCACCAATCTACACCCTGAGTCGACCAGAGGAGGATGGGTTCCCCCCCTTGAGCCTGGTTCCTTTCCGAGGTTTCTTCCAATCTGCCACAGGGAGTTTTTCCTTGCCACTGTTGCTTTAGGCTTGCTCCTGTGGGGGTTTAGGCCAGGGTTGTCTGTGAAGTGTATTGTGACAATTGCTGTGAAATACGCCATATAAATAGAATTTGATTGACTGATACAGAAATTGCAGTCCCCAGCATCACCACTAGATGGGAGAAATGGTCACCATGCAGAGAAATGGATCACCGTTGGAACATCAAGTAACCACAGTGAAACAGATGCTCAAAAATGCATCCCAAGAAGATTTTAGTTCACCGGGATATCAAGAAATGTTGACGTGATTTATGAAAACTATATTCACATTCTGATGCAGACATTAATTCATTTTTCCTAAAGAAAAGGTTTATCCTCAATAAAGGGTTGATTTTATAAAAAACATTAGGAAGGAGAAAGAGTGATGACATCCAGGGAAACTGCCCACCCTGAGTAGGGAGAGAAAAAGGGGGGGGGGGGGTTTCTCCAAATTCCCCTATCGCCTTCAGTCCAACTTCAATCCTCAGCCTAGCCCCCATCACATGCACCTCTCTCTCTCTCTCTCTCTCTCTCTACCTGCCATAAGCTGATGTTGTTTGTACAGCTCAGGAGACTGAGTCTGTTTCTACGTGAAATATCTTTGGCAAGCTCTTTCTCTCCCTGAAGCAGTGACTTTGAAAAGTTCTTCAGCACAGCCTTTATTAGGAGAGGAGAGGAGAGGAGAGGAGAGGAGAGGTGCTGCCGGAGGTAGAGATGCTGTTGATGGGCTAGTAGGGGGCTCCCCCTACTCCCTTGAGCATTGACACAAAAAAATTCTGCAGAGACTGTGATGGGTACTGACACAAAAATACCTCAGCGACTGTGCTGAGCACTGACACAAAAATACCTCAGCGACTGTGCTGAGCACTGACACAACAATACCTCCGAGACTGTGCTGAGCACTGACACAAAAATACCTCAGAGACCGTGCTGAGCACTGACACAACAATACCTCAGAGACCGTGCTGAGCACTGACACAACAATACCTCAGCGACTGTGCTATTTTAGTGGATTTGCTTACGTATAATTATGCTCTGAACACAGCTCCAATAACACAACCGATTAAATGGTAAATGGACTGCATTTATATAGCGCTTTACAATTGATGCCTCTCATTCGCCAGAAAAAATAGATCTAGTAACACTTCGACACCGGTTGTACCGGCAACCCTCCGACTGCCAGACAATCGGTTAAGCAGCTGTAAAAAAAAATAGATGGACACCGGGATGTTAATACTGTATGTGAGGGCACGCAGCTCAGGAACGTTCAGCCCAGTCCTCGGCTGGCCAGGAAAGAAGACACTCAGCAGACCTTAATGCTTCCTATGTTATGCTGTTTGAGGTTTTAGCAGATTAAGAGGTGGATTTAGCTGCTGCAGTTGGTCGCCACATGGGGGAGTGATTGAATATTAACAGCGAAGCTGAGTGATTGGGTAATCATTTCCTGTGGTGTGTTATGACCCTCCGGGGACTAAAGCCCATCCCCCCCCCCCCCCCCCCCCCCGGCAGGTGCTGGAACCCTTGTGTGTGTGGGTTTTTCTTTTTTTTCGTCCTAAGCTTTGATCTCTAACAGCTTTTAGCTATTATGCCGGAGGCTTAGCAAACTTGGCAGCTAGCTGGGATGGTGAAAGTTACAAAGCAGCAAGCCAGCAGGCCACAAAGGGAAATTACATATCTAAGATGGCTGTGTTTTCCACTGATCGGCCAATGACATTTTCGTGTATTTTTGATGTTTTTAGTGAAATGCATTTTTGTGACTCAAGCACGTATCCTGATATTTATTTCTTCATAATGGTGCAATTGAGATTGCTTCTCATCCATCTTAATGAGAAAATCACACACAACATGAATCCTATAGTTAAAGTTCATGGGGTTAAGATTAGGGTAAGGGTTTAGGTTAAGTGTTAGCATTAGGGTTAGCATTGAGGATTATGGTTATTCCCCACATAGGATATTTAAAAGGATGTAATTTGGACAAGATATGTACCATTACTTTCGTCCAACTTTTTAAATCATTTTTTTTACATAACATTTGTATTTCCATGTCCATAAAGCATTTTTATAGGGATTTTACGCCGATTAACCATAATTATCAGTTCACAATAAATTCCCACAATTTACCATAATTACCATGAGTAACAACGATTCTGTCCATATCAATTGTGAACAGGATTGCTGTTGCTGGTGTTCTACTGCTATAATTTTGTGGATGAAGATTCAACCTTTCAGAAACATGATAAATAATTTGATTTAAAATTTATGTGAAGTGAACAGATATTAATGTTTCTGAAGGCATTTCGGAAGAATTGTGTATTTCGCTGGACAATACAAAAATGCATAAAACGATAGTTGTATAAGAAAAAAAAATTGAATGCCAAAATCCTATATGATATTTTTTGTTTAAATTAAATTTTCTTTTCTTTTAATGTGTTTCAATGCATTCATGATGAAAAGACATTGTCAGAAGAAAATATCAAAATACATAAATCCTATGTCCTGTCAGCAAGGCAAGGATGAATTGAAATGTTTAATTTTCCAAACCCAGCAGTTTTAACCGTTAACACTCTTGTTGACGTCCGGCACACTGATTTAGAATAATAAATGTCTGAAAGGAAAAATCACATATTCAGCATTTTAAGTAAAATAAGTATTAAGTCAAAATGCAAAAAAATACAAAAATCCTAATTATGTTTATTATTTATATATCCCAATTTTTCTGTTCAGATGTATTACAAATCATGTCTATGTAATACCAATAGTGGCATGAAGAACAATGTATTATCCTGGAACATGTATTTCAGTATATTGAAAAAAATTGTATTTAGACATACTGCAAATAATATTTATTTAACATCCATAGTGAAATGAATGTGAAAATGTGTTTGAATACATTTATGAAGTAACATTAATTTAATTGTAAAATAATAAAATATGCACAACAATATCGAAAAAGTGAAAATTCTAAAAATGTGATTTTTCCCATCAGGGAAAAAATGGATTCAAAATGAGGCAATAAAACCACTGTGAAATAAATGCATGAAATGTGTTTGAAGACATTTATGAAATAAAATTGATTTCACTGGTGAATGGGAAAATGTATAATACAATAGTCTTATGTCCAGCTTTGGACTACATTTTTATGCCCAAAAAGTGGGGGGGAAATGCAAAAATCACAAATACATTATTTTTCTTGTGATGGATAAGAAATCATGTTTATAAAACATCCATGAAGAAACAAGTGCATAACTTTTTTCAGGTGGGTTAGAAAAAATATTTATTAAACATTCATGGGGAAACAAAAGCATTAAAATTTGTTTGAAGACATTCATGAAGTAACATGGACTTCACTGGAAAATGTCAACATACATAAGATTACAGTCTTATGTCCAAAGATTTTTAAAATTCATATATCCCACATATGTGATTAAATTAAATAAAGTAAATAAATTACAAATCATGATTAATTAACAACTGTGGTGAAATAAATGCATAAAAATGTTTTTGAAGACATTGAAAAACAATTTCAATGGAAAACAGTACATTTAATAAGATGATAATCTTTTGTCTAAATGTTTTTTTTTTTTTTTTTAAATCCTGAATATATTATTCTTCCTTTCAGATAGATCAGAAATCATTTTATTTAAATTCCATGGTAAAATAGTTGTATGAAATTGGGTATGAAGACATTTATGAAGTAAAATCGATTTCACTGGAAAATTTCTAAATACATAAGCCTGTATTATTATATTGAAAAAGTGATTAAATGTAAAAATCCTAGCAATGTGATGTTTCCGTTCGAATGGATTAGAAATTGAGTTTGCTAAAATTCCATGGTGAAATAACAGCATTTAAAAGTGTTTGAAAGTAAAATCAAATTCACAATAAAATTGCTAAATACATAAGACTATAGTCTTATGCCCAAAAAGTGATAAAAAAAAAAAAACATAAATACATTTTTTTTTTCAGATGGTTTAGAAATAATATTTATTAAACATCCATGGGGAAACAAATGCATCAAAATTTGTTTTGAAGACATTTATGAAGTAACAAGGATTTCACTGGAAAATGTCAACATACATAAGATTATAATCTATAATCTGATTTTTCTAATTAAACCGATTACAAATCATGTACAAATCTGTGGTGAAATAAATGTATAAAAATGTTTTTGAAGACACTGAGAAACAATTTCAATGGAAAACAGCAAATTTCATAAGATGCTAGTCTTTTGTCCAAAATCATCTTCCTTTCAGATATAATTTTAGAAATAATTTTCAACTTCTGTGGTCAAATAGATGTATGAAATTATGTTTAAAGACATTTATGAAATAAAATCGATTTCACTGGAAATTTTCAAAATACATAAGTCCTATGTCCAAATATTTCGAGAGAAAATAAAATCCTCCTTGTCCCCAAAGGGCTCTGCTTGAGTGTGTGTAAGATCAGAGGTTTTGGTGGGAAGGTATGCAGAAGGCTCCTTGGCCAAGGGTGAGCGAGAGCATCTTGGCCCAGTGGAATGGACGCCACTGTTGGGAAAACCGGGTGGGACAGTGGGATGATGATCTATTGCTGTTTGTGCATTCCACCTTCTGCTTACGTCTAACTGTTGCGTGGAGAAAATGTAAGATGGGGGAAACCATAGGCGTAGATTTCGGGGGGAGAGGGGATTCAGGGGTTACGTCCCCCCCCCCCCCCCCCCCCCCCCCCCCCCCCCCCTTCAATAAAAACGTGAAAGAAGCAGAGGACTTTTATTTCCGCCATAAATTGATGCAGAAAAGGCACAAATTGGTGCATAAAAATTCACCAGAATGCAGGAAATTAAGTGTTTGACGCTCAAAATTTCCTGGGGGAGAACCCCCAGACCGAGGGATACTTTACTAAAACAACATGACATGGTACGGAAAGTCAGATGATTGCAGGTGAGACGATGTGGTCCAGCACCCAAAACACACATCGAAGAAGGTTTTTCAGCATTGGCTCTCTAATTCTGCAGCCTATCGCCGGAGCGCGTCCCCAAGATTGATAAATCAGGGTTAATTGCCGCTGCGCTTCTCTGCTCGGTTACACAAAGCTATTCTGGGCTCTTATTGATCGCTCCCCATCGATCTCAGTGGACGAGCTGTTTGCATCTTTCCATCCGCCAAAGATCTGCAGCTGTCTCATCGCAGGAGAAGGGAGAAGGATGCATAATGAAATCAGCACCGGTTCACCGATTCCTCCGCGAGAGAAATAAACTTTTGCACAAACTGATGCACTTCTGATGAAGACAACCAAAAGCGTTAACTGTCAAAATGTAAAGACAAAATGGCTTACGCCACCACAGTGTTAACCATTGCGGTGACATCAGTGTGTCACAGAAGAACAGAAATGACACAAACAAGGAGAATGATGCCCAGCCAGTAAAATTTGTAAGGGAAATCCCCAATATCAAGACTCAATCACATGATTTATGAGATGTCGGTAAGTGTACAGGTGTCAAAACTCAATCTTGCAGTGTCAAATATAATAACAAAGGTACACGTACAAATTGAGGTATAGATCAAACGAATTAAATAGTACAAAACACCATGTATCTACTTTGCACCCTCACAGTCTACCAAGAGTCATGAAAAGAGAACTAACGAGAATGTATATGCTAGAACTAGTATATTTGTGGTACCATAAAATGAATACACAAGAGAACCATGTCACCACTTCAAGCCTGAGTGTCATCACAAAATCACACCGGCAATCATGGTTGTACATGTGTGAGTGAGGATGGCTTATGTTCCGTTTTGTGAAGCTACTGGTACACGCTGACTATGTATGTTCACATTGAGTAAAACAATATCCCAAGCATATAGCAGAGAACATGAATTGCCAATAAAAAAATTTCAGTAAGAATTGCGTTTTGTTACGTTGAACAACATCGCCCTCTGCTGTACGTTGGGCCTAATGTTCCTCAGTAAAAGCGGGAGAGGATATTTAGATGCTAATTTCAATAAAAGGTGCTAATTTTCCATATTGATAAATTAGTTGGAAATGTGTTAAACAGCAGCATGAAATGTTTAACATCGAGTCGTTTTTTCGATTTTTCTGAGTCGCGGTTTAACAATTTCTAACGGAATTTACGATAGTAGGCCTACATCATGAACTTCCAGGGACATGTCTCCAATGATGCCTACTATAAACTCCATCATATCTGGTGCTTTTAAACATTTAGCTACTCTTCCTACATTGCTACGGACAACTTCCACGCCGTTGCCGTTCACACATCTACTGTATAGCGTAGAATAATCGTTTCTAATAAAAACGGTTGAAAACCTTATGGATTACGAGGATCAAATGATTTGCAGTCAGTGCGTCTATTTGATCTATTTTAGGCAAACTCGTATCACACAGCGGAGAACAAATCCTGTTCTGTAGCATAATATTTGCGCTACAGAAAACACTGCAGGGTTTTCAGTCACGTACTGCAGTTAATTCGCTGCCATTTACCCACATGAAAACGTCCGGGTTCGCGTCCCACCTTCTTGGTGACGATTTGTATGTCTATTTGATGTAATCACACTCAATCAGAACTTATCCGTCTCCCATTGGTTTCTTTCTCGATCCGAAGGTAGTACTTCCTGTTTCTGTTGTGCCTGTGCATAGAAGGAGTATAGCCAACTGGAAGCATTTAATTTTGGGTTTTTGTGAAAAACAGACCTCGCAGAACTTCAAGGTAATGTTGACAAATATAACTACGTTTTTTATCATTATAAAATTTTCATTTCTCTAAGTTAAATACGTAGTCTAAAGCCTAGGTCTGAGGGAACGCATATCTGATCTGGCGATATTAACAATAGTAGGTAGCCAGCTACAGTCAGCTACATATTAATTTACTCACCTCCCTCGTTTTACACGTTGCTCGCTCGACAGCTATTTCGTGCGCACTAAGAAGCCATCAGCGTAAAGTGCAGTGTGGGCAATAGGGATTTATCTACTTAGTTGGAATTGTATTGAACAACTAACTTAGGTAGCGCAGTACACGCATAGCTAATGCTTGCTAGCTAGGCGGAGTTTCTTCCTGGGTAAATGATCATATAGCCTGGCTACTACTCTCGTGTATCTCTTGCTCATCATTTCACCAACTGTCAATCATTTTCTGGATCACCAGAATAAAATTAACCACTGCATTGTCATTAGTGTTAACCATATGAATGGCTTAGTTACCGTTTTGGTCAGTCTGATAACAACTTGGCTCGGGGTTTGTTGCCCTGGTGTCACGAATGTGTCTTCACCCCCTTTTTCCCCCAGGAAACAATGATTGAAGTAGTTTGCAATGACCGCTTGGGCAAGAAAGTCCGAGTTAAGTGCAAGTATCCTTTAAAATGCATCTCAGGGGGAATCTCTTTTGTCAGGGTGAGCTTACAAAGATAATTCAATAATAAAAACCCTATCTTTACTGGGTGCATGTACAGGGTAATATTAAAACCCACCTGGGTGCTGGTTTAAGTGGTTCTGGAGTCCTTAACTCTTGCCTGCAGCTCAGAAGACACAATTGGAGATCTGAAGAAGTTGATAGCAGCACAAACGGGGACCAGGTGGGACAAGATTGTGCTGAAGAAATGGTAAGCATGTCTTAAAATCTCATATGACTGGGTCCTTGTGTTTTTAACTTGTCAATTGATGATTGAGCTACAACTGGAACATGCGACTGTAGTGTTCTGTCTGCACTCCTGCTCTGTGTAATGAGACCCCATTTTCCTAGCCTTTACTGACTGAGCCACTCCATAAGGCCCAGCCTAGGGCGTTTACTGACTGAGCCACTCCATAAGGCCCAGCCTAGGGCGTTTACTGACTGAGCCACTCCATAAGGCCCAGCCTAGGGCGTTTACTGACTGAGCCACTCCATAAGGCCCAGCCTAGGGCGTTTTTTACTGACTGAGCCACTCCATAAGGCCCAGCCTAGGGCGTTTACTGACTGAGCCACTCCATAAGGCCCAGCCTAGGGCGTTTACTGACTGAGCCACTCCATAAGGCCCAGCCTATGGCCTTTACTGACTGAACCACTCCATAAGGCCCAGCCTAGGGCCTTTACTGACTGAGCCCTTTAACTCCATACTGACCGAGCCAAGGCCCAGCCTAGGGCGTTTACTGACTGAGCCACTCCATAAGGCCCAGCCTATGGCCTTTACTGACTGAGCCACTCCATAAGGCCCAGCCTAGGGGCGTTTACCGTTACGCTCCAGAGCGTGTTGTCTCAACATTAACTGCCGCTGCTTCTGTGTGCCCTCACAGGTACACGATATTCAAGGACCACGTGAGCCTGGGAGACTGTATCCTTTGCTTTGTCTGTGCCAGTTAAGGTGGTTAATAATTACAACTGGAAAAATTAAGAATTCAGTACACACTACGTGTAACTTCCCGTAACTGTTCAGTCTTAATGCTGTCGTTTTATCACCGCTGCTGCTGCAGGGAGCGGTGAAATCGTATCTTCGCAGGGGTACGCTCTCCCTCCACCGTCTGTGTTCCTTAGCCTTCTCTCCTGCAGATGAAATTCACGACGGGATGAATCTGGAGTTGTATTATCAGTAGGAAGAAGAGGGCTGTCCCTCTCCCTTTCACCTCTGGACCCGCTCGCCCCCCCAGCAGTAAAAGTTTCCCTCAGTTTTTGTTCTGGTCTCATTTGGAAATAAACTATGTATTTGTATATTAGTGTTCAAGTCTTTTTTTTTTTCTTGGTTCTGCCGGCTCTTGGCGAGGTCCCCAAATGTGGGTGTGTCTGTGAATGCTCGTGACCTTTAACCCTTCTGTTTGCCCCTTAAATGGAACCTCAATTGAAAATAAATGTGAACTCTAAATGTGCAGCATAAATATATTATTTTGTTCCCTTTGCCACTGATTTATATTTTTTTCCACATTTTAAAGAATTTGTAAACAAAGCTTGAGGTCTACGCCATGCAGCAGTGCACTCTGGGATTCCTGTGTCTGGCTTCCAGAGTCTCCCGTTTCGGGGGTGCATTGTCAGTTAGTGTTTGTGTGACGTGTCTTTCCTTGTGGAAACACAGTGCCAGGAAATGAATGTAGGTGAATTAAAATGCTGTTTGTGCTCTAAAAGGAAAGATACCTAGAAACCGAGAATAGTGAGTTTCCCCCTCATGAAGGATTCTGGAGCCAGAGCGTCATTGTTAGTGCTGATCTGTAAAAAAAGCCAGTATTCATCGTTTCAGATCTACTCTCATTGGTTCACGCACATCATTAAAAAAAAAAAAACATTGGTTTGTTTTGAAATGTGCTTTGTTTATAGATCTATATATCCCATTAAACAATGGCAAAGGTGCAGGCAATTCAAAAGAAGAGTTCATCATACAAAAAAAAAACACAGACAAGGAGTAGAATTAACTCCCAGGTCTGGCTCAGCAAAACACAGAGACAAAAAAAAAAAAAATCCTGTAAATATACAATTAGACATTTGCTCCTAACTTTACAAACTTTATTCATGAAGGACCAAAGTCTAATACTATGATAGTGGTATTATGATGGCTAAAATATATTATTCTTTTATAAATACGAAAGTCCTTAAAAGTTGCACATTTTCATCTGGTAATCTACTTCTGAGTTAACACCACTGTGGTAGGATCCAATCTGTTGATGAATACAGCCATTATTTCTGTTACTAGGCAATGTGTTTCATTTAAATTGACCTATAATGACCTGATATAACCACTTTTGACCTGATATAATGTCAGTATTATAAATCTAGGGGAGATGGTGATTTTTTTATGCTGCTTGTAGGGACCCCACCGCAGTGCTGCGGCAGTGGTGAGGGACTGCCCTCGTTTCCACAGCTGTGCTGTTAGCTGGGGCGACCATTACGGGCCATTACACCGGCCAACCTCCGGCCGATTGTCACACCATTCTCGGCGCCGTGTTTCAACAGGAGAACTACAGCACCAGGGGAGGCGTTGTTGTTGTTGCTGTTGTGGGTGGGATTTGGAGCAAAGTTCACATCTCCGAGGCCCAGCGGTGGGCAAGCGAGTTTGGCCAGCAGCCCGGGTCTTTGGCGTGAGGCTTTGGGCTCAAAATGGCTGGCCTGACTGGAAATGGCCTCTGCAGTGGCATACCCACCCCCCAACCCCCACCTACCTTTGCCGGTCTTAGCATAAACCATGTGATGCTGCTGTACGCAGCTGTGTATTCGTGTGCACTCTTGTGTAATAATAACAGTCCTGAATTGTCTTTTGCACCCACCGCCCCGGTCAAGATTTAAGATACAAACGAACTACAAGGAATAAACGGCGAAACGACGCAGGCTGCTTGGGACTAAAGCGGTTAAATGCTGTTTCTGGGTTGCCATGGGGACTAAACTGACATGGTTCCATTTTGCGTTGCCGTGGGGAGTGAAATTATGTGCAGATGTTAAGGGTTGCGATTGGAAGTAAGAAATTCTGTTGCGGTTGGAGTTGCTGTGCGGACTGAAGCGTTACTCTGCGGTCTTCGTCGGCAGGGTTGTAGAAAAAAAAAACATTCCTGCCCATGCACTCTGTAACCATGGTGAGGCGTACACTAATGCATTAATGTTAACAGTTCCACTGGTCCCAGCCTCTTCTGAAACGGTGCGCTGGGCACACCCGCAATGCGCAATTTTCCAGAAGCTTCTGTCTTAACAGTTCCCTGGAGCAGCCCCCCCCCCCCCCAGGTCTCTCGGTGACCCGGGGGGGAAAGATGAGAACATCGTCACTTGGAGACCTACGGGAGGCGCCGTCACTTTCGCAGGCTGACGCTGACGTAGGAGGTGGGGATGTAGCCCTCGTCCCCGTTGGTGCGTCGCACCCGAGTCCAGCCGTCGCCCTTGTCCTCCTCCACCACGGCGAACACCTCCCCCTCCTGCATGGCGATCGTCCCCTCGCTTGCACCTGGGGAAGACACGTGAGGATGCAGACCGTGCAGACCAGGGGCGTAAAACCGGAGTCTCTGGGCCTGCGGTGTCGGCAGGTTTTTTGCGGTTTCCTTCTGGATTATTTTACCAATAAACGTTTTGAACACACCACTGAGCTAAGGGGGCGACATAGCTCAGGAGGTAAGAGCGGTTGTCTGGTAGTCGGAGGGTTGCCGGTTCGATCCCCCGCCCTGGGCATGTCGAAGTGTCCCTGAGCAAGACACCTAACCCCTAATTGCTCTGGTGAATGCGAGGCATCAATTGTAAAGCGCTTTGGATAAAAGCGCTATATAAATGCAGTCCATTCACCATTTACCACTAGTGCCAAAACACCCCAAAAACCAGCAGACGCTGTGGCCCACCAGGACTGGAGACTTAACACGTGATGGATAGACAGGTGTGTTTGATAGGTGACGATGGAGAGATGAGGAGAGAGAGAGAGAGAGAGAGAGAGAGGAAGAAGGAAGAGGCCTGAAACTCGCCAACTCTCACCTTGGAAGTTGTAAAGGGCTGTGCATTCGCCGATTGGACTAATGGCATCATCTTCATCAAAGTCATCGTCAAATTCGGCGTATATCGCGTGGGATGTATCAGCGTTGCCCTCATCAGACTGGGCACCATCAGGACTGCAATGAGTAACACACCCGTCTGGTGTTACATACACAATGTCATGTCATTTTATGTGTTCTAGTCCCTCTCTCTAATACAGTGATAGAAACTGCTTTCAAAGTGCAAAGAAGGGCAAATAAATTGGTTCCTGATATGAAACGCAAAACATTGCAAGTAATGAAGTAAGCTATTTAGGTTCAGAAAAAGCAGACTATGGTATGTAAATTCATAAAAGTGATCAAAGTGAACTACAAAATATTCTGGGTTGTGTTTTGTAAGAACAAGGTGACATAGGTGGAAATGAACATACAATGAAAACTTACAGTCCACACAGATAGTTAGGCTAATACGAGCACGTTAGTTTTTATTTGGCAGGATTGTTTGTCTGATTCTGATTAGGAAAATGTGATTTCAGTGCTAGTTTGTACTTGGCAGGATTGTTTGTTTGCTGAACAGGTTACTCTACAGGGTTGGAGTCCTGATCTATGTGGTCACTTCTGGCACTACAATCTTCACTTCGCTCTAGTGTGTTTCTTTTGCACCTCTGCACCTGGAACTAATGCACTTGTTGTACGTCGCTCTGGATAAGAGCGTCTGCTAAATGCCTGTAATGTAATGTAATGTAATAGTTACCGACAGATATCAGTACAGAATTTACCTTTAACTAAATTCCAGCTTAGATGATCTGAATAGTCTGTTCTCCTCATTACGTATTCTAATGTAACACACCGTAAAAGCCCTTCTCAGGTAAACAGCTGGAAATGAATGTGCGGTACAAATGATATGGTACAAGGCATCAGATATTGTTTCATGTAATGTACGTCAGTTTGTATCTGCACCTAACAAACGCGAAATAAATAAAACTCACAAACACACACAAACGCACACACACACCTGTGGCAGGTAGCAGAGCCTCACCTGTATTTGTCATGGGAGCCGTTGTTGTTCAATGCGTGGGGGACGTACTGGGCGGTCTCCCCCCGCCCTCCAGCTTCCATCAGCCAAGACTGCAGGACGGAGGGGAGAGAAAGAGAGAGACACAAAGAAGAAAGTAGAATGGTACAAGTGAGGAAAAAACATGAGGAATTTGCTAAATGAAATGAGGTAGGATCGGTGGGGTGGGGTGGTGGACATTTTGAACATC
Source organism: Anguilla japonica (assembly GCA_025169545.1). Lineage (NCBI taxonomy): Eukaryota > Metazoa > Chordata > Actinopteri > Anguilliformes > Anguillidae > Anguilla > Anguilla japonica. The sequence goes on along the minus strand of CM045899.1, from coordinate 27,242,894 downwards.
TCTATAAACAAAGTCCAAACACCCCATCAGAAAACACCTCCATCCCATCCCATGAAAAACTCTGAACTGGCCATGCAGTCCTTAGGACTCCCAGTAGTCAACATTTCCACACGGAAACGGTTGTGATCAGTGTCAGTAACGAGAAGCTGAAATACAGACACTTTTAATACAGTACTGTAAGAACTGCTATTACTACTGCAGTCAAGATTTTTCAGTGATTTCTTGTTTAGTTTACATTTTTCATTATCCTGTTTCTGGGAATATGTACATACTGTGTGAGAGCTGAGACTCGGCTTATCTTGTGGCATGCACACAAACACACACACACACACACACCTCATATTTCTGCATTTCCCCCTGCAATCTCTCTATATTCTGGCCCGTCTGGGAGATCTGGGGCTCCAAACTGCTGGGGTCCCCCATCTGAGGATTCTTCTCATACACGTCCTTCATCTTCTCTAGTCCCTCACTGAGAGTGAGTGACAGAAAGGGGGGGGGGGGGGGGGGGTGAGAGGCAGAAAAGTTACACACTTGAGGAGAGGCTGTTCTGGAGCAAGCTCTGGAGGAAGTTTGGGAGGTAGTTGTGATGGCAATGTTGTCGCGGAGACACTGATGCTGACCTCTGGTCCACCTCCTTCTGCAGCTCCTTGCCGATGTAATCGATCTTCTGCTGCAGCTTCTTCCTGCGCTGCTCCGGGGGAAGGTGGCCAAAGTCCTCTGTAGGCGCAGGCTGCGGGGGGGGGGGGGAGGAGTGGGGGGAGGACAATCAGGACCCACAGTTCAGTACACATCACGCACAGTCTGTTCGGAGAGCAGGGACAGCCGGCCGTCTGTAGGAAGAGCAGGGACTGCATGTGGTCTGTACTGAGAGCGGGGCTTGCGTGTGGTCTATACTGAGAGCACGGGGACCGCGTGTGGTCTGTACTGAGAGTGGGGACTGTGTGTGGTCTGTACTGAGAGCGGGGACTGCCTGTGGTCTGTACTGAGAGCAGGGACTGCGTGTGGTCTGTACAGAGAGCACGTGGACTGCGTGTGGTCTGTACTGAGAGCAGGGACTGCGTGTGGTCTGTACTGAGCGCAGGGACTGCCTGTGGTCTATACTGAGAGCAGGGACTGTCGGTGGTCTGTACTGAGTGGGGACTGCGTGTGGTCTGTACTGAGAGCAGGGACTTTGTGTGGTCTGTATTGAGAGCAGGGAAAGCGTGTGGTCTGTATTGAGAACAGGGAAAGCATGTGGTCTGTATTGAGAGCAGGGACAGTCTGCGTTCTGGATTGAGAGCAGGGACTGCGTGTGGTCTGTACTGAGAGCAGGGACAGTCTGTGTTCTGGATTGAGAGCAGGGACTGCGTGTGGTCTGTACTGAGAGCAGGGACAGTCTGCCTTCTGTACTGAGAGCAGGGACAGTCTGCCTTCTGGATTGAGAGCAGTCACAATGTGGAGAAGATGAAACGTGCAGCCCCTCTTTCACACCCGTGCACAGCACAGCTGCACTGTCCCGCTGCTCCTGGAGCTGCCCTATCCAATCAGCTCCAGGCATCATTAAGAACAGCAGCCTGGACCCAAGGACTTGACCAATTACAGTGAAGTGGGCGGAATATAGAGGGCTGAAACAGTGAAGCTGCGCTGTTTGTGAATCAAACTCGTGTGTCAAGAGTGTCGGAGCCAGTCAGCTGCACATAAAGCTTTCCTCCACCAGGTGGCTCCCTTCCCAACATTCAGTCCTGAATAGGGCCGCCACCTCCCCCCCAATGAAATCAGTCATGTCCAATTTTGTGCGGTTGAGACAAGTGAAGGCGGAGGCTACCCACAGTTCAGGAGTGAAAGTTTGGCCTGAAGAAGCACAATCCCCTCTCTGCTCGACAGAGCCAAAGAGGGGGACATAGTGTCAGATTTCCCCCTAGAGCACCAAACCTCCCGGCAGGGAAGGACACCAGGTAAGTGATGAAAAGACCCAAACCCTCTGAGATGTTACCATTTGTTTTCCTGGAGTTAACACCTGCAGGAAAAATAGAGAAACTGTAAAGAGCAGGTTGCTCCTACTGAAGAGACGTGACAGGTTACAGGAAGAGCGGTTTTCTGATCTGAAGAGGGGATTACAGGGATTGGATGGCATTGGACCACAGTGCTGTCTTTTTTTCAGTTTGTGCTGGAAGACAGGAGAGCTCTGCTGCGGAGAGATCTGACCACAGCAGGATGCACAAGGAGGCCTCTTTCCTTTCAACGACCAACACTGGGCAATCATGGCTGCATCACATCTGCCCACCTGGCTCAACTGGTCCTCAAAAAGCTGACAAGGCAGAGGGAAGGTCACGTGACCTGTGACCCCTGACCTTTGGGACTCACCGTTCTCTTGAGCGTCCTGAAGGAGGAGATTCTGGGTTTGACTGTCTTATTGATCTCCTTCAGACAGTAGGAGAGGGGGTCCCGGGCAAACTTGGGGGAGGGGGGTCCGTTAGCGGGTGAGGGGGTGGGGGTCACGGATAAGGGGGTGAGTGGGGGTGGGGGAAGCTGGGAACAGGGCCAGGACCGAGGAGCGGGGGGGGTAAAGGGGGGGGCAGACAACAACAAGGGAAAGAGAGAGACAACACCATCAACACTACACATAGGGAGGGAGACAACGCTGGTGTTACCCAATCACAGCACAGGAAATCCTGGAGCCACCGAATCACAGCACAGGAACCCGTGAGACACCCAACAGCAAGGACAGCCCCGACACCAGCACAAACACCCAGAAATCACTCGCCACAAAGAGAGCAAAGCAAGGCACTGTGTTTAAAACATTAAATTTACTTTAACAATTGGTTTATTAATGATTGGCTTTAGCCTCTACAGCAAAGCTCTTTGATTGGCTCACATTAGCAAATCATTTTAGGGGGAACAAGTCAAGTCAAATGTCTGAGTGAAGCAGAAAAATAAAACAAAATCAAAACCTAAAGCAAAAGTCAGCTCTATCTCTGCCCAACAGCCTGTGTTCTGTTTAACATTGCTGGCATTCCAGCTTTCTGTTTGGGCTGTTGGGCTTACTAAAAGTTTAAGGGCACAGGGAGCAATTTGGATCAGTGTACTGTAGGGTATAGGGTACAGGGAGCCGTACAGATCAGTGTGCTGAAGGGTGTAGGGTGCAGGGTACAGAGCGCAGTACAGGTCAGTGTGCTGAAGGGTGTAGGGTGTAGGGTACAGAGCGCAGTACAGATCAGTGTGCTGAAGGGTGTAGGGTGCAGGGTACAGAGCGCAGTACAGATCAGTGTGCTGAAGGGTGTAGGGTGCAGGGTACAGAGCGCAGTACAGATCAGTGTGCTGAAGGGTGTAGGGTGTAGGGTACAGAGCGCAGTACAGATCAGTGTGCTGAAGGGTGTAGGGTGTAGGGTACAGGGAGCAGTACAGGTCAGTGTGCTGAAGGGTGTAGGGTGTAGGGTACAGGGAGCCGTACAGATCAGTGTGCTAAAGGGTGTAGGGTGTAGGGTACAGGGAGCCGTATAGATCAGCGTGCTGAAGAGTGTAGGGTATAGGGTTGTAACAATTGTCAATTACACTACAGCAATAATGGTAGGGGATATTAAAATTAAAAAAAACATGCCAGTCCACCGTAGTTAATTTATTAGTGATAACTGTGTGTTAGTGAAAGTACAACTTAAGAGTAGAAAGGTGTACGGGATAAATAAAGTAGTAAGGTACGTATATACAAAGAGATATATGATAAGAGGCTAAAAGTTCACTTTAATCCACTTGTTCGATCTCATATAGTTCTTAATCAGCCATTGTAACCCAGTCCACTGAAGAAAAAAAGGAAAGAAAATCCAACCCAGCAAAGAATAAAAAATGAAATTCAAAATCCAAAAAGAACGTAGATAAGAAATTTAAAAAAAAACTCGCCGTAAAGATATTCAAACATATTCAATGTTCCCACCAAAATATCCACAAAATACCCACAGTTTGTGTTAAGCCACACAGCAGCAAACAAACAGCGCATTAAAAGGGGGGAATGGAGTGATCTCACCCAAACGGTATCTCACTACCACTCTCCTTCACCGACGTGGAAAAAGAACTAGCAATAAATCCATCAACTGTCCGACGAGAGCGAATCAACGTCCATCATTTCCGTTAAGAAAAACCCTTCACTTTTTTTACTTTTTAAGGGAATAGAAGGAAAGCAAAGGAATCCCTGAGGTCTATCTCAAAACACTACTGCAATCATTCTCTTCTCCTGGCGGCAGCCATTTTAGATGCTTTTATGCTCTTTGTACTTCTCTTACATGGCACCAGAAAGAGCGTGGACCTAGGGCAGTGACATATTTCCCTGATACTAGCAAATAGTGACTGGAAAGTTACCATAAACTTGAATGGAAACTACCGACTTAGGTACTCATATTTCATGTGGATAACTTTCTTTCTTAAATTCATCAGGCTAGGCTACCTGAGACTTTTAGACCTCGGGAATGGACATACGTTAGAGTTCACTATATGTGGCACGGGCCGCAGAATACAGGGAACCATACAGATCAGTGTGCTGAAGGGTGTAGGGTACAGGGAGCCGTATAGATCAGTGTGCTGAAGGGTGTAGGGTGTAGGGTACAGGGAGCCGTATAGATTAGTGTGCTGTAGGGTGTAGGGTACAGGGAGCCATACAGGTCAGTGTGCTGAAGGGTGTAGGGTGTAGGGTACAGGGAGCCGTATAGATCAGTGTGCTGAAGGGTGTAGGGTGTAGGGTACAGGGAGCCGTATAGATTAGTGTGATTGTAGGGTGTAGGGTACAGGCTGCCATAGATTAGTGTGTAGGGTGTAGGGTACAGGGAGCCGTACAGATTAGTGTGCTGTAGGGTGTAGGGTACAGGGAGCCGTATAGATTAGTGAAGGGTGTAGGGTGTAGGGTACAGGGAGCCGTATAGTGTCAGGGTGTAGGGTACAGGGAGCCGTATAGTAGTGTGCTGAAGGGTGTAGGGTACAGGGAGCCGTACAGATCAGTGTGCTGAAGGGTGTAGGGTGTAGGGTACAGGGAGCCGTATAGGGTGCTGTAGGGTGTAGGGTACAGGGAGCCATACAGATTAGTGTGCTGAAGGGTGTAGGGTGTAGGGTACAGGGAGCCGTATAGATCAGTGTGCTGGAGGGTGTAGGGTGTAGGGTACAGGGAGCCATATAGATCAGTGTGCTGAAGGGTGTAGGGTGTAGGGTACAGGGAGCCGTATAGATCAGTGTGCTGAAGGGTGTAGGGTGTAGGGTACAGGGAGCCGTATAGATCAGTGTGCTGAAGGGTGTAGGGTGTAGGGTACAGGGAGCCGTATAGATCAGTGTGCTGTAGGGTGTAGGGTACAGGGAGCCATATAGATTAGTGTGCTGAAGGGTGTAGGGTACAGGGAGCCGTACAGATCAGTGTGCTGAAGGATGTAGGGTGTAGGGTACAGGGAGCCGTATAGATCAGTGTGCTGAAGGGTGTAGGGTACAGGGTACAAGGAGCCGTATAGATCAGTGTGCTGAAGGGTGTAGGGTATAGGGTACAGGGAGCTGTATAGATCAGTGTGCTGAAGGGTGTAGGGTACAGGGAGCCATATAGATCAGTGTGCTGAAGGGTGTAGGGTGTAGGGTACAGGGAGCCGTATAGATCAGTGTGCTGAAGGGTGTAGGGTGTAGGGTACAGGGAGCCGTATAGATCAGTGTGCTGAAGGGTGTAGGGTATAGGGTACAGGGAGCCGTACGTATGGACAGACATGTTTCATACGGACAGACAGAACACAGAGCAATAAAAAGACAGGACACAGGGTGGAACAGCCAACAGGATGTGCACAAGGAGGGAGGGAGGGACAGAGGGAGGGAAGAGAAATTCAAAAGGAAGGCAAAAGACAGACAGGGAGGGGAGGGTTTCTGCTGATGATGTCATCAATCTCCTCATAAAGGCTATTGTTCTGGGGCCTGAAGTGCAAAGGAATGGGGGGGGGGGGGGGTCTGCCCTTCACACGGAGGAGGGACTTAACAGGACAGGGTCTAGACCAGAGCAGGGGACAATGTGGAGAGCAGGGTCTAGACCTGAGCAGGATACAATGTGGAGAGCAGGGTCTAGACCTGAGCAGGGTACAATGTGGAGAGCAGGGTCTATACCTGAGGTGCGCTTGACACTGCACGCGGGGGGGGGGGGGAGGTCTATACCTGAGGTGGGGACACTGTGGAGAGCAGGGTGTATACCTGAGCAGGATACAATGTGGAGATCAGGGTCTATACTTGGGGGGGGGGGGGGGGGCAGGGTCTATACCTGCGGGGGCTTGGGAGGCTGCTGTGGGGGGGGGGGGGGGGGGCAGGGCCTATTCCTGCGGTGGGCGTGGCACTGCAGAGGACGGGCAGGCTGTACCTTGCTCTTCTTGCTGAAGGGCCAGAGCTTGTTCTTGTTCTTGCCCAGCAGGTCGAGGGGCCCCTTGGGGGTGCCCAGGCTGCTGTCCGAGGACGCCCTGTTGATGCCCTGGCTGTAGTCCTCAAACTCCAGGTCGCCCGGCCGCTCGAACCCGGACTTGTGCTGCTCGACGAGGGCCAAGGAGTCCTGCGCACACGCAAAAGGACGACAGTCTGCGTGGGGCCGCGTGCTCGTCCGCGCGCGTGAGCGCGTGATCACGTGACCACGTGCGCGCCGACGTGACGCGTGACGGGGGGCG
>CM045899.1:27203759-27231259 GCA_025169545.1 Anguilla japonica | reverse complement strand
CAGCATAATGGTTCGTGGGCGGGGCCTGCAACTCCAGGGTTGCAAGTTTGAGTCCCAGACGGGGCACTGCGACTCAAACTTACATGGCAAGCCGAGTATGGCAAGTCACCCAGACTGCTTCAGAAAACATCCAGTTGCGTAAATAAATTGCACGTAAAAAGGCTGTAAGTCGCTGTGGATGAGAGCATCTGCTGCATGTGAAAATGTGGCCCATTTTGAGCTGCCCCTCTTTCCCTTCCTGCCAGGCCCTCGTGACCACCACATCCGCCCTGCCTTCAGTCTGTCTGCTCCCACTTCCTCTTCCCCGCACAGATGGAGAGCAGGAGATACAGGAGGAAAGAAAGCAGCAAGAGGAAGAGAGACCGAAACAGAGAAAGAGAGAAAAGAGAGAGAAACGACCACAAACACACAAGGCGGGCGCAACTCGCACGTTCACACAAACCAACCCACTCGCACTTTACACGCAAACACGTGCGCAGGTGCACACAACACAGCCTCATCCTCGCACGCACACTCCCGACACACACGCGCGGACAAACACACGCAACTGCACGTGCACCCACTCGCCCACACACGCACTCAAACACACGCACACGTATTCACAAAAACACACACACACACACACACACACACACTTCACAAAAACGTACATTCAGCTTGCAAGACCTGTGCCCGCTGTGTGGATGTGGCTCTTAGCTGTAATGCGGGGCAGCAGCGCAGTACAATGGTTAGGGAACTGGGCTTGTAACTGAGAGGCTGCAGGTTCGACTCCCGCTGCTGTTGTACCCTTGAGCAAGATATGCGACCTGAACTTTTTCAGTATATATCCAGCCGTATAAATGAATACTATGTATAAAACAATGCTTAAGGTGTGTCAGTTGCGTGGGCTTAGCGCCTGCTACACGCCAGCAATGCACTGCAATGTAATGCAGAAATGCAGCAGGGCTCGCTGTACCTCAGCTGCTTGGCATAGTTCTGCTCGACCTCAGTTCGCTCCTTCACGAACTTCACGTACTTCTCCACCAGGTCCAGGCCGGACTGCGTGTGCTTTTCGATGACGTCGTACTGGTCCTGCATCAAGAAACAGCAGAGACGTTCAGAGATCCACTTCTGCACACATTCAAAACTGTTCATCCAGTCCAGTTTATCTGTTATGTGTGTGTGTGTGACTCAGACACGGGGGCTTTCGCGTCAGTGTTTCAGAATTGGTTTTCCCTATCGCTGAGTGTACACAATGCAATATGAAATAAGGACAGGCAACCTTTCCTTGAGAAATCACAACTTCACTCTGACGATGAACACGAGCAGTTTAAAATGCGACCAGTTCCCGATTTGCCATTTGCTGTACAATTCAGGCCTCAGGGAAGGTAAGTTTACGATCGTGCTGTTATTGCATAGGGCGTCAGCCCCGCGTTTGAACTGCGTTGCAATGACTGGTATGGAACGACACACAGATACAGTCCACACATTCCAGGAATTCACATCCTTGATCTCTGACATCAGAAATCATGCCAAGTGTACACACGTGATTTATGACAGTATGCAAAACAGGAAGTGACTGCCTGTTCCAATATGGCTGACAGGATACCCAAACAGGAAGTGACTGCCTGTTCCAATATGGCTTACAGGATACCCAAACAGGAAGTGACTGCCTGTTCCAATATGACTTACAGGATACCCAAACAGGAAGTGACTGCCTGTTCCAATATGACTTACAGGACACACAAACAGGAAGTGACTGCCTGTTCCAATATGACTTACAGGACACACAAACAGGAAGTGACTGCCTGTTCCAATATGACTTACAGGATACCCAAACAGGAAGTGACTGCCTGTTCCAATATGACTTACAGGATACCCAAACAGGAAGTGACTGCCCGTTCCAATATGACTTACAGGACACACAAACAGGAAGTGACTGTCTGTTCCGTTATGGGTGACGGGATGCCCAACCAGTGTGGAGTTTCCTCAAGTCCGTTCTCAAATCCAGCATAGATTTGGTACAGCACACACTCACACAGGCACATCCACGCGCATGCGCACACACACACACACACACACACAAACACGTGTCCACGCAGGCCTGCAGTCTGAACTCCTGCATGGCTAAGCACGTCTGAGATGTTATCAAGAACAAGCTTTCCCCATCTTTTGTGGGGGGGAGGCAGCAGAAGTTTTGGGAAGACATTCCTGACATGTTTAGCCATGTCCCCTCCCCCCCCCCCGCACCAAAAGGCCACAACATAAAACGAGACACAACAGAAAGCACGTACTGTGCATGTGCAGAGAAGCAGCACCCTGGCACAGTGACCCTGAGACTGCACAGGAGTGTGTGTGCGCACGCGTGTGTGTGCATGTACGTGTGTGTGCGTGTATGCATGTGCATGCGTGCACGTGCTTGTGTGTGTGTGTGTGTGTGTGCGCATGCACGCGTGTGTGTGTGTGTGCATGTGTGCGTGTGCGCATGCCCATGTGTGTGCGTGTGTGCGTGTGCGTGTGCCCGTGTGTGTGTGTGTGTGTGTGCATGTGTGTGCGTGCATGTGTGTGTGTGTGTGCGCGTGCCCATGTGTGTGCGTGTGCGCGTGCCGTGTGTGTGTGTGTGTGTGTGTGTGCCCGTGTGTGTGTGTGAGAGAGAGACAGTAATGATCACTGGTCTCTTCTCAGCTCTGTATTTTAAGGCCGGAGATGAACAGCACTAGTACAGACACGGGGCGAGGGAGCAATTGCCAGGGACATGCCTGGCCCTGTTCAGGACTGCCTGAACACCTCTGTAAAACACGTTCCCCCTCCCTCAACTCCCGTCACCCCCCCTCGTCCCCCCCCCAACCGCACACATCTGAGCACCTCTGTAAAACACACCCTCCCACCCCCACCCAGCCCCCCCCCCCCCCCCACGCGCACACATCTGAGCAGCCGAGCGAAAGCTGGCAGCCTGCGTTTAGTGGGGCTCTGGTGCTCGCCTGCTCTCTCTCAAACGGACACGTGGCAGCGGTGGGACAGACCTACAGCTGGGAACGGGCCCTCCAAAATTCAGAAAAAGGGGTCAGAAAAAATATATCTACGCTGTATTTCCCAACTGACTGCGGAATGGTAAGCACATCCAAAGTTTTCTAATAGCCCCGCCCTCGGGCCTACAGTCTACAGTCACGTCTCCATGTCCCAATACCGCACGTGTCTCAGTCAGACTTCCCCCCCCCCCCCCCCCCCCCCCCCCTTCCCAAATCCTAGTCCCCTGCTCCTTCAGAACCACCCCACGCACACCCCAGACATCCCTGTCCCCAAACCCAACAGCACTGACGGCCTCTACCTCTGTCCTATAACAAACAAAGTAAACAGTCACAAACATGACAACAGGAAGCACTAAGTCAGCAGTCAGGAAAGACTGCATCACACTGTTCTTCAAATGTTTACTAGCTTAGTCACTGACACAGACACAGGCAGTTTAGAAACTTCTGGCCAGGCCACATATTTGAGGTAATGCTGAACATGACGACATTGCAGGGTACTCCATGGACCCAGCGATGCTCCACCAAACCCCACAATGTTCCACTAAACCCCACAATGTTCCACTAAGCCCCACAATGTTCCACCAAACCCCACAATGTTCCACCAAACCCCACAATGCTCCACCAAACCCCACAATGTTCCATTAAACCCCACAATGTTCCACTAAACCCCACAATGTTCCATTAAACCCCACAATGTTCCACTGAACCCCACAATGTTCCACCAAAATCCACAATGTTCCACTGAACCCCACAATGTTCCACTAAGCCCCACAATGTTCCATTAAACCCCACAATGTTCCACTAAGCCCCACAATGTTCCATTAAACCCCACAATGTTCCACTAAGCCCCACAATGTTCCACTGAACCCCACAATGTTCCACTAAACCCCACAATGTCCCAATACAAACCCTGCACAGACCTACTGCCATTCCATTAAACTTAACAATGTCCCAACACCACGCCCCCAAACCCCAGTCCCAATAAAAACATCAAAAAGGGCCGAGTATTACACACATAACAGACACGCCGGCCCAAAGCAAATCTCACCCGTCCAAATGTTAAGCGCCCCTAATACCTCAACACTGCTCCCCTGTTCAAAATCTCACATGGTCACAAAGCTGTACCCCGAAAAGCCCATACAGACCCAAAGCAGTACCCCCAAACAGCCCTAATGCTGTCCCCCCTGGCCTCCTAGGGAAGCCCTCCGATTGGGGCAGAACTGGCCGGCCTGAAGCCCACTGCGAGTGGAGATAACGTGCATAGAAAATGCACACTATGCAACGTCCCCACGAACCAGCTGTGTTCACTGTGCGAATTCACACTACACAGGACAGAGAAGATTCTGGGATTGGGTTCGCCTCACCTCACATTCGGTGGTGGGAATAACCAGGGTTTCTGAGTGTGCTTGTTCACACAGTGACACGCCCCACCCAGTGCATCTCCGACGAGTGACTACAAAATTAGTTTCCGGAAGATAACGCATTGTTAATAGGCCTAAATGTAACAAACCCCACACACTGAACAGGTTGCGCCTGTTCTCAGGCACACACACAGCACAGTGCACTTGTACATCTGCAGGCCCCTGCACCAGGCATGCGTTCAAGATGACAAACGTTCACGCCAAGTTTGCGGCGAACAGTTAACGTTGAACGATTCAAAATACACATTCCAACTCGTTCGCCACCAACGCGTCGCTAATAAAAATTGATGCGATTGAAACGGAGGGTCATTTTCGCAGCAGCTTCCGCGATATTAGAGGACTCCACTGAAAGTGGTCCTGCATGACAGATATTATGTCTACGATCCATACTGTCGTGTAGCACAACTAACTAAGAGGTGTGCAGAATTGAGCGATATGCCAAGGAAGTCACATGTCAGGATGAGAGCCTTTGTTCTCTCGGCGTCTTTCCTGTCAGCAGACATTTTTGTTCGCGGCGCACTACCTCTTCAGGCTGCTAGGTAACGTCGGCTAACGTTCGTGGTGAACAGAGAAAAGTTGAATATGTTTGCGAACGTTAGCTATTGATTGCCGTCTCGAACGCACGTTAGGACACCTGCCCACCCACGTACCTACAAACCTGCACACCTGGACACCAACAAAACAATGCCTTTATGGTAAATGGACTGCATTTATATAGCGCTTTTATCCAAAGCGCTTTACAATTGATGCCTCTCATTCGCCAGAGCAGTTAGGGGTTAGGGGTTTGGTGTCTTGCTCAAGGACACTTCGACACGCCCAGGGCGGGGTTTGAACCGGCAACCCTCCGACTGCCAGACAATCGGTCTTACCTCCTGAGCTATGTCGCCATCACCTTTCACACCAGAGTCATGCATGGTAACGTCGCCAAAGTAACATCTGGCAAAATGATGTGGCTTTGGGGTCAATACTTCTCCTGGCATCTGAGATTGTCCTTCAAGACAAAAAACTGCCTTCTTTTCACTGTTATTGTGAAAGTGAATTTAATGAGAAAGACCGGGAAATAAAGCCAGGAAACCAGACCAGACCCCCTGAGAGTATGCTTCCGTTCTCTTGTAGAAGGCCAGTGACCGGGGGGGCGGTGTGGTTCTAACAGTTAGGGAACTGGTCTCGTAACCTGATGGTTGCAGGTTCGATGCCCAGGTAGGGCGCTGCCGTGTACCCTTGAGGAGCAAGGTGCTTAACCTGCATTGCTTCAGAAAAATTAGCCAGCTGAATAAATGGATACTATGTAAAAATGAGAATTAAGGATTTAATCTGCATGTTTAATCCACAATTTCCGGATCTGAGCACCTGCTAAATGGCTGTAAGGTAATGGAACTATGTGTGCATGCCACACTATTGTAAGGGGGCAGAACTAACAGCATTATTGAATAAACAAACATGGGACACACAGAGACATGCATCAGACAGGTAGTTTTCAAAGCGATGAAAACTCTGGGAATATTTCCCTGACAAACTAACTGAGCTAGTCACCAACAGTGCAACTCAACATTTGAACAATTCACACAGGTACTGATTCACTCCTGTATCAGCTCAGTAACACAGTCTGTGAGTGCTTTTGTTTATATATCCCATGTTTATAAGGAAGGCTAGAACTTGATGTGAAATCAAGTTCTACAGTAACTCTAGTAACTGTACAATGCAGGAACTCAATAACCCAAAAACAAAAGCGCAATAATACTTTACCCCCCAACCCACCACCCCTACCCCCCTCTCTACCCCTCTCTATCCACCTGGGTAACGTACAGAGCCAAATGCAGGCTGCACTAATTAGGCTTCGCTTGAATCCTGACAGCACTTTGGGGAGACGTATAATCTCTCACAGTACAGGCCTAACTGTCCAGGGAGGGAGGGTATCAGGTGGCGGGTGCTTCTCTGCCAAACCGTGCAGGGCTCCTGCGCAGATCCACCCCCTGCAGCTGCGCAGATCTGCAGCCACCGCAGAGCTCGGCCGCAAAAGCAGCGGCTGGATCTGGACGTCCCGAAACCAGAGAGGATGCACGCGGTTGGTTTCGGAACGACCGAACGGATCTCCACACAACAACTGGGCAAAATTATCGCTCACAAAACGGACGCAGTACATCGATGAATATTTCCACCCATTTACTCCCCAGCACACATTCACTTTACTGCAAACGGGCAAGAAATATCAAACAGTGAAGGATAAGGACAAGATAATGGAATTTTCTATGGCTGCACATTCACCTCGACAAAGTGAGGTAAAAGCTAAAGTGGAATGACACAGTTAAAATGGAGACGTGTCCTGGTTCATGCGCTCGACTATATTAGACTGTTCCTGCCAGCTCACACTGAAAGAAGCATCAGAGTGTTTAATTGGGTCACATATAATTAGGCTGTCGCTCCAAGAAAGAAAAAGGAGGTCAAAGCCCTCAAATATGGCAGGATGGAGAAGCAGCGCCCAGCAGTGCTTAGATCAGTGGTGCTGAACAGTGCTGGGACCAGCACACTGGATCAGTGGTCAGAGCAGCAGGGTGACAGAGTGGTTAGTGCAGAGCAGTGTGGAGCAATGGTGAGTGTGGACTGGACCAGTACGCTGGGTCCAAAAATGTATGTTTGTCTTCAACTATACTTTCTTCCTGAGCTAGGCTCTTGCATTCTTTTTAAAGTCCTTCTTCTGTTTAACGTCCTTCTTCTGTACTACTATTCCCCTCAGTGAATTACAGACAAACAGGGCTTACATAGCAAACCATGGGTCAAGAATGCTACCAACTGAAACCACAAAAGCGGGATTGATTTCCGAGAGCTGCAGCACCAGGACTGATGCCTATCGATGTTTAAACACAGCTGTCACGCAAAACACCACTAAGAGCAGCTATATAATGTCCCGATCGTGACCGTTCTACTCAAAGTACAGAAAACGTCCCTTCCTCGGGGTTTAAACATGACCCGTTGTCTCTCGCAAGTTCACTTCTTATCGCTCTACATGCAGTCACAGTCATGCTACACGTAGCCTACCACATGGTAATGTCACCACTACCCTGTCCATCCCTAACACTCCGCCGCTACTCTCAGGAATGTGACCCTGATCCAGAACTCGGCACGGTGTGGTAAACTTCAGGGTGGTGTTCGTATCGCACAGTAAACAACATGTAAGTTTTTTTTTTTAAACTGTTGGAAACTTGCGATTCTTTCTGCAGGACGACACTGCATTTAAACTAACGTTAGTGAACAAACACCGTGAATTCTGTCACTGCCCTAGGGACTATCCACCCTACTAGGACAGGTAGAGATGGTAATTATGCTATTTCTGCAGTTCAATATAGGGGGGGGGGGGGGGGGGGGGGGACGATTTGTTGTGAAATTGTGATGAAGACTTAGTCGCTAACTCTAGATCCTTCACTATGTAGCCATAGACATCGTCATCTCACATTGAACAGAACGCGGCCGTAGGAATGCACCGTTCGCAAAGCTTACGCTGACGAGAAAAGACTCTCCTTGACAGCTCAACACAATTGCATTTCCTCCACATTCTTTATTTTGCACACCCAGTATCAAAACCAGCCGAGCTTGGTTGGCAACGTCGGCCTAAGTGATTAATCAGTAGGCAATTCTCGGGGGGGGGGGGGGGGGGACCTATTGGTTCAACACCCATGAAGTACAGGGATTTTGGACATGTGAAGTCTTACTAGCGTGGGGTTAGGGGGCTTGCGTTAGGGGGTTTACGTTAGTTGGGACACGCATATTTGACACAATATGGATGCAAGCTAAGGTGTGTCCAACAACTTCTTGTCAATGTAACCAGACAGCTAACAAACCAACAAACTATCCCAGCCAGTAGCCAGCTGCAACAATCACTGTTAGTCTAAGACTCAGATGTAAACATATATAGACCTGCAATGCTCACGGAATTAAATGCAGTCACGTCCCTAAAATCATTAACCTGCAATACACCGAGTCGCACAAACGGTACATCCACAATCCAGAGGGGATAAATCGACCAGATAATGTACCACTGCCAGAGATGTGTCACTAATGAACTTCAAAAAGTGAGGGAAAACGGTAGAAACAGCGCTCCAGATAGCCTGCTAAAATTGTTTTGTTTTCGTTCAGCCTACTGTCATATAACTGCAACCCTTGGAATTTTCGAGCGGCAACAAGGACAGATTATCAAAACACTCGTTGGATGGAAGTGTTACGAGTTTTAGAGTAGTGGAAATGTTTAACTTACAGCGTCACAAAAGCATTTATAATCACTAGGCATGTCTGAACCGGTAAAGAAGCTATTTGTTCTACATTAGCAAACTCACCCAAAGGTCCGTGCCCCAATCCATGGCCAATTCCCGTCTCCGTATCAACCTATCCGCCACACAAAGAAAACTTCAGCAAACTTCTAGGCAAATTCGCAGATGTTTTCGCAAGCGACGAGACAAAGGCAACGCGCGTCAACTTCGTGCGTGTCCTATCTTTCTTCACGCGATTGTGGGCATTGTTATTTTCCTTTTCGTGTTGTTGTTTTTTTATTTCTTATTTTTTCTCCTCTATCTTTCTCGCCAAGTTTTCTTCGTAAGGCGAAGAGGGATCAACTAGATCTCACATCCGCGTCACTCCCAAATCCCAGCTAATTCTTAAAGGAGCCAGGCACCATTTCCGTAAACACTATCTGTCGAGCGTTTAATAACCTGTTGTTAGATATTATAAGTTACTTAGTGGTTCTAAGAAAATTTGGTTATTTCTTATCATTCATAGTCATATTTTATTATTGTTGTATTTTTTGAGTCTTATAACAAACCCATAAGGCCACAATGAGCTTTATTAAATCTAACAAAAGTGTGACATTGACTCCAAAGCAGCCAGTGTTAAATGAAAAAAAAAAACTATATAAAAATATAAAGATATAGCAGTGTAACTCATAGGCTGTGAATACTCAGACCTTACTTACATCATATTGATGCTCACCCCTCTGCCCTCAGTCAGCAGTGGGTAGCACTGTCACCTCACAGCCTAGGTATGAGTGTGTGAGTGAATGGTGAGTGAATGGTGTGTGTGCCCTGCATTAGACTGGTGGTCCGTCCAGTGCGTATTCCTGCCTCTCGCCCAATGCACGCTGGGATAGGCTCCAGCACCCCCCGCGACCCTGTCCAGGGTATAAGCGGGTATGGATGATGGATGGATGGATGGATGTACTTTGGATTACAAAATATTACAAATGTGTTTATTTTTCATTATGGCCCAACTACAAGCTTAACGATGATATTACGATGGTGCAGTGGCACTGTCACCTCACAGCATGGGTATGAGTGTGTGAGTGAATGGTGTGTGTGCCCTGCAATAGATTGGCAACCTGTCCAAGGTGTAAAGGTGTATCTCACCCAGTGCATGCTGGGGTAGGCTCCAGCACCCCCCGCAACCCTGACCAGGATAAGAGGGTGTTGATAATGGATGGACTATACTTTAAAGGACTATACTTTATTGACAGACCACACCATAATACCGTGTGAGGAAAAACTCAGATTTACAGAATATTGTTATGGAAGAGAGAGGCAAACTGGTTTACTACACCACTGGCACAGTCTGGTGTGCGATCCTTGACCTTTCACCCTGTAACCTATTAATTTTCTGTTGGAACATATGTTTACAGTCAGACTGCACAACAGTGGCAGGAAAAATAATTGAGCTCAATTGAGCATATTTCTTAAAAATGTTAGTTTAATAGGGTATATACACTCAGTGGCCACTTTATTAGGTACATGTGCTTGTTAACGCAAATAGCCTGCTCCTCCAAATTTTATGCACAATATTCTCAGATAATGTTTACAGATAATGGTGGGGTAAAAAAACATTCAGGGAGCACCAGTTCTGTGGGTGAAAACACCTTGTTAATGAGTGATTTCAGAGCAGAATGGACAGATCCATTTAAGATAACACAAATGTTCAGACAACAGCTGGTCACAACAGTGGTGTGCAGAAGGGCATCCCTGACCGCACAATGCATCAAACCTTGAAGCGGATGGGCTATAGTAGAAGAAGACCGTACCGAAGTTTCACTTCTGTCAGTTAAGAACAGGAAAATGAGGCTACAGTGGGCACATCATTACCAAAATTGGATGACTGAAGATTGGAAAAATGTTGCTTGGTCTGTCAAATCTCAAGTTCTGCTTTGGCGTGCAGATGGTAGGGTAAGAATTGGGCAAAACGGCATGAATCTATTGCATCCATCCTGCCTTGTGTCAATGGTGCTGGCTGCTGGTGGTGGTGAATCCCTCAGTCAAGATTCCATTGGTTGGCTCCACCCCTCAGTCAAGATTCCATTGGCTGGCTCCACCCCTCAGTTTGACAGTCCATTGGCTGGCTCCACCCCTCAGTTCATTGCTCTAATCAATGATTCCACCCCGCAGTTTAGAACTCTAATTCCTGGCTCTGTCCCTCAATTCAGTGGTCCAATGGCAGGCCTGGCAGTGGGGCACCACACTGCTCTAGGTGCAGGAGGCGGTCCCATTACTATTGCAGGAGTTCAGTGGTATCTCTACTGGATCCCTCTTTCCAGGAGAGTATATTGGCGTGATGTTATATTTCCCTCGTTGTTTCATATATGATCTAAGCCATAAGATGATCAGCACCAGTATAAACACTGTCCCCAAAAAAACTAAAACAAAGATGAGGCCTGCAGGAGGAAGAAAATATGCACTGTTACTGAGCATAGTCACCACCACAGAGATTGCCTGTCATTATCAAAATGACAGGGAAAGTCTAATAATGACATGGCCCGTGCAATGTGATGTCACAGGTCATGTGGCATGATTTCATGACATCACAGACATTACCCCATTTTCTACGACCCTTTTCCATCACAGTGACAGTGACAGTCTTGGAGGACATGCCCAGGTCATTTTTCGCATTGCAGGTGTAGACACCAGCATTGGATGATGTGGCTCTGCTGATGGTGGCATTACTCTGCCGCCCTCTGGTGGACATCTGTGGCATCTCAGCAGCAGTCGTTTCCCAGGTGAGTACAGGACTGGGATTTCCCTCAGCTAGGCACTCCAGGATCACTTCATCTCCCTGGGTTACATTCACCCACTCCTTCACCTGCTCAAACATAGGTGGATCTGGCAGAACGAGAGAGGTTTTATATGGCTGTATTATTACAGCAACAAAACACATCACGTGGACAACAGCACACCCAACACACTGCAAGACGTCAACTGTACTCAAATACATATCAGTCAGACACCAGGAGTCAATCACACAGCGATGAATCACCAGTACATAAAACACACAACAATGAGTCTCCTGTAATAACACTCATCAATAAGTCACCAGGACTCAAACACTCAGCAATGAGTCACCAGCACTCAAACAATCAGCAATGAGTCACCAGGACTCAAACATGCAGCAATGCTACACTCCTAATCAAACACTCAGTAATGAGTCACCAGGACTCAAACACTCAGTAATGAGTCACCAGGACTCAAACATGCAGGAATGCTACACCTGTAATCAAACATGCAGCAGTTATTCACTGGGACTCAAACACTCAGCAATGAGTCAACAGGACTCAAACATGCAACAGTTATTCACTGGGACTCAGACACTCAGCAATGAGTCACCAGGAGTCAAACATTTGAATTCATAAAAATAATTAAGCAATTACATTTTAAATTGTGAACAACAAATAAACAAAAAACATGAGTGTATGTGTACATAGTCTTTCTATAAGAATTTTAAAAGAGTTACAATTTGCGATGGTTGTTAAAATAGTTTTTTTTTTTTTTTTTTTAAATGACCTTCTGGGAACTGGAATTAAGATTTTAAGTCACATCTAAGTGGTATTTGATTACTTTTAATAATAGTTCCTTTCTGAAATATTTATGGTATTATTTTGTATACATTTCTTACTTTTCAAAAGCATCTTTAAATTTATATTTGCTGCAGGTCACAGACACAGGGACATGCATGCAACAGGAAAGAACTGACTTACAGAGAACTTCAATGTCCAGTGTGTGACTGGCTGTTCCGTAGGTGTTCTTGGCTACGAGGGTGTACTGCCTGCCTTGTGTTTTGGTCAGTTGTGTGGAACTGTTGAACCACACCAACCAACCACACCTCCAATAACATGCCCAAACTATGCAATAACCAGAGTCACAGTGATGCTGGTGGTACAGACAGTGCTAATAGACTCACAGTGCACAGTGATGTCGAGGGGATCAGATTTATATGAAGGCGGGGGTTGTGGTCCTTCAGGTCCCAGTTCCAGCTCTGCCACACAGCTGTACTGCGCTCCATCATCAGCGCTGGTGGGTGTGATCAGGAGGGTAGAGGAAACATTCACTGGAGTCTTAGTGAGATTATAATAGGAGGTTTGACTCTCTAATGTTTCCCCTTTGTACCACTTCACAGTGAGGTACTGAACAGGAGCGATGTTCTGGACTTCACACTGCAGCTGGTACTGCTCCCGCTCCAGCATTGGGCCTATGTGGTTCATAGCACTGACGAAGACACTGTCTGAAGGCTCTGCAGAAAAGATCATAATTTCTTCTGAATACTATTTGTGATTATAAATACATTATTCATAATGCGTTCAGATATCTTAGGTAGTCTATGAGAGTTATCACATTGAGTTATGTTTCTTTAGCAACAGACAAAAGCAGTCTTCACCATGAAGGCTGACTGCTGCCTCACCTGAGACCAAGACAGGAAACTAAAACCTCATTTGTCTCACATTAAACAAGAGATATAATGGGACTCTACTTCAGCTCTATTAGGAGGAGAGAACTTACTGTACACTGTAATATTGAGCTCTTCATCACACTGAAAAACAGAGCCTGGACCAGTCTGAAAGTTGCCGAAGCATTTAGGTGATATCTCCCAGTCTGTCAGGGTCTCCAATCTCCAGGTGACAAACTTTACATCTGATACCATGTCAACAGATCCCTCTGAAGCCTCCCAGCCGACTCCCTCATGATCTCCTGGAACAGTGCAGTCCACCGATACTGGATCTCCATATCTCACCACCATTGTGGAAGGCTGGATCATCAGTGGACATCCACTAGAATCTGTTAAAATATGAAAAGGAAGGAATGTAACTGAGTACTTCCTCAGGACTTCATTATCTTCAGTAATCAGGACAGGAAGTGGTCGGTTTTAACAGGAGTTTAAATACTAATGACTGCTGGGATTTTATCTGTAACATAGGACAGTATGAGAGACAAAAAAGGAGGAAAGGAATCCCTTCTCTCTGTACTTTCACTTTCTGTTCCGCGTGTAACTTTATTTCCCACTTACTACACATGCAGGACAGGAAAGGGTTCTTCAATGAAAATACCTGTGCACATGATGCATTAAAATGTATTTAATTTTATAATGCATAAATAAATAAATATATAAAAAGTCCCTGACAAATTCTCCCAACAGAGATTTTTTAATTTAGAGACAATTGCACCTAATGTCCAATACCAGCATCATCTGTTAGTAGAGAGCTTCAGGATAATGAATTATTATTCATTACATAAATGTGATATTATGCTGTATGTATACCACAGGCAAACAATTGCAGTTAGAATACAGAAAGATAAAGTGAGCTTGGAAGCAGAGTTAGTACTCTGAAGTACATGCTTCTGTATAAGAGTGTAAATGAGAGTATATTGGCGTGATGTTATATTTCCCTCGATGTTTCATATGTGATCTAAGCCATAAGATGATCAGCACCAGTGTAAACACTGTCCCAAAAAACCAAAAACAAAGATGTGGCCTGCAAGAGGAAGAAAATATGCACTGTTACTGAGCATAGTCACCACCACAGAGATTGCCTGTCATCATCAAAATGACGGGGAAAGTCTAATAATGACATGGACCGTGCAATGTGATGTCACAGGTCATGTGGTATGATTTCATGACATCACAGACATTACCCCATTTTGTGCGACCCTTTTCCATCACAGTGACAGTGACAGTCTTGGAGGACATGCCCAGGTCATTTGTCGCATTGCAGGTGTAGACACCAGCATTGGATGATGTGGCTCTGCTGATGGTGGCATTACTCTGCCGCCCTCTGGTGGACATCTGTGGAATCTCAGCAGCAGTCGTTTCCCAGGTGAGTACAGGACTGGGATTTCCCTCAGCCAGGCACTCCAGGATCACCTCATCTCCCTGGGTTACATTCACCCACTCCTTCACCTGCTCAAACATAGGTGGATCTGGCAGAACAAGAGAGGTTTTATATGGCTGTATTAGTACAGCAACAAAACACATCACATGGACAACAGCACACCCAACACACTGCAAGATGTCAACTGTACTCAAATACATATCAGTCAGACACCAGGAGTCAATCACACAGCGATGAATCACCAGTACATAAAACACACAACAATGAGTCTCCTGTAATAACACTCATCAATAAGTCACCAGGACTCAAACACTCAGCAATGAGTCACCAGCACTCAAACAATCAGCAATGAGTCACCAGGACTCAAACATGCAGCAATGCTACACTCCTAATCAAACACTCAGTAATGAGTCACCAGGACTCATACACTCAGTAATGAGTCACCAGGACTCAAACACTCAGCAATGAGTCACCAGGACTCATACACTCAGTAATGAGTCACCAGGACTCATACACTCAGTAATGAGTCACCAGGACTCAAACACTCAGCAATGCTACACCTGTAATCAAACATGCAGCAGTTATTCATGGACTGCATTTTATATAGCGCTTTTATCCAAAGCGCTTTACAACTGATGCCTCTCATGCACCCATTCATTCACACACACACACTCACACACCAATGGTGAAAGGCTGCCATGCAAGGTACCAATTAGCTCATTGAGAGCAATTAGGAGTTTGGTGTCTTGCTCAGGGACACTTAGATACGCCCAGCGTGGGGGATCGAACCGGCAACCCTCCGACTGCCAGACAACCGCTCTTACCTCCTGAGCTATGTCGGCCCCACTCAGCAATGAGTCACCAGGATTCAAACATGCAACAGTTATTCACTGGGACTCAAACACTCAGCAATGAGTCACCAGGAGTCAAACATTTGAATTCATAAAAATAATTAAGCAATTACATTTTAAATTATGAACAACAAATAAACAAAAAACATGAGTGTATGTGTACATAGTCTTTCTATAAGAATTTTAAAAGAGTTACTCTTTGCAATGGTTGTTGAAATAGTTTTCGTTTTTTTTTTTTAAATGACCTTCTGGGAAATGGAATTAACATTTTAAGTCACATCTAAGTGGTATTTGATTATTTTTAATAATAGTTCCTTTCTGAAATATTTATGGTATTATTTTGTATACATTTCTTACTTTTCAAAAGCATCTTTAAATTTATATTTGCTGCAGGTCACAGACACAGGGACATGCATGCAACAGGAAAGAACTGACTTACAGAGAACTTCAATGTCCAGTGTGTGACTGGCTGTTCCGTAGGTGTTCTTGGCTACGAGGGTGTACTGCCTGCCTTGTGTTTTGGTCAGTTGTGTGGAACTGTTGAACCACACCAACCAACCACACCTCCAATAACATGCCCAAACTATGCAATAACCAGAGTCACAGTGATGCTGGTGGTACAGACAGTGCTAATAGACTCACAGTGCACAGTGATGTCGAGGGGATCAGATTTATATGAAGGCGGGGGTTGTGGTCCTTCAGGTCCCAGTTCCAGCTCTGCCACACAGCTGTACTGCGCTCCATCATCAGCGCTGGTGGGTGTGATCAGGAGGGTAGAGGAAACATTCACTGGAGTCTTAGTGAGATTATCATAGGAGGTTTGACTCTCTAATGTTTCCCCTTTGTACCACTTCACAGTGAGGTACTGAACAGGAGCGATGTTCTGGACCTCACACTGCAGCTGGTACTGTTCCCGCTCCAGCATTGGGCCTATGTGGTTCATAGCACTGATGAAGACACTGTCTGAAGGCTCTGCAGAAAAGATCATAATTTCTTCTGAATACTATATGTGATTATAAATACATTATTCATAATGCGTTCAGATATCTTAGGTAGTCTATGAGAGTTATCACATTGAGTTATGTTTCTTTAGCAACAGACAAAAGCAGTCTTCACCATGAAGGCCGACTGCTACTTCACCTGAGACCAACACAGGAAACTAAAGCCTCTTTAGCCTCACATTAAACAAGAGATATAATGGGACTCTATACTCTACTATGCGGAGGAGAGGAGAACTTACTGTACACTGTAATATTGAGCTTTTCGTCACACTGATCAGGTTCTGAATTGATTAGAAAGATCCCGAAGCATTTAGGGCTTATCTCCCAGTCTGTCAGGGACTCCAAACTCCAGGTGACAAACTTTACATCTAATACCATGTCAACAGATCCCTCTGAAGCCTCCCAGCCGATTCCCTCATGATCTCCTGGAACAGTGCAGTCCACCGATACTGGATCTCCATATCTCACCACCACTGTGGAAGGCTGGATCATCAGTGGACATTCACTATAATCTGTTAAAATATGAAAAGGAAGGATTGTAAGTGAGTACTTCCTCAGGACTTCATTATCTTCAGTAATCAGGACAGGAAGTGGTCGATTTTAACTGGAGTTTAAATACTAATGACTGCTGGTATTTTATCTGTAACATATGACAGTATGAGAGACAAAAAAGGAGAAAGGAATCCCTTCTCTCGTACATTCGTATTTCCTGTTACACGTGTCACTTTATTTCCTGCTTTCGTGGTTGTACCTGCCGATTTTTACCCGTGTAACTTTATTTCCCACCGTTTCCCACTTACTACACCTGCAGGACAGGAACGGGTTCTTCAATGAAAATACCTGCGCACATGATGCATTAAAATGTATTTAACTGTATAATGTATAAATAAATAAATATATAAAAAGTCCCTGACAATTTCTTCCAACAGAGATTTTTTGAATCTAGAGACAATTGCACCTAATGTCCAATACCAGCATCATCTGTTAGTTGAGAGCTTCAAAATAATGAATTATTATTCATTACATAAATGTGATATTATGCTGTATGTATACCACAGGCAAACATTGCAGTTAGAATACAGAAAGATAAAGTGAGCTTGGAAGCAGAGTTAGTACTCTGAAGTACATGCTTCTGTATAAGAGTGTAAATGAGAGTATATTGGCGTGATGTTATATTTCCCTCGATGTTTCATATGTGATCTAAGCCATAAGATGATCAGCACCAGTGTAAACACTGTCCCAAAAAACCAAAAACAAAGATGTGGCCTGCAAGAGGAAGAAAATATGCACTGTTACTGAGCATAGTCACCACCACAGAGATTGCCTGTCATCATCAAAATGACAGGGAAAGTCTAATAATGACATGGACCGTGCAATGTGATGTCACAGGTCATGTGGCATGATTTCATGACATCACAGACATTACCCCATTTTGTGCGATCCTTTTCCATCACAGTGACGGTGACAGTCTTGGAGGACATGCCCAGGTCATTTGTCGCATTGCAGGTGTAGACACCAGCATTGGATGATGTGGCTCTGCTGATGGTGGCATTACTCTGCCGCCCTCTGGTGGACACCTGTGGAATCTCAGCAGCAGTCGTTTCCCAGGTGAGTACAGGACTGGGATTTCCCTCAGCCAGGCACTCCAGGATCACCTCATATCCCTGGGTTACATTCACCCACTCCTTCACCCGCTCAAACGTAGGTGGATCTGGCAGAACGAGAGAGGTTTTATATAGCTGTATTATTACAGCAACAAAACACATCACGTGGACAACAGCACACCCAACACATTGCAAGATGTCAACTATACTCAGATACATATCAGTCAGACACCAGGAGTCAATCACACAGCGATGAATCACCAGTACATAAAACACACAACAATGAGTCTCCTGTAATAACACTCATCAATAAGTCACCAGGACTCAAACACTCAGCAATGAGTCACCAGCACTCAAACACTCAGCAATGAGTCACCAGGACTCAAACATGCAGCAATGCTACACTCCTAATCAAACACTCAGTAATGAGTCACCAGGACTCAAACACTCAGTAATGAGTCACCAGGACTCAAACACTCAGCAATGAGTCACCAGGACTCAAACATGCAGGAATGCTACACCTGTAATCAAACATGCAGCAGTTATTCATGGACTGCATTTTATATAGCGCTTTTATCCAAAGCGCTTTACGACTGATGCCTCTCATGCACCCATCCACACACACTCACACACACACTCACACACCAATAGTGAAAGGCTGCCATGCAAGGTACCAATTAGCTCATTGAGAGCAATTAGGAGTTTGGTGTCTTGCTCAGGGACACTTAGATACGCCCAGCGCGGGGGATTGAACCGGCAACCCTCCGACTGCCAGACAACCGCTCTTAACTCCTGAGCTATGTCGGCCCCACTCAGCAAGGAGTCACCAGGAAGAAAACATGCAACAGTTATTCACTGGGACTCAAACACTCAGCAATGAGTCACCAGGAGTCAAACATTTGAATTCATAAAAATAATTAAGTAATTACATTTTAAATTGTGAACAACAAATAATCAAAAAACATGAGTGTATGTGTACATAGTCTTTCTATAAGAATTTTAAAAGAGTTACTCTTTGCAATGGTTGTTAAAATAGTTTTTTTTTTTTTTTTTTTAAATGACCTTCTGGGAACTGGAATTAAGATTTTAAGTCACATCTAAGTGGTATTTGATTACTTTTAATAATAGTTCCTTTCTGAAATATTTATGGTATTATTTTGTATACATATCTTACTTTTCAAAAGCATCTTTAAATTTATATTTGCTGCAGGTCACAGACACAGGGACATGCATGCAACAGGAAAGCATTGACTTACAGAGAACTTCAATCTCCAGTGTGTGATTGGCTGTTCCGTAGGTGTTCTTGGCTATGAGGGTGTACTGCCCGCCTTGTCTCTTGGTCAGTTGTGTGGAACTGTTGAACTCTGACTGGTCTCTGTACCATGTGACCATGGGAGAGGGGTTCCCCTCAGCTCTGCAGGAAACCGAAGTATCCAGAGATTCGCCCTCCCTCAGCTTCACATGGTTCGGGCAATCTGTGATCCTGGGTTTATCTGCAGGTACGGAATATTACAGCAAGAGGGCGATATAGAGCCACAGAATGACTTTGCTGGAACTTCCACTGTCACATACTGTATTTCACACAACCACACCTCCAATAACATGCCAAAACTATGCAATGACCAGAGGATTATTGGCTTCAGAGCTTCAGGATAATATAGGCTTCAGGATAATGAATTATGCTTCATTACATTAGTTTATTTTTAATTCCTTTTTAACATTGACTCCCTAACCAAGAATGACACCATGCCCCACCAATGCAAAAAAACCCTTACAAATAAGAGCAACTGAACATTAGTAAAGTGACCCCAACATACATACACACACGCACACGCATGCATGCACGCACACACACACACACACACACACACACGCGCGCGCGCGCACGCACACACACACACATTCTATTGAAGCTGGCAATTTAAGAGTAACTGTGATTCATTTTCCATAAATGGGTCAACATTAGCTAAGAAGCTGGGTTATCGTTGTTAGCTTGCTATTATGAAGCTGGGCTGTGGACGTCAGCTAGCTATCGGTATGTGTACATATTTGTTTAAAAATCATTTTCAAAGACTTACTTATTGCAATGCTTATTCAAATAATTTTAAAGAAAATTATTTTCTGGGAACTGGAATTAAAATGTTCAATCACATACAAGTGGTATTTGATTATTTTAATAATAGTTCCTATCTTAAATATTTTTAGCATTATTTTGTAAATATTTCTTACTTTTCAAAAGCATCATTAAATGTATATTTGCTCCAGGTCTGGCGATGCAGTCAAAAGACAATGAGATTTAAATAATGTGATATAGGAACATGGACACTGGGACATGCATGCAACAGGAAAGCATTGACTTACAGAGAACTTCAATCTCCAGTGTGTGATTGGCTGTTCCGTAGGTGTTCTTGGCTATGAGGGTGTACTGCCCGCCTTGTCTCTTGGTCAGTTGTGTGGAACTGTTGAACTCTGATTGGTTTCTGTACCATGTGACCATGGGAGAGGGGTTCCCCTCAGCTCTACAGGAGGCCAAAGTATCCAGAGATTCACCCTCCCTCAGCCTCACATGGCCCAGGCACTCCGTGATCCTGGGTTTATCTGCAGGTACAGAATATCACAGCAAGAGGGAGATATAGAGCCACAGAATGACTTTGCTGGGGCTTCCACTGTCACATACTGTATTTCACACAACCACACCTCCAATAACATGCTGAAACTATGCAATAACCAGATTCACAGTGATGCTGGTGGTACAGACAGTGCTAATAGACTCACAGTACACAGTGATGTTGAGGGGATCAGATTATTGGAAGGCGGGGGTTGTGGTCCTTCAGGTCCCAATTCCAGCTCTGCCACACAGCTGTACTGCGCTCCATCATCAGCGCTGGTGGGTGTGATCAGGAGGGTAGAGGAAACATTCACTGGAGTCTTAGTGAGATCATTACAGGAGGTTTGATTCTCTAATGTTTCCCCTTTGTACCACTTCACAGTGAGGTATTGAACAGGAGCAATGTTCTGGACTTCACACTGCAGCTGGTACTGTTCCCCCTCCAGCATTGGGCCTGTGTGGTTCACAGCACTGATGTACACACTGTCTGAAAGCTCTGCAGAGGACATAAGAATAATGATTTCTATTTCTTCTGAATATAATTTCTAATTATAATTATGTTATTCATAATGAGTTCAGATATCTCAGGTAGGCTATGAGAAATTCAATCTTTCCTACACATTGAGTTATGTTTCTTTAGCAACAGACAAAAGCAGTTTTCACCATGAAGGCCGACTGCTACCTCACCTGAGACCAACACAGAAAACTAAAGCCTCTTTAGCCTTACATTAAACAAGATATATGATGGGACTTTATACTCTACTATGAGGAGGAGAGGAGAACTTACTGTACACTGTAATATTGAGCTTTTCGTCACACTGATCATGTTCTGCATTGATTAGAAAGTTCCCGAAGCATCTAGGTCTTATCTCCCAGTCTGTCAGGGACTCCAAACTCCAGGTGACAAACTTTACGTTAACATCTGTTACCATGTCAACAGATCCCTCTGAAGCCTCCCAGCCAATTCCATCATGATCTCCTGAAACAGTGCAGTTCACCGATACTGGATCTCCATATCTCACCACCACTGTGGGAGGCTGGATCATCAGTGGACATTCACTAGAATCTGTTAAAATATGAAAAGGAAGGATTGTAACTGAGTACTTCCTCAGGACTTCATTATCTTCAGTAATCAGGACAGGAAGTGGCCGGTTTTAACTGGAGTTTAAATACTAACGACTGTTGGGATTTTATTTTATTTTATATGAGAGACAAAAAAAGGAGGAAAGGAATCCCTTCTCTCTGTACTTTCACTTTCTGTTCCGCGTGTAACTTTATTTCCCACTTACTACACATGCAGGACAGGAAAGCGTTCTTCAATGAAAATGCCTGCGCGCACAATGCATCAAAATGTATTTAACTTTATAATGCATAAATAAATAAATATATAAAAAGTCCCTGACAAATTCTCCCAACAGAGATTTTTTAATTTAGAGACAATTGCACCTTATGTCCAATACCAGCATCATCTGTTAGATGAGAGCTTTAAAATAATGAATTATTATTCATTACATAAATGTGATATTATGCTGTATGTATACCACAGGCAAACACTCGCAGTTAGAATACAAAAAGACAAAGTGAGCTTGGAAGTACAGTTAGTACTCTGAAGTGTATGCTTCTGTCCAAGAGTGTAAATGATACAGA
Organism: Anguilla japonica; assembly: GCA_025169545.1. Classification (NCBI taxonomy): domain Eukaryota; kingdom Metazoa; phylum Chordata; class Actinopteri; order Anguilliformes; family Anguillidae; genus Anguilla; species Anguilla japonica. The sequence continues at coordinate 27,208,993 of CM045899.1, read as the reverse complement.
TTGCAATTACAGATCAAGTGAGCTTATTCGTATTTCTTTTTTGGTTCTTGTTTTAACCCACTACACTAACTCCACAGGAAGACTTTAGTTTATTTTTAAGTCCATTTTAACGTTGACTTCCTAACCAAGAATGACACCATGTCCCGCCAATGCAAAAAAAAAGAAAAGGCTTACAAATGAGAACAACTCAATATTAGTAAAGCGACCCACAACACACGCACATGTTTTATTGAGGCCGCCATTTTAAATAGTAAATGGTTCATTTTCCATAAACTGGCCAAAGTGAGCAAATAAGTGGGGTTATGGTCATTGCCTAGCTAACGGTAGCTATGAAACTGGGTTGTGGATTTTAGCGAGCTACTTGTATTGCCCCCACCCAGTCGATGGAACACTTGAACTACCATACGCTCAACACACACAGACACCATGCATGCACAAGAAGATACTCACCGTCATCGCAGACAACGGTTTGCAAGAGCAACAGGATGCCAAGCAGCTGCCCAGATCCCATCGTTTCCACCTTGAAAGACTGAAGGCCGATGACCTGCTTCTGGATTATTAGGGTCGTTTCTGACGGTTCAATCTGGGGATGCGCTCTGGCAGTTGTGCTTCTAGATAATGCAGATCTGACGGCCCTCTCAAAAGATTCAGCAGTCGCTCTCTGATGGAAATGCTTTTCTTGAAGAGACAACGTGCAGCGGAAATCCGGCATCAACTGGTGTCACAGGAAACCACACAGTTGCGCAGAGAAACTGCTACTGTGAAGGGCGTGCTTTTTTCAGAGTGATTATTGCAAACTTGTGGTGAGAACAATTTGATCAGCAAGAACAAAAAGACACACAAAGTTGCTTCTCTTCAACCTGCACAATGCTAACACCAGAGGTAATCAGAAGAGACTAACACAACAGATTTGTAGATACCTCCTCAGGCTAGGGTGTAAGTGAATTAGCCTCATGTTGGAACAATCAATACACCCAGGCCTCATACAACTAGATATAAAATACCTTGTTTTTGTGGGCAGCCTGGTTCTGCAGTCACACACTGAACAGGGGCTTTTTGAAGAACCAGGCTCTGCTGGAGAAATACTATCAGACCTGGGCTCTGGCCGTAAATGTACTAAAGGTATATATGGACATTGGCTGGTGTAAAAAAAAAAAAAAAAAAACGGGGTTGATTTTTTAAAGAATTCAAGTACACCTGGTTTTTACACTCCATTGCTCTTTAGTTCATAATTCAGCTTCTATGCACAAGCATCCTACCAACACCAAACTTCCCAAATGGGAATGTTAATGAAACTGCACGTGTACAGCATGAGTTTAGGAGGTGATGTTTATATGCAGGGAACCGTAAACATCCATGTAAATGTAGTGTATCATCAGGCCATGGCCTGACATGTATGATAATGATAATGTTCATGACACCCTTTGAATACCACATGCTGCAGTATCTCACTCCGAATGAACACATCTCATCTTCCATTTGAACATCACAGCACCTAAAAATCAAGGCATTTTTTAATGACTGAATGACATCTGTGACATTTAATTTTTTATTTTTTTTACTTGATACAATTCCTATAATTATCGTATTTAATTGTTAGTCCAAATAAAGAACAAATGTTGTTGACTGACTCCAAAACAGCCATCACCTTTTTAAGCTTTTAAATCCTGTAAATAAGCACTGTATCCACTTAGTTAAAACAAAGGTCTTTATAACATCATGAACAGAGCCAGCTGCATATAATTATGAATGACAAGGCTGCCCAAAGTGAAATCATTTGGGTTACTTGGAGCAGTGGTTTTGTTAGTAGTTTTAGTGACTCAGTGAGCTCTTTGGGTCACTGGGAGCAGTGGTTTTGTTAGGAGCTTTAGTGACTGAACAAGCTGAGTAAGCTGATATTTCATGGCAAATTCAAAACGAGCAAGCAAGCAAGCAAGCGAGCTGCAAAAAGCAGCTCAGCCTGGGGTGGAAGAAGACAGGTTTGTCAAAATGGTGCTGGACTGACATGGTGTGACTATGTAGAGGTTTCCATTTTCATGTTCATTACCGGTATTGTTGTTATCGTGGCCTGAAGGCTCAGCTTTTCAGACTATTCCTGGACTAACTATCACCACTCTGCGAAGCACTCCCGATCTGGGATCATTTTTATCACTTAAATCCCCATCTTTCATGCTACACATGTACCTCCTGTGCCACTTTCATGTTGCATGTACCTCTGTCCAGCACTTATTGTACTTTGTGTCATTATTTTGATGTTGTAGCTTGTTGTGCCTCCTAGTCATGCCTCCTAGTTTGACTTAGCATAGGTTAGGTCAGAGTAATGTTCACTGTGTGAACTGGACTTAATGTGTTCATGTTCAATGTAATAACTTACAAAATGAGTAATATACCTTATCGAACCTGTGTTTTGTAGTTGGACCAATGACCTTCGATATGCACTTATTGTTCATCGCCTTGGATAAAAGAATCTGCCATATAAATGTAACGTAAATGTAATGTAAATGCAATGTAAATGTAATGTAATGATTTTTCTACTAACAGCAATAACAGCATGCTTATAATCGCTGCATGAGTCAAATGTTTGGCCATGCTAGTGACCTTCTCAAAAGCAAATGAAATTCATTATTGAAATGAGGAATAGCATGCATCTAACAGGTGTGTGACAGATACTTCTTCCATTGGGAGGATGTGACATTGTGAGATTAACTGTCCAGGTGATGCTGCCCAGAGGATTCATGGCCATAAAGGTGTACTGCCCCACATTTCTCTGGGTCAGTGCTGCAGAACTGTTGAACTCTGATTGGTCTCTGTACCATGTGACCATGGGAGAGGGGTTCCCCTCAGCTCTGCAGGAGACCAAAGTATCCAGAGATTCACCCTCCCTCAGCTTCACATGGTCCGGGCACTCTGTGATCCTGGGTTTATCTGCAGGTACAGAACATCACAGCAAGAGAACAAAATAGAGTCACAGAATGACTTTGCTGGGGCTTCCACTGTCACATACTATATTTCACACAACCACACCTCCAATAACATGCCAAAACTATGCAATAACCAGAGGATTATTGGCTTCAGAGCTTCAGGATAATATAGGCTTCAGGATAATGAATTATGCTTCATCAAATTAGTTTATTTTTAATTCCTTTTTAACATTGACTCCCTAACCAAGAGTGACACCATGCCCCACCCATGCAAAAAAACCCTTACAAATAAGAGCAACTGAACATTAGTAAAGTGACCCCAACACACATACATACACACACACACACACGCATGCATGCATGCACACACACACACACACAAACACACACACACGCACGCACACATTCTATTGAAGCTGGCAATTTAAGAGTAACTGTGATTCATTTTCCATAAATGGGTCAACATTAGCTAAGAAGCTGGGTTATCGTCCTTAGCTTGCTATTATGAAGCTGGGCTGTGGATGTTAGCTAGCTATCGGTATGTGTACATATTTGTTTAAAAATCATTTTCAAAGAGTTAATTATTGCAATGCTTATTCAAATAATTTTAAAGAAAATTATTTTCTGGGAACTGGAATTAAAATGTTCAATCACATACAAGTGGTATTTGATTATTTTAATAATAGTTCCTATCTTAAATATTTTTAGCATTATTTTGTAAATATTTCTTACTTTTCAAAAGCATCATTAAATGTATATTTGCTCCAGGTCTGGCGATGCAGTCAAAAGACGATGAGATTTAAATAATGTGATATAGGAACATGGACACTGGGACATGCATGCAACAGGAAAGCATTGACTTACAGAGAACTTCAATCTCCAGTGTGTGATTGGCTGTTCCGTAGGTGTTCTTGGCTATGACGGTGTACTGCCCAGCATCTCCCCTACTCAGTTGCGTGGAACTGTTGAACTGTGATTGGCCTCTGTACCATGTGACCATGGGAGAGGGGTTCCCCTCAGCCCTGCAGGAGACCAATGTATCCAGAGATTCACCCTCCCTCAGCTTCACATGGTCCAGGCACTCCGTGATCCTGGGTTTATCTGCAGGTACAGAATATCACAGCAAGAGGGCGATATAGAGCCACAGAATGACTTTGCTGGAACTTCCACTGTCACATACTATATTTCACACAACCACACCTCCAATAACATGCCATAACTATGCAATAACCAGAGGATTATTGGCTTCAGAGCTTCAGGATAATATAGGCTTCAGGATAATGAATTATGCTTCATCAAATTAGTTTATTTTTAATTCCTTTTTAACATTGACTCCCTAACCAAGAATGACACCATGCCCCACCTATGCAAAAAAACCCTTACAAATAAGAGCAACTGAACATTAGTAAAGTGACCCCAACATACATACACACACGCACACACGCATGCATGCACACACACACACACACACACACACGCACGCACGCACGCACACATTCTATTGAAGCTGGCAATTTAAGAGTAACTGTGATTCATTTTCCATAAATGGGTTAACATTAGCTAAGAAGCTGGGTTATCGTCATTAGCTTGCTATTATGAAGCTGGGCTGTGGACGTTAGCTAGCTATCGGTATGTGTACATATTTGTTTAAAAATCATTTTCAAAGACTTACTTATTGCAATGCTTATTCAAATAATTTTAAAGAAAATTATTTTCTGGGAACTGGAATTAAAATGTTCAATCACATACAAGTGGTATTTGATTATTTTAATAATAGTTCCTATCTTAAATATTTTTAGCATTATTTTGTAAATATTTCTTACTTTTCAAAAGCATCATTAAATGTATATTTGCTCCAGGTCTGGCGATGCAGTCAAAAGACGATGAGATTTAAATAATGTGATATAGGAACATGGACACTGGGACATGCATGCAACAGGAAAGCATTGACTTACAGAGAACTTCAATCTCCAGTGTGTGACTGGCTGTTCCGTAGGTGTTCTTGGCTATGAGGGTGTACTGCCCGCCTTGTCTCTTGGTCAGTTGTGTGGAACAGTTGAACTCTGATTGGTCTCTGTACCATGTGACCATGGGAGAGGGGTTCCCCTCAGCTCTGCAGGAGACCAAAGTATCCAGAGATTCACCCTCCCTCAGCTTCACGTGGTCCGGGCACTCTGTGATCCTGGGTTTATCTGCAGGTACAGAACATCACAGCAAGAGAACAAAATTGAGCCACAGAATGACTTTGCTGGAACTTCCACTGTCACATACTATATTTCACACAACCACACCTCCAATAACATGCCAAAACTA
>CM045899.1:27146256-27191339 GCA_025169545.1 Anguilla japonica | reverse complement strand
CCTCTCTGTACTGTCACTTCCTTTTCTGCATGTAACTTTATTTCCTGCTGTATACACATGCCTCAACTTTGTTCCTAGGTACCTGTCTATTTTGTACCCTTGTTTAATTACACCATTTCCCACTTACTACACCAGCAGTACATGAACAGGTTCTTCGATGAAAATACCTGCGCACATGATGCATTAAAATGTATTTAACAGTATAATGTATAAATAAATAAATACATATAAAGTAATCCATGACAAATTCTTCCAACAGAGATTTTTGAATCTAGAGACAATTGCACCTAATGTCCAATACTGGCATCATCTGTTAGATGAGAAAGAAAATTATTTTCTGGGAACTGGAATTAAAATGTTCAATCACATACAAGTGGTATTCGGTTATTTTTATTAATAGTATTATTTTGTGAATATTTCTTACTTTTCAAAAGCATCATTAAATGTATATTTGCTCCAGGTCTGGCGATGCAGTCAAAAGACAATGAAATTTAAATAAAGTGACGTAGGAACATGGACACTGGGACATGCATGCGTGTTGATAAGACCTGTGCTACACTGTAATTAAACTGTTAGACCATATCATGGAAACTGACACTCTGCCCCTAATTTAGATTTTCTGCCATGCACCATGTTCTCTCGCAGGCATGATCACGTGGCCAATAAGAACTTTCAGGTCAGAAACTGCTAGAATCTTCATCTGAGGCAGGACGAAATTTCACATTTGAGACTGCTCACCAAATTTGTTTGCCAAGTAAGTTAGGCGCTGCAGGAAACTCTGAAGGCTGTGCATTTGTGCATTTGCGTTTCCCCACGTTGGAGAGACTTTAGCAGTTGTGACTGTCCTAAGCTTTCCTAAGCAATTAACCCAACTGAGATGCCTTATTCAAATAATCTAAATTAAGAGCGATCAAATAACATTCACCGACAGTAAGGTACTTAAGATATCACCAAAGTGAAGTTTTAGCCCAGATTGAAATGTTAAACTAATAACTTATTCCACGTTACTTACTTCCATTCGTACAAAACATCCGCTCCAAAAGTAAACCGACCATGAGTAGGAACGTACACTTTTTCTGTTCCATATTCAAAAACCTGCGGCTTCTTTCCCCCGTTCAGCGGTCAGTTGTCGTGGTGCCCTCTCAAAGGGAACATGAAGGAAGCCGACGCCCGTCCGGACTCAGCCGCTTATTTCAGGAAAGGGAAATTCGGGTACTTCCCCATAAACAATGCCTGTAAAATCGCTCCCTATGAAATCTGGAATTTAAAAACCGCACACTCCCTGAGTGTGATATTTTTTTCTGGTAACGCAGAAAGTTAACCCAGCGACAGAGAGCAGAGAAAAACAATTAGACGGGATGGTATGTGCAGACATTGTGGCCCGGATATTTATTTATTGTGTTTTTACTGAATTGTTTCTGCATGCGTTACATATTAGTGTACGTCGTTGCTCACTTTTTAATTGTTATTTTAGGTTAAACATTTAGGCTTTTATGTGGCAATACCATTTTTATTAGTGTGGTTGGCTTCGGCAAGCACACTATTATTATCGCACATATTTATAATAATAATAATAATAATAATAATAATAATAATAATAATAATAATTTACTACTCCGCACCACATACAGGTGCAATATGTCAAATTGAGCGGCTTCTTTGGGAATCGTGTGCTATTTGTGGAAAGTTTCGCTGCACGATTTTTGAGAAATATGACTTTTTTTGGCCAATTTTTCCCATAGAGAATGAATGGGGAATGTGACGTCATACAAAAGTGACCGATGAAATTACAGCATTGGTCGGCTTTGCACACGTGATGCAGTCCTCAATAGGTTTGACCTGCTTTGTCTACTGGGAATTCAGAATCCAGAGACGGCCCATATTTCCCTTTTCATCGTAATTACAGAAAACACACATTCGTAAACCTCAGATGCTTTGTACCACAATGTAGATAAGACCTTGACGAAGACGTATGTGCACGGATTGTGTTGTTCAAACGAGGTTTCCTGGCGACTTAGCCACCAGAAAGGTTATAGCTGAATGCGGAAGTGAACGCGATAAAAATGGTGTTCCACATGCAAAATTACAAATGAAAACGCTGTCATCTAGGTATATCAACAAATATATGGCTTAGGCATACCCAGAAGTTCTGAATAATAATAGTATTTCAGAAGATATTACGCAAAATCGTTGACAACGTTTCGTGAGGTGCAGCGTCTTTGACTGCTAGTGCTAACAAAGAGTGCATGCATTGAATGCGATGATGAGAAAACTTTCGGTTGACCTATAAACCGATATTCCAAAACCAAAATTAGACGTGTTATACGTGGTTAGAAAGCTTATACTCTCACCCACTGAATAAATGAATTCTCAATCAAGCCAGACTGTACTAAAAAGGGCAACAACTCCGTCAACAACACGCATGCAGCAGCTCCTGGTAATACCACACATGTTGCTTTGAGTGTTCTCGAACTTTGTAGTACAATCTGGCTTGATCTACACTTCATCGACCCACTAGGTCACAGAATAAGCTTTCTAACTGTGTATAATATGTCAAATCTTACTTTTGTAATACCGTTTTATATCCCAGTGTAGTTTGGTCTCATTATAGCTGCATTACGCATTCAGTCTGTGGTAGGGAAATCATCGCTTTCTCACCCCAACACATTTGCTACAGTACACAACTCCGCTTGCCTGTTGATGCACCCCTCGTTACAACATAAGCTAGTAATACTGGCTACCAGCCGATACATATTCACAGAAGCTGCACTTAAAATTAGTTGAAATGCAACTATTTTAACACACATTTCTCGCCTCATTTTCGTTATTGGAAATTCGGCTCGGCTAACACGTAATAGGCTACGTACTATCCTCTGTCTATGAGTGGGTCTCTAAGATAACAGATTACATTCTGAATTACAGCCCAGTTAAATGTTTTTAGCTGTATGGTTAAAGTGAGCTGAAATTCATGCAACACCATAAGTCAATCTAATTAATCTCCCTAGCACTGTCTTGCTTTTTAAAATGGTGCGATCACGCAGTGTAGACATTGGGTTTTTCCAAGACCCTCTGAAAATGCCAGTTAGCTTTATGATTCGCTGTCACTCGTCACCGCATACCGTGAGTAAAACACTGAGATCTCACGTTTTGATGAAGGGATAATTTAGCTCTGAATATATGTGTCGCAAATCAACTCGTTGCCGTGATGTTATAGCACGTACACAATACGCTGTCTCTGCTCATACTACAGAAACTGTTCACTCTGATCAGCACAAAGTCGACTTTGCATTGGCGGCAACCACACTTCACAATTTCTGCGGGAATTGTCTAGTTTATTTTACTCCCAGTATAGCACTACATGTTTTCTTACATTAAACTCCAAGCTCTGACCCAGCAAGTGGCCCAATTGCGATAGATAAATAACTGCGTTTAAATAATAATAATAATAATAGCGTTTATTTCGGGGCTGTAAATGAGGAAACTAAGATGGGTTCCTAATTTATGCGAGGTGGTACAAAAAGTGAGTTTACTGTATATGATGGGCGTGGAATATCTGCTGGTTGGCAGGTTTCTGTTCCTGTTTTCGGTTTTTTCCTTTCTGGGCCGCCAGATAGCGGTAGTTCTGTTCCTTTTCCCTGTGTAATCGTTTTATTGGTTCCAATTCTATTATTGTTTTTCAGTTGTTCTAGTTGTCCCTTCCCTCTGTGGTCTGATTGTGCATTGTGCCCTCCTGTGTCTCGTTAGTGTCTGGTCTATTTAAGTTCTTGTCTTCCGTGACTCGGGTGCTGGATCCTTGTGTTTCTGATTGTGTTTCGGTATGCGTTTCCACGTGTACTTTTGACTCTGTGTTTTGTCCTGAGTGTTTTCTACCCTGCCCGTGTTCTGTTTTGCATGGTTTTGGATTTCTGGATTTTCTTTGTTTTTGCATTTCAAGAACATTTTCTTTGCCTTTTTGAGACTTGCCCTGCGTGGCTTTGTTTTTGATCTCCTTGGTTTTTTGTTCTTATTAAAAGTAAAATTCCCAGTTTGGATTTACCCTTTTGGATTTTGAGTATTTTTTTCTCTGCATTTGGGTCCATTCCAGTCCACACCTGAATAAACAAAATGCTCCATCTAGTCTACACATCTCACATCGGTGAGATCAACCAATGCTTCAATACATTTCCTGTAGTGTACTATATGGCAAATGATTCCTTTAGAAAAAGGTCACATAGTTTCTTTTGATTAAATTGCATCAATAGGTTATAAGTGGGACCCTTCCTGCTAAAAGTGTGCCCAACTGGTTGCTGAAACCTAACAATTTGTAGGAAATGCACTGATCATCTGAACCAAAAAGCAGCATAATGTGGGGCCCCCCCCCAGGACTGGAATTGGGAACTAGGGCAGTGCCAGTCTCATTTTGGAAGCCTGTTTTACTGGACAGAAAATACAAATTTAAACAAAACTAGTTGCAAAAGCTACACAGATTGACAGATTAAAAGACAGATCCATATGCGTTAATGCACTACACCGATGAAGAGGTCAATCAGAAATAAACCATATTTATAATCATTTATTTAAAAAATACATATTAAAGCAAAACAACAATTTACTATTTCAACACTGAACAATGCATTGATATATCTGAAATGTTAAAATACATTTGTTTGAACATTAAACATTGAACATCATCTTTACACAGTGTCACAATTAATGTTTGGGACACAGGCACAGTACTCCACCAATTTTATATTTGTAATCAAATAATTGAGCAAAAAGAAATTGAACACACCTGAATAAACAGAATCACCATTGACACCATTTGTCCCAAACATTATGATGCCCTGAATTGGGAGGACTATTTATTACAAAAAGTTTTGTCATTTCTACACGGTGAAACCAAAATGTATAAAATATGCCCTTAAATAAAAGCTGAGATTGTGCACTTTAACTTGTTTGATCACAAATCTAAAATTGTGGAGTACAGAGCTAAATCAATTTTTTTTTAATGTCTTTGTCCCAAACATTATGGCGCTGATTGTACATATATAATGATACCCTTGCAATGATAACATATATATCCTAAAGAATAGGCCTATATTGTAGTGCACGATTGGCTTGGAGAATATCTGTGGATGGCATGTGATTGTAGGGAATGTGAATGTCTGCACCAGGCATGTGCATAAAGTCAACATACAAGGTTTGTGACAAGTTTTGCAAAAGATGTGTGCGATTGGCTCAAAGGACTTGCGTTATGAAGTGCGTGATTGGCCTTGGGGACTAGTGTTTCAAACCAAGAGTCTCTGGTTGTTAACACAACCCCCCCTGCCCCCCCCCCAAATAAAAAAAAAATTCAAATTGGAATTTTCTGGCTTAAATTGTAGGGACACGGGGAGCTTGCAGTATCAACAGTGGAGCCAGGTACCCGGCCGGCCTACAAGACCAGCGCGTAAATTCCTGTTTTTACACAAAGAAGGAAAAAAACTCTCCCTTGACTGAGGTCTTTTTGCAGCCAGGTAGTCTCCAGCCCCAGCAGTGCTCTGATTGGCTCAGACGGGTTTGATCATCATGGTGGCCCTTTTGAGGGAGTAGGACCCCCCGTGGAACTGGGTCCAGTACACGCCGTCCTGGTAGCGGCTGCGGTAGTGGCCGCCGCGGTACCACACGCCGTTCAGGTTGGAATGGGCACACATGTGGTACCACCAACCCCCTTTCTGGTAGTGAGCGCAGTTGCCTAGGCAACAGAAAGGGAAGGGGGAACGATGTCAGACTAATACCAACTAACTGCGTCTGTGTGAGATGGCATGACAGTGCGTACTGTTGTGTTGCTTGGGTGTCTGTGAACGTGTGTGTACATATATACAGTACAGGCCAAAAGTATTAGGCCACCAGTGGCTTTAAAAAAAAAAACTTATGTAGAGAAGAATTAGTTAATATATGTCCATTTATTAAATAACAAACCATGTGCACACATACCTGTGTGAGTGTGTGAGGGTGTGCACGTATAACTGTGTAAGTGTGAGTGTGTGCACATATACCTGTGTAAGCATGTGAGGGTGTGCATGTGTGTGCACATATACCTGTGTATGCGTGCGAACGTGTGCACGTATGACTGTGTAAGTGTGTGAGTGTGTGCACATATACCTGTGTATGCGTGCGAGCGTGTGCACGTATGACTGTGTAAGCGTGTGAGTGTGTGCACACGCACCTGTGTAGGCGTCCCTGTCTCGGTCCAGTGTGGTGAAGGCTCTGTTGTTGTGCCAGGAGAGGGAGTCGCCGGCGTTGCCGTGGTACTGGCCCAGGCGCAGCCGGTACCAGTCGCTCTCGGGCTCCAGGCGGAAGCGGTCGTACTCCGCGAACACCTGCCGACCCTGCCAGTCCTCCAGCGCCACCCGCAGGCGGTACTCGGCCTGCGTGCTCAGCCAGTACAGGTGCTCCAGACCCAGCCAGTACTCCCCGTTCAGATTCCCAAAGCCTTGCTGCGGGACGGAGGCGGCACAGCATTACAGACAAGCCCAGCACCACGCACGACTGTCCACAGCACTACAGACAAGCCCAGCACCAGGCACGACTGTCCACAGCACTACAGACAAGCCCAGCACCACGCACGACTGTCCACAGCACTACAGACAAGCCCAGCACCACGCACGACTGCCCACAGCGTTACAGACAAGCCCAGCACCACGCACGACTGTCCACAGCGTTACAGACAAGCCCAGCACCAGGCACGACTGCCCACAGCACTACAGACAAGCCCAGCACCACGCACGACTGTCCACAGCATTACAGACAAGCCCAGCACCATGCACGACTGCCCACAGCGTTACAGACAAGCCCAGCACCACGCACGACTGTCCACAGCATTACAGACAAGCCCAGCACCACGCACGACTGTCCACAGCGTTACAGACAAGCCCAGCACCAGGCATGACTGCCCACAGCACTACAGACAAGCCCAGCACCACGCACGACTGTCCACAGCGTTACAGACAAGCCCAGCACCAGGCATGACTGCCCACAGCGTTACAGACAAGCCCAGCACCAGGCACGACTGCCCACAGCGTTACAGACAAGCCCAGCACCACGCACGACTGTCCACAGCACTACAGACAAGCCCAGCACCAGGCATGACTGCCCACAGCACTACAGACAAGCCCAGCACCAGGCATGACTGCCCACAGCACTACAGACAAGCCCAGCACCAGGCATGACTGCCCTCAGCACTACAGACAAGCCCAGCACCAGGCATGACTGCCCACAGCACTACAGACAAGCCCAGCACCAGGCACGACTGCCCACAGCACTACAGACAAGCCCAGCACCAGGCACGACTGCCCACAGCACTACAGACAAGCCCAGCACCAGGCACGACTGCCCACAGCACTACAGACAAGCCCAGCACCACGCACAACTGTCCACAGCGTTACAGACAAGCCCAGCACCAGGCATGACTGCCCACAGCACTACAGAACTAACCTCACAAACACCTACTGCAGAGCCAATTGGTCATAACAGGCTGCTGCACAGAAAGGTGCATATATATATATATACAGTATGTATTGTATGTATCTGTATGAATATATATATTATATAAGTACAAATCATCAACACAAAACAGAATTCCTGACAATACAATAAGGATACAGTAAAAAAAGAAAAACATTACACCACAACAATCCATATATGGTAATACAGTATATAGCATTACAGCATTCGAGCGGAGAGTAGCTTTAATGGACGGTCTCAGCGCTGAAGGATACTGCAGCTCTGCTGTAACGCAGTCGCCAGCACGCCCACCTTGTACTGATCCCAGGTTCTGAAGAAGTTGACCGAGCCGTCCTGCCTGCGCTGGACGACGGTCCAGCCGCCCTGGACCGGGTCCTGCTCACACCAGGCCTGGATCAGACGGTTGGCATTGCGGGGGCGCAGCAGGTAGATCCCGCTCGCGCTCTCTCCCGACTCCAGAGCGTGCTGGCAGTCCTGCCAGGGACCTGCGGCGACGGGACACACAATGCACTCGATGTGACACGCAACACACTACACGCTAAGCGCAACACGCTCAGTGTGACACGCAACACACTACACGCAACACGCTCAGTGTGACACGCAACACACTACACGCAACACGCAACATGCTCAGTGTGACACGAACACACTACACGCAACACGCAACACGCTCAGTGTGACACGCTACACGCAACACACTCAGTGTGACACGCAACACGCAACACGCTCAGTGTGACACACTACACGCAACACGCTCAGTGTGACACACTACACACAACATGCTCAGTGTGACACACTACACACAACACGCTCAGTGTGACACGCAACACACTCAGTGTGACACACTACACGCAACACGCTCAGTGTAACACGCAACACGCTCAGTGTGACACGCTACACGCAACACGCTCAGTGTGACACGCAACACGCTCAGTGTGACACACTACACGCAACACGCTCAGTGTGACACGCTACACGCAACATGCTCAGTGTGACACACTACACACAACACGCTCAGTGTGACACACTACACACAACACGCTCAGTGTGACACGCAACACGCTCAGTGTGACACACTACACGCAACACGCTCAGTGTGACACGCTACACGCAACATGCTCAGTGTGACACACTACACACAACACGCTCAGTGTGACACGCAACACGCTCAGTGTGACACACTACACGCAACACGCTCAGTGTGACACACTACACACAACACGCTCAGTGTGACACACAACACGCTCAGTGTGACATGCTACACACAACACGCTCAGTGTGACACACTACACACAACACGCTCAGTGTGACACAGCAATGCGCTCTAGGGTGGAAGTGTAGTATAATCGGTAAGGAGCCGGGCTTGTAACCTAAAGGTCACAGTTCAATTTCCCAGTAGGACACTGCTGTCGTACCCTTGAGCAAGGTACCTAACCAGCATTGCTTCAGTATATATCCATAATCCGGCTGTATAATTGTCACGTTAGTCGCTCTGGATAAGTGCATCTGCCAAATGCACACTTTATGTGTTGGACAGAGTATGTATGAGAATGTTGTATTAGAATGGTGCATATCATAGGAGGAATGGTTTATATTCTGTAAGACTGGTGTATGTCACGTTAAATCTCGGGTTGTGACAGTGATGATAAGGCGTGTGTGTGTGTGTAGGGGGAATTCTGTTCAGGAGCCAACAAGGTCACACAGTATACAAACGCGTTATCTCTGTGTTTCTGCTGGTCTGTTTACCCAGGAAGAATTCTCCCACAGTCCACAGGACACACGCACGCACATGTAGACACATGTAAGCACACACACATACATACACACACACACATGCAATAATGTCAAATATATATTACAGATCCCGGAGCAATTTCAATATAAAAGGTTACCAAATACATACACAATCATGAGGCCTGGATATTTGTCAAAATAGTTGTTTTTGTTCTTATTTTGTGTTTTTTTGTCAGTAATCCGCTGACTTTTAACCGAGGTTTAAAGTATTAAGGCATTTTAGATAATTATTTGGCCCAGATTTTATACACTCAGACAAGAATGTGCACCCCAAACCCCACCCCACACACCCCCCCACACCCCCCCCCACACACAGGAGAGATCCTTTAAGGTCACACCTGCACTGTTCTGGGTTTTGCCTGGCGCAGTTTGGCTGAAGCTGTAATGATAGCCTCTCGTTTGCCTTAAAATCAGCATCTGTGTGAAGTACCTCCAGTCTGTAACTAGTCCACTCAACTGCATTTAGCATACCGCCCAGCAGGGGGCGGTACTCCGGGCCCCTTGGATAATAGTAATTACATCTCCCACATTAGCCTCTCTCCGTCCCTTTGTTTCGTCCCGTTCCTGCTATCTGTCCCTGTTTATGCATTCCTCAGCGAGGCTGAGCTCCTAATAGCAGGTCAGTGACATTCTCACTGACAGCGTTTTATCTGCAGAGTGAGACAGCACACACACTGCACATCTCTCTCACACACAAACACTCGGACGCACGCACGCACACACACACACTGCACATCTCTCTCACACACAAACACTCGCACGCACGCACGCACACACACTGCACATCTCTCTCACACACAAACACTCGCACGCACGCACGCACACACACACACTGCACATCTCTCTCACACACAAACACTCGCACGCACGCACGCACGCACACACACTGCACATCTCTCTCACACACAAACACTCGCACGGACGCACGCACGCACACACTCTGCACATCTCTCTCACACACAAACACTCGCACGCACGCACACACACTGCACATCTCTCTCACACACAAACACTCGCACGCACGCACGCACACACTCTGCACATCTCTCTCACACACAAACACTCACACGCACGCACGCACACACACACTCTGCACATCTCTCTCACACACAAACACTCGCACGCACGCACACACACTGCACATCTCTCTCACACACAAACACTCGCACGGACGCACGCACGCACACACTCTGCACATCTCTCTCACACACAAACACTCGCACGCACGCACACACTCTGCACATCTCTCTCACACACAAACACTCACACACGCACGGACGCACACACTCTGCACATCTCTCTCACACACAAACACTCGCACGGACGCACGCACACACACACTCTGCACATCTCTCTCACACACAAACACTCGCACGGACGCACACACTCTGCACATCTCTCTCACACACAAACACTCGCACGCACGCACGCACACACACACACACTCTGCACATTTCTCTCACACACAAACACTCGCACGGACGCACGCACACACACACTCTGCACATTTCTCTCACACACAAACACTCGCACGGACGCACGCACACACTCTGCACATCTCTCTCACACACAAACACTCGCACGGACGCACGCACACACGCACGCACTCACATACACACACACCAGACTGGGTCAAATACATATTTGTTTTGGATTTGAATACTTTTCTACGCATTACTGATCTTGTCTGGTGTAGTGGAACCAATTACTAAGTACTGTCAAAAAATGCAAACCCTGCCTTCAGGTCCCATTGGCAGGCTCAGTTACACCAGGCAAGATCAATAGAGCACAGAAATGTATTTGAATCCAAAACAAATACGTTTTGACCCTGGTCTGACCCGAGCACACACACACACACACACACACATGCACAGAGTTACTTATGTTGCCGTGGTGACGTGGGTACCTGGGGTTTTAGTGACAGGGTAGCTGCTGAAAGGAGGGTCAGTTGAGGGGTAAGGCCTGGTGGAGGGCGGGTCTTGCTGAGAGAGGGAGGGGCTCTGGTCCCTCTGGATGTCATTGGCTGTCTTTCCTGGTGCTGCGCTGTCACTCTGCGGCTCCTTCGGCTGTGGCAAGGAAGGTGCTGAAGTCACCTGTGCAGCACACAGGTTTACCTGTGAAGAACATAGTGCACAGGACACACAAAGCAACCCACACACGCACATGCAATTTCACACAGAGACATGCACCATATCATTTGCAGTCCTCCAACTCTTACAAGCATGAGAATGCATGTACGTGTGTGTGTGTGTGTGTGTGTGTATGTGAGGGTGCGTGCAAATGTGTGTCTACCTACAGTACAGGGGCAGGGTTGGTGTGTCTGTGTGTGTGTGTGTGTACCTGCTGCAGAGGGGAAGGGTGTTCGTGTGTGTGTGTGTGTGTGTGTGTGTGTGCAGAGGGGCTGGGTGTGTGTGTGTGTGTGTACCTTCTGCAGAGGGGCTAGGTGTGTGTGTGTGTGTGTGTGTGTGTGTACCTGCTGCAGAGGGGTGGGTGTGTGTGTGTGTGTGTGTGTGTACCTGCTGCAGAGGGGCGGGCTGTGTGTGGCTTTGCTGGCATTGCGCCTCCAGCTGTGTGATCAGCAGGCTCTGGTTTTTCACCAGGGAGGAAAGCGCTTCGTACTTCCTGTCCATCTCTCCGTACCTGGCCGACACCTGCAGCACCTGCACAGAGAGTTCCCTCACTCCTGGGGCCAATCAGAGCGCCCACCACTCCCGCCCACACACATATCGTGCATTCGGACGGTCCTCGTCAACTCGTAAAGTCGGAAATTTATCACATGACCAAGTCGTATTTACGAGGTGTTTGCGTTTGGGTGGTCATGGCAACTGGTAAATTTATCACATGAACAATACGTATGTCCGCTGGGGATGTAAAGGAGGTGGACCAATGAGATCACCCACTGTTGGTCCAGTTTAAAAAAAAAAAAAAAATTATTGATCATATTTCAATGTTACAATACATTGTATAGAAAAATATATATTACAATTGATTACATTGAAATATCATTTTAAAATCAAATCTTATATTCATACATGAAACAATATCAGAATAAATTTCCAGTTGTCCACCATGTGTTGAAAGCAAGGTGAGGTCAGTGAAACGTCACAACTCGTGAACTCGGGTATCATGGAACTTGCCCGAGTTTACCACTGGTATTCACCACTTGGTCGGCCGTTCGAGTGCAACTTCCTGGTGGTAAACTCAGAAATAACCTACTTTACGAGTTGAGGAGGACCGACCAAATGCACACATAGACCTCCCCAAAAAATACCTGTGACTCATCACGCCTTTCTCAGCCAATGCACACAGGCCTCCCAAAGATACCTGCGAGCACCACCCCGCCCTTCCCGCAGGTACCTGTAACAGCCCCCCCCCATAATCACCTGCAGCACAGCCACTGCCGGTGCCTGTAAAAGCACCCCCCTGATACTGCCTGTAACAGCGCCCCCTAGAGGTACCTGGGCGGTGGCGTTGAGCAGCAGGTTCTCCAGCCGCCTCTGCTCCAGGGCGTGGTCCTTCTTGTGGATGAGGTCGTGCAGCAGCTGGGCGTAGATCTGCGTGATGCGGCCGCTGATGTCGCCGCTCTCCCTGCGCAGCGCCCGGACCTCCGCCGCCAGCCCCCCGTCCTGCTCCAGGAGCGCCCGCACCCTGTCCAGCTGCTCCTGCTGCCGCCCCACCTGCACCCGCAGGGCGGCCAGCTCCGAGCAGTTGGCCCCCTCCACCCGCGAGCTCACGCACAGCGCCCCCGTCAGACGCTGCTGGGGCACGATGAAGGTGTAGGAGCAGCGCCCCCCCTTGGGCTCCGGCCGCGACTCCTCCTCCTTCCCCAGCCCAAACCGCACGGACGCCAGGAGCACCAGGACCACCGCCGGGAACCGGGGCTCCATTAAACGCAGCTTCCTCACACGTGCGTGCGCTCAGTGTGTTCAGTGTGTTCAGTGTGTGTTCAGGGTGTTCAGTGTGTATTCAGTGTGTTCAGGGTGTGTTCAGTGTGTGTTCAGGGTGTTAAGTGTGTATTCAGTGTGTGTTCAGTGTGTTCGGTGTGTATTCAGTGTGTTCAGGGTGTGTTCAGTGTGTTCAGGGTGTGTTCAGGGTGTGTTCAGTATGTGTTCAGTGTGTTCAGTGTGTGTTCAGGGTGTGTTCAAGGTGTTCAAGGTGTGTTCAGTGTGTGTTCAGTGTGTTCAGGGTGCGTTCAGTGTGTGTTCAAAGTGTGTTCAGATGCCTGCACACAGTGGTGAGGAGAGACGTTCAGTGCCTTCCCTCCTCCAGCTCCTCTTTCTTCTCCTTTACGCAAAATATTTTAAGAGCCCATTAGAAAATGAAAGAGCAGAAGGACAATGATGTTGGAATTACAGTCTAGACACACAGAGAGTAACTGTCTCTCTCTCACACGCACACACACACGCACGCACGCACACACGCACACACACACGCACGCACACACACACCACGCACACACACACGCACACACACACACACACGCACGCACACACACGCACACACACACACGCACACACACACACACACGCACGCACACACACGCACGCACGCACACACGGCTTGAACCACAGATGTTCACAGAGGTTTACTCTGAAGTGTAAACAGACTTAACAAGACTCTCTGCCTGACTGGAGTTAATTAACAAGTCGACATGAGTTCATGGCCAACTTACACCAATCCCAACTCAAACCACAAACTCTGCTCATTCAGCATCAGCTGCATGAAACCCACGGTCAATACTGCAACTCCACAGAAACGCAGCCCACTCCACATCTGCACCGACTGCATCAGTAGCCACAATATAAACCAAGTTTGAAAGTCAACATCACCAACCGTAACCCTCAGCACCCTTACCGGATCACCGCCTTCGCTCAACACCAACGTGACCACAGCCGACCAATCACGACCAACTCAGCCAGAGTACACCTCCAGAATACACCGTTGTGCGCGGCACACAGTCATTCAACCGCAGCCTCGCTTTCACAGTAAACCGCAGCCTGACCCCAAGCCCACCCTTCAGACCTGTCCTCAACATGCACGCAGTGCAGGGTTTCTCACAGTGAAAACACCCGGAGACCGAACCGCTAAAACCCCACAGGCCCTCCCGGGTCTCACCTCTCCCCCCACCCCCACTCCCCGTCCCCGTCCGGCGGTCCTCTCCGGGCCCAAAAGCTCTCCCAGACCAGCCCCCACCCTCGGCCGCTGGTGACCGTCCGGTTTCGGTTCAGCGCTGGGTTCTTACCCCTTCCCCACGGTGCTCTCCTTTGGGACAGTCCTCAGCGGGACAAAGTGGCAGACTGAGCCTCACCCTCAGGAGCGGCAGACAGCACAGAACAAGCCAGGGAGGGGGAGGGGGGGAGGGAGGGAGGGATCCCTCTTATTTTAAACAGAGATAATTAGAGACTGCCCTACTGACCCCTCCCCTGGCTCTGGGTTGCCTCATCTTGTCACATTCTGCCCCCCTATTTCAGGCCACCCCTCCATTTAACTTGTAACAGTCGCAGAGATTTTCGGGTGATAGGTGTTGATACTGTTAGTGTAATATTGGTCTGATGTTGGTGGGGGGTGAAATGTATGCTAACTGAACCTAGCGTACCATAGCAGGACAGATATGGCTTCTCATTTCCCCAGACTTATACAACACATACCCTTCTGCTTACATAGACTGTCATTCATCAAAAACGTACAGATAAAATACAACTGGAGGATAGAAGGCGGCCATTTTTGAATCCAAACAGGTTTAACAGTGTTGGCCTGCATCCATTCAACCCCCCAAAACCTTGGACCCCTGCATCAAGCCCCGTAACATTCACTCCAGACACACGCGACTACGAGAGTACGACAGCAGGGATACGAGGTGGATTTATTTTAAAAAGCATTTATATTTACAAGTTTTTACAGAAAAATACAAACTTTTTTTTCTCTTTTTTTTTTTTGTTGCAGAGAAACGAAACGCTGCCGTGGTGATCCGCGGCTCCCCGGCGGTTCCGCTGCGGTGAGCGGGGTCAGGGCGGGGAACCGTTTCGCGCTCGCTCGGGTCAGCGTCCCGCTCGCTCGGGTCAGCGTCCTGCTCGCTCGGGCGCGCTCGGTCACGGCCGCCCTTTCGCCGCGCCCTTCCGCCTCACACCGGGCCGGGGTTTACCCTTCTGTCCCTTCCACCTCGGCCCCCCCTCCCTGGCCTTCTTCCCCCAAATCTTCTTGCCCCCTTTCCTGTGGGGGGGCCCGTCGCCCCCTCGACCCTCGCCCGGGCCCCCTGGCCAGGGGCCTCCTTGCCTGGGGCCCCCTGGCCTGGGGCCTCCTTGCCTGGGGCCTCCCGGCCTGGGGCCTCGCTGGGGCCTCGCTTGCTTTCCTTGCCAGGTTTGGAGGTGCCGTCCCGGGCTGGGCTCTTCCCGGAGGACAGCTTCCTCTTCTTGAAGGGCCTGGGGGGCCTGTCTGGCCCCCGCTTCCTCTTGGATGTGGAGAACATGTCTGTGGATGTGGAGAGGGCGGAGCTTAACACAACCACTCAAAACTACACAGACAGACAGACAGACAGACAGACAGACAGACAGACAGACAGACAGACAGACAGACAGACCACGCAAGGCACTCTGGGGCGGTTACCTTCATCTGGCTCCTCCCCCACAGCCTGTCTGTAATAATCCGCCTCATCCTCGGAGTGCTCAGCCGCAGGCTGGCCCTCCTGCATCCCAGGATCCTCCACTTCACTGTCATCGGTCCCCCCCGCTTGGTCCTGCTGCTTCCTCTTTATGCCCGCCAGACTCTTCTTGCTATCACCAAGGAGACAAACACCGCAATCATCCTTCAAAGCTTGCTCTTGTGGATACTGGACATACACATATGGGTCTCTGCAAGTGCGCACAGGTGTGTGAGAGTTTGTGTGTGTGTGTGTGTGTGCGTGTTGTTCCCCAGCAACAGTGAGAGGAACTGGACCCCCCCCCCCTCCCTCATACCGGTTCTCCTCGCGTTTCTCCTTCTTCTGAGCGACGTTCTGCTCCTGTTTCCTCTTGCGCTCCTCCTTCCGTTTGAGCTCCGCCTCCTTCCTGTTCAGGATCTCCTGCAGCTCCTCCTCCGTCTTCGAGACTGCACACGGCGGGAAGGGGCGTCAGTTACCACGGGAACGCCACGCGCTCACAGGCCCACAAAGGTGACCAGGACGGGCGTGTCAGTAAGCGTTTACTTTATTCAAAAAGACATCACTGAGCGTCAGCAATGATCATGTCATCACGCACACCCACGGACAGGAAGGGGACAGGCTGGGGGGGGGGGGGGGGGGGGCAGGGTACTTACTGATGGCGTGGTACAGGATGCTGCCCTCCCCCATGCCCTCCTCGATCTTCACCAACCGCAGCGTCATCCTCGGCCCGATCTGCCAATCACACACGGGGAAACGGCATCTCGTCATCTCCCCCGGCAACGCTCACGCCGACGCACAACGCGCACACACGGGCACATCAGAAAGCGTTTACTTCGTAAAAGTGCATCAGGGTACTCAGCCTGGAACGCTGTCATCAAATGAGCCTCCCCCCCCCACGTGCCCATCGCCACGGTTACCTCAGTCAGCCGCACGGCGCTCTGCTGTGACCTCATGTTGCCACGCCCGGAGTAGACCTGCGGCAGCTCCGTGATGTTGTGCTCCCCGTCCTGCTCCGCCTCGCTCTCCGACAGGTTGGCCCCTCTGCGGGTG
The DNA here is from genome assembly GCA_025169545.1 of Anguilla japonica. NCBI lineage: Eukaryota > Metazoa > Chordata > Actinopteri > Anguilliformes > Anguillidae > Anguilla > Anguilla japonica. Next base: position 27,174,373 of record CM045899.1, on the reverse strand, counting down.
AAGCAGGTCATCAGACAAGCACAGGCACTGCTGTGTGACAGGTGCTGAAGGTTTTAAAAGCAGCTCAGCTGACACATCTGAAGCTACATGCAGCACCATTAATAACTACAGATTCTCTGCATTAGGGATCCCAGGGCACGGTTGTGAGAGGACGCAGTGTTTCCTCTCACGGTCACGCTGTACGTAACTGATGTATGTATCGGCTGGATCCAGGACCAAGTTTGTGTGCCACTTCAAGGCTTACCAGATGGTCAGCTCCATATCCATTATTCGACTGAAGCCAAATTATTCCAAATTGTTTCCAATTTGCAAGGGTACTTATAAAGAGGAGTGACTAGGAGCAAAAATGTAAATAGATGTTCTGCCCTAGGCCAGAACTCTTCGCAAATATTTATACGCATATACAGCCATCAGAAGTTCCAAAATCCCAACAAACCACACGCCCACCCAAGGCTGAAACAACGACTTCAAAGTACGTGGTGAGATCAGACTCTAAATCTAATCTTGCCAATCAGCGAGGAAACACACTGGGAATGTTCAGCTTGTGACTCCTGGGGAAGGAGAGAGGAGCCCGCAGACCGTACTTGAGAAGCAGCTCGCTGATGTCGTCCAGCTTGCTCATGTTGGGGAAGCGCTCCTGCATCAGCTTCTTCACCCCACGGCTCATGCCCACGGGCACCACCTTCACACTACTGCAGGGCAGAGAGAAGGGGTCAGAGAGCTCCACAGAGGCATGCTGGGAAGGGGGGGTCAGTGAGCTCCACAACAAGGCATGCTGGGAAGGGGGGGGTCAGTGAGCTCCACAACAAGGCATGCTGGGAAGGGGGGGGGGCCCTGTGAGCGTGGGAGGGTGCATCAGTGCGTTTACTTTGAACTGAAATCATTGTATTCAGATTTCAAGCTGTCATCATCTGCACCCAACCCTCCATATATCAGCGACGGCATGCAGAAATTTTTTTTTCAAAGCGCAAAAAAAAAAAAAAAAAATAGTTTTAACATCAATTCATGTAGACAAGCACAAAATGGTGACTTACTAATGTCGGAAATCTACTTCTTGAGACAGGGGGTCATAGTTAACCAGCACACATCTTTTGATGGAGTTGAGGTTCACCTAAAGAGGAAAAAGAAAAAACTGAGTAGGTCGACTGCATCTGGGGGGTTTTCAAATGAGCTGGACAGCTGTTAACGGCACTGAACACAAACATTAACAGAGCTCTGACAGCAGATATGGTTACTGAGGTAAATGGGACTGAACACATCAGTGACCTCATAGGTCATGGAACAGTGGAATGGAGTGGAGGATTCTGGGAGATCAGAAAGCGTTTACTTTGATCGATCACAGGTGACCTCAGCAGACTATACTTTCATCATTTGCACCGAATCCACCCTCAAGCCTCGGACTTCCCCCCACCCCGCCCCACACAGTTACACACACCTTGTGCACATTGATAGAGGGGAACATGTTCTGGAACATGGTGGCCATCAGCTTGACGTGCAGACCCTCCACGCCAAAGTTATTGAGCACAAGCAATGGGTGGTGTGAGAACTGGTGCTGGTGCATCCTGTGCTTCTTCAAGGAGGAGACTACATCCTTGACCAGGGAGTACTGAGAAAGAGAACAAGGGAAGGGAAGAGAGAAGAGAAAGGGAGTGGGGATATAGGGATATGAACAAAGTAAGAACCATGTCTCTGGTTGAGACGTTTTAACAAATGCATTTAGCAGCATTTATTTCAAATGATGATTCAGAAACATAAGTATTTACCCATCATGCCAATAAAGAAAGTTTGCATTTGAATAGAAAAGAGTGCTGGATTATGGAACTTCAGCACATACTTAATGAGTGGGCTTTAAATTATAAGTAATGAGGATGCCTTTCCTGTGAGGGGGGGGGCATCAGTGCGTTTACTTTAAACAGAAATCACTTCACAGTCAGAACAAACGCTGTCATCATCTGCACCCACGCCCTCCCAACAGCCAATCACAATCCTCCCTGCAGCCATACACAGGGTGTCGACCCACATCACACGAATTTCAGCATTAACAGGACTGACCTTCAGCACTCTGAAATGCAGCATTGGACCTTTCGGAAGTCGAGCCAGGCGCTAAAGACAGAGGGGAGAACAACGTTACTGACCCATGCTGGTGAGGCAATCTGACAGAGCCAGGAACAGCATCCTGAATCATCGCCAACAACACACACATGTACAACTTAAATTACTATGCACACAGCAACAAGCTGTGCTTCATGTCACCAATCTGTAAGACGGGTACTGACCATGTGTTTGTGTGACTTGCGTTAGGGTTACGGGTACTAACTGTGTGGTCACTGCCGGGTTTAAAGGTACAGAGTATACTGATTCTGCTGGGGGTTCTGAGTATTGACCATATGTAAATACTGACCATGTTGATGCTGCTGGGCGTCTTTGTGAAGACAAGGAAGTGTGTGACGCCCAGGGGCCCCGCCACAGCCACAAAATCCTTCAGCACATTCTTCTTCCTCACCTACAGAGTGACAGAGGTGTAAGTGCAAGTGCAAAAAAAAAAAAAGCAGCTTACTGAACAAGCCTGTCCACAAAGCCAATCCTTCTGTGCCCACCTAAGGCAATGGAATCCCCACTGCTCCTCAGTCAACACCAGAACCAATTAAATGGTTTTTTTTTCTTTTTTTATTAGTGAAAAAATAATTTTAAAAACTGGCAACGCGGCTCTGGATCACTTGATTGTTTTTCGCAGGCAAAACTGGCCAATTATGAATCTGGGACTACAATCGCCGTATGCTAGGCCACTATAAATGCGCTACCTTGAGGGACTCTGCTGTAAACGGCTCCATCACGCGGCGCATGTCCTGCACAAGCTGCGCGACGTTCTTGCCGATCTGGCCTCGGTGAAACACGAAGGAGTGCGGGACCGTGCCGTAGTCCTCCTGCGCCACGTGCGCCGCGTTCACGCGCGCCTTCTTCTGGTTCTTCGTCTGAAAGTTGGGAAACGTAGCACGACTATTAACCGTCATATACCTTTACCACATAATGACCAATACCGCAAAAATATCAAATCTTGAGTTACATAACCGGATTACGTTATGAAAACGGTGCGGTGGTGCACCCGGGCTCGAACCGGTCGCATTAAATTAGGGCCAAGTTAGCAGAGTACATATCAAATAAATAATCATGAGAGTATAATGACTTTGATGCATCAGTAAGTTTTTTTTTCACGCATGGGTATTTGGATATTCTCAATAAAACATCATTTGCATCCGCACAACTCAAATGATTATATCGTTAGCAACGAGACCCAGAACGGGCTAGTTTAGTGGTCAGGCCACGTGGCTGGGTTAAGTCAGTTAGCCAAGTTAAGTGCAAAATCACGTTATCCGTTTTTTATTAATACAGTCAGTTATTTACAGAGCTAGATTTTGCTCGTCTTTCCACTTTTTTCCAAATACAAAGGGATTACACGAGTTAACCTGCCAATTTACATAGGTCTAAAGCTAGCTCAGATTAAAAGGAGCGAAATTTGAATTAAAACACTCACCTTCGTTTTCCCCATGACAATTTACGAAATCAGCGCGTAACAATAACATGAAAATGGATGGCTGTTGTGCGAACTGATGCTATTCTGTTTAAGTTACAAGAACGCAGTAAAACGCTGCATCGAGACGTGCGGCCATGCTGCCCAACCTTATACTTGTATTGCGCCTGCGCGTGTCTAAGACGTTACACTAAAGGAAACTCGTGGGATACACGACACTGGTGTATCTGGTTCCTTAACCAATTTAAGATACATTACGTGACAGAAATGTTCTTCAGGATGCCAGTTCTGCCCATAGACCGTATAAAAATAGGTTCTGCCACCAGAAGGCAGAAGGGTATAGAGGGGCAATGAGTCTAAGCAAAAAAGAAAACTCGAAGAAAATATTAAGAAAATATGTGTTGTGCTTATAGACTGTAGAAAAAAAGCTTCTGTCATTTTCAAAAAATAAAACAAAAATACACAAAAAACAAACAATAATGTCACGAATACTGTGACCAGAATACAATGGTGTAAACTAAATTAAAAAGTGTGCAATCGATTGCCATGTTGTGTCTCAAATTCAATGATTAAACCAGAGACTGTAAAAAATCCGGGCTGCAGCCGGACTCTTTTGGGTCCACTTTGTCCACTTAGCCACTTTTAGTCTTGGTGCACTGGACCATCCAAGTCGCGCAGTGTCGCTGTGAAAAATACGACTTTATGTATTTTCCTCTTGCGCTTCCGGCTGTTCTCTTAATAATCGCGTCTTTCTGCGCGCTGAGCGACCGGGCAGGATGCCGTCTGTTGAATACGACGAGTGAGTCCTATTGATAAAATAACTATTTTTTTCCTAACTAGGTTAAATAAACCAGTTTTTTTCTACCAGGTCTTTGGTCTGTTGTGTCATCTGTTTATTTCTCTTTTTAGTTCCAAGCCCAGCTGGGCCGATCAGGTTGAGGAGGAAGGAGATGAAGGTACGTTGAAAAGGCCCAAAAACTGCGTTAGCTACACGTGTTCGGGGTTAAAATGCATCAAATGGCCAACGATAATGCTCATGTTTTGGCTTGTTATCTAACGTTAATGTTAATTTCCGTTTCCAGGATTTTGTGTTGCTTAGCCTGAGATTGTGCCATAAAACAGGGTGCTGGAATAATAAAGTTGCGCGCTATTTGGCTAGCTTCTGGCAAGTTGGCTACATAGCTGGCTATTTAGCTACTGTATGAATTATGATTTTTAGTGAGCTAAAGGCTGGTTTACTTCGTAGAGTGTAGGTCCGTGCTCTACTTAATGGCATTGACAGCATTAGCTATTCATTTTCCCCGCCCAAGTTTTGTTCTGTAGCCTTGCAGCTTGTAACGTTAGCATATTGTTTTGCAGTTTCCCGTCACTTAAGTATTTCCCAAGTATACGCTACAGCTGGATATTTAGAGAGACACTGTATTTGGGTAAAGCTGGGGATGTAGGACTTGTCATCAAATGGAGGACACCGTCCCAATGTCATGATACTGAATTGATTACTGTTGAGATTTAAGGAATGGTCCACATCAGTTTGATGACCGTGCATGAAGCTGTTAAATTTGTCTGCGTATCAATGGACGGACCATAGGGGAATCGCTGTATTGCTGTAACCTGAGGGAATGTACACTAAGAGCCAATTATCACTGACCGTGATCTTTTGTTTTCTCCGTGTCCTTTTCACAGGAACTCTTCCGTCGCCCAAAGAAACTATAAAAGGCAACATTAAAACTGTCACGGAGTACAAGATTGATGAAGATGGCAGGAAGTGCAAGGTGACTTAATTTGTTCCATACAAAGAAATACAAGTTATATTTTTCAAATATGCGACTGTCAGACAGACTGGAGATGGTATCTAAGCATGTGCTTCTCTCTCGCCTGGGACAGATCATCCGCACCTTTAAAATTGAGACAAGAAAAGCTTCCAAGGCTGTGGCCAGGAGAAAGGTTTGTTGAGCCCTTGTTTTGTGGTTTAATTGAGGTTTTGATTTAAAGGATCACCTCTTGACCTTTTTTTTTTTTGGTGTGCTTCACGTCTTCCATCAGAACTGGAAGAAGTTTGGCAATTCTGAGTTTGACGCCCCAGGCCCCAATGTTGCCACCACAACCGTCAGCGATGACGTCTACATGACTTTCATCTCCAGCAAAGAGGTTAGACTGTTGCGCACACGTGCACGTGGGTACTCGTATAGTAGTATGTGTCCGTGTGAATGCATAAGCACAAGTCTATTGGTGCTTTGATGTGTGCGTGCGTGCGCGCGGATGCGCGTGAACTTGCGCGCGCGTGCGAGCACACAGGGTGTGCAACGGCTCTCTCTTTTCTCGCTCAGGATTTGAACGCGCAGGACCAGGAGGAGGACCCCATGAACAAGCTGAAGGGGCAGAAGATCGTGTCCTGCCGCATCTGCAAGGGAGACCACTGGACCACGCGCTGCCCCTACAAGGACACGCTGGGGCCCATGCAGAAGGAGCTGGCCGAGCAGCTGGGCCTGTCCACGGGGGACAAGGAGAAGGCCGCAGGTACGCCCTGCCCCTCCCGCGCCCGTCCTCCTCGCACTCCTCCGGGGGGGGGGCGGTGGCGGTGGATGGAGTTAATGTTCCGGAAAGGTGGCTGTTTGATTGGTTGTGCCTGGGTTTTTGGGGGGGTCAGGCCGATTGATTGGTTGTGTCTGTTCGTCTCAGAGCCCGAGCCGGCGGCGCCCGCGCAGAGCAAGACCGGGAAGTACGTCCCGCCCAGCCTGAGAGACGGGGGCACGCGGAGGGGCGAGTCCATGCAGCCCAACCGCAGAGGTGCGCCTGTCCGCACGCCGCCACGGCGTTCACGAGCGTCCGTCCGCCCGCCTCTGTGGCGCGGTCCGGTTTTACTGACCGCTTGTCTCTGCCCCTCCCCCCCCTCCCAGCCGATGACAACGCCACGATCCGCGTGACCAACCTGTCGGAGGACACGCGCGAGACGGACCTGCAGGAGCTCTTCAGGCCCTTCGGCTCCATCTCCCGCATCTACCTGGCCAAGGACACGGGCCAGTCCAGAACACAGGGGGCAGTCCAAGGGGCATGTGGGTCGGCGCAGCGCAGACGGGCAGTTTTAAAGTGAGAAAGAGGGGTGGGTCGGCGCAGGGTGGGAGTAGGGGAGCACGGGCCAGTTTTAAAGTGCGGAAGAAGGGCATTATGGGTCGGCGCAGAGGGGCATTATGGGTCAGCGCAGGGTGGGAGCAGGGAGGCACGGGCCACTTTTAAAGTGCGGAAGGGTTTTTGCCTTGTGGTGTGATCGTATGGCAGTTCCCTCACCCTGTGGATCTTCCCCTCCACCCCTCCTCCAGGGCTTCGCCTTCATCAGTTTCCACCGCCGTGAGGACGCGGCCAGAGCCATCGCTGGGGTGTCTGGGTTCGGCTATGACCACCTGATCCTCAACGTGGAGTGGGCCAAGTGAGTATTGGGGCTTTTGCTAAATCTGTTAATATCGAGGGGGGAGTAAAGGTGTGTAGTTTTCTCAGCAAGGTAAAGAGTACACCATGTGAATATATGGGAGAGGGCTAAATTAGTGGGCCAGTTGGGGGGCATGGTTTGTGCTCTGCACTGACTGGAGTGTATAGATTTTTTGAATTTTTAAAAGAAAGTAACATTTAATTTTGTTTACAGACCTTCAAACAACTAATGAAAATTCCAACTGAAATATTCCCAGGAGGAGACAGAAGCGACTTCTCCCAATGAAAGTGTAATCGGTATCTTAATAAAGCTTGTGTTCACAATCTGCCTGTGCTGCGTCCTGATGCTGTGGGGGAAAAAAAAACCAAACCTGTTATTACTGCATTTTAGTGGCTTCAAAGACAATGTCACCCTTTTCATGCTGACCGTTACTCCTAGCTGCAGATTAATGTATGAAGGGGGGGAGTATGGATCGATGGCAAGAGGAGACTTACCTAAACCCCACAACCACATGAGCTGCCCGTCACACAAGTGGAAGTTGAAACGCAGTCGTCTTTACAAATCCGCATTCTATGGTTAAAGGAAGACAATCACTTTGACCACCACCAGTTTAGGGGATGCACTGCAGCTGCGTATGTATAGAAGACAGAATGCTGCTCGGTGTGCCCAATTCCATTCGGAGTGCTATGGCTTTAGTGCACGAGGGCCGATGCGTTTCAGAATTTTGTGCTCTTATTGTGTTGGTTCAGCCTCTCAAGTGGACTCGAGCTGATGACTCTGCCTACTCACAAAAACACGCTGAGGCACCAGATGAACTCGGACGACCTCGGGAGGTGGCCTTGGCACGGTTTGTTTGTGGTCCTTTTTGAAGGCCACTTAAGTGTTAACGCTCACGATACTGCATTGATTCTGCGCAGCTGCAGTGACTTCCGAGCGCTCCCGGCTAAAAATAAACAAGTGGCTGCTGGCGGCGTGGTCAGAAGAAACTTGTGCTCTTTGCATCAGCTTCCTCAAAACGTAGCACAGCCGAATGACACATCTGCAGAGGCCATCTTATAACTTACTCAATCAGGGGTTGACAAGTACGCAGTAACGGCAAAAAGACGAAAAAGCAATTTTATGTGAACGTTGCAAATGCCAACCTATTCTTACGTACGCGTTCTGTCAGGACATAAAAGCCACCGTGCATTTTTTAAATTATGTTGCTGTTAACGTGTGCCAATTATGCCAACCCCTGCCTATAATCCAATGAGTCAGGAGTGGGGTCTGAGTTCTGAAGGAGCTTTTGTGTGAACGAGTGGTCCGAGATCTGCATGCTTACGTGGACCAGAAAGAGCAGAGTCCCGTTTCAAGTCGACTCAAAATGCGAAAACACCCTGAGCTCAATCATCCCTTGATCTGACATTTGTGCAAGCTGCAGACTGAAAGTGTATCCTGAAGATTTTCCTTCGCTCAAGTACAGGAGTGAACAGCGCAGTTTTAGTCCTCAGAGCTCGAACGAAGGAGACTGGGTTGGAGCAGAAGCCAGCAGGGCAGCCCGGCCCTGTCCTAGAGCCAGACGGTCTGTGGACTCGTGTCATTTAAAAGCAGCTCGTCAGTTAAAACGGTCCCGGTATCTGTGTGATGTGAATCGCGGGCAGTCACGAAGGTGGAAACCAAGCAGCTGCGCTGAGGCTGTACAGGCCCAGGTCCGATACCCGCGCTCTAACCTGCTTGCGGAAACACGGCAACCCGCCCCGCACGGGCTAACCGACGCTAACGGCATATTAAAGGGCCCGAACACGTTTGAAAAGAACGGGACCGATCCCAACGTCTGGCTATAAAACAGGGCAACTGTGTGCGTGTGCTCCAACGCGGGCGCCTGCACGTTGCAATGCCCTTCCCCGCCCCCCAACATTCCGTTCCCGTGAACGTCTTCCGAGGAGCGTTTGCGAAATGCAGCGAATGTTCGGAGCGAACTCCTGTCTGACGTCCGAGCGTTCGAAAAACGCAACGCTCAGGACGAGCCTGGACAAACTCAGCCTGGCCACAGCGGCGTTATTCCATAAGAGCTTTATTTGAAATATTACACCATATAAAAACTACATACATTTCATTCCACTTGCAGGAAGTGTACATTTTCGCAGACACATAAAAGTTAAAATCACATTTAAAAAAAAAAAAAAAATTATTTTTAAAGGCAATGATACACAGAATGGCACTGCACGGACTGTCCGTATGAATGATAAGCTGACTGCTCACTGAACAGCAATCGCCTGTGACGACATCCAGCCAATCACAGCCCAGGGGAGGGGAGGGGCTGGGCTGGTGGGTGGGGCTAATCTGATACCTCCATCTTCTCCTGCTTCACTGGCTCTGAGGGGGAAGAGGGGGTGGGGTGAGAGTTACCAAACCGAACACAGAGAAAATGTGTCATCAGTTGGGCTATGAGCATTTCCTGACCATTATCACCACTTCCTTTAAAAACCTGCAGCTCACCAAAAGGTTGACAGCTTTCTGGTACCACCTAAGCAAATTTATTTTCTGTTTTTTTTTTTGTTGTTGTTGTCATTTTTCAGTTTGAGAAGGAGCTTGAGGGGGGGGGACTTACCTGTAGCATTCTCCTTCATCTTCTCCACCACACACCTCTTTATCTCCAGGCCAATGGCCCTTGACAAGGGCGGGGGCACTGCATTGCCAACCTGAGATAATCAGAATGGGGGGGGGGATGAGATGAGGTCACCTGTGCAGGGTGGGAGGGGCTTATAGAATCTCAGAGGCGTGGCGGAGGGGGGCAGGGGCGGGGCACACTCACCTGTCTGTGTTTGTCCAGGATGTTCCCAAAGAAGCGGTAGGTGTCGGGGAAGCCCTGTGACCGTGCGCACTCTCTCACGCTGACCACGCGGTGCTGCTCGGGGTGCAGGACACGCCCCTGCGAACACAACAAACGCACACCGATCAGCCCGTCTCTTCCTCCTCCTCCTCCTCCCCCTCGCTACCCACACGCACACCGATCAGCCCGGCTCTTCCTCCTCCCCCTCGCTACCCACACACACCGATCAGCCCGTCTCTTCCTCCTCCCCCTCCTCCCCCTCGCTGCCTATGCACACACCGATCAGCCCGTCTCTTCCTCCTCCCCCTCGCTGCCTACACACAAACACACACCAACCAGCTGGTATCCTCCAAGCTGCCTACGCGCACGCTAGCTCTTAGTCGACAAAAACACACACCTGTACAAGCCCGTTACCGAGCGGCACGCGCGCACACACACACACACACACACCTGTAAAAGCCTGTTACAGAGCAGAACACACACCACACACACCTGTTTGCCCATGGGCTCGGGGTTGGTGACCGTGGTGCTGAAGAAGCCGTCCCACTCCAGGCGGCCGTAGAGCCCGGCCCAGTGGTTGTGCCGGTTGCCGGTGTGGGGCAGGCACCAGGGGATGAGCGTGTTGAACTGCCGGTCCGCCGGGTCGCACGGTTTCCCTGCGTCACGTTCAGCACCGCGTCACAACTCAGCAACATTACACGCCAACATTACACGGCAACACACTTTTTACTAATTGGCATGGTTTAAAATAATAATAATAAAATGCAGCTGTGACTTCAGCCCACTGCTGATAGTGACCTATGTGGGCTGTCCCAGTGATGCAGCGTTCCAATAGTTGACAGACTGATCACTGTACACACAGACAGACAGACAAACACAGACAGCAGACCCACAGACAGGCAGACCCACACACAGACAGCAGACCCACAGACAGGCAGACCCACACACAGGCAGGCAGACCCACAGACAGGCAGACCCAGGCAGGCAGACAGACAGACACACAGACAGCAGACAGACCCACCCCCAGCACAGGCGCAGACGCCCCGCAGTGCCCCGGTGCTGCTCCGCCCGTTCTTCTTGTCGGAGTGGGTGTAGCGGAGCTTCTTGGTGGTGGTGCCGTCCCGCAGCCGCACCTCGATGTTGGGCAGGTCCCGCCAGTCGGAGCCGGGGGCCAGGGGCACGTGCCTCATCCTGGCCGCCACCAGGGCGCTCATGTCCTGCAGGCAGAGGGGGGGGAGGAGTAAGCACCGCCCCTAAAATGCTCCCGCCCTGACCCCGCCCCCCTTTCCTCTCTCTCTCTCTCAACCCCGCCCCCCTCACCTTGCAGATGTGGTCGCGCAGGATTGGCTGGTACTGGGCCCCGCGGATCTGCCTCTGGAACCAGGACTGCGGCTCCCCGTTGTAGGAGATCTCCAGGGCCGAGGCGCCGTTCCGGATCTCGGGCAGGTCCGACATGGTGTCCCGCACGGTGATGGTCCGGTACACCCCCCCGTTACCCCTGGGGGCAAGAAGGGCACGAGCATTCAGGCACAGCACGCTGCCATGCCGTTACACAGCAAACAGCACTTACAGCCATCGCGCTGTCACAGAGCTGCACGTATAACAGCGCTCACAATCACCACGCTGTCACAGAGCTGCACGATGACAGCACTCACAATCACCACGCTGTCACAGAGCTGCACGATGACAGCGCTCACAATCACCACGCTGTCACAGAGCTGCACGATGACAGCGCTCACAATCGCCACGCTGTCACAGAGCTGCACGATGACAGCGCTCACAATCGCCACGCTGTCACAGAGCTGCACGATGACAGCGCTCACAATCACCGCGCTGTCAGAGCTGCACGATGACAGCGCTCACAATCACCACGCTGTCAGAGCTGCACGTTCACAGCGCTCACAATCACCACGCTGTCAGAGCTGCACGATGACAGAACTCACAATCACCACGCTGTCAGAGCTGCACGTTAACAGCGCTCACAATCACCACGCTGTCACAGAGCTGCACGATGACAGCGCTCACAATCACCGCGCTGTCACAGAGCTGCACGATGACAGCACTCACAATCACCGCGCTGTCACAGAGCTGCACGATGACAGCACTCACAATCACCACGCTGTCACAGAGCTGCACGATGACAGCACTCACAATCACCACACTGTCACAGAGCTGCACGTTGACAGCACTCACAATCACCACGCTGTCACAGAGCTGCACGTTAACAGCACATGCAAACACCCCAACTGTTAGACAGTCAGACACAAGGGCAACTGTGACCCAACTGCACTACCATGAGTGATTTTGATCTTAAATCCAGAATGAATTTAAATAATCCCATAATCCCTCGTTTGTGGATCCCGGGCCCTGCACCCCAAGCAGTTCAGAAAGCCCGATTGGCCCAAGAGCGGGGACGATGGCTCAAGGCAGGAGCCGAGGGGTCGGTGAGGAGCGGGGGGGGGGGGGGGGGGGGGGGGGGGGGGGGGGTCTGGGTCACCTGGTGACGTTGCTGACGTATCTCTTCTCGTCCACCACCACGCTGAGGGAGCAGGCTCGGGGGGCGAACACGTGCAGGGGCTCTGGGTAACGGGGCAGCTTCTCGCCCGGGGCGGCCGCCAGGATGATGGCCCTGCGTCGGGTCTGGGCCACGCCGTACTGCCCCGCCTGCAGGGGGAGACACCAGCTGTCACACCTGGCTTAGCCTCGGCCGGACGAACATTAACCACGACCCAGTTTAACCTCACTGACTTAAGGCACACTGCTCACCCTGAGCTCATTCTCCCACACTGATATTCTGAGTTAATCTCCTATAGACACACACCCAAACAGTCTAACCACACACACACACTGAGCTCAATCTCACTTAGACACACCCAAACAATCTAACCACACACGCACACTGAGCTATCTCCCGCAGACACACACCCAAACAATCACACCACATACACACTGAGCTCAATCTCACTTAGACACACCCAAACCAGACACACACACACACACACACACACTCTGAGCTCAGTCTCACTTAGACACACCCAAACAATCTAACCACACACATACACACACACTCTGAGCTCAATCTCACTTAGACACACCCAAACAAACCACACACACACACACACACACACACACACACACACACACACACACACACACACACACACACACACACACTGAGCTCAATCTCTCCTAGACACACCCAAACCAGACACACACACACACTCTCTCTGAGCTTGTTTTCATCTAGTCTTTCCTAGACACCCAAACCATCAAAGCACGCACCCCCCCCAAACACACACACACACACACACACACACACACACCCATCTGAGGCCCGGAGGCGGCAGCGGGCTCACCTGCAGCACTCCGAAGGTGCACTGGTAGCCCATGCGCACCAGGCAGCGCAGCGTGAGCTTCAGCACCATGGAGCGCTTGAAGGACACAAAGTTGCGCACGTTCTCCAGCAGGAAGAACTTGGGCCGGTAGTAGTCGCAGTAGCTGCAACCAAAACACAGAGAGAACACGTCCAACACTGCGCCACGGACCTCACGCACAGAGCGACCGAGTGTTCAGCACCGTCCTTCGCTTTACCGTTCCCCCGACTGGCCGACGCAACGGCCAATTACAAAGCCCCGTGGGACACTAGCCAGTCAGTGTCATGGTATTCGACTCCAGCCCACTGTGCAAAGTGCTGCACACCTGGAACCAGCGCAACTGTGCAACACCCAGGGAGCCACAGCACCAAGAGCTCAATGAAAATCACTGCAGTCAGCATTACATTACAGAGCAGACTACACGGCATTTATCAGACATTCTTACCCAGAGCAACTTACACCACTCAGTCTCTACAATCCACTTATGCAGCGGGACATGTACCAAATCAATTCAGACAAGTGCCATGCTTAAGGGAGCGGCGGCTGTGCACCCGGGTCCGGGACTCGAACCTGCAACCTCGCAGCCTGCACACACCGCACACCGTCACGTCACACTGCCACCCGAGCGGATTCGCAGATGAGGGGAGCGAGGGCCGGACGGCAGCGGGAACGTGGCGAGGTCAGGATGGCGGGGGACGGCGGGGGATGGCGGGGGGAGCGCGCTCACCTGAGGTAGGACACCACCAGCGAGTTCTTGAACTTGGAGTAGGTGCGGGAGTTGAAGCGGTTCATGCCGCTGAAGCCCTGGCAGGGCGGGCCGCCGCACAGCATCTCCACGTCGCCCTTCTGCGGCAGCTTCTGGCCCAGCGAGTTGGTCTGCTCGCCGCCCATCACCAGCTTCAGCAGCACGTTGCAGTCCTCCGTGAACACGGTGGTGCCGGGGTTGTTCAGCCGGAAGGCCTGCGCCGCCGGGTCCCACATCTCTATGGCCCACAGCGTCTCCGAGATGCCTGAGAGAGAGAGAGACGCGTTACGCACACACGCACGCGCACACACACACACACACACACACACACACACACACACACACACACACACGCACACGCACGCACATCTCTATGGCCCACAGCGTCTCCGAGATGCCTGAGAGAGAGAGAGACGCGCGTTACGCACACACACACACGCGCACACACACCCACAGCGTCTCCGAGATGCACACACACACACACACACACACACACACACACACCTCTACCCACAGCGTCTCCGAGATGCACACACACACACACACACGCGCGCACGCGCACATCTCTATGGCCCACAGCGTCTCCGAGATGCCTGAGAGAGAGAGAGACGCGTTACACACACTCACACACACACACACGCACACACACACACACACACTCTATGGCCCACAGCGTCTCCGAGATGCCTGAGAGAGAGAGACGCGTTACACACACACACACACACTCACACTCACACTCGCACACACACACACACACACACACACCCCTCCACAGCCCAGAGAGGAACGGGTCACACACACACACCTGCCTGGTGGAAGCCCTCAGACAGTCCGCCGCAGCCAGAGAACACATCCAAGGTGCGCAGCTTCGGGACCTTGGGCTGGAGCTCCTGCTCCTGCTGCTCCTGGGGGGAGCAGGACTTCCCTTTCCCTTTCCCTGGGGAGAGAGTAAACGCTGCATCACACTGCGTTACATCCCCACTTCCCCCTGACCTCAGGGCAGAACACAGCACAGTTGCACAGCACCTCAGGGCAGAACACAGCACAGCTGCACAGCACCTCAGGGCAGAACACAGCACAGCTGCGCAGCACCTCAGGGCAGAACACAGCACAGCTGCGCAGCACCTCTGTGCAGAACGCAGCACAGCTGCACAGCACCTCAGGGCAGTGCCAGGCGACTCCTACCTTTCCCCTTGCCCTTGCCCTTGTGCATGGCGGAGCGGGCGTGGTTGGGCGGATCCTCAAAGCCCTTGGTCTTGGCGTTATAAGCCTGCGGTGGGGAAGGGGGGGGGGGCGGGATCAGAATGTCAGAAAGCGCGCACACACACAATCACGGGCAGCTGTGTGGGCAGTAACTCAGCCAGGAGGCGTGGTGCACACCCCAGCCCCGCCCAGCCGCACCCCCCACGCTGCCCCCCCCTCACCTCCAGGAAGTAGAAGCGGTCGGGGCCCCCGGCGGAGTAGTCCTGCACGCTCTCGATCAGGTCCTCGCCGTACTCCACGCGGCAGCGCCCCTGCACGTCCGTCACGTCCACCGTCACCTCCTCGTCGCTCCAGTACAGCTGGTTGATGTCCGTGTGGTAGCCCGCCTTCAGGCCTTTGTGGGTGTTCTCTGGCCTGGGGGGTGGGTGGGGGGGGGGGCGTTTAAAGGAGGTTAGCGCAGTCTGCTGCTGGGCTGTAATGCGAAACGTGTAGAAGTTCTGGCTGCACACACGCATTCCCTGCGGCGCGCGCACACACACACACACACACACACACACACTGCTCTGCTCTACTCTGCAACTACGATGGACTGTGTGTGTGTGTGTGTGTGTGTGTGTGCGCACGAGTGAGTGCATGTGTGTGAGTGTGTGTGTGTGTGTGTGTGTGAGTGAGTGCAAGTGTGAGTGTGCTGCGAGTGTGTACACGTGTGTGTGTGCGTGCGTGTGTGTGTGTGTGTGTGTGTGTGTGTGTGAGAGCACGTTTCACAAACGGGGGTGAAAGGGACGCTCCGCTGCTCACCTGTAGAGCTTGTAGAGGCGCAGCCGGACCTCGGTCTGGTTGGGCCTGCCGTTGCTGCGCTTGCTGCAGAAGATCTCCTTGATGCGTCCGATGCGGAAGGGCTCGGGCGCGTCCAGGTTGGAGCCCTTGATGTAGTCGGAGGACTTCCTGTAGTACTCGGGGTACAGCTCCTCGTCCACGTCCTCCTTCCTGTGAGAGCGCTTCACGGGACTGGCTGCTTTAACCCTGAGAGGGAGGGAGAGACGGCGTCACACGCACACACAGTCACACACAGATACACACACACACACACAGCACCATGCAGACACACACACACAGTCACACACACACACGCAGAGACGCACACTCCACTCACCCGAAAGAGAAGGCTTCGGGCAGCAGGTACACACTGTCCCCGGGGCGGAACTGCGCCCCCTTCAGGCAGACCGAGGCGTAGAACACCTTGGAGTCGGTCTCCTCGTCCAGCGGCTCGAGGGGGCGGGGCCTCTCCTGCTCCTCCTGCTCCTGGGCGCGGCTGCAGCTGGCACAGAACCTGCAGGGAGAGGTGGGAGGTGAAGATTAGCGCAGACACAGACACAGACAGCACCACACAGACACACACAGACACACACAGACACACACAGACACACACAGACACACACAGACACACACAGACACACACAGACACACACACACACACACACACACACACACACAACACACACACACACACACACACAGCACCACGCAGACACACACACACACTCACGTGAACTTGCAGTCCTCAGAGGGCGTGGCAGTGGGCGGGGTCTCGAAGCGGGCACAGTCCGGCTCGTACCACAGCTGGTAGTAAAAGCTCTTTCCGTCGTCCTCGATCACCTTAATGTCATGATCCAGCCCACCCTGAAACCCGCAGAGGAGAAGCCTGAGCACCTGGAGAGGGGGGCGGGACCGCCGTCCCCACGGAAACCGTCTGACCCCGCCCCCACCCCCCTCACGGCGGCACTGCCCCCACTGCCTGCCCTACCTCCATGAACCAGTTGTTGGAGGGGGCCTTGTAGGCGACGTTGACCTTGTCCTGCACGTAGCTGAGGAGCATGTCCTCGCACTCGTCCACCAGGAAGAGCTCCAGGGGGTCGGAGGACTCCCCCAGCACCGTGTCCGTCCCGCGGCAGAACCAGTGCGCGTGGAACATCTTCCCCGTCTCGTCCTCCCACATCGCCGCGATCCTGAGGGGACGAAGGGGGGCGAAACGGGTCAAAGGTCAGCCATCGCCCTGGCAACAGAGCAGGGGAGGGGAGGGGGGGGGGGCATCCTCACCTGGCCAGGTAGAGCGGCCTGGACGGGTCGTCGGGGCTGACAGACACGCAGTCTCCGACCTCCAGTACCTCGTTCTCCACAGACACGCTCGCGTAGTACACCTTCTTCCCCTCCGTCTGCAGGAGGAAGAGAGGGATGAGAAGAGGATAAACTCCAGCCTGGTCACACCATCACACCGTCACCAGGACAGGGCCACCACAGGACGTGGGGGTGTCGGGGCCCGGGGCCCGGGGCAAGGCGAGGGTACTCCGCTACACAGGAGGGAGGGGCACGTACTCGAACGGGGCGTCCGACCCAGGACAGCTTGTTCTGGTTCTGTTTCTTCTTCTTGGCCTGGGACATTTTTTTGGACGTGGCCTTCACCACGGGCACAGCGTCGTCTTCCTCAATGGTCTCATCGTCCTCGGCCTCCTTCACGGCCAGGTTGGGGCACCTGTGGGGGGGCGGGGGGTGTGGGACACGGTTCGCTGTTAAGGTGACACCAGTTCAGCAGCCATCGGGTCAAACTCGTTCCTCGGACGGACCGTATCAAAATAAAGCCGACCCAAACTGGGTCGTCCCCCTCCCAGCACCCCTGTGAGGCTTCACTCACCTCCTCTTGTGACAGGCCTGCTTGCTGCGGCCGCTGCCCCCAAACTTTATCATGTCCTTACAGGCAGAGCACTTCCCACAGTCTGGGGCCTGACACACCTGGGAAGGGACAGGGACCGTTATACACACACGACACACACACACGAGAGAGAGAGAGAGAGAGAGAGAGAGAGAGAGAGACACAGAGAGAGAGAGAGGCCGGAGGAGAGAGAGAGAGGAGAGAGAGAGGAGAGAGGGAGCAGAGAGAGAGAGAGAGAGGAGAGAGAGAGAGAGAGAGAGAGAGAGAGAGAGAGAGAGAGAGAGAGAGAGACAGAGAGAGAGAGAGAGAGAGAGAGAGACAGAGAGAGAGAGAGACAGAGAGAGAGACAGAGAGAGAGAGACAGACACCGACACACGAGAGAGAGAGAGAGAGAGAGAGAGAGAGAGACACACACACACGCCAGCTGACCTCACAGACGCCGCAGCGCTGGCGTTTGGCCCCGCCCTCCTTGTCGTTCTGGTCGATCTGGTCGGAGAAGAAGGTGTCGAAGATCTGGTACACCAGTTTGGTGGTGGTGGCTTTGGTGGGGCCCTTGTCCTTCTCGATCTTGGTGGGGTGGCGGATGGCCTGCCTTCTGGCAGCTCGCCTGCAGGGGGCGACGGGGCATGGTTTAGGAAGGAGCCCTGTGGGACAGAGGGCCTCCGAACCCCACCCAGACTCATGCAGCATGACACTCATGCACCATCCGGTTAAAAGCCTGCTCCACAGGGCAGCACTCAAAGCACAACGACTTCAGCCACGTTTCAGCAAATACTGCCCCCCTCAGCCCAACACCCCCCCAGCACAGCACGACAGAGCAGAGCCCACCCCCCCACCCCCCACAGGCCGCATGCACGCCAGGGAGCAACGCAAACGCAGATCATACCTACCAGTACAACAGCATGCTGCGTTAGGGGAACGTTAGAGGAGCGTTAGAGGAGCGTTAGGCACGTCAGGAAAACAGGAGGTCAGCAATAGGAAACACCACCCCTGCCCCCATGCCACTGGAATATCAGTACCCACCCTAACTACCACCCACCCACCCACCCAGACAGGCTCACTCCGGGGGGGTGGGGGTGGGGGGCGGGGGGGCTCTACAGGAGAGCAAACAGGAAAGCAGCAGCCTCAGCTGGCCAGGGCAGACACTACTGCAGCGGCACCCAACACCGTGAGAGCAATGCAGCTGCAGGGGGGGGAAGCTGGGGGGCGGAGCGTGGGAGGAATGTGGGCGGGGTGTCGAGGGGGGCGGGGCTCCAGGGGGCGGGGCGTACCTCTTGCCCAGCGTGACGCCGGCCAGCTTGATCAGGTCCCTCATGCAGGGCGTGACGATGACGGGCTGCTCGTCGGGGTCGGCCGCCTCGTCGTAGCTCTCCACCTGCTCCACCACGAACTGGGCGTGGCGCAGCAGCGTGTCCTCCGTGAAGCGGTTGAAGTTCAGGCCAGCAGGGGGCACTGTGGTCTGCAAAGGGGGGAGCGGCGGGATTAGCAGGTGCACAAAAAAAATAAATAAAATAAATAAAAATAAATAAATAAGCTGGCCCAGGGCAGCGGTGATGTCAGACATGGCTGTGCGCGTGTGTCCGTGCGTGTGCGCTACAGTGGAGTTTGCGTGAACTGCAAACGTACAGTGCTGGCATATGCATGCATGTGAATGAGTGAATGAATGTGTGTGTGTGTGTGTGTGTGTGTGTGTGTGTGTGTGTGTGTGCGGGCGTTACCTCTATCTTGTTGAGCAGGTCCTCGTAGGTGACCTCAGGGTTCTTCTGCAGGAACTCCACCACGATCTTGCTCATGTAGATCTTCTCCTGCATGAGGGCGAAGGTGGGGGCGTACTCCTCGCTGGGCTCCATCAGGATGTAGTCCGCAAACGCTGGGGGGGGGGGGGGGGGGGGGGAGGAGCAGGGGTCAGAGCTCAGCCAATAGCGCAGGGTGTGAGCGAGCGTCAGAACAGGAGAGCAGTGTGGGCTTCTCTCCCTCCCCCTCCCCCTTCACCTTACCTGTGGTGAAGCCGATGAGGGCCTTCTCGCCCCCGTCGAACCCGGTGATCCACCAGGCGTTGATGGGGCCCAGCTTTTTGGCAGGAACGCCACCTGCAAGGGGGGAGAAAAAAAAAAAAAAAAAAGGCGTCAGACGGAGCAGGTCACAGGACCCCACCCCCCTACCCGAGCACGCGCAGGGCCCCGGCGCTAGCGCTAGCCGCGGCGGCGCACCGTCCATGCAGGGGTTGTCATCGTAGATGGGCTTGACGGCGCAGCTGAAGTACAGCTCCACGTTCTTCTCGATCAGGCCCGAGTCGAAGGGGCACAGGTGGCCCCGCTTGTCGTAGACGCTGCGGCAGAGAGCGGGTCGTTAGCAGCAGGTTGTTAGCAACGGACCCTCGCCCGTCCAGGGCCCAGAAAACAACACCGCCCCACACCGCCCCACCACCACCTAAAGCTGCCCCCCGCCCCCCCACCCGACCCTACCTGAAGTTGGTGATCTTGTGCTGGGGGAGGTCCTCGTAGCTCTCGAACCCGTCCTCGTTCGAGTCGAAGAGGGACAGGCGCTCGTCTGTCAGCATCTCCGGTTCGTCCAGCTGGGGCACAGAACACAGGTTACCCCTCCCCCGTTTCAGGGCCCTGCTGGGCTCCAGTTCCAGGAGCGCCGGGCCTCATTCACGAAACGCGCGCACGTTCACGTCTGATCGTGAACGGCGTGCAAGAACGCTTCCGAGAACGTTTTGACGTTCGTCATTCTTTCTCTCATCTGTATTTGTTCATAAACGTTTCCTTATGTTAACCACGTGAACAGGATCGCACGTAAAATTTACAAACAGCCAACATTCATCTCCTACACCTGGGATATGCACAAAAACACATGAATCTGCACATGAATCATGAATCCCATATTGAGTTTTCATAGGAACGTTTTTATGAACAAAAGTAAAGATAGTTTTAGAAATGCTTAGTAAATGAGGTCCACTGGCTCCAGAAAACTGATGTGTGCAAACTGGAAAAATATTTTAGGAGCACAACGACTAAACGCTCCTCCATTTTTCTAACTTAGGAGCACATGTGCTCTGCTGGGGGAAAAAAAAAAAAAAAAAAAAAAAAAAAAAAAAAAAAAAAAGTCTGCGTAGAGCCTGTTTACACTATGATAAAAACACAGAGAACATTAGATCCACCTACAAGTGCCACAACACAGAATACGGTAAAATACAGTTTTCTGTGCATCCGTTATGGTACAGAAAGCCTGACCTCACGCCATCAGCTTCTTACCGCATCATCGGGGTCCCCCTGAAAGAACTTGAGGTCGGGGTCATCCAGGTACTGCCTGCAGTCTTGGCATTTAGGGGGCGGAGTCTGAAACAGGAAGAGGAAGTGGAACGGTGACACCACAGCAAGAGCAAACTAGGCACACCGGCAATACCCACCTCAAGCAGACTACCTGCGTACTACTACTACCACCACCACCAATAACTGGTCTATCGCCCAGAGCAGGATGCAGGTTACATTGTACAGAAGACAGCCCGCCACAAGAACAGACAAAGTTTTGGATGCAGGAAAGGAGATGTCTGTACCAGCATGCTGGAACAACAAAATTCATCAATGACAATTGCACTCCAACACAGCAGGGGGCAGCGAGCTTCTCAGCACTACTGACACCAGTCCTTCTGTGCCACTCGTTCCCTCATAAGAATCACCTACCATTAATTTGGCCAAACATAATGGTGCAAGCAAAAGTGCCCCCCCCCCCACAACCGGCAACCAATCATATTACATTCCCCTGTGACACTATAACAAACTACATTAAAATGCTACCATTCCAGTGCCATTTCGCCATATGCCTTGCCCAGCTAGAAACACATCCTCACTTTCTGACCGC
This sequence comes from Anguilla japonica, assembly GCA_025169545.1. Taxonomy (NCBI): domain Eukaryota; kingdom Metazoa; phylum Chordata; class Actinopteri; order Anguilliformes; family Anguillidae; genus Anguilla; species Anguilla japonica. The sequence continues at coordinate 27,152,715 of CM045899.1, read as the reverse complement.
ACATCCTGAGGTATGCAGGGTCATTCTACATTTTTTATCCACACTAAATAGCAAATTAAGCATTCATGGAAACAAAAAGCATGTTGTGGAAAAGCACTTCCCACTGAAACTGCGCTTCGAATTCCAAAGGACAGAGGCAACAATGGTAGGAATACGAAGCGACTGCAACCAGCATGCTGGGGCTGCCTCATGGGGCAAAAAGGGAAAAACAAATAATGACCCCCAAGCCCCAAGACTTTAACACCAAGCCAAGTACAAAATGGCTCCCGGGAGAATGAGCTCTGGGGTGATGCGCCCCCTCACCTTCACTGCAGTCACAGGCTTGGCCATCTCCACAGGAGCCTCTGCCAGTCTGGGGACAGGAAGGAGTACAGGGGTCAGGGGTCAGCAGGAAAACAAGAGAGAGTGTAAGTGTGTGTGTGTGTGTGTGTGTGTGCGCGAGAGGCAGATGGTCCGTGTCTTACTTTTCCTCTGTCTCCACTTTCAGCCTCTTCTCTTCCTGTGCCTGCAGTTAGAAGGAACACCAGTCAGCACACACGAGCACAGACACACGGATGGACAGACACACGGACGGACAGACAGACAGACAGACACACAGACACACGGACGGACAGACACACGGACGGACAGGCAGACAGACGCATGGCTTCCATCACCTCCTCTTCTTGATCTCCATCCTCAGCCTTCTCCCCCGTGTCTCCGCTCTCCCCCTCTCCATTCGCCTCGTCAGACTTGCGCTTGCTGGAGCTGGAGCAGCAAATTACACAGCAGCTTAAAACACGTCTGCACAAGGGCTACACCTTTACACACATTAACAGTCTGCATTCAGACACATGGAGATGCTCTCACACACTCACACTCTCACACACACACACACACACACACACACTCTTATGTTCAGACAGTGGCGTACTCCACACACACACACACACACACACACACACACACACACACACACACACACACACACACACACACACACACACACACACACACACACACACACACACACACACACACACACACACACACACACACACACACACACACACACACACACACACACACACACACACACACACACAGAGTGGCGTACTCACACTCTCACACACACACACTCACACACACTCTTATATGTTCAGACAGTGGCGTACTCACACTCTGGAGAACATGGATAAGATGGTCGCCTGCTTGCCGGAATTACGTGTGACCCTGGAACTAGCAGGGACTCTGGAAGAGAGAAGAATCCAGAATGTTTGATTGGCCCCCTGTCAAGTCATTCCCTGGGCAGCTGATTGGCTCATGTACCACACCTGCATCTGCATCTGCATACAGGATTCCCTCATTACAGGGTAGAGGCGAGTAGCCTGCCCAGCCCCTCACACTCACTCTTGAGGTCCCCCTCCGCTTTGCTCTTGCGACCCCCTCTGGCTTTGGGCGCACTTGAGGACTTCGCAGCTCCGCCCTCTCCCTCGGTTTCCATGGCTCCCGTGACCGGGTCCTCCTCGCCGTGGGAACCATTCTCAGTCACTCCATTTGACTGGCCGTTGAGCTTGGGGCCATCGTCGTGGGAACCGTTCTCCACACACAGCTCCCGCCCCAGCAGCGCCTTCACCTTGGACAGGTAGCCCTCCTGGGGAGGGGGGTGGAGATCATAGGGAGACAAGTTAATCACCGTGGATACAGCCCAGCCAATAGAAACAGAATGTTCAGTCGCAACAGACACCTTTATAAAAGTGCATCGCTTCAAGAAGTTGCCAGTTCCAGAAATGGCTTGCAACAGGTCTGTGCAACCCTGTTCCCAGAGATCTACCATCCTGTAGGTTTTCACTGTTGCCCCAACAAATCACACCTCATTCAACAGCCAGAGATCTTGTTGAGCTGCAAATTAGTACAGTCAGGTATGCCAAATTAGGGTTGAAATGAAAACCTGCAGGACGGTAAATCTCCAGGAACAGGGCTGGGCAGCTCTAGAATGCATCTTTACGCAAAGCACTGTGGAGGGAATGCCCTTTCATGGGCGTGTCACTGAAGCCACACCAAAGGTGATTGGGCAGCTGTGCCAGACGTCTCAGTGGTGGCTACCAATAACAAGACTAGGTCAAAGCCTAGTATATGGCTGGACCTAACGCACTTAATACGGCCGACTGAGGGTGTAACTTCATCGCTCAGTCACAGACATCTGCGTTTATAGGGCTGGCCTTGCTGTTGCGATCTAGCCAACAAGACGGCCACCAAGTCACTGGTAGATGAGGAAAAACTGCAATCTTTCTAGAAAGCTCTTCAAGGTCAAGGTCAAGGTCAAGGCCAAGGCCAAGGGCAAGGTCAGTGTAAAATTCACAATCACATAATGGGGATATTCAGACCGAACCGGCAACGTTTTACAAGCGTACCCAACTATGCTACACATTAATTTGCGAAATTGAACATACATAATTAAATGTTCTGTAACGAGCGCATTTATGCAAGTGCGTAAACAGAAATGCTAAAATACCGCACACACACACACACACACACACACACACACACATCATTGGGTGTGCATCATTGGCGGCGGTACCTCGCTGAAGAGGCCTCACCTCCGACAGCTCCTCGCTCTTCATCTTGGCCTCCAGACTGCGCAGCTGATCCTGGGCCTCCGTCTGCAGGAAGGCCTGCACAAGACTCAGCTTCTCCCTCACGCGCTCCTGAGGATGCAGAGAAAGCGCGCGGAGGAAGTAAGCAGGAAGATCCGGACCTTGACGTGCCTTTTTACCCATGCAAATCGACCGACTTCCCACAGAAAACGTGTGCTGTTCTGTGGCTTATAGGAGCAGATTGATTGCTTTCTCTTAGATAGAAAACAGCACCAAAATGAAGACTCTAACACACACACACACACACGCAGCACAAGTTGCATCAGCTTCAGTGCATGGCTACATAAACACATTAAAAACCTTTGCGGAACTCAAATAAAAAGTAATGAATCTGAAGTACACCCCCTTTTTAAAAATTTTTTATTAAGATGTCAGTTTGCACAGTCAGTTAAACCCACAATTGTGCCTGTGCGCATGACAACGCTCATCAAATTATTCCATCATGACATAAAAGAACTTTAAACTGTGATGTACCAGTCAGTCAATTATTGGACCTGTTCACCGGGTAGGAGCAGAGGACGGTTCAAAATAAAACACATTCAGAGAAGAAGCTGCCAACTATAAGATGACTGAAAACATGCAGGAGTTGAGCCCTTCAGGACCGTCGAAGACAGTGCTGTATTCCACACAGAAAATCAGTGGTGTGCTAAACACATTGCACAACCCAAGAGTACACAGAAGAGAAACTACTGACCTCCTCCGATAGCCCGTCTCCATCCTTATCCAACACCTGAAGTCTGTAAGCCAAAAGGAGAGCAGGTCAGTCGGCCAATTCATTAAAGAGCCAATTTATTCAAGAGCCGGAACTCAAAACACACTTCACTTCATGGCCGGAGCTTTGAGGTCGGTGGAGTACAACATAGTTTGCTGTGTGAGAAATCGGCAGGTTACCTCCACCTCTTTAGGAAGTGGGAGTGCCATAAGAGGTTTGCAATGTGCGACGATAGTGGTACCGCTAGCTGGCAGTTAGAATATCTACATACATCCACTCATAACTAATCATATTACCGACTAGCTAGCTACCTAGCAAAAATAATGCATGCAGCCAACACTCTTGTTAGGCAGCAAACTACATAGCTAAGGTAACGTTAACGTAAACGTCGGCGAACTTATATGGTGGCAATTCTATGCATTGTGGTTTAACAATTTAAACGAATAGCCACTTCGCTAGCCAAGTTAGCTGATTTGAACCACTAAATGCAGTTAATCGCAAACACAGCTGTAGGCAAATCGCTACCGTTAGTTGGTTAGCTAGTAACATCATTGCCTAAACCGCGCCATCATGACAACTGTCTAAACACAAACCTGGTGAACAGCGTTAGACTCGCTGATTAGCTGCTATACAAATCGCGGCTAACAATATCGCCGTTTCCCCTTTGATGTAGCCAGTTAGCTTACGAAGCTAGCTGGCAAAATCCTTGATATGCAAACAAAATGCGCTATTTGGCGCCAAATCTATCAATCCAAGACCTGCGGCGGATCGGCTAGCTACTTACAAAACGTTAGCTTGCTAAAAACCATCCCTTTCCCCATTTAATTAGCTGGCAAGCTAATCAGCCAGAAGGAGTTTCCCCCATTTTAGGAGAAAAGATAGTGACAAAAACCAACCGCATCTCTTGAGGCTGATGTCGTGAGCTATGCTGTTTAGCCAATGCTAGTTTCTCCCGTTTTATGAATGAGTGGAAAGGCCAATATCACCGTGTTGGAGAGCTAATCTAGACACAGTGTAAACGTACCGTTTCCTGATGTCCTCTGGCAGAGACAAGGAGGTTTTGGTTGGCATTTCAAGTTTTAATGTGACTGTTAAAATTACGAGGGTTTGTATATACTAAAATGACTTAAATGAAACAAATAATGGTTTTAAAAGCGTTATTCGTTAAAAACCAAGGATCTCTCAACGTGAGTTCGTAGCACAAGCAAAGACGACAAGCGTCTTATGGATCCTATATGCTGTTACGGCGCGCGGGCCGTCTTTTCGCGCGGAAACCCGGGTACACTGGACTTTACCAAGAGTCCCACTTATAGGTAGAGCGCTTGTCATGGACGCTACTCTGTCTGCCGTTAATGTAGAATTGTTAACGTAATAAGGAAATGTGAACAATATTGAATGATCTTAACGGCAACATCGCCTGGATAAATGATAATATTTTCGGCTGTAGATTCTTTTCAACAATACTTTAAGGTTGTCTCCCCCCTTTCTGTGATTATGGACTCGTCTGGGTTTCAGCTACGCAATCTATGCTGGGTTTCACTAAGTTCCTGTTGAACGTAGGGGGGTATCTGTGTGTTTACAATAGCATCGTTACAACGATATTACATAGACTTAACTACATGTATTTCAGATGGGGTAGCATTATTTGTATTTGTTAGTTTTGTCTTTTTTATTCACGGTGTCTTGAAATGCCCACTGGCTGTGTAATCGGAAAACATTACACGAACTTAGGTGTGTGACCTCGCTAATGTAGCTAACTTGTGTTTACGGAACGTGTCCCAACGAATGCAATCCATATTACCTATATCAGTAAAGGATATGTACCTCTTATAGTAAAATTAAATAAATGAATTATCCAAATATCCGCGTGGCACAATCTGGCGTTGCAGATGTTCATGTTTTCATACAGTTTAACGGATTACTTTTTTTCATGGTCCACCCATGTTGCACATAATGTAACTGTCCGAGGTCACCTAGTCGTAAAAACAGTCAAACCAATAAATTTACGTATGGGGTTCGGCGCGAAATTGCAATGTGGCGTTGAACTGAAAATACTAAACTGGCGTAATCAATGCGGAGGAAACTACCACACACATAATCAGGAAATATCAGCGTGCTGTTCTGGAAATAAACATTCGTTATTAATTAGCAGCCATATAAGATGTTTGAGACTCGCACTTCAGCTAAGCGTTTTCTACTATTTATGGTTAGAGCCTTATGCCTGTTTTTTTATTTTTATTTTTTTACAAATAATCTTGTCATTTATAGGGCTGCAGCAAATCACGCATGGCAGCAATTTGTGTCAAGTTGCGGTGTCTTTCATTACGGAACAGTGTCCTCTAATATAGTAAGAAACGCACGCAAATTGGCAGTTTTAAGGTATTAAAACACAAACGTTGCGCTTCAGTTTGATAGTTTTTTTATTGCTTCTCCAAGGCTTCTCTTCTTCTGTCAACTGAAACTTTGCCCATCAAAACGTCTGCCTTCACAGAGCTTAATATATGGAGGCAGCGCAATGTTATGTAGAAACCCAAGCAAAAGTTACGATGCTCTCTGCTTTTCATAAATGTAGAGCGCTACATGCAATATTGTGTTGCCCATATAATTTGCAGTTTAGAGGTTCAAGGGATGCTAGACAGGATATTGATCCTGACAAATCACTGGGTTCAAATGTGCGATGCGGTCTGGTATTGGATTCTGGCTGTTACAATACCTAGGAGGAGGGGGAGGAGGTGTTCTTCAGGAGGACTGTCCCCTTATTATTCACCCAAATAAGAGGTAACAGCAACAATGTGACAGAATCCAGAGCTCGACAGAGAAGAGTTGGTTTTTGGGGGCTGGCCAACAAGTAACCATACGTACACACACACATTTTATTCAGCAGTCCGATGCAGCTGGGACTGTATTTTGTAAAATACAATGGGATGGAGAGGAGCAGACAGCCCAGAACACTCTAACAAAACACACTTTCTGTGGGTCCTACCAGCCTTCAACGGTGTGAACATTGGTATACAGACATAACAGCGGGATGAGCCACATGTGCATGTGTGCTGCTGGTGTATTGGTCATTGTTCGTCGATGGGACATCAGCATCCTGTGGCATCTCAGTCC
>CM045899.1:27123756-27141256 GCA_025169545.1 Anguilla japonica | reverse complement strand
CTCTGATCTTTATCAGTAAATTACGAATGAATGAGCCTTCTGCCCAAAATGGAGGTCTGTTGAGCAGGCTGTAAAAGCGGTTTGTGCTCCCCCTCTTACTTTTGGCGTACTTGGCGGGACAGCCGTCCAGGGCCTGCTCAAACAGGTCCCGCGCCCTCTCCAGCTTCTTGCCCCCGTAGCGGTCGATGAACTTGGTGAGGTAGGTGTTCCAGATGTCGTAGACGTTGGGCCAGCGGAAGAGGGCGATGCCTCGCTCGTAGGCCTGCGGGACAGGCACACAAGGGGGGTAAGGGGGTCAGGGTCAGCGACATCACTACGCTCTGGGGTTACACATGACCTCTGACCCCCCCGGGATGAGCGCAGGTTCAGGCACAGGCAGACCGACCTTGAAGCTCTCCTCGAAGTAAGTGTGCTCCTCCAGGAACATGGCGTAGTTGATGATGATCTGGGGCGTGGCGATGCGCAGGTCGATGATGCGGTCGTACACCGCCTTTGTGGACTGACGGAGGGAGAAAGACCAAACTCAACTTCAACACAACAGCGGCAGAACACAGCTTCAACGCCTTGGCACAACCAACACACAACCAACACACAACCTACACACAACCAACACACAACCAACACACAAACTACATGCAACCCACACTCAACCCCCCCACAACTCACACAGAACTCACACACAACCCACACACAAGCAAGTTGCACTTGCTGTCGTTTGCCTGAATGGCCTTGGAATCCACTCTCAGGGAAAAAGAAGCATCTGCCAGATAAATGGAGGTACAACGGCAGCCAATCACGATAAAGCCTCAATACAGCAGCGAACGGGACGTAGAGTGGCGCACCACAGGCTCTGACTCGAACGCCACGCACTACCTGACAGAGGCCTGAGGCCTTATGGGGGGGGGGGGGGGGGGGGGCAGGAGTGGGTAGAGCGTAAAGCCGCCATTACCTGAAAGGTGCCCAGGCTCTCCTCCAGGTCGGCCAGCATGGACCACACCTTCAGGGACTTGTAGACGCGGTTCTGCACCGGCTCGGAGGCGTCGAAGTACTCGGCCTTCTTGGACGGGATGGCGGTGGCTTTCTGCGGGCGCAAAAAAAAAAAAAAAAAAAAAAAAAAAAAAAAAGATGGTGGGGTCCAAACTCAGCCCCCGTACAACAGCGGAGAGGGCGGAAACCAGAGAGCCGGAGTTCGGCCGCACGGGAGAGCGGCTACGCGGCTCATCCGCGCGGCTGCGCGCACACGCGCATCCTCTCTTACCCTCAGGATGTGCAGCGCCTGCTCGTAGTTCTCGTGGCGCAGCTCCATCTCGCCGTACTCGCACCACACCCCCGCCAGCTCGTCCACCTGCTTGTAGTTCACCTTAGTGGCCTTCTCGAAGATCGTCCTGGCCTGGAGAGAGGGAGGGAGGGAGCCACAGGCCGAACGAATGAGGACGCATTTAAAGTTTGCTAAACTAGCCCTGTGGGACTGGGGCGGGCCCGGGACGGGGTGGGACTGGGGCGGTGTGGGATTGGGGCGGGCCCAGGACAGGGGGGGATTGGGGCGGGGGGACTGGGGTGGGCCCGGGACGGGGTGGGACTGGGGCGGCGTGGGATTGGGGCGGCCCCCGACTCACATCATCCAGCTGATCGTTCTCCTCATAGAATTTGGCGAAAGCGATCCAGAGGGAGTTGGGCTTCCCCGTGGCCTTCATGGGGTCCACCGTCTGCACCGCCTCTGTGTACGTGTTGATGATCTGCAAGCAGACACTGATCTCAGATCAGCTGCCACACTGCACCGCTCAATACCGCTCGACACACAGCAAAGGCCCCCACTGACTCCGGACCAGTGCTGATGATCAGGGAAGCGGTCACACCACACTGATCTCAGATCAGCCGTTATAACACTTCAGAGCGATGCTGGCAGCACACGCTCAGGCCCTGCAGTGCGGGTTTCGCACTTCAGCAAGGCCAGGCAGGAGCGTCACAGCGCCCGTCGCTGGCGAAACGCAGGCACGACGCCCGCCAAGCTCACCTGCCGCGGTTTGCCCTCGTACAGCTTGACCCTCTTGTGCCACTCGTGGACGTTGTGGGGGTTCTGGCGCAGCAGCACGCTGTTCAGCAGCAGGGGGCGCCGCGCAATCAGCTGCTCAAAGCGCGCCAGCCGCAGCTCCAGGTCAACGTCCTCTGCGGGAGGGGGAGAGGCGTCAGGGTGTGTGTGTGCGTGTGGGGGGGGGGGGGGGGGTGTGTGTGCGTGTGTGTGTGTGTGCGTGCATGTGGGGGGGGGGGGGGGGTGTGTGTGAGTGTGTGTGTGTGCACATGTGGGGGGGGTGTATGTGTGTGGGGGGTGTGGGCATTTGTGCTTGTTTGATGATGAACACCTGTGTGCGTGCGCATGTGCAAGTCTGTGTACGTGTGTGCACATAACGTGTTTGCATCTACTGTCTACCACTGCGTATGGACTTATTTTAAGCACTAATATAAGTTGCACTAGACTTAGATCCTGCTAAATGATTCAATACGTGAAAAAAAAAGATTAATAGTAAACGCAATAGCGTCCCTTCCGGGTGAAAGGTAAAGGTATAGGTAAAAGGCGCTGTGGGCCTCTCACCCTCTTCGTCCTGGCCCATCTCAGCAGTGGTCTCCATCTTGGCGGCGATCACGGTCTCTTCGGTGTGGGCGTAGCTGTCGAACACCTGAGTGAAGTCGCGCACCGTCACCACCGTCTGGACCGCCTCTTCGTACACGTCCCGCGCCTGGGGGGGGACAGCCAAAAATGTCAGCTTGCCTCCCCATACACAGCCTCCCTCCCTCCCTGTGAGCGTGCGAGCCCGTTAGCGCGCACGCGAGCCCGTTAGCACGTGCGTGTGCGCACCTTCTCCAGGTGGCCGCTCCGTATGTAGTAGTCGGCCAGGGAGCACCAGAGCTTCCCCAGCTGGTCGGTGAAGCGCGTCAGGCCCCCGCGGATGATGGCCCCCACGTTCAGAGACTTCACCTTGTCCGGGTTCTGGGATATCAGGTCACACAGCTCGTGCCACAACTGCACCGCCAACCACAAAACAAACAAAGCACACGCAACATTCAACGAACATCTCCCACATACTCTAACCTAGGGCACGACAACTGCACAACATTAGGGTGGATGCTTCAACACAGCAAGGGCAGCCAAGATTTCCTGGTCTGCCCTTTGCTCATGTCGAAACCAAAATGCGACAGTGTATGTGTAAACAAGCTAAAAGAAACTGCTGTAGAGAAACGGGATTATCCCACAGCACAGGCAGTCAGGTGACAGGATTATTACAGAGCACAGGTAGCGGAGAGATGTATGTCTATGAAGGATGAAGGAATAATGTCACACCTGGTAGTTGGACTTTCCCTCCTTGGACACGAAGCTCTCGTCATTGACGATGGCCGCCAGCCTTACCGCTGCTTCGTCCAGGCGGCTCACGGACCGCAGGTAGTCGATGTACTCCTCCGCGTTCTCGGGGGACAGCTGGAAGGGGGAAGGGGAGGACGGTGAGAGAGGGCGAAAAAGAGGGCGGCTGTAGAAATGACCGGACGGAACAGTTTTAAAAAATAAAATAAAAAAAAACGGAAAAACGCCAGCCTCACCTTGAGGTAGCGGCGGTACACGCGGATGGCCGTCTCGGGGAGGGGCAGGTTGCGTGCGAACCGCAGGTACAGGGGCCAGATGCGGGGATGCTGGGTAATGGGCAGGGCCCGCAGGGCGCGGTCGAAGGTGCGGCGGCTCCGCGTGATCTTGCACTGAGACACCAGGAACTGGCAGTAATCCAGCCAGATTCTGGGCATCTACCAGAGAGACAGAGAGAGAGAGAAATGGAAGGAGGGAGAGGAGAGAGTAAACACACAGGCGCGAGCGTGTACACATTTACACATGCGCTCAAACACCGGTGTCTTTTTTTTGACGCCCTTGCAATGTGTGGGAATGTAATCATGTGACCGTATGTTCGAGAGTATGTGTGTGTGTGTGTGTGTGCGTGCGAGTGTGTGTGTGTGTGTGTGAGTGCGCGTGTGTGTGTGTGTGCGTGTGTGAGTGCGCGTGTGAGTGTGTGAACGTGTGTGTGCGTGTACGTGTGTGTGCGTGTGCGAGTGTGTGAGTGCGAGTGCGTGAACGTGTGTGTGCGTGTGCGTGTGTGTGTCTGTGAGTGCGTGTGCGTGAGTGTGTGTGTGTGTACATTACCTTGTGCATAAACACCAGCGCTCTCTCGTGACAGTTGTTGACCTCCTCGTAGGCAGGCTCTGTGATGCACCTGCCCTTCACCTGCTTCCTCCTCTCCCTCAGGTAATTATACCACAGCTTATAACTGCAGGTACACACACACACAGGTAATTATACCACTCCTACAACTGCAGGTACACACACATACAGGTAACTATATCACAGCATGTAACTACAACACGACATTTACATTACGCAACGGCAAGTATACACAGGTAATCCAGACCACAGCTTATAACTGGAGCTACACACAGACAATGGTAAGTGTGTGAACGTGAGAGAGCGTCTACCTTCCAGGCAGCTCCTTCAGTGCTCGCTCGTATATCATGTTCAGCACAGACTTAGGGCCGTTCTGTTTGTACTCGATATAGCGCATCCAGCACTTAACGGAGTACGGGTTGCGGATGATCTCCTCTTCGTACGGCAGGTCATCCTCTTCCTGCGGGAAAGACGATACACAACACGAACAGATTGCATATCCATAACGTTAATCAGTGAAGTGTTTCCACTACACACACATCCCTGCCGTGTGCGGAAGTTCTCAGGCGCCACCGCACACCCCCGAATAAAAAGTTAAAAAGTTCACCCTGTCACACTTGGATATCAAGATACATAGATTCGCGATAGATACAGCGATAGGTTCGCCTTAGATACTGCGACATGTTCGCGATAGATACAGCGATAGATTCGCTAGCAGTTGCATCTGTCCAGAATGTAAACAAAAACGTAAACAATTCAGAGACATCTGGTGGTAAGAAGACTTTTTTACGACAGCGCAACATATCCATTTGATAAATAAATGTCAGCTAAAATGGTGCGAAGAAAACCTTTGTAGCTAGCTGGACAGCCAAATTGCTAGGTAGTTTGCAAGAATACAATAAACATATCGTTCGCCAACCAATCTTCGTATAGCTAAGCAGCTTCTACCGACTGTATTCAAATGTATTTACCTTATAAAAACCTTTTAAGAAGCTCTGTAAGCAGTTCCCCGCAGTAAAACTAAGACAGCGGTGACTATCGAGATACAGAGAACACACATACTTCCGTTATCATTAACTAAATTCGAAGGAAGAAATCAGTCCAGTCCCGAGGCTTCGAATGGGCCTCCACAGTACTCGGTACTTCCAAAGAATGCCATCTGTCAGAATAAGCAGCAATGCTATAAGGGTGCAATACTTACAAATATAACATCTGGTTTCTCTGTCAAGGACGGCATGTTTACTTAAACGAAAAATGTCACTTTTCGTTTACTTCTAGCTTTTTCTTGAATGAGCCTTACTAAGAACCTTCCCAACGTGTGCTCTACGCAAACTATTCCCCGCCCTTGCTTCAAGTTTATTGGACAATGAACAGACGCTCACCAAAGCAACCAATCGCTGTACACTATTCCCTTGTGCCGTCGAACCATCGAAATAATAAGAACCCTAGACTAGAAAACCATAGTTTCTATGAGCCTACTAGATCTATAGTATAAAAAGACATAATCATATAACAAGATATGTAACTTTACGTTTTCGTGCTTACCACGGTGTGCCAGAAGCCGAAAACACTTACCGAAAACCTGAAGCTGGGTTGCCACTGGGGGGGTTAATCCCCAAAATTAGTTATCCCATCTGAGAAAATGAGGAAGTGTAGAAAATGGATCACTGCCAATTTTATGCACTTCCACAAAATATTGATGTTGTTGTAAAGTAAATGGTCAATGCATCCAAGGGGGGATGTTTGTATAAACTGGAACTAGTGATATGATTTCTTCAAAAGCTGTCTGGTGTAGCTAATCTTGAATTTAATTCTTTGTTTACGTACATATTGTTGGTTGTTGAAAAAAGTAAAAAAAAAAAAAACTAATTTGAGGTTTTGATAAAATATCCTTAAACAAGACAGCCTCCTACCTGTTGAACTAATGCAGGGATGTTTGACAGCTACAGTGAACGCACCAATGCAGATGTGGACATATGGACAAGCATATGGACAAGCGTTCTCTTCCTCTCTGGAATATCACATTCCACACAACAGAAAGTGCAGCATGTGGTGCAGTGAGTGCGAACGGTTGCATTCAGGTCGATCCACAACCTCCCAAAGGTGCTTGTCTGAGCGCCAATGGGGGAATCGGGACGCCGGTCCATGGCACACTCAGTCTTCCTCGGCAGGAAACACTTGCAAATGCAGGACCCATGTGACTGTGCATTAGCATGCATAAACATAATTTTTTTTTTTTTTAAAACATAAAAACTTAATAAACATTATTATTTATTATAAACCTAATAAACATTAATTGTTTATTTATCTATTTATTGCATGGAAAGGGGCAACATGCGGGGTGAAAATGTTGTCACTAGGCCATATTGCAGCCAAGGGGCCGTCAGTAAAACACTAACAGAACCAACATCTTCTATTGATCCATCCACGCTGTATTACAGCCATTAGTCTCACAAACCTCCAGACTGCACAAACCTGCCACTCTTGCACACGGAGCATACCTCTCTCCACATCCCAGTGTCATCGCTGTCTTGCATTTTGCAGGAACAGGCCAATGTCAATGCTCGGCGTAACATATGTGTGTGTTGTTGACACACTGTCTGTGTGCCCAGACATTATGGGCCTGATTTACCCCCGATTTACCCCTGATTTACCCCTGGCTACCCAGCGCCGAGCTGAGGCATGTACGGTAGACTCTGAGGCCTTTGTTCCGGAGAGGCCGTCTGAGTGTGCTGGAGCTGATCTGGCCACCGCGGTGCTTGTGGTGTCAGTGGAACTTTGGAACGAAGGAAGGAGTGTCCTTAGCTGGATACACTCGAACCTCAAACCTGCTTATCAAAGCTAAAGGAGAACTCTCTGCATGGGACGTATCCGAGGTGTAATATAAATCGTTGCTGCTATCCCCATGCGATTCTGATGTACTGTGATGGATTGTGGGTGATAGAGTGCTTACTTTTATGCCATTCTACCTTCTCAATCAACCATACAGAGAGCCATGCAGGGAGAAGTCCGCCCTCCCCTCTTTATTAACTTTTCGCTGGATCAGACATTTCTGTACACAACTACAGATGGAAGAGTCCCCAAGGTGTAATCGTATCCTGTGTATGCAAGTATCTTTTTCTAATGTGATGCTACAAAAATTGTTTGGTTTATTGGCTCCAGCATAAAATAATTGTTTTGTGTACATTTCTGTTTATAGTGTCCTGGTGTCTGATAGACTGTGAGTATCTGATTTGCAAGGGGTATTAAACATGAAGCCATAAAAAGAATGCAACATCATGTTTTTTTTCCATATGCCAGTTCCCTGCTGAACTGTACTGTCTTTGCACTGGTGGAGTAAATGTGCAGCGGGTGCAGGCAGACTGCAGTTCTCCAAATGAACAGAGGAGGCACTCTTGCATGGTGTCAGATGTGGGGCCCTCTCTGGATGAGAATATGGATAATTACGTATCCCCTGGCGGGACCGCAGCCACGATCAGAAGTGACATGGCCAGGTTTATATTCTAGACAACAGAACATGCCAGCACACTGAAGATGAGGGCTTTTTCTGAGAAGGTTGTTCACAATCCTTCTTCTTACAGCCTGTTGCAATCTCTCCTTTGTCAACTAGATGTCACCTTACTCTTAAAGCAACTGTTAGGAGAAGCTGATATTTTCCTCTCGATTGGGTAGGGTTGCGTGTTCAAAAAGAATGTTGTTCCACAAGTTTATCAAGTGTAGAGTTGTCTTCTGTCAAATAGTTTCATTTAAGGAAGAAAGTACAAAATGGACAAAGGTTGTATTTTTTGTATTCTTCCTCAACAGAGCATGTTCTGCAAGATTGATAATAATAATAAAAAATGGTAAATGGACTGCATTTATATAGAGCTTTTATCCAAAGCCCTTTTCATTACATTACAGGCATTTGGCAGACGCGCTTATCCAGAGTGACATACAACAAAGTGTATAACCATAACCAGGAACAAGTGTGTTGTTCTTCTATGCCCAAATTTTCTCCAGATTTCTCCCGTTTTGTACCCTCTTCCCACGGTACCCTCACCATTTGGGGCTTTCCCCACATCTGAGCACTTACCATAATTTTGATCATTTTTTGATCTGCTGTGCACCAAATTAAAGAATTTTCTGTTGGCCCGAATTGGAGCTCTTCTGCTCTCTTAACCATAGGACCTAAGTCCTTAGCTTGGTATCCTGGATTGACTTTTAACGTTATGTGTGGGGCCGCACGTTCCTCCTGAAACCACTGCTCAATCCATGGGGTCCTTGCTATGTTTAATGCTGCTCCTTCCTGACCTATCAGGAGCGCAGTTGACACTAAATATTGTCCTTCTCCTTTCCCCTCACTCCACTCTTTTTCTAGATCTGGATCCTGGTAGGGATCAAACTTCATTGTACAATGTAACTCATATTCTGGCTCAGTTGCCTGTGGGATCTGCGCCTCAACATATTTTTTCCAAGTGCTCCACACTTGGTCTTTTACTTGTGTCTCAATATCCCCTACCCAATATACATTTGCCATGTGGAGGTTTTCACTTCCCATATAGTACATTCCTGTTAAATCTATGCCCCCTCCTTCACAATTTAATTTTAGTCCTAAGGCCAGAATTGCATCTCTTCCTAGAAGGCTTATGGGGGAATTTTTGCATACTACTACCTCTAATTTTGCTTCTTTTGCACCCATTTTTATTAATACCGGTTTTGTGGTCGGGCTTAACATTGTTTTCCCCGAGAACCCTACTGTTTTAATAACTTCCCCCGACATTGGCAATGTGAGGCATATTCTTTCCTAACGCATGTGCATGTTGCTCCAGTATCTATCATCATGGGGACAATTTTTCCTCCGATTTGTACATTTATTATAGGTTCTTGTTCTGGCCTGTTTGTTATCATTACATGCTGTCCTACTCTGCCTGGGTTCTCTGGGCACCCCTATTGGGCACCTTGGTAATTTACAGGTCCCCCACTCTGATATGGGGGCCTAGCCTGGGGAGGTGGGGTCAAGTTGGGGTAACCCTGCGATTGCTGAGGATGATTAGGTACCCAGGTCCCCTGGTTATCTGGGTACATCCCTTGGGCGTTTGGACACCATCTTTTTATGTGGCCCTGCTGACCACATCCATAGCAAACTATAGGGCCCTGTCTCTGTTGATTAGGAAAGCCTTGTTGGTTCCAATTTCTATTTTGCATGTTATTATTCTGATTCTGCTGCCCTCTTAACTGATTATTTTGACCACCATTCCTTGGCCCTCCCCCCATTTGATTCCCACCCGGTTGTGGCCCTCCCTCTTTCATATTACCTTGCATGGCCACTGGGTGAGGGATGCCGGAGAAGTTGTAGACCACCGTTGGCTGGGGTACCATCAAACTGCTCCATGGTTCAGGCGTGGGGGCGGCTTCAAAGTCAAAGAACTCATTGTCCATATTTTGTATTTTCACAGATGCCACTTTTTTCGCCTCTTTTTCTTTGTCCAGCTTTTATTTCTCTCGCCTTTTTTTCTTTGGCCTTCAGCTCCTCCAGCTGCAACTGCAGTAGCTTCCTCTGAATGTCTTTTGTTTGATCTTCCAGCTTTTCCCCCTCTTTTTGCTGCCTTTCTACAGCGTGCACCACATGATCTACAAATTCTCTGTGTGTCATGGTGTTCAGTCCCACCACCTCGTCGAGGCGGCGCCCCACTTCCTGTGACATACCCTCCCGGATGGCTTTGCGGAAGAGGGTGGTCATTATGGGATCTGTCTGTATGTCCCTCTCAGTCATCAATCTCCACCTGCGCAACTGCGTGTGGATATATGTTGCCGGTGGTTCATTTTCTTTTAACGCCAGTCCCGTTAAGGTCATTATGTCCGGTCGTGCGCGATACAGGGCTCGTAGAGCAGTCCAAACAACCCCACGCACATTATCAAATGGCCCACCGTCCACTGCTGGAGACTGCGCATGGTTTCTGTCAAAGCCAGCCTGTTCAAATATGTCCAGCATTGTTTCCATCCCCACAACCTTTCCCAGGAGAGCCTTCAGGTCCCCCACAGCCAGGAGCCGGCCTGTCGTCTCCTCCTCCAGCACCGTGATCCAGTGGCTTGCTCCATTCTGCAACTCAGGGAGATCGGTTATAACATTATGCATATCTTGGGTGGACCAGGGAATGTATCGGGGTACACCACCTTCCCTAATAAACAATGGTGCTATGGTATTGGGGTTTTTAGCATTATGGCTATATCTTTCTGTTGCTGGGTTACGCCGGGTTGGCGGTCTTTTTCTTACGTTTTGATATTGCCCAGCTAAGTCTCCCCCCACCTGTGCAGGCTCCTCTCCCCTGTCTGACTCTTCTGCCTCGCTATTACTTGCCTGGCTTGCTTCACTATCGCTTGCCTCACTTTTTTCTGCTGGGGAGAACTCCTCCTCCCCTCTATTATATTCTAATCTATATTCTACTTGGGGGATTTGTTTTTTATTTGCAGTGCCTTCTGCTAAATTTGGCTTATGCTTATCTCGGTACTCTGTTCCCTTGGTATTTTTTGGCTTCAGCTCTTCCCACGTGTTATAAGGGAGCTTCTCCCATTTAGTGTTTTCCCACCCCGCAGTTTCGCGTCTTTTAAGTGTTTCCCCGTCCCTTTTTGACCCCACCTGTTCAGCATTTTGGCGTATTTTAGACGCTTGCTGTTTTTTCTCTTATCTCTTTTGCCTTTTTTATTAACCGGCTATGGTATTCATCATACTGGTTATATTTTTCTTTTAACAGCTCTTCTAATTCCTCCACTTCCTTATATTCTCCCCTTAGCTCTGCTACCCTTGTATCTATTTTTTCCTTTTCTAACTCGAGCCGCGCTCTCTCTATCCCGAGCTGTTCTTCACCTTCCTCATGTTCTAGCCACCCCTTTATTTGAACCTGTCCCTTTACTACCGGATACACTGCAGTTGTTACCGGGCATATTGGGTACAAGCCTTTCTCTTTTATTACCGTATGTCTTGGTGACTGTGGGGCATACGGAGGGGGAGTCATTATTTCACTGCAATCCCTTTTTATTCCTACATCTTTTTCTAGGGAAGCGGACCTAAACCATCCTAAAATTGTTCTTTCCTGTTCTCTTTTTAGCTTCCATTTTTCTGACTTGTCTTCTGTTTTATAATTTGCTATTACTCCTCCCATCTGATCGCATATTTCCCTATCAAACGTACCCCCTTTAGGCCATTTTGTCGCCATTCTTTTAGTTCTTTTTGACCATTTTTCTGATATTTTCTCTATCTCCTGTTCACATTTAGGATATTTTCCCGTGATTATTTCAACCGGCGTTTTCTCTTCTTTTTCCATTATTTTACGTTTACTCTAATAATATTATTTTATTTATTACTTATACTTTATTATATATTTTTACTATTTAACCTTTATTCTCAACTGAGGCTACTACTTTTATTTTATTTCTTTTTGTTTAACCGTTATTCTCCAGCCGAGGCTAATACTTTTATTCTATTTCTTATTACCAGATATTATTATATTTTTAACCTTTGTTTCTTCACTTATTTTCTCCCTTCTTATACCTTCTACACTCTTACCGTTTTCCCTTCCACACACTTTATAGTTGTACATACACACAAATCACAATTTTTACCTCCGTTGCCTCAATACATTATTTCCGCGCAAGCATAAGCATCTAATCTAAGCATAAGCACAGCGTTATCAATGTTGTTCCTAACCAACAACACTTTTCTCTTACTTTCTATCTCGGAGGTTAGTGTTTTTCCAATAAACTCTTTTACCAGAGCCCTTGCAGGCGACCCCTTTTGGGCTTCTCTCCTTCCAAGTCTCTGGCACCTCTCTAAACCTTTCTATCTCAGAGGTCAGTGTTTTTCCAATAAAACCCTTTTACCCAAGCTCTTGCAGACGACCCCTTTAGGGCTTCTCTCCTTTGTAAGGAAAAAAGGACGTCTCTCGAACGTGATGAAAATGTACAAAGTTTATTTCCAACAACGGCAGTGACAAAGCGCACGAATGACACCTTGGATTCAGCAGAGTCAGACTGAACCACGAACCTTTCCAGAGGCTGCTTCTTATTTGTTTTCAAAGTTTTGATCAGGAGTGTTGAATACACATACTAAGACGGATGTAGTCAGTTTTGTAACACCTATCAATTAGGCCGTAGTGTATTGGCTGTCCTGTTGTGATTGAATTAGCACGTCTGTTGACTTGGATGGTTTCCAATCTCTCACTCCCGGTCGCTATTCTACCATTGTACCAACTGTATTGTGATAATGATAAGATCAAGGGAATGTGTATCCAGCAGACATATTGGCATCAGAGACAGATTTCTTACAGTCCCCCGTTTGATGCTTATATGGCTTATATGCAATAAAGCATCACATGTACATAGTCTTCATCAGTGGCAGTGCTGTCCTGCCTTAGGTTGCTCTCCTATCACGCGGAGAACCTTACCCGTCATTGGAGCAACACCTCATTCCACTGGTCTTACTCTGAGCGCTGCCTGGTATTGCCTCTGCTTTCCCTGTGGATGTTATCACCACCAAAACCTGGGTGCCATGCTGATAAATAATAAACTATAACAATAGTCAGCGGGCGAGATATTTGAGACTGGGTGCTACCCGAGCCAAGGGGACTGCCTTACAATGTCATTTGAAAATATAAGTCTTTGACGGTTTAGGATAGAACACATACAACAAATCATAACACCTTGAATCAAAATCAGTATTAAACAGATGCATACAGTGGCTTATGCAAACATCTTTATCCTTGATGGTTACTCTGGTGTGGTCTTGCAGTTATCCCAGACAGACGTGCTGGGCGCTGCTCTGGGCACTCTTGTGTCATCGCCATCACCGGTAGCATTACTGTCAAGAGGATCTCCCACATATTTATGCTGGATTTCTGAAATAAAGAGAAGAGAAACAAAAATAGTTATAACCCCCCCCCCCCCCCCCCCCCTTTTTTTAATAATAATACATGCCATTACATTTTATTGCATTTCTTTATGTAAGATCACTTCATTAAAACCATATATGTACTCAAAATGGGACATTGCCCAATGGACGGCAAGTAAGTGACGTGTGTATGAGTTGTAAGCCTTCTCAACTGGGGAGAGAACACGGGACGCATAGGCAATTGGACGTAATTTTTCCTGAACATCTTGTAATAAGACGGCTGATAACGCTTCTTCGGTAGCTGTCGTTTGTAAAATGAAAGGCTGAGTACGATCTGGGTTTCGCAAAGCGGGGGCTTGAATTAAAGCATTCTTCAGTGTCTCAAATGCTGTTTGATGTTCCGGACCCCAGTCCAAAGAATCTTTTTTCTTTTTGTTACCAGTTAGTAACCCATTCAGTGGTTTGGCTATGTCTGCAAAGCGTTCAATAAACTCGCAACAAAATCCCACAATCCCCAAGAATGACCGCAGAGCAGTAACAGACACCGGAACAGGTAGTCTCTTGATTATGTCTACTTTGTGTGGGTCAGGCGTGCGCCCCCCTTTACTTAATTTGATACCCAAGTATGTGACTTCAGATCTGAGGAGCTGTGCTTTTTTCGGATTTAATTTAAGTCCTGCATTTTCAAGTAGCCCGAGTAATTCTGCCAGTAAGGTTATGTGTTCTTCTCTGGTAGCAGTCTGCAACAGCAAATCATCAACATACTGAATAAGGCATTCAGGTTTGGAGAAAGCTGTTAACACCTGGGCTAGACACTGATGGAAGAGTGTGGGTGAACTAGCAAAACCTTGAGGCAAAACATTCCATGTGTATTGTGTGTTTTTAAATTTGAATGCAAATTTGTACTGGCAGTCTGGATGCAATGGTATTGACCACAATCCATTAGAAATGCCTAATGCTGAATAATAATTTGCTTCAGGTATCAGGGATGCTAGTACATCTGGTGTTGAAGCTACTACTGGAGCACAGGTAGGGGTGCATTTATTAAGTTCTCTGTAATCAACACAAAGCCTCCAGGAATTGTCTGGTTTCCGAACTGGCCATGTGGGAGCCATTGCTGGTGAGAGACAGGGTCGTATGACGTCCTGTTGCAAAAGAGACTCAATCGTAGATTGAATGTAAGGGTTTGCTTCCTCTGGGTACTTATATTGGCGGAGTGACGGAGGATCACAGCCTTGTATATTCACCTCCATGACTTCACGATCTATTCGCCCACAATCATGTTTACTTTTAGCGAAAACACCTCTATGTTTTGCTAACACGTCCTCCAAATCTGCATCGTTAACTCTCAACATTGTATGTAAGTCATATTCCTCCGACTTCTTAATGGCATGCACTGCATGAACATCAGAAATCTCCACAAACTCATCTTTAGACTCAGTATTGCGCCAAATGTAATTGTTGCCATAATCTATAATGTAACCACGCTTTTTCATGATGTCTGAACCTAAAATGTTGCGACCATCTCCTGTTGCACAAAGCCAAGCTTTGTCTTTAAACCTGTCTTTGCCAATTTCAAAGGTAAGGTTATCTGATTGGGAAGCCAGAAACATAGTACCATCAAAGCCTTCTATTGTGATAGTCCTGTTACTGTGACTAGGGGTTGCATTAGAATGAATTATGGACAAAGAAGCACCACTATCCACTAACCAATTATCGCATCGGCCTCCAACAGCGATCTGTGTAATTGGTCTACCCCATCTATCACGTGACAAAGGTGTGAAGTGGTATTGCTTTTCATCTTAGAAATAGCTGCCTGCAAATCAACATTCTCTGCACTCAGTTTTGTTATTGCTGACTGTATACTACTGAGTGTCTGGCTCAAACTTGAGTGATTAGGACCCTCACTGTGAAAAGAGTGAAAAGATTTGCATTCCTTAGCTATGTGTCCTTCCTTTCCACATGTATAACAAACAAACTTTCCATCCACATTATAGGGTAATGGCCTCTCTCCTCTTTGCTGCTTAATGTCATCTGGCACATATCCTTCATTTCTCCATGACACAGACTTATGTGAACTATTATTATGAGGCCTTCCTCCAACTGCAGCTACTGGATATCTCTTCTTATTCGCCAACCTGTTGTTTTTGGAGTTGTAAAGTTGAGTCATTTTTGTAACTATTTCTGTGTATGGGGTATGAGAGTCTATGTGAAGTGTTAAGGCATCTCGGGTGTATGTGTCACTCTGTGCAATCAATGTAGACTTGAAAATAGGGTCTTGTTGGGTTAAATGTGGCATACCACTATAGTCAGAGAAAGCTTCCCATAATCTAGAAGCATATGCTGCTGGGTGTTCTCCCTGTTGCATTTCTACTTCCCTAATTCTTTCCCAATCTATCTCTCGAGTTCCCAGGACCTCAAGTAGTGCCTTCTTCCTGCTAGCTTTGTCTGCATTTTTGTTCTGTATATCAGTAGAAAGTGCTCTAGCTAAGGCGTATGGAAGGCATGCAATTAGTGTGACACAAGCATCAGCATCAGTAAGTCTGTGTAGATCTACCG
Source organism: Anguilla japonica (assembly GCA_025169545.1). Lineage (NCBI taxonomy): Eukaryota > Metazoa > Chordata > Actinopteri > Anguilliformes > Anguillidae > Anguilla > Anguilla japonica. Next base: position 27,125,636 of record CM045899.1, on the reverse strand, counting down.
CACGTTCTAGTGATGCAATGAATTCGAGCGGGTCTCTCTTAGAAGGCTCAAAGTAACCAATGTTCTTGATTAGGGATTCAATGTCACCAGGTGAGAGAGGCCTAAGTGTAGTAGTTGTACTTGTGCGTTCCCTCTGCCCCCCCTCCCCAGGCTGAATAGTAGTGGTTGAATGTACAGGGGCCATAGGAAACTTAACTGTGTAATCCGAATAGCTATTCCAATTATCCCAGGCAGGTTTCCCCCCAAAATTGTTGGTTTTATCATCCTCATGGTCTAATTCAGCCATTAATCCCTCAGGAAGGGGTACCCCTACCGCTGCTATGTGTCCTTGCATGATATCTACTGCTCTCTTGTATTTTCCTACACGGTCTGAATTGCTAGTGTGAGTTCCGGGAGTCAGATTGGTACATTTACTAATCAAGTAATCATACGCCGCTTGTGCACGATTCAAGTCATTGACTGTTTTTTTCTAGTGACGACACAAAGATTCTGATTGTTGTTTTTTTCTAGCTGTGCAACCTCCTGCCTCAGCTTTATTTGAATCTCCATGTTAAGCATGGCATTCACTTCATAACTTTTAAGAGTAACTGCATTCTCTGTTACTCGCTGTTGAAGAATATGGTTTTCTATCTCTACAACGTCTAATCTCCTTTTAGTCATTTTGTAAGATGCCAGAATCGCTTGCAATGCTGTAGCAATCTTCCCTTTCTTATTTTTAGGTAATTTCGAATAATTTTCAAACTGAGACGATGCCCAATCATAAGGCGCGTCTTGGTTTTCTATCCCTTCAAGCACACTGCTTTTGCCATGTTCAGCAATGTACCTAACCACAAGGTCTTCCATCCTCTAATTTATAGTTAGCTATCACACAATACACGAACAATATTGCTAAACCAGCGTTGATTCGCAATCTAGTCACGTGAATTAGTAAGTGATATTAGAATAGTTTTTTTCTACTCAGAGTACACCCAATTTAAGAATCTATGTCCCAGTACTTCGGAACCAATAAATTCTACAGACCAGTTACTTTAGGTCTATGTTCTAACCGTTGCGTTATCTAGTTGCTTTAAGATAAACACAGCTACCCTGTTCCTGTACTTCGGACACAGGTCGAGGATTCCAGTTACTTTAGGAATACTATTTTAGCATAAAGGTCCCGGTGCTTCGGGCACAATTGATTCTAAAGACCAGTTACTTTAGGCCTACTTGTATCTACAAGTTACAACAGTGCCACACTCCGTCGGGCACGGTCCAGTTACTCTTAATTCCAGTGCTTCGGAATTAAAACTCTTACTGCCAGTATGAAATGATGGTGAAAACAAACAGAACTGTCCCAGTCCTTAAAACTCCTCTCTAGGGTTTATTAAACGAGGGGTTCCCTAAAATACAAACCAGCAGCATAAAAGAAGAAACCGCGTTTCTTACCTTAGTGTCCCCGGTTTTTTTTTTTCGGAATTCCTCGCTGGGTGGCTCGCCAGTTGTAAGGAAAAAAGGACGTCTCTCGAACGTGATGAAAATGTACAAAGTTTATTTCCAACACCGGCAGTGACAAAGCGCACGAATGACACCTTGGATTCAGCAGAGTCAGACTGAACCACGAACCTTTCCAGAGGCTGCTTCTTATTTGTTTTCAAAGTTTTGATCAGGAGTGTTGAATACACATACTAAGACGGATGTAGTCAGTTTTGTAACACCTATCAATTAGGCCGTAGTGTATTGGCTGTCCTGTTGTGATTGAATTAGCACGTCTGTTGACTTGGATGGTTCCCAATCTCTCACTCCCGGTCGCTATTCTACCATTGTACCAACTGTATTGTGATAATGATAAGATCAAGGGAATGTGTGGCCAGCAGACATATTGGCATCAGAGACAGATTTCT
>CM045899.1:26986804-27123656 GCA_025169545.1 Anguilla japonica | reverse complement strand
ACCTTCCAAGTCTCTTGGCACCTCTCTAAAACTTTCTACCTCGGAGGTCAGTGTTTTTCCAATAAAACCCTTTTACCCGAGCTCTTGCAGGCGACCCCTTTAGGGCTTCTCTCCTTCCAAGTCTCTTGGCACCTCTCTAAAACTTTCTACCTCGGAGGTCAGTGTTTTTCCAATAAAACCCTTTTACCCGAGCTCTTGCAGGCGACCCCTTTAGGGCTTCTCTCCTTCCAAGTCTCTTGGCACCTCTCTAAAAATTTCTACCTCAGAGGACAGTGTTTTTCCAATAAAACGCTTTTACCAGAGCTCTTGCAGGCGACCCCTTTAGGGCTTCTCTCCTTCCAAGTCTCTGGCTCCTCTCTAAAATAACAGCATTAGTGTAAACCTTTCAAAAGGATATTGAGTCCTAGTTCCGGTTCCGACACTTTTGCAACAAACACCTGCGTCAGTGTAAACCTTTCAGTAGCAACAATATATAAAATATCATTCCTAGTTTTGGATTCAACACTTTTGCAACACATATAGGCCTATTCCAAATTGTTCCTAACCAACAACTCTTTTCTGAATAAAAAAAAAATTTATGACGTCCTTTCATTCATACCACACACAATTCACTCACGGTTTGGGGCGTACGTTTCTGAAGAGCTCGCCGCTTCCTTCCCCTCAATTTTCGGTGTTATTGGCTGGGTTAGTTGTACGAGAGGATTTCACTCCCGGCATCAGGGAGAAGAGGTCAGAGGGGACAGTGCCCCAGTCCGAAACAAAGTAGTTAAATACTCTTACCTTTTGATAAGCTGGCCAGCTTTTTTAAGGGGCTAGTACCCTCCGCCTCTGTCTCCAGGAGCCGGAAGCGTCAGTGATCCCTCTTTCGTATCCCGGACGAGCCCCCAAAGCCGCGTTTCCACCAAATTACCCGGAACTTTTAGTCCCAGGAACTACTTTTCCAGGAACTAAAAGGTTCCTTCAAACAATAGCCGCGTTTCCACCAAATTACCCGGAACTTTTAGTCCCAGGAACTACTTTTCCAGGAACTAAAAGGTTCCTTCAAACAATGGTTGCCTGCGTTTCCACCGGGGTCTAAAGTTCCGCGAAGATTAGGCAAATTAGTTCGCTGACGTGTAAAATAGCGACGTTGTCGTCGGTCCATCTGTCCTATGATTTCTTCTGTAACCCCATACTACCACCGAAGTAGCCTACATTATTTTCTAATAACCGGGACAGCCCGGAGGGGTTTATTCCACTTATATACAACGGGTTACCAACAATGACTATATATGGTTACTTTTGTATTTATTGATTGTTTATCAATTTAATCACCCGGAATTGAAATATTCTTCTGCAGCCGTTTGGGCATATTTTACCGTTGTCAAGCAAAACTGTCGTTGGTAGTTGAACTTGGACCGTTGTTATGCAACAAAAAGGATATAACAGGCCAATAGTCAGATTGTAACTGTTTTATATATCCTCTCAAGCACATTCATTATGTTTTTATGCGAACATTCACTTTCATGTCTTGACATCCGAAGCGACAGAATGCATTCACATTTCCAATATAACTGGCAACAACAGCAGAAAACATGCACACGTTGTAAACAATTTGCTGTTTGATTACTTTCTCATTGTCAATTCCATATAGGCTAATCGCAAAATGACAAGAATAGAACGAAAACTCGGACTTGCGTGAAAATTTAAATTAGCAGTGGTACAGCCACCGTTTGCTTTCCTTCGAAGTTACTGCTAGCCGAGCAGCGAAGTGTGCCCTCCAGATGCGAACCATGCACCATAAATTAGTCCATAGTCTTCCTGGTCTTTTTGTGGAATTGAAGAATGGCAGAGTAAAATTACGGCAGTCAGAAAAAGCTAAAGCGACGATTACTAGAATTAACCTGTTATTTTTCTCTGACAAAAAAAGTGCGGAAGGTGATTTCCAGTTTTGCTTTTACTGTATCACCAATGTTAATTACGCAGAACTACCGCATACCTCACATAACTGTATCAACGTTTTGAGACAATTACAATGGGCTAACAAAGAAAATCCGGAAGAAAATATTCAGCAACCGAATTAATTCGTTTGAATGTTTTGGTAGGCTACGTAATATGCTGTCCCAGCACGAATGCTTAGCATTTTATAAAACGAATACTAAAGCAAGAAAAGAACAGAAGAGCACACGTTATAATTTCAAGACGTTGGCAGGCTATAACCAAAACTAGGCTACTGCGCCGCATAACATACACGTTTGATTTGAAGTTATTATGAAAATAAATTGGTTTGCGGCTGCATATTTTCAAACATGGCGGTTGAAAATAAATACAAAAAATGCTGCGAGTACTCGACCAATCAGAAATGTTCAGCGCTGCAAGCTCCACCCAAAAGGTTCCTGTACTTTCGGAAAGTACTACCCCCCCGAGCAGGAACTTTTTGGGGGGTAAAATAAAGCCCCAGGAACTAAATTTAGACCCTAGTTCCTGCGGTGGAAACGCACTGAGTTCCTCAAAAGGTTCCTAGTTCCGGGGTAAAGTTCCTGCGGTGGAAACGCGGCTCAAATGTCGTGTCTAGGAACCGACAGAATTCTGAGCCCAATCGCCAATCTGTAGAAAACTACTTAACGAGGGAAAAGACACCACAGCAGCAAGCTCTTCAGAAAGGTTAGATTTTATTTGCACAAATGCACGACAAAGCCGGAACAATTCCGCCGAATTGAACCCCGACTGTTAGTTTTACACTTCTTTTATTCACAAAATGTACTCCACAAACTCCACAACCCCTTATACATTTACATAAATCCCAGCCACCTGTTCTTTTTGGCACCATATGGAGTTGTTCTAGACGTCTGATTTTGTGTCTTATCTGACCTACTTGGCACCAACATGACTTTCTTTTAGTTCTCAGCTGATAACGTCAGTGTGGGAAGTTACCCCAACTTTCTATTTCTAGAAACAGAGGTCTTTGTTCTGTATTTTTCCAGTATGCATACAAGTCACAGCTTTCTGTAATTTTTTCTATTAAACATACAATTTTCAGAGGTAAGCCTCCTGTAATTTTTCTATTAATTCAGGTTATATATGGGTCACTGTAAAATGTTAGTTTTCTATCAATTTTATCTATTATTAGCATTTTGGATTATTGTTTTCTGCTATACTTTGGCAGTATATGATTAGTTTTGCAGTTAGTGTTATCTGTTGAAATTTTTAGCAATAGAGTATGATTAGTATTTGATTAGTATTTTCTGCTCAGTGACTAGTTTTTTTCTGCTGAGTGAACAGCATTTTCTGCTGAGTGATAGGTGTCTTGCTCAAGGACACTTCGACATGCCCAGGGCGGGGGATTGAACCGGCAATCCTCTAACTGCCAGACAACCGCTCTTACCTCCTGAGCTAAGTCGCCCCTAAAAACGATAACTTTTTTTTTTTTTTTTTCGAAAGTCTCACAAACTTTTATTGTTTTAAGCTTGACTTTCTTTGGAACCACGACTTTATCTGGAACGCGTTGCTTCGGAGACTGCGATCCACTGGTTCCCCCTTCCAACATAGGATGATTATCCTTAAATTCTTGCCAGGTCTTAAAATAGGTAGCCATTAAGATGTTGATATTGAACATTTTGATATTTCTTATGACTTCAGAGACTAAAACTGCCAGTATAGCAACACTGTCACCAGGTTTTTCTACATATCTAGACAGTTTTGCCTGGTCTCCCTGCAGATAGCTCCACAAAGCGAAAGAGAAATTCTTTTTGCAATTTTCAGATAACTCTAATGTGGTATAACAGACATTTTTACGAGCAAATGACTGGTCTGTATACAAATACTGATATTGATCATTTATTTTGGAATGTACTCTCATGTACAGGCTTTGGGGATCTAACTCAACAACATATTGATGAACAACAAAATATATTTTATGTCCTAAATGACCATTTTTTTGATAGATATTGTAAAGATTTTGAATAATTGTGCAATACGCAAGGAATGATTTTAGTTGAATTGCTTCAATTTTGCTCAATTGACCTGTATTCACAGGATCTACCACAGGTTTGTCTATTACTATTTTATAAAGAGTAGTGTCTTCATCATCCAAGGGACCATGCATCTCCCAAGAACCTTCAGAAGGCCTTGATAATAGATCATCAATATTCTCAATATCTTCAAACCTTGGTCGGTAGCAGAATTTTTCCAATATCCCAATGATTGGTGAAAGATCGTCTTTCAGAACTTCTGTGATCTTTTTCTGTGAATAAGTCCACAAATTAAGTCAGTTAAAAAAAAAAAAATCACCGGAATCAGTAAATGTGTCTTTCTGCTCTTTAGGCTTAGAATGTCAACAACAATGAGAATGCACTGAAATTAAGAGAAGATAACCAAAAGTGAGTTTGTACTGCTGAATCCAGCTCTTTGGCATCAGTGTAAGTCCTCAAATGAACACTGTACAGTATCTTATTAAAAAGTAATACCATACATGAAGTTGAACCCCCCAAACGAAGAGCTTTGTAGCTGTAATGGAACTGTTGCAATCAGCCAAATAGTAAAACATCAGTTTTACAGCACTGTCTATTTCCTTAGTCACATTAGCTCCAAAAACGAGAGATCCACTTGCCCACAGAAACATAGTCTACATCACTAACAGGTCTAATACAATAGCTCACAAAGTGAATTAAGACTGTTTTTATTGTATTGTTATTGTAGAGAGAAAGAGAGAGACATTACCATTTGTATTGTGAGCTGATTTTCAGCTTTCTTTAGCCCAGTGGGCTTTCTGGGGACTCTCTGCTTTCGTGATGACATCTTCAAACTGGCTGGTGATACTGGCAAGCAGGAGGTTCCCAGTGGCTGAATCAATGAACAACAGTAGGCATAGCTGAATGAATAATATGGTGAATTCTGAAATATCAAAAATGATTTTTGGTTTAATTTCAAAGCAATGGTTTCGGTGTGAAAGGAAAAGTATGTATTTATAGCTAACAGCATACAGCAATTTATGCTTATTTAGGTATAAGCTTGTTCCGTAAGTGTGGCATTCGGTCCACCAGCAGGCGGCGCCAGCAAGTCAAGTCAAGTTTAGTTTGTCGCTCACGTACAAACATTGCAGTGAGATTCTTCGTTCCTGTTTGTTACTCTCTCATCCTATTCAATAAACAATCAATCAATTGAATGATGATAATAATAGTAGTAGTAATAATAATAATAATAATAATAATAATAATAATAATAATAATAATAATAGCAATAAAATCGTAGAATAAAATATAAAAAACAGAAGGAGAGAGCAAACATACCTGGGTTGTGACCGTACGGAATGTGGTTTGGCACCAAAACCCAAGAGAGCGGTCGCGGCTTAAGCCAAATTAGCCTTCAGCTGAATTCTGGGGTCTGAGGTGTGCGGCCTAGAAAATGACCAAATTAAACTTCACCACACTACTCAAAGTATTTCTGTAATCAAGTTCATCTTCTGTGAAGTTGCCCCCCCCCCCCAGATTCTTTGTTCCTGTTTGTTACTCTCTCATCCTATTCAATAAACAATCACAAAATTGGTCTGAAAATGTCTTTTTCTGTCATTTTACAATCTGGAAAAAATTGGATTCACAATAATAGGAAAGTAAAGTTTAATTTTTATTTGTTTAATGTACTTTATTTGATAATTAAGTAATGGAAAATTGTTAAAATGCAAATGTTGCCTTGAAGTAACACCATACCATTATGAATTCCCACCATGACATTTTTTGGTATTGTGTATTTAGATTTAAATACTGTACAAAAGCATAACAGTCATCATAATGTTTTTTTTTATCTTTACAGATTAACCTAGATAAATTTGGTAAAATTTGGCAAAGATGGCAGCAACACAACAAATGGTGGCAACATATGTCAGGAAAGACACACACCAGGAAACTGAAAACAAGCATTTAAATGTAACACAAATGATCAAACACTGAAATATGACTCACTATCTTGTTTTGAAGAGGGTTATGATAGTTTGGTTTGATAGATTGTTGACGTAAAGTTTGCTGAAATATGCTTACACACATTAACGTATTCATTCCTATAGGCTGTTCCACAATGGTACAATGTTGTCTGAGGGTAACGTTCAGAGAAACAAACTTATGAAAAGAGTTCATTTTTAATGTTTTTCTGTTTCAAATGGCATGAGTTTTAAACTGGTGAGGGGATTGAATATTTTCCATTAGTATTGTAATAAATTTCATTCAAATTTTAAACAATAACTCTCTTTTTTCATTCCTTACCATTATGGTACGGTGTTGCTTTAAGGTAACGCACCCTAAAGTGTACCCCAAAAAAATTATTTCTTGAAAATTTCTTTAAATTATGTTTACTTGATCTATTTTATGACAAGAAAACAGTGCAAACATTTTTTTTATCAACTGGCATCATAATGCGTACCATAGAGGGTGAAGTGTGGCATTCAGTCCACCAGCAGGCAGCGCCAGCAAGTCAAGTCAAGTTTAGTTTGTCGCTCACATACAAACATTGCAGTGAGATTCTTTGTTCCTGTTTGTTACTCTCTCATCCTATTCAATAAACAATCAATCAATTGAATGATGATGATAAATAGTAGTAGTATAATAATAATAATAATAATAATAATAATAATAATAATAAATAATAATAGCAAAAAAATCGTAGAATAAAATATAAAAAAGAAGGAGAGAGCAAACATGCCTGGGTTGTGACCGTACGAAACGTGGTTTGGTATCAAACCCAAGAGAGAGCAGTCGCGGCTTAAGCCAAATTAGCCTTCAGCTGAATTCTGGGGTCTGAGGTGTGCGGCCTAGAAAATGACCAAATTAAACTTCACCACACTACTCAAAGTATTTCTGTAATCAAGTTCATCTTCTGTGAAGTTGCCCCCCCCCCCCCCCCCCCCCCCCCCAGTGAGATTCTTTGTTCCTGTTTGTTACTCTCTCATCCTATTCAATAAACAATCACAAAATTGGTCTGAAAATGTCTTTTTCTGTCATTTTACAATCTGGAAAAAATTGGATTCACAATAATAGGAAAGTAAAGTTTAATTTTTATTTGTTTAATGTACTTTATTTGATAATTAAGTAATGGAAAATTGTTAAAATGCAAATGTTGCCTTGAAGTAACACCATACCATTATGAATTCCCACCATGACATTTTTTGGTATTGTGTATTTAGATTTAAATACTGTACAAAAGCATAACAGTCATCATAATGTTTTTTTTTTATCTTTACAGATTAACCTAGATAAATTTGGTAAAATTTGGCAAAGATGGCAGCAACACAACAAATGGTGGCAACATATGTCAGGAAAGACACACACCAGGAAACTGAAAACAAGCATTTAAATGTAACACAAATGATCAAACACTGAAATATGACTCACTATCTTGTTTTGAAGAGGGTTATGATAGTTTGGTTTGATAGATTGTTGACGTAAAGTTTGCTGAAATATGCTTACACACATTAACGTATTCATTCCTATAGGCTGTTCCACAATGGTACAATGTTGTCTGAGGGTAACGTTCAGAGAAACAAACTTATGAAAAGAGTTCATTTTTAATGTTTTTCTGTTTCAAATGGCATGAGTTTTAAACTGGTGAGGGGATTGAATATTTTCCATTAGTATTGTAATAAATTTCATTCAAATTTTAAACAATAACTCTCTTTTTTTTCATTCCTTACCATTATGGTACGGTGTTGCTTTAAGGTAACGCACCCTAAAGTGTACCCCAAAAAAATTATTTCTTGAAAATTTCTTTAAATTATGTTTACTTGATCTATTTTATGACAAGAAAACAGTGCAAACATTTTTTTTATCAACTGGCATCATAATGCGTACCATAGAGGGTGACGTGTGGCATTCAGTCCACCAGCAGGCAGCGCCAGCAAGTCAAGTCAAGTTTAGTTTGTCGCTCACATACAAACATTGCAGTGAGATTCTTTGTTCCTGTTTGTTACTCTCTCATCCTATTCAATAAACAATCAATCAATTGAATGATGATAATAATAGTAGTAGTAATAATAATAATAATAATAATAATAATAATAATAATAGCAAAAAAATCGTAGAATAAAATATAAAAAAGAAGGAGAGAGCAAACATGCCTGGGTTGTGACCGTACGAAACGTGGTTTGGTATCAAACCCAAGAGAGAGCAGTCGCGGCTTAAGCCAAATTAGCCTTCAGCTGAATTCTGGGGTCTGAGGTGTGCGGCCTAGAAAATGACCAAATTAAACTTCACCACACTACTCAAAGTATTTCTGTAATCAAGTTCATCTTCTGTGAAGTTCCCCCCCCCCCCCCCCCCCCCCCCCAGTGAGATTCTTTGTTCCTGTTTGTTACTCTCTCATCCTATTCAATAAACAATCACAAAATTGGTCTGAAAATGTCTTTTTCTGTCATTTTACAATCTGGAAAAAATTGGATTCACAATAATAGGAAAGTAAAGTTTAATTTTTATTTGTTTAATGTACTTTATTTGATAATTAAGTAATGGAAAATTGTTAAAATGCAAATGTTGCCTTGAAGTAACACCATACCATTATGAATTCCCACCATGACATTTTTTGGTATTGTGTATTTAGATTTAAATACTGTACAAAAGCATAACAGTCATCATAATGTTTTTTTTTTATCTTTACAGATTAACCTAGATAAATTTGGTAAAATTTGGCAAAGATGGCAGCAACACAACAAATGGTGGCAACATATGTCAGGAAAGACACACACCAGGAAACTGAAAACAAGCATTTAAATGTAACACAAATGATCAAACACTGAAATATGACTCACTATCTTGTTTTGAAGAGGGTTATGATAGTTTGGTTTGATAGATTGTTGACGTAAAGTTTGCTGAAATATGCTTACACACATTAACGTATTCATTCCTATAGGCTGTTCCACAATGGTACAATGTTGTCTGAGGGTAACGTTCAGAGAAACAAACTTATGAAAAGAGTTCATTTTAATGTTTTTCTGTTTCAAATGGCATGAGTTTTAAACTGGTGAGGGGATTGAATATTTTCCATTAGTATTGTAATAAATTTCATTCAAATTTTAAACAATAACTCTCTTTTTTCATTCCTTACCATTATGGTACGGTGTTGCTTTAAGGTAACGCACCCTAAAGTGTACCCCAAAAAAATTATTTCTTGAAAATTTCTTTAAATTATGTTTACTTGATCTATTTTATGACAAGAAAACAGTGCAAACATTTTTTTATCAACTGGCATCATAATGCGTACCATAGAGGGTGACGTGTGGCATTCAGTCCACCAGCAGGCAGCGCCAGCAAGTCAAGTCAAGTTTAGTTTGTCGCTCACATACAAACATTGCAGTGAGATTCTTTGTTCCTGTTTGTTACTCTCTCATCCTATTCAATAAACAATCAATCAATTGAATGATGATAATAATAGTAGTAGTAATAATAATAATAATAATAATAATAATAATAATAATAATAATAATAGCAAAAAAATCGTAGAATAAAATATAAAAAAGAAGGAGAGAGCAAACATGCCTGGGTTGTGACCGTACGAAACGTGGTTTGGTATCAAACCCAAGAGAGAGCAGTCGCGGCTTAAGCCAAATTAGCCTTCAGCTGAATTCTGGGGTCTGAGGTGTGCGGCCTAGAAAATGACCAAATTAAACTTCACCACACTACTCAAAGTATTTCTGTAATCAAGTTCATCTTCTGTGAAGTTCCGCCCCCCCCCCCCCCCCCCCCCCCCCCCCCCCCCCCCCAGTGAGATTCTTTGTTCCTGTTTGTTACTCTCTCATCCTATTCAATAAACAATCACAAAATTGGTCTGAAAATGTCTTTTTCTGTCATTTTACAATCTGGAAAAAATTGGATTCACAATAATAGGAAAGTAAAGTTTAATTTTTATTTGTTTAATGTACTTTATTTGATAATTAAGTAATGGAAAATTGTTAAAATGCAAATGTTGCCTTGAAGTAACACCATACCATTATGAATTCCCACCATGACATTTTTTGGTATTGTGTATTTAGATTTAAATACTGTACAAAAGCATAACAGTCATCATAATGTTTTTTTTTTATCTTTACAGATTAACCTAGATAAATTTGGTAAAATTTGGCAAAGATGGCAGCAACACAACAAATGGTGGCAACATATGTCAGGAAAGACACACACCAGGAAACTGAAAACAAGCATTTAAATGTAACACAAATGATCAAACACTGAAATATGACTCACTATCTTGTTTTGAAGAGGGTTATGATAGTTTGGTTTGATAGATTGTTGACGTAAAGTTTGCTGAAATATGCTTACACACATTAACGTATTCATTCCTATAGGCTGTTCCACAATGGTACAATGTTGTCTGAGGGTAACGTTCAGAGAAACAAACTTATGAAAAGAGTTCATTTTTAATGTTTTTCTGTTTCAAATGGCATGAGTTTTAAACTGGTGAGGGGATTGAATATTTTCCATTAGTATTGTAATAAATTTCATTCAAATTTTAAACAATAACTCTCTTTTTTCATTCCTTACCATTATGGTACGGTGTTGCTTTAAGGTAACGCACCCTAAAGTGTACCCCAAAAAAATTATTTCTTGAAAATTTCTTTAAATTATGTTTACTTGATCTATTTTATGACAAGAAAACAGTGCAAACATTTTTTTATCAACTGGCATCATAATGCGTACCATAGAGGGTGACGTGTGGCATTCAGTCCACCAGCAGGCAGCGCCAGCAAGTCAAGTCAAGTTTAGTTTGTCGCTCACATACAAACATTGCAGTGAGATTCTTTGTTCCTGTTTGTTACTCTCTCATCCTATTCAATAAACAATCAATCAATTGAATGATGATAATAATAGTAGTAGTAATAATAATAATAATAATAATAATAATAATAATAATAATAATAATAGCAAAAAAATCGTAGAATAAAATATAAAAAAGAAGGAGAGAGCAAACATGCCTGGGTTGTGACCGTACGAAACGTGGTTTGGTATCAAACCCAAGAGAGAGCAGTCGCGGCTTAAGCCAAATTAGCCTTCAGCTGAATTCTGGGGTCTGAGGTGTGCGGCCTAGAAAATGACCAAATTAAACTTCACCACACTACTCAAAGTATTTCTGTAATCAAGTTCATCTTCTGTGAAGTTGCCCCCCCCCCCCCCCCCCCCCCCCCCCAGTGAGATTCTTTGTTCCTGTTTGTTACTCTCTCATCCTATTCAATAAACAATCACAAAATTGGTCTGAAAATGTCTTTTTCTGTCATTTTACAATCTGGAAAAAATTGGATTCACAATAATAGGAAAGTAAAGTTTAATTTTTATTTGTTTAATGTACTTTATTTGATAATTAAGTAATGGAAAATTGTTAAAATGCAAATGTTGCCTTGAAGTAACACCATACCATTATGAATTCCCACCATGACATTTTTTGGTATTGTGTATTTAGATTTAAATACTGTACAAAAGCATAACAGTCATCATAATGTTTTTTTTTTTATCTTTACAGATTAACCTAGATAAATTTGGTAAAATTTGGCAAAGATGGCAGCAACACAACAAATGGTGGCAACATATGTCAGGAAAGACACACACCAGGAAACTGAAAACAAGCATTTAAATGTAACACAAATGATCAAACACTGAAATATGACTCACTATCTTGTTTTGAAGAGGGTTATGATAGTTTGGTTTGATAGATTGTTGACGTAAAGTTTGCTGAAATATGCTTACACACATTAACGTATTCATTCCTATAGGCTGTTCCACAATGGTACAATGTTGTCTGAGGGTAACGTTCAGAGAAACAAACTTATGAAAAGAGTTCATTTTTAATGTTTTTTTCTGTTTCAAATGGCATGAGTTTTAAACTGGTGAGGGGATTGAATATTTTCCATTAGTATTGTAATAAATTTCATTCAAATTTTAAACAATAACTCTCTTTTTTCATTCCTTACCATTATGGTACGGTGTTGCTTTAAGGTAACGCACCCTAAAGTGTACCCCAAAAAAATTATTTCTTGAAAATTTCTTTAAATTATGTTTACTTGATCTATTTTATGACAAGAAAACAGTGCAAACATTTTTTTTATCAACTGGCATCATAATGCGTACCATAGAGGGTGACGTGTGGCATTCAGTCCACCAGCAGGCAGCGCCAGCAAGTCAAGTCAAGTTTAGTTTGTCGCTCACATACAAACATTGCAGTGAGATTCTTTGTTCCTGTTTGTTACTCTCTCATCCTATTCAATAAACAATCAATCAATTGAATGATGATAATAATAGTAGTAGTAATAATAATAATAATAATAATAATAATAATAATAATAATAATAATAATAGCAAAAAAATCGTAGAATAAAATATAAAAAAGAAGGAGAGAGCAAACATGCCTGGGTTGTGACCGTACGAAACGTGGTTTGGTATCAAACCCAAGAGAGAGCAGTCGCGGCTTAAGCCAAATTAGCCTTCAGCTGAATTCTGGGGTCTGAGGTGTGCGGCCTAGAAAATGACCAAATTAAACTTCACCACACTACTCAAAGTATTTCTGTAATCAAGTTCATCTTCTGTGAAGTTGCCCCCCCCCCCCCCCCCCCCCCCAGTGAGATTCTTTGTTCCTGTTTGTTACTCTCTCATCCTATTCAATAAACAATCACAAAATTGGTCTGAAAATGTCTTTTTCTGTCATTTTACAATCTGGAAAAAATTGGATTCACAATAATAGGAAAGTAAAGTTTAATTTTTATTTGTTTAATGTACTTTATTTGATAATTAAGTAATGGAAAATTGTTAAAATGCAAATGTTGCCTTGAAGTAACACCATACCATTATGAATTCCCACCATGACATTTTTTGGTATTGTGTATTTAGATTTAAATACTGTACAAAAGCATAACAGTCATCATAATGTTTTTTTTTTATCTTTACAGATTAACCTAGATAAATTTGGTAAAATTTGGCAAAGATGGCAGCAACACAACAAATGGTGGCAACATATGTCAGGAAAGACACACACCAGGAAACTGAAAACAAGCATTTAAATGTAACACAAATGATCAAACACTGAAATATGACTCACTATCTTGTTTTGAAGAGGGTTATGATAGTTTGGTTTGATAGATTGTTGACGTAAAGTTTGCTGAAATATGCTTACACACATTAACGTATTCATTCCTATAGGCTGTTCCACAATGGTACAATGTTGTCTGAGGGTAACGTTCAGAGAAACAAACTTATGAAAAGAGTTCATTTTTAATGTTTTTCTGTTTCAAATGGCATGAGTTTTAAACTGGTGAGGGGATTGAATATTTTCCATTAGTATTGTAATAAATTTCATTCAAATTTTAAACAATAACTCTCTTTTTTCATTCCTTACCATTATGGTACGGTGTTGCTTTAAGGTAACGCACCCTAAAGTGTACCCCAAAAAAATTATTTCTTGAAAATTTCTTTAAATTATGTTTACTTGATCTATTTTATGACAAGAAAACAGTGCAAACATTTTTTTATCAACTGGCATCATAATGCGTACCATAGAGGGTGACGTGTGGCATTCAGTCCACCAGCAGGCAGCGCCAGCAAGTCAAGTCAAGTTTAGTTTGTCGCTCACATACAAACATTGCAGTGAGATTCTTTGTTCCTGTTTGTTACTCTCTCATCCTATTCAATAAACAATCAATCAATTGAATGATGATAATAATAGTAGTAGTAATAATAATAATAATAATAATAATAATAATAATAATAGCAAAAAAATCGTAGAATAAAATATATAAAAAAGAAGGAGAGAGCAAACATGCCTGGGTTGTGACCGTACGAAACGTGGTTTGGTATCAAACCAAGAGAGAGCAGTCGCGGCTTAAGCCAAATTAGCCTTCAGCTGAATTCTGGGGTCTGAGGTGTGCGGCCTAGAAAATGACCAAATTAAACTTCACCACACTACTCAAAGTATTTCTGTAATCAAGTTCATCTTCTGTGAAGTTGCCCCCCCCCCCCCCCCCCCCCCCCCCCCAGTGAGATTCTTTGTTCCTGTTTGTTACTCTCTCATCCTATTCAATAAACAATCACAAAATTGGTCTGAAAATGTCTTTTTCTGTCATTTTACAATCTGGAAAAAATTGGATTCACAATAATAGGAAAGTAAAGTTTAATTTTTATTTGTTTAATGTACTTTATTTGATAATTAAGTAATGGAAAATTGTTAAAATGCAAATGTTGCCTTGAAGTAACACCATACCATTATGAATTCCCACCATGACATTTTTTGGTATTGTGTATTTAGATTTAAATACTGTACAAAAGCATAACAGTCATCATAATGTTTTTTTTTTTTATCTTTACAGATTAACCTAGATAAATTTGGTAAAATTTGGCAAAGATGGCAGCAACACAACAAATGGTGGCAACATATGTCAGGAAAGACACACACCAGGAAACTGAAAACAAGCATTTAAATGTAACACAAATGATCAAACACTGAAATATGACTCACTATCTTGTTTTGAAGAGGGTTATGATAGTTTGGTTTGATAGATTGTTGACGTAAAGTTTGCTGAAATATGCTTACACACATTAACGTATTCATTCCTATAGGCTGTTCCACAATGGTACAATGTTGTCTGAGGGTAACGTTCAGAGAAACAAACTTATGAAAAGAGTTCATTTTTAATGTTTTTCTGTTTCAAATGGCATGAGTTTTAAACTGGTGAGGGGATTGAATATTTTCCATTAGTATTGTAATAAATTTCATTCAAATTTTAAACAATAACTCTCTTTTTTCATTCCTTACCATTATGGTACGGTGTTGCTTTAAGGTAACGCACCCTAAAGTGTACCCCAAAAAAATTATTTCTTGAAAATTTCTTTAAATTATGTTTACTTGATCTATTTTATGACAAGAAAACAGTGCAAACATTTTTTTATCAACTGGCATCATAATGCGTACCATAGAGGGTGAGTGTGGCATTCAGTCCACCAGCAGGCAGCGCCAGCAAGTCAAGTCAAGTTTAGTTTGTCGCTCACATACAAACATTGCAGTGAGATTCTTTGTTCCTGTTTGTTACTCTCTCATCCTATTCAATAAACAATCAATCAATTGAATGATGATAATAATAGTAGTATAATAATAATAATAATAATAATAATAATAATAATAATAATAATAGCAAAAAAATCGTAGAATAAAATATAAAAAAGAAGGAGAGAGCAAACATGCCTGGGTTGTGACCGTACGAAACGTGGTTTGGTATCAAACCCAAGAGAGAGCAGTCGCGGCTTAAGCCAAATTAGCCTTCAGCTGAATTCTGGGGTCTGAGGTGTGCGGCCTAGAAAATGACCAAATTAAACTTCACCACACTACTCAAAGTATTTCTGTAATCAAGTTCATCTTCTGTGAAGTTGCCCCCCCCCCCCCCCCCCCCCCCCCCCCCCCCCCCCCCCCCCCCCCCCCCCCCCCCCCCCCCCCCCCCCCCCCCCCCCCCCCCCCCCCCCCCCCAGTGAGATTCTTTGTTCCTGTTTGTTACTCTCTCATCCTATTCAATAAACAATCACAAAATTGGTCTGAAAATGTCTTTTTCTGTCATTTTACAATCTGGAAAAAAATTGGATTCACAATAATAGGAAAGTAAAGTTTAATTTTTATTTGTTTAATGTACTTTATTTGATAATTAAGTAATGGAAAATTGTTAAAATGCAAATGTTGCCTTGAAGTAACACCATACCATTATGAATTCCCACCATGACATTTTTTGGTATTGTGTATTTAGATTTAAATACTGTACAAAAGCATAACAGTCATCATAATGTTTTTTTTTTATCTTTACAGATTAACCTAGATAAATTTGGTAAAATTTGGCAAAGATGGCAGCAACACAACAAATGGTGGCAACATATGTCAGGAAAGACACACACCAGGAAACTGAAAACAAGCATTTAAATGTAACACAAATGATCAAACACTGAAATATGACTCACTATCTTGTTTTGAAGAGGGTTATGATAGTTTGGTTTGATAGATTGTTGACGTAAAGTTTGCTGAAATATGCTTACACTCTTTAACGTATTCATTCCTATAGGCTGTTCCACAATGGTACAATGTTGTCTGAGGGTAACGTTCAGAGAAACAAACTTATGAAAAGAGTTCATTTTTAATGTTTTTCTGTTTCAAATGGCATGAGTTTTAAACTGGTGAGGGGATTGAATATTTTCCATTAGTATTGTAATAAATTTCATTCAAATTTTAAACAATAACTCTCTTTTTTCATTCCTTACCATTATGGTACGGTGTTGCTTTAAGGTAACGCACCCTAAAGTGTACCCCAAAAAAATTATTTCTTGAAAATTTCTTTAAATTATGTTTACTTGATCTATTTTATGACAAGAAAACAGTGCAAACATTTTTTTTATCAACTGGCATCATAATGCGTACCATAGAGGGTGACGTGTGGCATTCAGTCCACCAGCAGGCAGCGCCAGCAAGTCAAGTCAAGTTTAGTTTGTCGCTCACATACAAACATTGCAGTGAGATTCTTTGTTCCTGTTTGTTACTCTCTCATCCTATTCAATAAACAATCAATCAATTGAATGATGATAATAATAGTAGTAGTAATAATAATAATAATAATAATAATAATAATAATAATAATAATAGCAAAAAAATCGTAGAATAAAATATAAAAAAGAAGGAGAGAGCAAACATGCCTGGGTTGTGACCGTACGAAACGTGGTTTGGTATCAAACCCAAGAGAGAGCAGTCGCGGCTTAAGCCAAATTAGCCTTCAGCTGAATTCTGGGGTTTGAGGTGTGTGGTCTAGAAAATGACCAAATTAAACTTCACCACACTACTCAAAGTATTTCTGTAAGTTCATCTTCTGTGAAGTTACGTGTTCTTAGTTGGAACTTAAGCGGAAGTACAGAAGTCGCTGCACTTACCTGTCAGGTGAGCGAAAGGGACTTTTGCTATTAGTTGGCCTTTATATAGGCTACATTCACGTCATGTCATGTTTCTATAGTAACTGAGGTTAGTCACACCCAGTCAAGAGTGACGTAGGTGATTTCTGTTTGGGACATAAGCACTAAGCGCACAAATTATTGCACGTGAATAGTTAGCATGTTAGCATGTGTCATTGGGGATCAAGTAGTAAAGCTGCGTAGGCACCCATTGTGTTTCTACCTTATCTTATCATTCATCATCATCATCTTTTTCTTCTGGCTAGGGTGTTTATAGCAGCCCCTAAAACTGTATGGTAAAAAGTTTTGAAATTTGGCACACTGATTGGGGACAGTTTCATGATTCTTTTCACCAAGATACATGTCTCCGCCTTGAGCGCTCTAGCACCACTAATGGGTCAAAGTTGGAGGTACGTTTATGCATGTAAGTTTTGAGCTGTATGCCCGATTTTTTAAAATGAGGTACCGTTGGATTCCTTGGATCAAGCCGAGTTCAATGCACCCATTGACCTCAATTTCCGCCATATTGGATTTTCTGAAAAAATTTTCACAGGCCACAAATTTTGTCCAATCTTCTCCAAATTGGGCACAGATTATGTTCAGACCAAGCCTCATAAAAGTTATCAGATGGATTTTTTATCTTTGAAAGCGATCGCCCGTCACAGCCAAGCGAAATCGGCGTCGAAGTTGCCAAACAGGAAGCGAGCTCATATTTCAGCAACGCTTTCATGTATCGACACCAAACTTGGTACATAGACTCAGTACCCCTTCCTGAGGACGTGCAAAAATACGTGTTATTTGACCACTGGGGGGCGCCGCAATAAGTAAAAACGTGTTTTGCCCAATAACTGTTGATGTGTTTGCCTTAAAAAAGTACTTCTTGTGTGTGGTTGTATCTTGGGAAACCCCAAGGCCACAAAGTTTGCCCAATCTTCACCAAACTTGGCACAGATCATCTTCGGGCCAACCTTCAAAAATGTTCTCTGATGCATTTTTTATTTTCAAAAACGTTCATCCATTACAGCCAAATCAAAGGCAAATGACCCAAACAGGACGTGAGCTCATATCTCAATTACACTCAATCTTTGGTCGATTGACATAAAACTTGCTATCGGTGCTTACAGCCACGCTTTTAACATGATCTGATCAAGTTGCCATGGTGACTCTGCCCTGCTGGACTGCTTGGCCCCCTCATCGCTGCTTGCAGCTATATTTTTAATTGTTTCATCATTTGTGAAATTCCACGACTGCATCCATTTCTCTGTGGCATTCTAGTTTTTTTAATTGCATTGGAATTTTCAGCCCCTCTAGACTGCATCT
Source organism: Anguilla japonica (assembly GCA_025169545.1). Classification (NCBI taxonomy): domain Eukaryota; kingdom Metazoa; phylum Chordata; class Actinopteri; order Anguilliformes; family Anguillidae; genus Anguilla; species Anguilla japonica. The sequence goes on along the minus strand of CM045899.1, from coordinate 27,105,432 downwards.
TTTTACCAGTGTGTCTATAAAATAAATAAAATGTTAGCGTAGTAATGAGTGCTGCAGTAATCACCTCCTGGCTGCAGAAATGATAGGGTGGGTGTACTTATGGCAGTGTGAACTGTGACTGTAATATCTTTGAGGATGCAGTAATGTCAGTGTTACCGTAATGGCGATTCCAAATCTGTTCATTTCGCATTTATTTTGTAAAGCAAAGGTTTTTCTCAAAGTTGATGTGATGGAATAAAAGGTTGATGAGACCTAGTGCCCTGTGGATTCATGCTTGGCGTGTTGGCATTAGTGATCATTGTTAATTAATAATGTATCTAACCATACCGCCAACAAAAAAATCAAATGTGGAGGACTTTATAGGGTCCTGTGCAATCTTTGTTTAGGCCACATGGTGTTGCTATACCAATTAATTGCAATTAACTGGTTTACCACAATGGGACTAGTCAACATAAAATTTAAATTCACTCCCTGACCAATACTCTTACATAATCCCTACACATTACTTGAACGATTGCTCCTACTTTAACCCAATGTCCTTGTTTAATTTGGTTATCCTTTAAAGGAGGAGATTTGTAAGACCCCTTTTGAGAATCTCAGGAATGCAGCACAAACCCAAGTTCACCGCAGCAGATATGGAAAAATTCTGCTCCAGAACCTTTTTCAAAAACCTGTGTGGCCAGTAGCTCCACGGGGCAAAGTGTCATTGGCAATTTCGTCGCCCAGGGTATGAGAAGGTTCAATCATTGGCCTCTAGCGACCCCCGCTGGTGGATTCAGGGCACTGCGGACTGCATGCTAAAGCTGTGGAAAGGTCTTCCTCCGACTCTGCTCTCCGTGAGCTCGGGGGGTAACCCGTGGTGTGAAAATAAACGGCGGGCGACACCACAGGTTTTTTTGAGGAGCACCGTGGATGTTTTCACTCTCCGGAATCGTGAATCGCGCATGAACGCAGCTGCGGTTGCAGATGATTGGCCATTTCAAATTAAGATGGGAACTGGACATGGTCCGCTTCACGGTGGGCAGAAATTATTATCATTATTATTATTATTATTATTATTTTCAAAAGAAAAGGAAAAGGTTTCATACCAATAAATGTGATGTCATTATTTTGAGAGGATTTTATTATTGCAATTTTCTTTCAATTACTTTGATACATTTGTCAAAAGACTGTGACAAAGTCCAAAAACACGCTTTTTTTAAAACTCTATTCCAACAGCAGAATCTGTCAACAGGAACAAAACTTAACTTTTTTTATCCAGGTTTCCTAAGCAGCATGAGTAAATACTGAACGCAAAAATAATAACCCAAACAAAATTACACAAAATGCACCTTTTAACATTATTATTCAGCAAATAAATAATCTCTGGAAATATTTTTTATCTTTGAGAAACAGTAGCTGGACCATTAACTTACAGGTGCACTGAACAAAAAAAAGTTACAGTAAGTAAATATTAATTACGAAAAATGTTGCAATGCCAGGGCATCTTGCTCTTATCTGTGCAAATGTCTTCATTCAACAGACGGATCCTTCTCTAACAGGAATATTTTTCAGCGTTAATGTGTTAAATAGCACAAGCTATTCATGAAACCAAAACATCAGATTGTATATACTAATTTAAATAAATAAGAAAATAAATAAAGGTTCATTAAAACTACAATGAACCAGCTGAAACTTTACAGTATTTTACTGAAATATTCAAAATAATAAACAACATAAATTTCAGCCTTCTACTCTAGAATCTACGACTGGACCTCATGCCAACTTCAGCCATTTGATGTGCCAAGATGGCTGCACTAGGGCAGGAATCCTGCCACAGCGCTGCGTCTATTTATTCTTCCCACCTCCTTTCTTCTCTTTTCTCACCTCCTCTTTGCCCCTTCTCTCTTTCTGCACTGCTCCTGCTGTCTTTCCTTCTCTTTTCCCTCCCTCCCCTCCCGTTTCTCCCGTTTCTCTCCGGCTTCCCCCTCTCTTCCGTGCGCCCCCGCGTCTCCTCCTGCCCTGTGCAGCTGCGCCGCGTGAACCCTGTGGATGAGGGAGAAGCAGTCGTCGTCGGGGCTTATGGGGCTGCTGACGTGCCGTGCCGCGTTTGGGGAACGGGGGTCTGGACCGGGACTTCCTGGGCGTGGCCCGGCTGGGAGAGTCGGGTCTGGACCGGGACTTCCTGGGCGTGGCCCGGCTGGGAGAGTCGGGTCTGGACCGGGACTTCCTGGGCGTGGCCCGGCTGGGAGAGTCGGGTCTGGACCGGGACTTCCTGGGCGTGGCCCGGCTGGGAGAGCCGGGTCTGGACCGGGACTTCCTGGGCGTGGCCCGGCTGGGAGAGCCGGGTCTGGACCGGGACCTTTTGGGCGAAGAAGGGTTGGATCGGGCCTTCCTGGGCGGGGCAGGGTTAGGGGCGGAGAGGAGCCGGTCCTGTCTGTGCAGGGTGGACTCGAGGGTAACCGCGCTCATGGAGGCTGATCTGGGGGGCCCTGGACTCGGTGCCACAGGGAGAGAGCATCGCTGCTCCTCGATTCTACAGCCCTGGAGCAAACAGGAGAGACAAGACCTGCACCTGTACTTTAAGTACGAAGAGTAATATACACCTAACTGTACCGTTGCCTGCACTCCTTTACCGTGGTAACGCGAACATCCAAATTCTTTAACGGATGTTATTTTTCGGTGATCAGATTAGCGGGGCGTAATTCCAGAGGCCGATTTAATTTAAATGCATTACTAATTAAATAATTACTTTTCAACAGAATGAGATTACGGGAGACTGAATAGCATGAATCGCAGCACAAAGCGCAGGCATTTTAAAATATTAAAGTTGTCGATGGAAGACACGGTCTTCCTTGGGTAGATATTCTGGAGGACTGGAAGGGAAGCTTGGCTAATTGCCCTTGATTTTCTGTCGTTTTCTTGGCGAATCTTGAAGAACCCTGGTGTTAATGCCATTTGCGATTCTTGTCATTCACTAGGACTTGGACAACGATGACAAACCCAAAGCCTGAAAAGTCAAATGCCGAATTCTGACTTCACCAACAAATATCCACCGGCCTACCAGCATTAAAGCTGCATTGTACTGCCATTGATATGTATATGTAGTGAAATATAGTCTCACAGTCTCCCTGTGCAGTGCAGCACTGTACCTGTGCAGGAGAGACTTACCTGGAGTCTGGACACCATGTTGCACAGTTCATCGGTTTCCTTTCCAGCCACAGACTTCCCCTGTCCTTCCTGATCACTGCCAGAGTCTCCCTGTAACCCTGGCAGCAAGTTGAGTGACACACGCTGGTCGTCAAGGCGATGGCTCTGAGTGCTGGCCAAGATGCTGAACAGTTGATCAATGTCTGCCATTGAGGACTGAGTGGGGACTAGAGAGGAACATAAATATGAATTAATACATTTCTTATGTTTGTGGTATTTAGGATTTGCAGCACAGTTTTAACCTGTGTGTGCGGTATCGGTGTTTGGAGCTGCGAGGAACTGACCTGATTTTGTTGTATTAGGGTGTTTGGGGGTACAGGCGCTCCTCTTGTTTGGGTCAAAAACACAACGTTGCTCCTCCATACGCCCTCTCTGCACGTGACTGAGCATGGAGAAAAACTGCTCCTGTTCCACCGTACCAGAAGCCACTCCCTGCTGGGAATTACACATCACCCAATCAGAGCACAGATCAAGGCAAGAAACAGCCAATCACAAGTCGGCTTATTGCCATTTCACATTTAGTTCTACCCTTCCTTACAAAGATGGGATATATAAACAAAAGCATTTACAGAATATGTTACTGAGCTGATACAGACGAGGAGTGTATCAGTATCTGTGCAGACTAATATTAATCTTTACACACCTGAGCTGTGTGCAAGCCGTCCCTCTGAACTCTCTCTTTATCTGGGGTGGGGCTGAGGGAGGCTGACCCAGGTGGGCGCTGGCTGGAGGGGGTCGCTGTAGGGGAAGCAGGCCTGGAGTGAGCCTTCCTGGGAGCGGGAGGGGATCCAGGAGCCAGAAAGATTTTGGGTGCAGAGCATCGCTGCTCATCCATCCTGGAGCCCTGAGAGACATGTAGAACCATCTCAAAACCGTTTCATACTACCTGTGCTGCACCTGTGCTGGCCTGCAGTCTACCTGGACTTTACCTGTAAAAAACACCAATCTAGCTGTTCTATAATCACACTGTACAGATATTGATTTATCCTCCTGAGAACCAGCAATTAGTTTTTGTCTCCCATAGGGGAAATTAGTCTCTGGTCTTATTTTCAAGAACCATACATTCTACTGTGCTGAAGCCCACACAGAAAAGGATATTGAATAAAAATTGTAGAAATATTTTGGAAATATTTTCTCTGCAACATGTTTTTGTCATCCAATACACTTGTCTTATGTCAAACAATTAAACCATCTGTGCAGTACAACACTGTACCTGTGCAGGAGAGACTTACCTGGAGTCTGGACACCATGTTGCACAGCTCATCTGTTTCCTTTCCAGCCACAGACTTCCCCCGTCCTTCCTGATCACTGCCAGAGTCTCCCTGTAACCCTGGCAGCAAGTTGAGTGACACACGCTGGTCGTCAAGGCGATAGCTCTGAGTGCTGGCCAAGATGCTGAACAGTTGATCAATGTCTGCCATTGAGGACTGAGTGGGGACTAGAGAGGAACATAAATATGAATTAATACATTTCTTATGTTTGTGGTATTTAGGATTTGCAGCACAGTTTTAACCTGTGTGTGCGGTATCGGTGTTTGGAGCTGCGAGGAACTGACCTGATTTTGTTGTATTAGGGTGTTTGGGGGTACAGGCGCTCCTCTTGTTTGGGTCAAAAACACAACGTTGCTCCTCCATACGCCCTCTCTGCACGTGACTGAGCATGGAGAAAAACTGCTCCTGTTCCACTGTACCAGGAGCCACTCCCTGCTGGGCATTACACATCACCCAATCAGAGCACAGATCAAGGCAAGAAACAGCCAATCACAAGTCGGCTTATTGCCATTTCACACCTAGTTTTACCCTTCCTTACAAAGATGGGATATATAAACAAAAGCATTTACAGAATATGTTACTGAGCTAATACAGACGAGGAGTCTATCAGTATCTGTGCAGATTAATATTAATCTTTACACACCTGAGCTGTGTGCAAGCCATCCCTCTGAACTCTCTCTTTATCTGGGGTGGGGCTGAGGGAGGCTGACCCAGGTGGGTGCTGGCTGGAGGGGGTTGCTGTAGGGGAAGCAGGCCTGGAGTGAGCCTTCCTGGGAGCGGGAGGGGATCCAGGAGCCAGAAAGATTTGGGGTGCAGAGCATCGCTGCTCATCCATCCTGGAGCCCTGAGAAACATGCAGAACTCCATCTCAAAACCGTTTCATACTACCTGTGCTGCACCTGTGCTGGCCTGCAGTCTACCTGGACTTTACTTGTAAAACAAGGGCACACAGTGTCGTTGATGCGAAACACGATTCAGCGACTTGAGTGCTAATAGCGCCCTCTTGTGGAGACTCTTCAGCCTGCTAAATGTGAGTGAGTGTGTGAGTGAGTCACAAGCCAGGTCCATGAGGTACTGTGCATCTAAAAACAACAGTCTACCTGTGCTATAATCACATTGAACTGATGTTGATTTATCCTCTTGAGAACTGATCATTCCTTTTTGTCCCAAGTCTCTGGTCTTATTTGGAAGAACCACGTGTTCTACTTTGATAAAGCCTACACTACAAGGGACATTCAATAAAAAATAAATAATGTTTTAGAAAATATTTTCAATGCAACATGTTTTGGTCATCCAATACACTTGTCTTATGTCAAAAAAACTTAATTTTTTCTGCAAGTCTCAAGAGGATGTATTCTTCTATGTCCTACCTGTAGTGAAATACAGTCTACCTGTGCAGTGCAACACTATACCTGAGTAGGAGATACTTACCTGGAGTCTGGACACCATGTTGCACAGCTCATCGGTTTCCTTTCCAGCCACAGACTTCCCCCGTCCTTCCTGATCACTGCCAGAGACTCCCTGTAACCCTGGCAGCAAGTTGAGTGACACACGCTGGTCGTCAAGGCGATGGCTCTGAGTGCTGGCCAAGATGCTGAACAGTTGATCAATGTCTGCCATTGAGGACTGAGTGGGGACTAGAGAGGAACATAAATATGAATTAATACATTTCGTATGTTTGTGGTATTTAGGATTTGGGGCACAGTTTTAACCTGAGTGTGTGGTATCGGTGTTTGGAGCTGTGAGGAACAGACCTGATTTTGATGTATTAGGGTGTTTGGGGGTACAGGTGCTCCTCTTGTTCGGGTCAAAAACACAACGTTGCTCCTCCATACGCCCTCTCTGCACGTGACTGAGCATGGAGAAAAACTGTTCCTGTTCCACCGTACCAGGAGCCACTCCCTGCTGGGAATTACACATCACCCAATCAGAGCACAGATCAAGGCAAGAAACAGCCAATCACAAGTCGGCTTATTGCCATTTCACACCTAGTTCTACCCTTCCTTACGAAGATGGGATATATAAACAAAAGCATTCACAGAATATGTTACTGAGCTGATACAGACGAGGAGTCTATCAGTATCTGTGCAGACTAATATTAATCTTTACACACCTGAGCTGTGTGCAAGCCATCCCTCTGAACTCTCTCTTTATCTGGGGTGGGGCTGAGGGAGGCTGACCCAGGTGGGCGCTGGCTGGAGGGGGTCGCTGTAGGGGAAGCAGGCCTGGAGTGAGCCTTCCTGGGAGCCGGAGGGGATCCAGGAGCCAGAAAGATTTGGGGTGCAGAGCATCGCTGCTCATCCATCCTGGAGCCCTGAGAAAAATGCAGAACTCCATCATAATTTTTCAAAATAAATTTGATAAAAACTTCTATTAACTAATTGTAAAGGCAATGTATCGTTTGAAAGTGAATTTGCCTATAGTCAATCAGCACTGTGCTACAGGTCAATTGTACTTCAGTGCAGTATACACATATTGTTCAAGAATCTGTTTCATTTATGTAGTTATTTATTCATTCATTCAAATGGACTGGAAAATGGACTGCATTTATACAGCGCTTTTAGCCAAAGCGCTTTACAATTGATGCCTCTCATTCATTCAGTTTTAGTACGTGCTTTCAATTGACAGCCCAGACAGGTTTTCAGTGATGAGTGATATTTTCAATATTGACAGAAGAAAAGAAACAAACGAAAATACCGGATTACTGGGACTGGAACCTATCTCAGCAGACAGAATGGTGAAAAGCAGGAATCGCCATGAGCCGCTGACCAACTTCATTGTACTACAGGTGTGCCTGCGCTGAAATACAATCAGTCTACGCGGGTATACACTCAGCCTGAGTGGTGAGAAATCTACCTGAACTCTGGATACCATGCTGCACAAGCGGTCTGTCTCATTCTCAGCTGTAGTCTTCCCCTGTCCCTCCCGATCGCCGCGAGAGACAGCCTGTGGCCTAGCAACCGAGCCGGTGGCTAGAGAGGAATCAGAAACGCAGACGCATACATGTGTGTTTACGGGATAGTGGAAGGGCTCATGGTTAGCACACACAGGCTCTGGTTGTGGTCAGTGAGATGTACTTCTCCCCCAAACAGCAGCTGGCTTCCATCTGTACCACAGTGTAGCCTTTAAGCGGTAATGTGGTTTCTGACAGACACGGACAAACACGTTCGCTGAGTGCATGTCCTTCGGCTGCACTGCTCGTGGTGTGCTGGCGGCACATAGCCATGACTGTAAAGGCACATTTGTAAATTATTGAACAAAAAAAAAAAAAAAGAAATTGTAAAAATGTATTTTACGAATACTGATTGGAAATGGTAAATAAGTGTGCATGGGATGAGTATTTGAAGGGGGGGGGGGGGGGGGGGGGGGCTGGGGTGAGATAGTACTGACCAGGTTTTGTTGCATCCGTGTGTTTTCGGGGTACAGGGGATCTTCTTGGGGTCAAAAAGGCAGCGTTGCTCGTCCATGCGCCCCCCCTGCACATGGCTGAGCAGCTCCAGCAGTTCCACGGTGCTCTCAGCCACCCCCTGCTGGACAACAGCATGAATTGCAACACATCAACTAATCAAGAACAAGGCAAGGGAAAGCTCATCAGCGCCCAGTTTATATTCAGCTTCTTTCCTTCTGGCCTTTATAAATGCTAAATAGCCAAGGCAAAAAACTGAAACACTTTCCTGTATGAACGTGTATGAAGATACAGCAGGGAAATGTCAAAGGAAAACCGAATTTGCTTTAATCTATTGGCGTTTCAAATGCATCAAATTACTGAAACCAGTCGTTATTCAGCCAGTGAGGCAAGGTGAGGTGCAAGTGATAAATCAGGCAGGCACATGTACTGCAGCAGATATGGCAGCAGCTTCATGCAGCCAATCAGAAATCAACCCCCTCTTCAAAAAGGTGCCATTGGACACGGGCCTACACATCCTTACCTGTCAGCTACTAAGGATAAAAAGCGCTATATAAATGCAGTCCATTTACCATTTACCATTTAACATGAGCGTATATCTATCCAAGACCGGCAAATACACCATGTTAGAATGGGGCCATATACCCCATCCCAGAAAAACTCAAGAATCCAAGAGAAACGGATGGTCTGGCAAAGTGACTTGCCGTTTTAATTTAGTTGTTCAATTACTTATCGTCACCCCATTGAACAATTCGTTATTCTTTATCAATTAAGGTGAAGGGCTGATTGAAGCCTATAATTTGTTGAAGCTAAATTTGAAGCTAAACTTTGCAGAAAATAAAGTACACAAATATTGTAGTCTATTTAATCCATGATTAATGCTTTGAGTAATGAGTATATTAATAATTAAAACAAACGGAGAACTGGAGAGAACACTTCTCTACTTTGGTTCCGCAGGAGTAAGTCCCGTGAAATGTCAGGGTCAAATTAATTTGCATACGTGTGTCGTGTGTATGTATACATCACGAACCTGTGCGAGTTCTTCGGTTCCCTTCCACGTCTCTGCCTTCGACTCCACAGACGTCATTCTTAAAATCCCCACCAGCGATGGCCGCAGAAGTCCACTATATAAAAATTGACGTACCGGGAACAAAGTTGTTTCCTAACAGTTGATCCAACTGGCACGTAGCGCTGCACAACTTCGTTCCACGAAAATATAAAGGAGGAGAGAAATGGAAGGACGCACGGAAATATTACACACGATATGAAATACAACTACCATGCCCCTCGCGCGTGCAGTAGGCTAGTAAACCGTCGGTCTCGAGAGAGCTTTTAAAGGGTCTTAAGCAACCCAGTATTAAACGGTGCTCATCCATTGCCCCAGACGAAACCTCCTATCTTAATATTAGTATCACTAATCCCTGATGAAAAGATTATCCCTTCCTGTGGATATGGATATTTTCATTATTATTATTATTATTATTATTATTATTATTATTATTATTATTATTATTATTATGATGATGCAGTTTTTGGTTTCGGCACTGCATGACATTTGATTACTCGTGCGTAGGTTGTTTTGGCGCAGGTTGCCGAAAGCAAAGCGGTACTAAATAATCTTATATCACACAGACCTACTAACCTTCTTCTTCTTCGTGCACATAATTTGTATACTTCGTGTACTTCTTGTACCTAATTCCTGGAGAAATGTTAATGCAGAATGAAAGAAGAGACACCTGTAGCGGGGATGGGGAGGTTTCACTGGGCAGCAAACCATAAAACTGCAGTTCCTGCCCATTTGCACAAAAGGATGGTCTCTCTCCACATCTTTGTACAACAGTGCAGTCTCTGGTGGAAATCAGTTTCCTGATTCTGATTCTGATAAAACCTGATTCTGATTCTGATTCTGATCAATGCTGCATGCATCAGTCCGAGTTCTCACAAGGAAAGACAGGGAGAAGCCAGTGTCTATGCAGGCCAAGAAGGAAAAACCACCTCCACACCAACAGCAGAGCAAAAGGATCACACAAACACACCAGTGTTATAAGGCACCCTGTGGAGTTTTCAAATGAGCCTCTTATAGATATGCAGAAACATCGACCAATCAGAGTATCAATCTGTGCATCACAAGTTTTGTTCCTCAGGCATTAACAAAAAAAAAAAAAAAGCAAATCAGAATGAAATATTGTCAAATAAGACATAGGAGCAAGCCAGAATTCTTAACTGGTTAAAACTAGATGCTTTTCAAAGACGGTTTCTGATTTCTTCACTTTGTGCGAGATGGGCCACAGGCTCGCTGGTGGCCCCGCCCAATTCCTCTCTGCCACTTACGAGCTCGAGGGCTTTAAAAGGGTCTTAAACAACCCAGCATTAAACAGTACTCACCCAATGCCCCAGACAAAACCTCCTGTCTCAATATTAGTCTCGCTAATCCCTGACGAACAGATAATCCCTGAGTGTGGATATGGATGTTTTTATTATTATTAAGTGCCGTTTTGGTTTCAGCACAGCGTGACCTTTGACCCGAGGGGCGTATTCTCACTTATCCACTTTCCTCGTCCACAGACCCTCAACTGACCCAATTTGTATTTGGATTATTCAAAAGGTCCTAAAGGCCAACCAAAGGCTTTAAAAGGCTCCCTACATAACCTTTAATGACACTAACGTGTAAAGCACATGACCAAAGGCCCACACAGAAATAGATAAACCTACCTTCTGGACATACGTACTACTTTTTTTTTTATTCACGTTCAAATATTTAGTTATCATTAAGTCGGTTACAAAATATCCCCCGGCTAAGGTATGACAAAAACACATTAACATTGACATTAATATTGTTTATTTTTAATTGACAGCAAAGCAATAATCAAATGGCACCACACAGGCAAGCTTCACTCTTCCCAAGGAAAAAGCTTCAATACAGAAGAAGTGCATCATTAACAAAGTGGGGGGGGGAGTTAAATCAAACATTTTGAAAATGCTATCAAACTCAAAGCCCAAAGTAACAACAATTCATAATCTTAAAAAAAAATGATATATATATTTTTATTTTTTTATTTTTTTTGATTTTCACATTTTTTTCTTATTGTATGTAATTCCAGGAGAAATGTAAAACCAGGCTGGAAAGAGAGCAGGCACGTCGCGGGGATGGGGGTGGGGAGGTTTCACTGGGCAGAAAACTCTAAATTACTGCCCTCTCTTTCCCAGCCCCACCTTTACTAAATACATTATACCAGAGAAGAGAGTCAGCTGGGATATGACAGGAGTGGGTAAAACAGGGCAAGGGCCCCCAGGTCTCTCTCCACATGTTTGTACAACAGAACAGTCTCTCTATCCAGCTTTGTACAATAGAACAGTCTCTCTATCCAGCTTTATACAACAGAACAGTCTCTCTATCCAGCTTTGTACAACAGAACAGTCTCTCTATCCAGCTTTGTACAACAGTACAGCCTCTCTATCCAGCTTTGTACACCAATACATTCTATTTATCCAGCTTTGTACAACAGTACAGCCTCTCTATCCAGCTTTGTACACCAATACATTCTATTTATCCAGCTTTGTACAACAGTACACTCTCTCAATCCAGCTTTGCACAACATTAAAGTCTATCTATCCAGGTTTGTACAACAGTACGGTCTCTCTATCCAGCTTTGTACACCAATACAGTCTATCTATCCAGCTTTGTGCAACAGTGCAGTCTCTTTATCCAGCCTTGTACACCAATACAGTCTATCTATCCAGCTTTGTACAACAGTACACTCTCATAATCCAGCTTTGCACAACTGTACAGTCTATCTATCCAGGTTTGTACAACAGTACAGTCTCTCCATCCAGCTTTGTACACCAACACAGTCTATCTACTCAGCTTTGTACAACAGTGTGGTTTCTCGATTCAGTTTTGTACAAGAGGACTGTTCAACTCTGCGGCTTGGGCTCAGAGTGCCATCTCTCTACAGGTCTGGTTGGGTTATTTAACAGCTGTGGAGGAAATCTGCTTCTTTGAGAGATTCAATGATCAAATCCAAGCGCATCTGTCCCAGTACTTACAAGGAATGCAAAAGAGAAGCCTGTGTCCATCTGACCTGGGTCAAATACGTATTTGTTTTGGATTCAAATGCTTTTCTACGCTTTACTGATCTTGTCTGGTGTATTGGAACCAATGAAGTACTCTCAAAAAGTGCAAACCCCCACCTTCTGGTCATACTGGCAGGCTCAGTTTACACCAGGCAAGATCAATAGAGCACAGAAAAGTATTTGAATCCAAAACAAATACGTATTTGACCCAGGTTTGGTGTCCCCGCAGGCCTGAGGAAGGGAAACAAGCTCCACACTGACAGCAGCACAAAAAGGATCAAACACACAAACACACCTGTCTTATAAGGCACCCTGTGAAACTTTGAAATGAGCCTCTTTTATAGATATACCTGTGCATTAATATTAAATATATTTCAGAGACATCCATCAATCACAGTATCAATCTGCAAGTTTTGCTCCCCAGGCATTCAAAAAAAATGCAAAAAGGAATAAAATATTGTGAAATGAGAGCGAGCCAGATCTCCTAATAGATTAAAACGAGATTCGTTCACCAAAAACGGCTTTATATTTTGTCACTTTGGGTAGGAGGGGCCACAAACTCCCAGGCCCCGCCCCACAGTGGTCTTTGCCACTTCCAGGTACAGGTGGCCCCACAATCACAATCCCCAGCGAGGCCCACATTGTAAAACTGGGGGGAAATAATTCTCCTCTACGGAGTAACAGAGACAGCGCAGTCCTTTCCAGAGTGCAGACAACATGATATAAATTAGTTTGAGGAACACAGTGAGATGACTTCAGTGACTAAACTACCGGAGGTAACGGTGTGCAGGTGCTGGTGTTGGGGGGTCTGGGGGTCCAGCGGGGGCCCGGGGGGCCGGCCTAGGACTCCTGCGGGGGCTGGTCCAGGCTCTTCAGATCATTCAGGAAGTCGGTGGGGGTGAGGATGTGGGAGGAGCCTTCAGGAAAGAGAGAGAGAGAGAGAGAGAGAGAGGGAGAGGGGAGAGAGAGAGTCACGGTCAGGGAACCCAGGGCTCAACCTTAAAAATCTTCATCGCGGCAGCGTTCTCTCATGGCCTCGACCGGAACGAAAACCCACCGATCAGCACCTCCCACTTGCCGTCGGTGGCGCGGGTGACCTCGTACGCCGCGCGCATCTCGGAGCGGGTCACGCCGCCGACCACGAAGACGAGGAGCCTCGGGCCGCTCCGGCACTCGGCCGACGACTTGTTCTTGTGCCAGTGTCCGAACCGCGCGCTGTCAGAGAGAGAGAGAGAGGGGCGGAGGCACGGGGCCGGGTCACACAGCAGAACCCCACCGCTGGCCGAAACGTGTCGAGTGTGCCGTGTGCGGTTCGAGGAGCTCTGCGCTGAGCCCTGTGTCTGCTTTTTGAGGTGCGGTCGGTCGGTCGGTGGCGTAGGGGTTTTGTTTCCGAGCGTGGCCCGGTCTGTGGTACCCGAGCTGTGTCAGTGGCTTGACAGGGTTTTTAAAAACTCCAGACTGTGAAACTGCACCAGATGTGGATCTAAATATCTGACATTCCTCATTTCCTGTCTGCTGATTGGACAGGATCCAGTCACCCAGCTCCCCCCCCCCCCGACAAACCTGACAGCAGTCTGCGTGGTGGAAATGGGGGCAGGATCGGAGATGAACGGCCAGAGCTTCTTGTCCAGCTTATCATCTATGGCATTCTGGGAAATGGACACAAGCAGCGGTCAGACAGACAGGCGGTCAGATGGACAGACAGGCACACAGGCAGAAAGACAGAGGAGGGAGGTCAGCCCAGTCCTACCGCCATCACATCTTTGAGTGCGGGCGTCCAGCGGGACAGCTGATAGGTGCTCTCAGCCATCTTCCTGTCGGGCAAGGCTTTCCCAGCATTCGCCCCCTTAAAACACAACCACAGAAACAGTGAGGCCACGCCCCCCACACCCCTAAAAGGTCATACCCCCTAAACCACACCCACAGTAACACTGAGGTCATAACCCCTAAAACACACCCACAGTAACAGTGACGGCCACATGCCCCTAAAACCCCCACCCATAGCCCCTAAAACACACCCACAGTAACACTGAGGTCGTACCCCCTAAACCACACCCACAGTAACACTGAGGTCATAACCCCTAAAACACACCCACAGTAACAGTCAGGCCACGCCCCCATAGAACCCCCACCTTCAGGCCATGCCCCTTAAAACACACCCATAGAAACAGTGAGGCCACGCCCCCTAAAACACACCTACAGTAACAATAAGGCCACGCCCCCATAAAACCCCCACATTCAGGCCACGCCCCATTAAAACACACCCATAGTAACAGGGAGGCCAGACCCCCCTAAAACACACCCACAGTAACTGTGAGGGCACGCCCCCATAGAACAACCCCACAGCGCCAGCGACGGGCCAGACCGCTTCACGGGTGAGTGGGCACAGGTTACGGGGGAGGGTGAGCGGGCGCGGCTCGTACCCCGGCGATGATGGGGCAGCCCAAGTGCTGCAGTTGGTGATGATGTTGCTGTCCTGCTGTATGTTGGCGTGCTGGATGAGCTTAGCCAGGTTCTCCTCCCCGATACCTGTGTGAAGACCGGCAACCATGGTAACCTCAGTACAGACAATTTGGACCAAAAGCAACTTCTCCCGAAGTGCCTGCCATGTGTCGACACTGAGCTTGGAAAAGCCCTTCGACGGATAAGAGCAGACGCAGATTCCTGTTTTTATTATAAAAACAAGAGTCACTAAACTGCATTTTGTAAGATGAGAGCCACAATGGAGACCTAACCTTTCACCAGTGGAAGATGTAGAGCCGCAATGGAGACCTAACCTTTCACTAGTGGAAGACGTAGAGCCGCAATGGAGACCCAACCTTTCACCAGTGGAAGATGCAGAGCCACGATGGAGACCTACCCTTTCACTTGTGGAAGATGTAGAGCCATAATGGAAACCTAACCTTTCACTAGTGGAAGATGCAGAGCCATAATTTAAACCTACCCTTCTTTTTGTGGAAGATGAAGAGCAGGATGATGCGGATCTTGTCGTAGGGTTCTATGTCAGTGTTCAGCAGCACAGGGACAATGCTCTTCATGGCATCTTTAATGGGCTCCCCCTCAGCATCCAACCCGGTGGCCAAATCCTAACCAAGGTATAAATGTTAAATGAGTGCACATACGTACAGTAAGGGTGTGTGTGTGTGTGTGCGCACACAAGTGCAAATGCATGCTCAAGTCAGCGTACGCATCTGCTTGCGAGTGCGAGAGTTAAGGGTTAGGGTTAGGGTTACGTGTAGAGATGGAGGCTCTGGGGGATAATGCACATATCCCATAATATAGCCTAAGTGTTAGAAATCCTGCTTTCAGCTGTGATGTAACATGACTCATATGTGCATTACAGCCATATGAGAGAAGGCCTTGTTCCAGGAACCACAGGGGCCCAGCAGAGTTATGTCATTCATTAGAGAGGCCAGCCCTGGGAAGCTTAATTAAAAGGCGACAATATAAGCCAGCATTAATGAAAGGGTTAATGTGGATTGACATTCACATTCAGGATTAGTGTGGTGTGAGGTGGGGTGGGGTGTCCGTCCATGTAATGTAATGTAATGTTGACCCCCTGCTGATATCTATGATTTTCGCTCAAAAAAGCAAGTTTCCCCATTGGGCTCCATTCATTTTTGACAGCAAAAATAAAATACTTCCACTCAAATATTGATGTTATTGACTCCATGCATTACATTAGGAAGAAAAATCACATATTATTTTTCAGAGGTAAAATATTTTATTCCCACCACACAGACAAAGACATAAATTTTTTCTTTATTATTTATTTTAGCCAATGTCTGCGCTATCCTCGTTGTACACGTGATTTAGGCACGTGACTAAGGACACAACTGAGCATGTCTGCTGAGCGAAAAGATTGTACTTCCTGGTTCAGACGTGCTCCCCACAGGTTTCTACTGGCGTTGCTGTCTCTACATATTATATACTCAAAGTGTTACATAATAAAAAACCTTTGTGTGTTCCCTGTGCAGGGTTCTGTGCAAGAGAGGTGTAGGCGTGGCCAATATGCCAACCTCCTGAAAACATCAATGATACATATCTATAGGGACAGTTGTAAGATTTGGCTGAAATACTCCACTTTGTCCAATATCTATATTGGGATGGTTGTAGCTGTGGAATTTGACTCATACTCCCATGAGTCCCCTGGCCTACAGCCTGACATGGAACCTTCTCCTATGGAAGACGCGTGCCGTTCATTTCTGAATAACAAAATGAAATGAAAAGGCTCACCTGCTCCACCTCACACAGCTTGTCCAGTGTGAGCTTAAACCTCTTCATGCAGGCGTCAGCCAGGTGCAGGTGGGTGGAATACTGCAGCAGGGGACAGGTAAAGAGGCCGTCCGTGAGACCAGCCATATGGCATCACTCTCCACATTACCTCGCAGGTGTTCAGCAGACTCCTCATCCCCAGCCACTCCAGACAACTTTCGCATTTTTTAACGTAGTGTTGTTCATACAGCCGGACACCGAAGCAATTCGGGTTGAGCACCAAGTTCAAGGGTACAACGACGGTGTCCTACCCAGGAATGGAACCTGCGACCTTGAGATCACAAGGCCCTAACCGTCACACTGCACTGCCACCCACACCACGTGAAATGACGTTCAGACATAAGGACTGAACAAAACAGCCCTACTGAACACCCCAGTCTGGTTAAAGGGCTTTCACAGATGATGCGGAAACATCGTTACAGGGTTTCACGAAACAGCAGACTCACCAGGCTCAACTCCTTCTGATACTGAGGCATCTTCTTCAGCATCTGAGAGAGGTCTTTATATTGGCCTGGAGGGGAAAGGGATAATAATAATAATAATAATCTTAATAATCTTTCTCAACAATCAGGTCACATCTCTCAACGGCCATAGAGCAGTTACACTCTTAATCTGGTCCAATGGTCATACAGTGGTCACTTTTAATAATGTGGTCACAATGCCATCCAATGGTCACTCTCTTAATACTGTGGTCACAGTGCTCTCCAATGGTCACTGTTTTAATAATGAGGTCACAATGCTATCCAATGGTCATACAGCAGTCACTGTTTTAATAATGAGGTCACAATGCTATCCAATGGTCATACAGTGGTCACTGTTTTAATAATGTTGTCTCAATGCTCTCTAATGGTCATATAATGGTTGCTGAGCTGAGAGGTGTTTGGTCAGCTCTGAATTTACCTTCTCTGTGGACATCCGCTTACTCTCACAGAACTTCCTCAGCAGCTCTGATACCTTCCTGAGAGAGAGAGAGAGAGAGAGAGACAGAGAGAGAGGGAGAGAGGCAGGGAGGGAGAGGGAGACAGAGAGAGAAATAGGGGGAGATAGAGAAAGTGAGAGAGAGAGAGGGAGAGAGAGACAGGTAGGGAGGGAGAGAGGCAAGGAGGGAGAGGGAGACAGAGAGAGAAATAGGGGGAGATAGAGAAAGAGAGAGAGAGAGAGAGAGAGAGAGAGAGAGAGAGAGAGAAGACATCGACGGGAGGGACAGAAGGAGAAAGGGCAAGGGCATTCAAAATACAAAAACAACAGAAGCGATACAAAAATGTTCTTTTACAAAGCTTGGGGAGAGGTTGATGAGAGCGCAATGTGGTGGGCGGGACCTACATTGTGACATCAGCGATGTGCATGTGCCTCAGCTGAACCCAGAGGTCATCATCCTCGTCCAGAAGAGCTTCCTTCTCCCGCGAGTCGCCGAGCCCCGTCGACTGGTACCTGAAACGCAGAAAGGATCGACACAGTGACGCAAACAAGCGCGCGCGCACATGCACACCTGTACGCAGACACACTCAGACCAGACACGCACCAGGACCGGAATGTCGGGGACTGTAGGCGAGCTCACCTGTAGATGTGTTTGATTGTAGGTGAGGTTTTAGCTCACCTGTAGGTGTGTTGGATTGTAGGTGAGGTTTGAGCTCACCTGTAGGTGTGTTGGATTGTAGGTGATGCGTGAGCTCACCTGTAGATGTGTTGGATTGTAGGTGAGGATCTAGCTCACCTGTAGATGTGTTGGATTGTAGGTGATGCGTGAGCTCACCTGTAGATGTGTTGCATTGTAGGTGAGGATCTAGCTCACCTGTAGATGTGTTGGATTGTAGGTGAGGTTTGAGCTCACCTGTAGATGTGTTGGATTGTAGGTGAGGTTTGAGCTCACCTGTAGATGTCTTGGATTGTAGGTGAGGATCGAGCTCACTTGTAGATGTGTTGGATTATAGGTGAGGATCTAGCTCACCTGTAGATGTGTTGGATTGTAGGTGATGTGTAAGCTCACCTGTAGATGTGTTGGATTGTAGGTGAGGTTTGAGCTCACCTGTAGATGTCTTGGATTGTAGGTGAGGATCGAGCTCACTTGTAGATGTGTTGGATTGTAGGTGAGGATCTAGCTCACCTGTAGATGTGCTGGATTGTAGGTGATGTGTGATCTCACCTGTATGTGTGTTGGATTGTAGGTGATGTGTGATCTCACCTGTATGTGTGTTGGATTGTAGGTGATGTGTGAGCTCACCTGTAGATGTGTTGGATTATAGGTGATGTGTGAGCTCAACTGTAGATGTGTCGAATTGATGTAGGACTGAGCTCACCTGTAGATATCTTGGTCGATCTCCAGGAGATCGTACACCATTGCCTGGAAGGTCAGCTCATGCAGAATTGGGGAAATCGGATCGTAACCGCGGTCTACAATCAGAAGCTGCGAGCGTGCCTTGTCTGCACCCTGTCAATCAAAAACACAACCTGTCAATCACATGCACACCTGGTAAACCGTGTACACATGAATTACCTGTCATTCCAATGGAATAACGTGTGTGCTTGTGTGTGTGTGTGTGTGTGTGAGAAAGAGAGAGAGATGAGAAAAGACAGGGAAAAGCCGGTGAAGTTGAGGGAATAGAGACGGACGAGGTAGCAGCAGAAGAGAGGGATGAGGAAGGAGAAGGAGAAGGAGAAGGAGAAGGAGAAGGAGAAGGCGAGGCAGACTGGTGAATACATGCCTTTGAAATCCCATCCGAAGCAGAAGGGCTCTCAGCACGCAGGCAGAAAGAAAGACTGCAGATAAACAGCAAGAGAAAATAAAGAAAAAGAGAGAGAAGAGAGAAAGTGAGTGCACTGTACTTTTACCTCCCTATGGAATAGTGCCATGTAGCAGATTGCAGTGTGGCATAGCAGTGAAATGTAGTGTATAATGTTAAAAAGCTAATGTATTAGTATAGTACTGGCCGAAAACCAGTGTAGTAGCATAGTGCAGGCCAAGTTGAAAACCAGTGTAGTAGCATAGTGCAGGCCAAGTTGAAAACCAGTGTAGTAGCATAGTACAGGCCAAGATTAAAACCAAATGTATTAGTATAGTACGGGCAAGACTAAAACCCACTGTATTAGTATATACACACACGCACACGCGCGCACACACACACGCATGCACGTGCACACACACACACACACACACACACACGCATGTACACACACACATGCACACGTGCACACAAGCACGCACACACACACAGAAACACACACATGCACACACACACACACACACACACACACACACACAGAGCAGAGCACAGTGTAACGCCCACAGTCTCCTCACCTCTCCCATGCTGGGATTGTCCGCCTTGTGAGCATTCAGTCTGTCCAGAACCATCTCGGCCAGGGCGGCGTTGTCCTCGGAGCCACTGCGAGAGAGAGGGACGGCCACGTCATCACATCTGCGCCAACCACGGGCAAAGCCCTCAAATCCCAAAAAAGGGCAGCGGGTAACAACGTGGCCCAGGACACCGCCATGAGACAGAGGAGCCGGGCGGCAGTGTGGCCCAGCGGGTAAGGAACTGCACTTGCAACCGAACGGTCACAGGTTTGATTCCTGGGTAGGCCACTGCCGCCGTACCCGTGAGCAAGGTGCTTAACCTGCATTGCTTCAGAATATATATATCCAGCTGTATAAGTGTGTGCTGTGTAAAACGTTGTGTACGTCGCTCTGGATAAGAGCGTCTGCTCAATACCTGTAATGTAATGTAATGTAACGCAATGTAAAGGAGCCGCGTCATTATTGCCCGCGTCAAACAGGTTCCCGCTAAGAAACGTTTCCAGAAACATTAAAAACATGAAGGCGTTGCCGTGGCAGCAGGCGTTACCCGCGGTAGCGGACGGCGGGGTACTCCTTCAGCGTGTCGCAGAGCGTGGCGATCTGCTCGGCCTGCGCCTCCAGCACGCGGTTCTTGTCCCGCGCCCGCTGCGGGCTGAACAGCGTGTGGAAGGAGCCGCGGTCGTCCAGCGAGAACACCTGACGGCACAGACAGGGAAGGTGAGAGGAGGGTGAAGGAGGGAGGGGGAGAGAGAGAGGGAGGGTGAAGGAGGGAGGGAGAGAGAGAGGGAAGGAGAGGGTGAAGGGGGGCAGAGACAAGGAGGAGGGTGAAGAGGGAGGGAGAGAGAGAAGGAGAGAGGGATAGAGGGAGGAGAGGGGGGCAGAGACAAGAGAGGAGGGTGAAGGAGGGAGGGAGAGAGAGAGGGAAGGAGAGAGGGATAGAGGGAGGAGAGGGGGCAGAGACAAGAGAGGAGGGTGAAGGAGGGAGAGAGAGAGAGAGGGAAGGAGAGAGGGATAGAGGGAGGAGAGGGGGGCAGAGACAAGACAGGAGGGTGAAGGAGGGAGGGATGAGAGGGGGCAGAGACAAGAGAGTAGGGTAAAGGAGGGAGAGAGGGAGGACAGAAGGAGGGTGAAGGAGGGAGGGAGAGAGAGAGGGAAGGAGAGAGGGATAGAGGGAGGAGAGGGGGCAGAGACAAGACAGGAGGGTGAAGGAGGTATAGAGGGATGAGAGGAGGGCAGAGACAAGAGAGGAGGGTGAAGGAGGGAGGGAGAGAGAGAGGGAAGGAGAGAGGGATAGAGGGAGAGAGGGGGCAGAGACAAGACAGGAGGTGAAAGAGGGGTGAGGAGGGAGGGAGGGAGAGAGAGGGAAGGAGCACGTGAGAGAGGGGGCAGAGACAAGAGAGGAAGGTGAAGGAGGGAGAGAGGGAAGAGAGGGCACGTGAGCACAGGAAGAATGCCTCAGGCTCTGTGTCTGAGGGCAGGCAACACCGCCAAAACGACAACAGACAGCCACCGCCCCCCTCTGCTCTCTGGAGACACTTTACACACGTACGTGCGCTTAAAGGCCTAACAGAAAAACTAAAATCAGCAGGAAAGACAGACAGACTGAGCGAAGGATAGAGAGAGAGAGAGAAAGAGAGAGAGAGAGAGAGAGGGAGATGAGTGAGAGAGAGAGAGTGAGAGGAGAGAGAGAGAGAGAGAGGGAGGGAGAGGGGGAGAGAGAGGGAGTGAGAGACAGAGAGGGAGAGAGAGAGGGGAGAGGGAGAGAGAGAGAAAGAGGGAGTGAGGGAGTGAGATAGAGAGAGAGAGAGGATGACACACCTGGGACTCATAAGGCAGGAAGGCTACGTTGATCTCCTTCAGGGTTTTGATGACACGAGCAACCCTGGACTTCCCAATCTCACTGAATAGGCCATCTGGACAAACTACACACACACACACACACACACACACATGTTGATATGACACATGATGGAGACTGCAGTACACTCTGACTCGAGCACACACTAACAGACAGACAGGGAGTAAGTCCTTGATGGTATCACAAACAGAAGTGTGTACCTACAGTCAAACAGAAAGCAAGGCCCGTAGAGATTTGCAAGCACATCTCAAACTAACTGATGTCAAGCCATCAGCCATTTTAATAAACGTAAAAGTTAATACTATTACAGGAACGTGCATTTAACTCTCAGGCTTTTCTACCAGTAGAATGTCAGACATTTTGTTAAAGTTAGTGCATGCACCGAAATTTGGCAGCGATCGGGCGGTCACGTCCGCACCAGCAAGCATCAAACAGCGAAACTACAAATCATTTGAATACCGGCAAACTGCATGCCCTTCGGTGCACCTCCCGCGACTGAAAAAACAATGAAGGCCAAGCAGCCTGCGCTTGCTGTGCGAGAGACCGTGTGAGTGCGGACAGTGCGTCTTACTGTCGGTGAAGAAGATGTGAGCCGCTTTATAAGTGAAGGCCATTTCTTTGAAGTCGTTGATGAGAGCCCGAACAGACTGCAGGAGAGAGAGAGAGAGAGAGAGAGAGAGAGAGAGAGAGAGGGGGGGGGAGGCAGGGGAGGAGAGAGGGGGGAGGGGGGGGGGGAGAGAGAGAGAGGGGGGAGAGGGGGAGGGGAGAGAGAGAGAGAGAGGGGGGGGGAGAGAGAGAGAGAGAGAGGGAGAGAGAGAGAGAGAGAGGGGAGAGAGAGAGGGGGGGAGAGAGAGAGAGAGAGAGAGGGTGGGGGGGGGAGAGAGAGGGGAGAGGGGGGAGAGGGAGAGAGAGAAAGGGCGGGGGGGGGAGAGAGAGACGGGGGAGAGGAGAATGAGAGGGGGGACAGGAGAGAGAGGGAGGGGGGAGAGGAGAGAGAGGAGAAGCAGAGAGAGTGGAGCGGGTTCAGATGGGGTTCATGCTGTTAAAACGGATGGAGTCACTGACCATGCTGCACCTGACAGAAGTGGGTCGTTATGGCTAGCGTGCACACGGGTGGTTGCTACTGGCCTGACCTTTTCCACAGGGGAGATGAGGTAAATGGCCTCCAGGCTGGAGATGGGCTCTCTTCGCTTGTTAATGTCCTCCACAACTGCAGAGTCAGAGTCAGAGTCAGAGTCAGACATGTCCCATATTACAACGCCCTTCACATTACACCCCCTCCCTCGTATTACACACACGCCTGCCCTACTGACCTCCACCATCAGACCCTACCCCCCCCCACACACACACACACACACACACACACACACACATTACACCCCCTCCTCGTATTACACACACGCCTGCCCTACCGACCTCCACCATCAGACCCTACCCCCCCCCCCACACCACCACACACACACACACACCACATTACACCCCCTCCTCGTATTACACACACGCCTGCCCTACCAACCTCCACCATCAGACCCTACCCCCCCCACACACACACACACACACACACACATTACACCCCCTCCTCGTATTACACACACGCCTGCCCTACTGACCTCCACCATCAGACCCTACCCCCCCCCCACACACACACACACACACACACACACACATTACACCCCCTCCCTCGTATTACACACACTCCTGCCCAACTGATCTCCACCATCAGATACCCCCCTCCCCACCCACACACACACACACACACACACATCACACCCCCTCCCTCGTATTACACACACTCCTGCCCTACTGACCTCCACCATCAGATACCCCCCTCCCCCCCCACACACACACACACACACACACACATTACACCCCCTCCTCGTATTACACACACGCCTGCCCTACTGACCTCCACCATCAGTCCCTACCCCCCCCGCCACCCACACACACACACACACACACACACACAACATTACACCCCCTCCCTCGTATTACACACACGCCTGCCCTACTGACCTCCACCATCAGATACCCCCCCCCCCCCCACACACACAACACACACACACACACACACACATTACACCCCCTCCTCGTATTACACACACTCCTGCCCCAACTGACCTCCACCATCAGACCCTACCCCCCCCCCCCGCCCCCACACACACACACACATTACACCCCTCCTCGTATTACACACACTCCTGCCCAACTGATCTCCACCATCAGATACCCCCCCCACCCACACACACACACACACACACACACATCACACCCCCTCCCTCGTATTACACACACGCCTGCCCTACCAACCTCCACCATCAGACCTCCACACCCCCCCAGTATCGCCACACACGTACAGAAACACACACACCCAGACCCCCACCACACCACACCACACCACACCACACCCCTCTCTTACTGGTGATGCCCTCTGCCATGATGTCAGACATCTTGCAACAGGATGAAGGATCCGCATGCTGAGGTGATCCACAATCAGAACCTGAAGCAAGAATGAGGGAGAGGGAGGGAGGGAGGGAGGGAGGAGAGGGAGGAGAGGGATGAGCAAGAATGAAGGAGGGAGGGAGGGGGGAGAGAGGGAGAGGGAGGGAGGGGGGGGAGGACAAGAGAGGAGGGTGAAGGAGGGAGGGAGGGAGGAGAGGGAGGAGAGGGAGGAGAGGGATGAGGGACAAGAGAGGAGGGTGAAGGAGGGAGGGAGAGAGAGAGGGAGGGAGAGAGGGATAGAGGGAGGAGAGGGGGCAGAGACAAGAGAGGAGGGTGAAGGAGGGAGAGAGGGAGGAGAGGGATGAGAGGGGGCAGAGACAAAAGAGCAGTGTGAAAGAGGGAGGGGGGGGGGCTTTTATGCCAAGTACAAAAATGGACAAAATGACTGTGGCTGCTTGATGGGCAGACTGTGTTAAATTTGGCTGAGGAACAGAGAGGAACAGACCAGGGAAACAGTTTGACCACGGAGTGAAAACACATCCCATTCATGCATCACTTCACTGTCACAACTGCCTCCATTTCTATATGAAAGGGGCCCTCCGAAGCCAAATCAACAGAAATGTCTTCAATACCATTGACCTTTTTGAGCCTCTGATTGCGCAGTGTGAATTTACCGTTTTTTCCACCGGGCAGCATTACTGTAACTTGGAAACGGGTGGTAAAATGATGCATCATAGCCACAAGATGGCTTTGCGAATAACACTGCTTAAAAGGATTCCCCACTTCCTTAACAGCCAGCATTTCCTGTTAATATACGCCCTTTCCGGCACAACAGTAGCAGCACAGACATTTACTTTAGCTGCAGTTTAAAGGTCTATTACAGGAAGTTTATACTGTCCCTTTGGCTGGTGTAATTATCTGGAATGCAAGCGATCTTGCCATTTCCTGTCTTCGTAATGTTGTTGTAAAATGCCCGCCAGTCAGAGGGTACCCCAGTGCAATGCAAATGTAGCATTAAGGCAGTTCCCTTCAGTGACAAGTGGCATCCATCAGAGAGAGAGAAAGACAAAGCGCGAGAGAGAGAGAAGGAGAGAGACAGAAAGAAAAACAGAGAGGTGGAGGGAGAGAGAGGGGCAAGAGAGGGAGAGAGCAGAGACAGGCGGGTGGTTGATGTGGCGTACCTTCCATTCTCCATCCTTCTTCACGCTCTTGATTACTCCATTGATGATCTCTGAGGAGAAGAGCAGAGATCAGATTTCTGGGTGCTCAGACTCTTCTTCATCACTCTCTCCTCATCCTCTCAATCGCTCCCAACCACATCACTCCTGTTCCATTGTTTTATGCAAAAGGACAGCAGTGCCGGCACCCAGCACTGGACACACATGACTTTGATGAAAACTACAGGTGTGATACAGGTTTGTTTGCTCCCAGGTGTGATACAACTATGTGTAAACTATGGATGTATCCATGACAGCTCCTGTAGAGACCCAGCAAATGAAGAAATGTTTAATAAAACAATATCGGAGCTGGATTTCATCCATGTGCCTGGGTGTATCTGTGTGTGTGTGTGTGTGTGTGTGTGTGTGTGTGTCCGCACGATTGCTTCTGTGGTGTATGCCTGTAGGGTGGGGGTGGAGAGGGGGGCACAAAAAATAACACACATTCTAACACAATCGCAATTGTGACGGCACATGACCTCAAGAAGAACTGACTAGCCTACTTCTATAAACTTAGAACACACGTTGTACCGACATTTTTTTTTTTTTTTTTTAATTACCAATTTCCAAAGGAGGTCAGTAACTTCAAGTTGACGGGGGGGGGGGTTTTGAAAAGTAAATGTAACTGCCAGAACGTTAGCAGGAATGGTTCACCCAAAAAGTCTGTAACATGACACCACGGCAGTCATGTGATAATCACACATCGTCACTCCATTTCCGCTTCGGTCTGTCTCAACCATCAACATCTTACTTGCTGCACTGCGTTTTTAATTATACACCCTGAATGAGTAACTTCGGTTATACGATCTATTGTAATGGTCGGAAAGTAGATATTGGAAAGCTATTTCGTCCTCATCAAAATACTTGAAATGCATGACCAGATACACCGAAAACCGCTGGAAAGAACACTGCTCAAGCACAGAAATATTGGTAGCTCAATATAAACATTCGAACAAGACAGTTTCATTGAGGATGGATTAATGGCATACATCATATGCCGCTAAATGCAGGTTATGAACTTACAACAGTTACATATAACATTGTATACAATCCTTTCGGTGATGAGCCATGCGAGAAATGCACAACCTGCGATGGCTGTCTAGTAAGTTGTTACAGCAAACTAGTCAGCTGGCTTTCCCTCTTTGCCGTGTGTTAATGAGTGTGTGACATTGTCCTTAACTTACTCAAAACACGAAATAGGCATCATATCCCCCAAAACAGTAAATAGATCATGAATAAAAGGTCGACGTTGATATGTAAATCGCACAACAGAAAAGCTTGCCACACGGAAGCTACACCCAGCCCTTGTGACTTTCCGCAACGTTAGATGGATGACGCTGGAGCAAGCTAGGTCGGAATTTCCTTATAGCTGGAAGCCAAACAGACAAAACACTACAAAATCAAGCCCACACTGTCAAAAGTTGAACTTATTTACGCTGTCACACAGAAGAAAAATCGTGTTGTTATTCTTATCGCAAAATATTTGCACTTACTCTCTCCAACAATCGCCTTTAATCCACTTGGTGCCATCTTGCTACTTCCGGGTTTCAGACTTCACGGAAACTTTTAAGTGACTGGGAAAAAAACAATCAACACAGACGTCACATCCGGATCATTACAATTGAAGGTGAACGAAATCGAAGCACTAACAGTGTACAGGTCGTGTGTGCGCGCCTGTCTAACCTGTTTGGCCAGTCATTGTGTTCATTGAAAAATTAACCCGAGATAAAGTCTTTACTTGGACAAGTGCATAAACACATTTCTTCCAGAGCAAATTTACAAACCCTCTGTAAACTGAAAGTCCATTTATCTTGTACAGTTTGTACATTTGCATAATTTATTTGTGATACCAAACACATTTATTCCTAAAATAGGATTCATGCAGTCTGAAAACAAAGGCTGCAAAGATGGAAGAAAATCCCATTCAATTTCAAAGCAGAATGCTCCTTCCTTTGCATAATTCTGTAATGAAGGATGAAGAGTAGTCTATCTGGAACTCTACGGAACTCTTTTCGGAAAACAATTCTGTGTGTATGTCTCTCCTGGGAATGCTTAGAATACTAAACTCTGTTGGAAACAGAATCCTGATCAAATAAGCATCTGTTAGGATCAGAATGCCCAGTGAACACTAAAACAAGCCTAATTTGGGGATCATTTAGAGCATTTAACGGTTTCCTGTGTTTCACAGATGCTTGGCTTCACATTTGGAGAGTGAAAACCACAGATCCAAAAAGAAAAATACCCCATAGAGTTAAATACTCTGAGAAATAACTAATTAACTGAACCATAAATATATAATATAAATATAAATATATCATTTCCTTTGTAGCGCAGTTAATAAAGCTCACGTAGAGAGACATGCTTTTAGTAAAACAAGCTCGCAGGCTGAATAGCTGCTAAATCACTGAATCAGTTTTGTTCACAGAAGTGCTGATGAACAGGAGTGGTGGGGAGACGAAGCCCAGCTTACCAACCATTTAAATAAAAAAGAGCTCGCTCACTAAAATGAGAAAATCTTTTATAATTTAATGAAAGGCAGTATATACAACAAAAGAAAAACTCAAAAAAGAAAGATGCATTTTTCAGTAGTGAAACAGAAAACAGAATAAATAGCGCATTCCCATTGAAATTACATCCTGTGTTTTTACGGAATCTATGTTACATCTTAATGTTTTTGTCTCTCCAGGTTCAAGAGCATGCAGGTTTGAGCACGCACGCACACCCACACACAGACACACACACACACAGACACACACACGCACGCACGCACGCACGCATGCACGCTTACACAAACACACACATGCTTACACACACACGCACACACACCCACACATAGACACAAACTTACACAAGTGTAGCTGCACTGAAATCCTAGCATTTTTCTGTTTTGATCACAGCATGAGCTGATATAGGAAAGGGTCAAGCGGATTTTTCAAATAATTAATCTCCTGAATGGACGGAATTGACACGGAACTGAAACGCGCATTCTTGGGGGCACTTCTGTACAGTACCCACAGTGCACCCCGACACAGAGTGCACCACAGGATTCTGGCTGCAGATGGGAATTAAACAGCCTTTTCTTTTTTCCTCCTCCTCCTCCTCCTCCTCCTCCTCATCTGCTTCCTTGTCCTCTTTACTCTTCGGACTGCATGCCCATCTGTTTAAGCAGGCGCTGTTCCTTTCGATCTCGCATTCGCTCCTTGAAGTCCTCCAGCTCCTTTCTCTGTCCACAGAAACGACAAGAATTACTCCTACCCCTCTTTTATGCAGAGTTACTCAGAGGTCTAACAACATGTTGGCAGACAACTGAGCTTGTTAGCCATTGATATCTGTTCTGGAAAAGATACGTAACCAGCTAGCTAGGTATAAGTGTTTGCCATCAAATTCAGCTGGATGGCACATGCTACCACGATTAAGGGTAGCAGGTGCATTCACAAATTATCAAGTGATTGGTAACAAATTCTGACCATTCATAGATGTAGAGTTGGTAGCGGTACTAGCGTTTTCAGCATTCTATTTCAAGATGGCAAATATGAAGCTTAACATTTTTGAATGCATTGAGGATTCACAACTTTGGAATGTTCCATCTTTAACTTTTTATTGTATAATTGCATCTGCTGAATTAGTAATTGATTTCTAAAAACCAACTAAATGCTGCCGTTTGCTCAATTTATTCAAGTTTTAACAGCTTTAATTGTTGATGGTACATTTGCAACATTTATTGCTATAGTTTTATACACGTTCCCATTTTGAAAAGCTGCAGTTTAACTTTCTGCACGAATATACGCATACTGCTGAGAGAGAAAAATGTCACTTAAGTTAAACAAATTTACTCCGATTTTATTCTTTTCAAAAATACACTGTTTCAGATCAGATGCTACTGACATCAGTATACACATATTGGCATTAGCCCTTAGCAGTAGACCTCTGGTTACCAGAGTTGACATTCACAATTCATCACTTACATGCATTTTCTCGTCTGGAGGGAAGATCTCTCTCTGTTGGTTGTGGGTACCCAAGGAGGTTTAGGTGAAAGGAGAAACAGGTGAGAAAATGTGACAAACCGTTTCAGAGGAACCAGTAGTGATTATATACAGGGAATAGAAATTATTTGCCCTCGTCCAAGTACGTCATCTCCAGGAGGTCAGACTGGGTCAGTGCTATCCAACAGAGACAGGCGAATGTGTGCTACCACACATGAATAAGGCCACTGGTTTGTCTCCACCATGTGACCAGCCGGGATTTAAACTTGCATTTCAATGGTTATCCTCAAGGGGTCCCCATCGACACTCCAACGGCACAGTTTGGTGACTATTCATACAATTACATTTCTAATAAAGACATTCCTAAGTACATTTCAACAATTTGTTTATCTAATATGGGGAAAGTCAGGAGGGAAAGTGAACGTGGATGGAAGTTTAAATGCTATGAAAAGCATGTCTTTGAGCCAATGGTCCTTACTCCTGGTCCCAGAGAGCCACAGAGTTTCGTTGCTACTCAACAAAACTCTGCAGCTCTCCGGGACATCAACTGATCAGTTAAAGTAGTTCATTACACAGTTAACTCAGGTCACCTGGTTTCTTGGGTCTGAATTGGTCACTGATCTTAAGAAAAAAACAAATACCAGCAGGCTCCATGGCTCTGCAGGACCAGAGATCACTGAGTAAAAAAAAAAAAAAAAAAAAAAAGCATCCATATAAAGCTGGGTCCAAAATGGCCGGTGTGGGTGCATATTTCTGTTTTAGCCCAGCACCAAGACTCCTAATTCTACTCAAGGGCTTGAACAAAGATCTGTGATTAGTTCATTAGTTGAATTGTGAATATATTTTTTATTCAACTTTTTTGTGCAAGTTAAATGCTATATAACTGCTGTCATTTCCCACTGCTTCCAACAAAACCTAACATGCCCCTGTACACCATTTAAAAATACTGCAGCATGTCCATGGTGGTAAGGAATCGAACCAAATTTAACACGCAAGTGTTACTTGCGGACGCACTACTGTCAATTGTTGTCTGTGCTTAATTAGTGGCAATTACTTTATCAACTTACATTACTTAGGTGGAGTAGCCTATATGGGATCATTGTTAAAGAAGGAGACAAAGAGGCTGTTGTGACCTTAAGCTTGTGAAGGACTGAAGTACAATGCAAGAAAAAAAGGGGGAGACAAACTGGTGGCCCTACACATGACACGCATACATGTTGAGCCACTGCCCTCCTCAGTGTCAGGTCCATAATATATTAACCTTCAAAGTCTTGATAAAACTTCATATTGCACATTTGCTTTGGTAAGCGACACACTCCTTGATCATCCATAACCAAGGGTGTGGGATGCCAGAAGTTCCAAAAAGAGAGGGAGTGGAAAGAGCTAAACAGGAGGGATTGGAGAATGGAGGGATGGGAAAAGGGAACGAGTGAGTGGGGAGAGATTAGTTGCAATCATTGCACTGACCTTCCTTTTCACTACATACTCTTCAAAATAATCTGCCTGATTGGAGATCCAGAACATGGCCACTGGAAAGGACAGATACAGCATCATCTGCAAAGACAGCATTTCATCATCATCATTACAACAGAAAACAGAATCCTTCAATACTGTTTAATATTAAGCAGGCACTCTGATCAAGATTAATTTACCAGACCACGGGTTCAAAATACACTATATCAAGTGTACATCACAACAACAACACAAAAAATAGCAATGGTACGCAGGTAATACAATATACCAGCCATAAAGCAGGACGCTGGGAACAGCATTTCAACCAAATAATACATACGTGACAGGTTCCGAACGACCTTCATTCCCGATTACTAATAATTGAGATACTGACTGAAAGTTGATGACGTACCAGGCAAAACAGTTTTCTTGACTACGCACGAATTTTAGTTTACAGGATGTATCGCTTTAAATCAAACAATTGTTAGTCCACTTAGGAGACAAAATGATCACCCTATCTGCTTAGCGTGTTCTTTGGGCTAACATTTCTGGGGAAGAAAGATAGATATGTAGCCACATGCTAACAGCAAGTTGTATGTGTGCGGTGGTATTTGTAAACTCTTTAGCGAACGAATAATCCAGTCAATCCAATTATGTTTTTTAAAAGTAATAACTGTCCGTCCTGAAATTCAATTTTAAAAGTAGTATATTTATCTAAAACGACAAGATTACATTTGACTCACCCGGAACATTTCTATCTTCACTCCCATGTTAGCGTCAACCTTCAACACACTTCCGAGGAAGGCGTTTCGGATTGGATGCCTGGTGCTGTAGAATACCCAATCAGTTGCAGAGCACCGACCTTGGGCGGAACACTTTCTTAAAGGGCCACTTCGCTTGCTGTTGTCAAAGGGGTCCGAAGTGTCACAATTATTGAAAGTCGTGCAAATGTAAATATGAAGGCACCAATTAACTATTTTAAAAGAATCCTCAAAATGGCGAGGCATAGGCCTACCTATGAGCAAAAAACAAAACTCGTCTGGTGTTTCGTATCAATTCAGGAGTAAAAGTAAGAGAATACTATACCGATGTGCATGTTCAGTGCTGGGAAAAAGTATTTACCCCCTTCCTGATTTTTCCTTTATTATTGCATATTTGTCACACTGAATGGTTTCAGATCTATAGAGAAAATGCAATATCAGGCAAAGGGAACCTGAGTAAACACAAAACACATTATTTAAATTATTATTTCATTTATTTAATTGAAAAAAGTTGTCAAATGTCCAAATCACCCATGTGAAAAAGTAAGTTCCCTTTAAAATAAATAACTGGGTGCACCACCTTCAGTAGCAATATCAGTTTTTTATATTGCAGTGAAAATCTTTTTTATCAGTTTTTCATATCGCTGTGGAGGAATTTTAGCCCACTCTTCTTTGGAGAACTACTTTAATTCAGGTGTTGGTAGGTTTTTCAGCATTAACTGTTCGTTTCAGATCCTGCCACATCATCTCTAATTGGGTTAAAGTCAGGACTTTTATCAGGCCACTCCAAAACTTTAATTTTGTTTCTTTTCGGGCATCCAGATTTGGACTTGGTTTTGTGTTTTGGATCATTGCCATCCTCCATAACCCAGTTACACTTTCACTTCAGATCACAGACAGATGGCCAGACATTCCCCTTATGAATTTTCTGGTACAGAGAAGAATTTACAGTTCCTTTAATAATGGCAAGTCATCCAGGACCCAAGGCAGCAAAGCATCCCCACACCATCACATTGACACACCATGTTTGACCGTTGGTATGATATTCTTACTGTGAAATGCTGTATTTGCTTCACATCAGACTTAATGGGACCTGTGTCATCCAAAAAGTTACACTTTTGACTCATCTGTCCATACAACATTATTACAAAAGGCTTGGGGATCATCCACATGCTTTTTTTGCAAATGTGAGATGAGCATTGATGTTTCTCTTAATTAGCAGTGGTTTCCCCCTTGCTAATCTCCCATGAATCCCATTCTTGCCCTGTCTCTTTCTTATTGTAGAGTCATGAACACTGACCTTAACTGAGGCCAGAGAGGTCTGCAGTTCTATGAATGTTCTGAGATTTCTTGTGACTTGCTGGATGAGTTATTGCTGCGCCCTTGAGGAACTTTTGGTTGGCTGTCTACTTGGAGATAAGGGATAGCACTGTGGTTCAGTGAAGTCCCAGAGACTTTTACATGGCTTTGTAACCCATTCCAGACTGATATACTTCAACAACTTTTTTTTCATCTCTTCTGGAATTTCCTTTGATTGTGGCATAGTGTGCTTGAAGAAACTTTGTGGTGATTACTTCAGTCTACTGGTAAGATTCAACAGAGGTTTAGATTTAACAGTGCTGGCTGCAGTCCAGCCTGGCTGAGTTCAATCAGCTGAATCTAATAAGGGCCAAGTAACACTGATGCATAGGCACCCATTGAATTTGTTAGTTTTTTCCACTATTATTATTTTGTACCATGGGAGTCTATGGCAGCCCGCTTGGTGGATTGAAAAAAATAAAAAATAAAAAAATAAAATTATATATTTAGCACACTGATAGAGGACAGTCAAAGATATCTCCTCACCAAATTTGAGGTCAGTACATTAACCCCTCTAGCGCCACCAATAGGCTAAATTTAAACTTAAACTTTTGGCTGTAACTTCAGCTGTAGCTGAAATTTTGGGTATTACTTCTTGTGGATCATTATCTGCAATAGTCTTTAAAAGGTAGTTGCTAAGTCAAACAACATGGCAACAATAAACATAAATGATGAATTTGGCAGTGAAGGCACCGTAATGAAAGAGTGACGATATCTCTGCAACACCTTTGCCTATTAGCACCGAACTTGGGACACATGCTTACCATGTGGCCTACAGGATGTATACTAGGTTTTGTGAAATTTGGCTGCTTAGCGGTGCTATGCTACAAAATAGGTTTAAATGGCAATTACTCTGAAATAAAATCAGATTTTTTAACTGAAT
The DNA here is from genome assembly GCA_025169545.1 of Anguilla japonica. Taxonomy (NCBI): domain Eukaryota; kingdom Metazoa; phylum Chordata; class Actinopteri; order Anguilliformes; family Anguillidae; genus Anguilla; species Anguilla japonica. The sequence continues at coordinate 27,071,973 of CM045899.1, read as the reverse complement.
TTGTTGTGGGCTTTTACAGTAACAGCATAGACCCTGCACTACTGCTAACTGGCACTGACTTACTGACTTACTGCCACAGCTGGTACAACATATGATGAACAAACACGCTTCTTGGACTTACAATATATTTCCCCGCCATATTGGTTTCATTGAAATGCCAAAATTGAACTCCTCCGAGAGTCAGCACTACTTCTTCTTGCAAGGACCCAAGAAAACATGTTGCATTTTGTAACATTTGACCACTTGGAGGTACCATCCAAAAAGTAGTGATTATGGAAATAAAATACTGTCAAGTTGTGCATACACAGGAATCTATGTCAGCTTCTTAAACATTCTACACTATATCAAACAGATGATGAAACTTGAGATGTTGTTTTAACGGTGGGTTGTAAAACAAATTTCTAAGTCATGTTAAACATTGAAATTATGTCAAAATGAGAAATGCTTGATAATAACCACAATAACAACAATTATAATATAATAATTGTATTTATTTATTTATTTATCTTGCAGGCAAGACAGGACAGGCAGAAAGGCAAGGATTGGGCAGCAGCAAGCTATGGGGGGGGGGGGGGGGGGTGGGCAACTCGAGGGGGCACTTTTGCTCTAGAGGGGCAAATGGGCTGGTGGATCCATCGCTATTAGGCCATTAAGTGTGCATGTGCCAGACTGAGAGGAACAAACAACTGAACCTTGCACACTCTGCTCATCTCCCTCTCCCACTGCAGCATGCAGTGCACCCCAGCAGTACAACTGTGGTGCGAAGGCTACTAAATTGTTGCATAATTTCTTTTACATTTTTGCAGAAAACTCAGAAAGATACAAACTGAAGTTGCTCTGCAGATAATCCTGGATGCTTGGCCCCCAATATCACTGCTGGTGGCTATATTTATTAATTTAATTTAGTTAATTTGTTGATTGACTGACCAAAAATTACTTTTTTTCACACAAGTGATATGGGAGTTTGATAACTTTTTTTCATTAAATAAAAGAAATAATCATTTCAAAATGCGTCTTGTGTTTACTCAGTTTGCCTTTGTCTAATATTACATTTTGTCTAAATATCTGAAACTAGTCAGTGTGACAAATATTAAAGAATAGAGGAAATCAGGAAGGGGCGAATACTTTTTCACAGCACGGAATGCAGAGTCACAGGACGGAGTGTAGCACAGTGGGTAAGGAACTGGGCTTGTAACCAAAAGGTCGCAGGTTCGATTCCCGGGTAAGGACACTGCCGTTGTACCCTTGAGCAAGGAACTTAACCAGAATTGCTTCAGTATATATCCAGCTGTATAAATGGATACAATGTAAAATGCTATGTAAAAGTTGTGTAAGTCGCTCTGGATAAGAGCGTCTGCTAAAGGCCTGTAATGTAATGTAACAGCACTGTATAAAAAAGTGCTACACTTTCTACATGGTGAATACAAAATGAATGAAAGTACCCTTTTAATAAAAGCTGAGAACCTGCACATTAACCACATGTGAATTGTTTGATTACATATCTAAAATAAATGTGGAGATTTCACTCAATTTAACTATTTAATCAGAATGTTATGTTAAACCCTTTCACCATTCTTTTAAAGACAGATAGAGAGCATTCAGCATGTAACATATGATAACTGGAATACAAATACCGGATGAATAAAATCAAAAAGGTATGCTAATATCTAGAACACAGCACATGTCAAACACAACATTTTGTTGTTTGACATATGCTAAGTGCTAGATATTGTAAAGATTAAAGAAAGGTTTAACAAAGTCTGTTTGGAAAAATAAAATTATGCAAGAAAGGAGAATTTTACTGTAGATGAGAGTACAAAACAATTTTCTCCGCAGATTTAATCATGGCCACTGTACAGGAGTTTCCCTGTAGGTTGCATGAGGCCACTTTAGAGGAAACAAGGCTTTCACTGCAGACTGCATCAGTGTTGGATCACTGAATTGAGCACTGTGTTGCAATGACCTTTGCAGCCACAGCTGCTGCTGCTGGTCCGATCTCTGCGATTATGGCAGCAGCTGCTGCAGCTGCACTAGCAAGCACTCCAGGAGCTGCAGCTGCAGGAGCTGCAGTAGCCATCATTGCGGCTCCTGCCCCAATTCCCACCCCAGTTGCCATGAGTGCGGCCCCTCCCAGAATCAGCAACGCATTTTTGCGGAGGAAGTCATAGGAGCCCTCTGCTTCCTCCCGTGCACTCTCAGAATATCTGTCATCAATCTCTTTCTCCACCCGTCTGATTTCAGAATCAATAATCTTCCTGTGCTCATTTTCTTTCTTTCTCCTGGCCTTCTCCAGCTGTTCCAACTGTTTTAGCTTCTTGGTCTCCACCTCAAGCCATTGCTCCACTTCTGGCTTCTTTGTACTCAGTGTCTTTATGCTCTGCTCAATGCGCCTCTTCTTCAGCTCAGACTCCTGTTTCTCCTTGTTCATCTGGCTGGAGAAATCTGCCCAATCCACTTCCCACTTTGCAGTGGCATGCTTCTTCTCCCTTTCTATTTCTTCCCGTTTTCCCTCCAGATGTTCATGCTGGTAAACTGCAAGGGCCTCGTCCATATTCTGGAAGGCCTGGTTAGTGAAATAGGGTTTCTCTCTCTGTGCAAGCATGCGGTTGATCATCTCCAGCAGGTCGGCCACCTGGCCGTGATCCTCCCTGTCCTCATTGTTGAAGGGCAGGACCCTCCGGTCAAATCGCTCCACCAGGTCCTGAATCCTTTTGTCTTGCTTGGAGATGAAGTTCTGGAAAGAGTCTCCCTTCAGCTTGTCAGCATGGGTGAAGATGAGGATGGTGTATTGGGCAGCATCGCTCTGGAAGATGGTCTGGATGATCTCCACGCTGCGCTGCTCTTCCTCGGTGTAGCGACCGATCTGCAGCACCAGGAGTATGGCGTGCGGTCCCGGAGCGGACATGGCCAAACACCGCAGGATTTCATCCTGCACGTCCTGCTGGGTGAGTGAGGTGTCGAACAGGCCGGGCGTGTCCACCAGTGTCACTCTCCGCCCCAGCACCGTACCCCGAGCCTTCTCACAGCCCTCAGTCACTGAGCTCATACACAGCTCCGATTTGAACCGCTCCTCACCCAGAATTGTGTTGCCTGTCGCGCTCTTCCCTGCCCCCGTCTTCCCCACCAACACCAGCCGCAGCTCCTGGGGAGGGCAACCCCTGCCATGTTGAGAATCTGCGGGAGAGATGGGAGACTGTTTCCACACAGGAAGTTCTGACCGCTCACAGGATTCAGTAGCGTCTTGCACAACAGTGCTTATTATGATAATGTAAAAATGCAGCACACGGCGCAAAGGTGGTTGGTTTGTACAAAACAAACAATGCTACTTTGGCAAAGCACAAAAAATGATTGTGCTAATGCTGAGTGGTTATAAAAAGGATGGGAACAGTCATTTAAGAGTGTTCACTGGCACAAATGCTGAAACTGCACTTAGTTGGCTGGTGTTTTGGGCAGCAAAAGTACAAAGAATGAAGTAGGTATTTAGGTAGGTTAGTAACAGGATGTATGTCAGTCTTTGTGGATGATGAAATGTGTGTCCTGTGAATGAAGTAGGTATTTAGGTAGGTTAGTAACAGTATGTACTTTTATTCACAGGACACACATTTCATCATCCACAAAGACTGACATACCGGAGAAGATTAGGCTATATAAGGACAGCCCCAATCCAAATATATTAAGCAAAGCCTACTCATTAAATTATCATATATTTTTCAGTATAACAGTATAAATGAAAAAGGGTGAGCCTATGAAAACTACAACTGGAATATAAATATTTTCAAAATTAAGGTAGCATCAGTTTCGCCTCAAATATATTTGTTGCACGATGCCCCTTACTGTCATGTTACTTGATTGTTAAGCCACTCAAATACAATTTCAATTATACGTTTATTAGGATCTTAAACAGATCGGTACGATAGTTTTTTGTTTGTTTGTTTGGGCTTGGAATTACTTTTCCCTAGGCAGCCTACTATAACAGAACATTAATACTTATACCGACCTTTTGCACGGTACGACCCTTTTGAGGATTGCATATCTCTTCTTTGCACAGGTTCGGGAGCGATGGATACAAACTTTTCGGATGGTCTTCCGACAAAATAAATGAAATGGGGACACAAGTTATTCGTTGTAAACTTTGCTCAAATGCAGTCGGTGGTTTTCGAAACGTAGAATGCGACCCCAGAGGCTAGGTCGCAAATTCATGGGGATTTAATCTTTTCCGTTAATTGTTAGGAAAACGAAACTTAACATTCTGAGGTCTTGACGTCAGGCAAAATAACGAACCTCCAGTTGCCCTACCCTCAATCTGGAATTGAAAAAATAAACTACAGTGGCCTTCGTGTATGGAGGACTAAATGTGCCAAAATTAAATAAATTAGTTAGATTTAAAATAAATTAATAAACGTTAGAATTAAATAAATAAATAAATAAATAAATACTTGATTTTATTTCGAAATAATTAAATAATTCCCCCCACATGGCTATTTAATTATTTCATATTGTATTTCCGAATGGCTTTTTTCATTTCATAATAACACTTTTCAAAATGGCAAGGCCTCCTTTCAATCAACAGGAGCGTGAAAAAGTATTTGCCCATTTCGCGATTTCCTCTATTCTTGCATATTTTCCACATCGAAATTAATTTAATTAAAAAACAATCAAACATCCGTATCACCCGTGTGAAAAAGTCATTGTTAGTCAACCCAATTAACTAAATTAAATTTATAAATATAGCCACAAACAGCGATGGTGGGGGCAAAGCACCACTGTAAAGAAACAAAATTAAAGTTTTAGAGTGGCCGAGTCAAAGTCCTGAATTGAACCCAAAAGAGATGCTGTGGCAGGACCTAAAATTGACAGTTCGTGCTCAAAAACGTACCAATGTATGAATTAAAGCAGTGTTAGGTTGGTAGGTTTTTCCTCCACAGCAATGAGAAAAACGGACATTGCCGTTGAAGGTAGTGCACCCAGTTATTAAGTTTAAGGGGCAATAACTTTTTCACATGGGCGATATGGGTGTTTGATAGCTTTTTTCGTTAGGCTAAATAAAAGAAACAATAATTTCAAAATGTGTTTTGTGTTTACTCAGTTTCCCTTTGTCTAATATTAAATTTTGCCTAAAGATCCGAAACTATTCAGAGTGACAAATATGCAAGAATAGAGGAAATCGGGAAAGGAGGAAATACTTCTTCACGGCACTGTACCGACAATTTCAATTGTCCACACACGAAGGCCACTGTATTTTATTATATTTTTCAATTTCGGATTGAGGGTGGGAAAACGTGGCATTTGTTTTCTACCTCAGGATGCGAAGTTTGCCTACCGAGTCGCTGCCAAGGACACGTAGCCTACTGCCTAGACACTGGGGCTCATTCCAGGTTTCGAAAACATTTGTAGGTATACAGGTGGTAGTGAAAACCTCAACTAAAAGCGTTTCCAAAGCGTTTGGGATCGAAAACCGCTAGGCTAGTGTGCACGAGACCTCCGGTCGGATTATTCTCAACGAATCACCTGTGTCCTTGCTGCACATTTAATTTATTTTGTACTTCACTTCATTTTGTAGGAAGACCATCAGAGATGTCTGTACCCATCTGACCCGAATCTGTGCAAACAAGAGATATGCAATCCGCAAATAGGTCGTACCGTGTGAAAGGTCGGTGTCGGTGTTATTATTCTGTTATAGTAGGCTATTGAAAAAAGTAATTCCAAGCCACAAAAAAAAAAAAAAAGAAACTATCGTACCGATCTGTTTAAGATCCGAATAAAGGTATAATTTAAATTTTAGTTGACTGGCTTAACAATGCAGTAACATGACAGTAAGGGGCATCATTCAACAAATATTTTTGAGGTGAAACTGATGCTACCTTAATTTTGAAAATATTTATATTCCAGTTGTAGTTTTCATAGTACACACCCTTTTTCATTTATACTGTTATACCTAAAAATATATTATCAAGTAATGAGTAGGATTGGCTTTGCTTAATATATTTGGATTGGGGCTTTCCTTATATAGCCTAACCTTCTCTGGTATGTCAGTCTTTGGGGATGATGAAATGCGTGTCCTGTGAATAAATGTACATCCTGTAACTAACCTACCTAAATATGTACTTCATTCTTTGTGTTTTTGCTGCCCAAACACCAGCTCACTAAGTGCAGTTTCTGTATTTGTGCCAGTGAACACTCTTAAATGACTGTTCCCATCCTTTTTATAACCACTCAGCATTAGCACAATCATTTTTTGTGCTTTGCCAAAGTAGAAATGTTTCACTCATTTTAAAATTATCATATTAAGCACTGTTGTGCAAGATGCTACGGAATCCTGTGAGCGGTCAGTACTTCCTGTGTGGAAATAGTCTAAAGTGGCCTCATGCAACCTACAGGGAAACTCCTCTACAGTGAGTCCGATGAAGTCTGTGGAGAAACTAGTTTTGTATTCTCATCTGCAGTAAAATTCTCCTTTCCTGCGTAATTTATTTTTCCAAACAGACTTTGTTAAACTTTTCTTTAATCATTACAATATCTAGCACTTAACATATGTCAAACAAAAAAAATGTTGTGTTTTGGCCCCTCTCCTTGCAGCACAGTGCTCAATTCAGTGATCCAACGCTGATGCAGTCTGCAGTGAAAGCCTTGTTTCCTCTAAAGTGGCCTCATGCAACCTACAGGGAAACTCCTCTACAGTGAGTCTGACAAAGTCTGCGGAGAAAATTGTGTTTTATTCTCATCTACAGTAAAATTCTCCTTTCTTGCATTATTTATTTTTCCAAACAGACTTAAACTTTTATTTAATCATTACAATATGTAGTACTTAACATATGTCAAACAAAAAATGTTGTGTATTTGTATTCTAGTTATCATATGTTACATGCTGAATGCTCTCTATCTGTCTTTAAAAGAATGGTGAATGGGTTTAACATAACATTCAGATTAAATAGTTAAATTGAGTGAAATCTCCACATTTATTTTAGATATGTAATCAAACAATTCACATGCGGTTAATGTGCAGGTTCTCAGCTTTTATTGAAAGGGTACTTTTGTTCATTTTGTATTCACCATGTAGAAATTGCAGCACTTTTTTTTACAGTGCTGTGAAAAAGTATTCGCCCCCTTCCTGATTTCCTCTATTATTGAGTATTTCATGTCTCGCTAAATGGTTTCAGATCTTTAGACAAAATATAACATTAGACTAAGGGGAACAGTAAACAAAAACACATTTTTTAAATAATAATTTCATTTATTTAATGAAAAAAAGTTATCAAACACCCATATCACTTGTGTGAAAATGTAACCGCCTCCTGAGTTACTCAGTCAACCATGGGGTGGCAGTGTAGTATAATGGGTAGAGACCTGGTGTTGTAACATAAAGGTCACTGGTTCACAGGTGCCATTGTACCCTTGTATCCACTGTATCCTTCAGCAAGATATTTAACTTAGCAAATTTAATATCCATTTAAGTTATGTAATTATGTAAAAATGCTAGCAGACGGATAATAGCGTCTGCTAAATGCCTGTAATGCAATGTAACGTAACCAATTAACCACATTTAATTGATAACTTGTTTCAGCTGAGTGAACACAGCCAGCCTTGATTGCAGCCAGCCCTGTTGAATCTCAACCTCGCTCGTTTTGAACCTTACCATCAGAGTGAAGTAGTCACTACAAAGTTTCTACAAGCACACTATGTGCAGGTGTCTAGCCTCAGCTAAGGTCAGTGTTCGCAATAAGAAAGAGACAGGGCATAACTGGGATTCATGGGAGAGTAGCAAGGTGGAAACCATTACTAACCGAAAGGAACGTCATTGCTCGTCTCACATTTGCGGAAAAAAAACCTGGCTGATCCCCAGGCCTTTTGAGATAATATTCCATGGACAGATGAGTCAAAAGTGGTACTTTTTGAACGGCATGGGTACCATTATATCAGGCATAAAGCAAATACAGCATTACACAGTAAGAACATCATACCAACAATTAAACATGGTGGTGGCAGTGTGATGATGTGTGGATGCTTTGCTGCCTCGGGACCTGAACAACTTGCCATTATTGAATGAAAGATGAATTCAGCTCTGCACTAAAAAGGCATGTCTGGCCATCCGTCCGGGAGCTGAGACTGAAAGGTTATTTGGTAACGCAGCACGACAACGTAAAAAATAATTGAAAAAACACAAAAAGTAAGTCTACATCTGAATGACTGAAAAGAAACAAAAAAAATGCAGTTTTTGAGTGCCCTATTCAGGCCTGAAATGAGCAGTTCATATTCAAAAAACCTACCAATTTGTCATTAATTAAAGCAGTTCTGCAAGGAAGAGTGGGCAAAAATTCCTCCTCAGTAAGGTAAAGGATTGATGTCAAATTATAGGAAGCATTTGGTTGCATTGCTACTAAAGGTGGTGCAACCAGTTATTATATTTAAATGGTAAAATGACACTCTCTTAAATGCAGTCCAATTAAATTTATGGGGGAAGCTACTTTTTCACATGGGTGACATGATTATTCGATAACTTCTTTCATTAGATAAATGAAATAATAATCTTAAATATGTTTTGTGTTGACTCAACAACAATGAATGTCTAATATTACATTTTGTCTAAAGATCTGAAAGCAATCAGTGTGACAAATATGCAATAGTAGAGGAAACCAGGCAAATACTTTTTCATCTCACTGTATATATGCTTGAAAGCACAGATAAATCATGGTTATCTGTTATAAAATTGAATTATAACCCTGTACTATTATTATGACAATTTAATTCCAAAGTTATATTTTGCTCTCTTATCTGGTGTCAGGGTAACCATTTCATAGCCAATCATTATTGTTATTGTCTGATATTAGAACCACAAGAACACATTTAGAACAGCTTGTATTCACAAATAAAATTTCAAATACTATTTTTTTTTTTTTTGGTCAAGGCTGGCTGAATGTAAGTCTGGAGTTGTCTAGCAACGACAATTGTTTATCTGCAACTGCCATTCCAAGTTGAAGTCTGTGGTGATGGTGAGTCAGGTAAAAAAAATTACAAATTTTTCTTATTTAAAGTTTATTAACTGGAACACAAGTCATACTTGGTCAAGAGCAGTAACTGCAGGATTTAGTGAGTATATTTTGAAGAATTCATTTTTTAAAAGATACACAGCCTTTTGTCTTAACTCTTAATATTACCTCCTGATAGGATTTAAATATTTTGTTTCGCATTAACCAATGTACTGTAAAATAATTACTGTTTACAGTTACCATTCACAAACACTGTTACTATTAGCATACCTGTATACACATTCATACTTGTTGGGATTTGTGCGTTTGACTGTAGTTTAGACATTTTTGTTCAAAACTGAGTGACTGGGGTTTTTTGACAGAAGAGTACAAAAGGACAACATTACATGCCAAAGGGAAGCAAGGACACTCTCAAACAAAAACACTGTATCTGTTCCTAAGTTTGTTATCATTTTAACAGCCTTTCTGTTAAAAGAGGAGAAAATCGTTTCAATATAAAGCTTAGCACCATCTGCAAGAAGTAAAAACAACTTTGATTTGTATGCGCAATATTTAGCTAAAAGAAAAACTAGATTAATCAAATAGAAAATATCAGCATCCTTTTTCTTGTAATTTGTGAAACCAAGAATCATAAGCTGAAACTATATTTAGGAATATATGAGTGTGTCAGTACTACTTCTTCTTGCAAGGACCCAAGAAAACATGCTGCATTTTGTAACATTTGAACACTTGGAGGTACTGTCCAAAAAGTGGTGATTATAGAAACAAAATACTGTCAAGTTGTGCATAGGCAGGAATCTATGTCAGCTTCTTAAACATTCTACACTATATCAAACATATGATGAAACTTGAGATGTTTTTTTAATGGTGGGTGGTAAAACAAATTTCTAAGTCATGTTAAACAGTTGAAATTATGTCAAAAGGAGTAATGCTTGATAATAACCACAATAACAACAATTATAATATAATAATTGTATTTATTTATTTTGCTACCAGTGAAAACATACACAATTGACAATCATAATAACGTGTAACAATGCTAATAATAAATTTAATAAGAGTTTAGGGTTATATTATGTTCCTTGTTAGGTGGCCAAGCACCAAGGGTGCAGGGAAGATATCTTTCAAGGAAGATATCCATTATAATCTATAGTCTAGATTTTTTTATTTAGGAGTAGTGTCCTTTGTTTTGCCATTTTCTTCCAGGCGCCCCGACCAACCAGTATGAGTAGCTAATGCAACGATCAGGACTCATACCCTCACCGGCTTCCCACCTGCGAACACTGCTAATTGTGTTCGTAGGAACGTCTGACCAAGCCGGAAGTACCGCTGCCGGGGATTGAACCCGGCCAGGAGTAGTGTGCTTTACTTGCATTTCACATTACATGAGCACTTGCGGGCAAGACAGGACAGACAGAAAGGCAGGATTGGGCAGCAGCGAGCTGGGGGGGGGGGGGGGGGGGGGGGGTGGGAAACTCGAGGGGGCACTTTTGCTCTAGAGGGGCAAATGGGCTGGTGATCCAGCGCCATTAGGCCATTAAGTGTGCATGTGCCAGACTGAGAGGAACAAACAACTGAACCTTGCACACTCTGCTCATCTCCCTCTCCCACTGCAGCATGCAGTGCACCCCAGCAGCACAACTGTGGTGCGAAGGCTACTAAATTGCCACATAATTTATTTAGCATTTTTTAAGAAAACTCAGAAAGATACAAATTGAAGTTGCTCTGCAGATAATCCTGGATGGTTGGCCCCCAATATCACTGCCTGTGGCTATATTTATTAATTTAATTTAGTTAATTTGTTGATTGACTGACCAAAAATTACGTTTTTTCACACAAGTGATATGGGAGTTTGATATCTTTATTTCATTAAACAAAAGAAATAATCATTTCAAAATGCGTCTTGTGTTCACTCAGTTTGCCATTGTCTAATATCACATTTTGTCTAAATATCTGAAACTAGTCAGTGTGACAAATATTAAAGAATAGAGGAAATCAGGAAGGGGGCGAATACTTTTTCACAGTACTGTATAAAAAAGTGCTGCAATTTCTACATGCTGAATGCAAAATGAATGAAAGTACCCTTTTAATAAAAGCTGAGAACCTGCACATTAACCACATGTGAATTGTTTGATTACATATCTAAAATAAATGTGGAGATTTCACTCAATTTAACTATTTAATCTGAATGTTATGTTAAACCCTTTCACCATTCTTTTAAAGACAGATAGAGAGCATTCAGCATGTAACATATGATAACTGGAATACAAATACAGGATGAATAAAATCAAAAAAGTATACTAATACCTAGCCCATAGCACATGTCAAACACAACATTTTTTTGTTTGACATATGCTAAGTGCTAGATATTGTAATGATTAAAGAAAAGTTTAACAAAGTCTGTTTGGAAAAAAGAATTATGCAAGAAAGAATAATTTTACTGCAGATGAGAATACAAAAATAGTTTCTCCACAGTCTTAATCAGATCCACTGTACAGGAGTTTCCCTGTAGGTTGCATGAGGCCACTTTAGAGGAAACAAGGCTTTCACTGCAGACTGCATCAGCGTTGGATCACTGAATTGAGCACTGTGCTGCAAGTAGAGGGCCCACCTTTGCAGCCACAGCTGCTGCTGCTGGTCCGAACTCTGCAGCCATGGCAGCAGCTGCTGCAGCTGCACCAGTAAGCCCTCCAGCTCCTGCAGCTGCTGCAGGAGCTGCAGCAGCCATCATTGCGGCTCCTGCCCCAATTCCCACCCCAGTTGCCATGATTGCGGCCCCTCCCAGAATCAGCCACGCATTTTTGCGGAGGAAGTCATGGGAGCCCTCTGCTTCCTCCCGTGCACTTTCAGAATATCTGTCATCGATCTCTTTCTCCACCCGTTTGATTTCAGAATCAATAATCTTCCTGTGCTCATTTTCTTTCTGTCTCCTGGCCTTCTCCACCTGTTCCAACTGTTTTAGCTTCTTGGTCTCCACCTCAAGCTGTTGCTCCACTTCAGCCTTCTTTGTACTCAGTGTCTTTATGCTCTGCTCGATGCGCCTCTTCTTCAGCTCAGACTCCTGTTTCTCCTTGTTCATCTGGTTGGAGAAATCTGCCCAGGCCACTTCCCACTTTGCAGTGGCATGCTTCTTCTCCCTTTCTATTTCTTCCCGTTTTCCCTCCAGATGTTCATGCTGGTAGACTTCCAGGGCCTGGTCCATTTTCTGGAAGGCCTGGTTAGTAAAATAGGGTTTCTCTCGCTGTGCAAGCATGCGGTTGATCATCTCCAGCAGGTCGGCCACCTGGCCGTGATCCTCCCTGTCCTCATTGTTGAAGGGCAGGACCCTCCGGTCAAATCGCTCCACCAGGTCCTGAATCCTTTTGTCTTGCTTGGAGATGAAGTTCTGGAAAGAGTCTCCCTTCAGCTTGTCAGCATGGGTGAAGATGAGGATGGTGTATTGGGCAGCATCGCTCTGGAAGATGGTCTGGATCATCTCCACGCTGCGCTGCTCTTCCTCGGTGAAGCGGCAAATCTGCAGCACCAGGAGTATGGCGTGCGGTCCCGGAGCGGACATGGCCAAACACCGCAGGATTTCATCCTTCACGTCCTGCTCAGAGAGTGAGGTGTCGAACAGGCCGGGCGTGTCCACCAGTGTCACTCTCCGCCCCAGCACCGTTCCCCGAGCCTTCTTACAGCCCTCAGTCACTGAGCTCATGCACAGCTTCGATTTGAACCGCTCCTCACCCAGAATTGTGTTGCCTGTCGCGCTCTTCCCTGCCCCCGTCTTCCCCACCAACACCAGCCGCAGCTCCTGAGGAGGGCAACCCCTGCCATGTTGAGAATCTGTGGGAGAGATGGGAAACTGTTTCCACACAGGAAGTACTGACCACTCACTGGATTCAGTAGCATCTTGCACAACAGTGCTTATTATGATAATGTAAAAATGCAGCTCACGGCGCAAAGGTGGTTGGTTTGTACAAAACAAACATTTCTACTTTGGCAAAGCACAAAAAATGATTGTGCTAATGCTGAGTGGTTATAAAATGGATTGCAACAGTCATTTAAGAGTGTTCATTGGCACAAATGCAGAAACTGCACTTAGTTGGCTGGTGTTTGGGGAGCAAAAGTACAAAGAATGAAGTACATATTTAGGTAGGTTACAGTAACAGTATGTACTTTTATTCACAAGACACACATTTCATCATCCACAAAGACTGACATACCGGAGAAGATTAGGCTATACAAAGCCCCAATCCAAATATATTAAGCAAAGCCTACTCATTAAAATATCATATATTTTTCAATATAACAGTATAAATGAAAAAGGGTGAGCCTATGAAAACTACAACTGGAATATAAATATTTTCAAAATTAAGGTAGCATCAGTTTCACCTCAAATATATTTGTTACATGATGCCCCTTGCTGTCATGTTACTTGATTGTTAAGCCACTCAAATACAATTTCAATTATACGTGTATTAGGATCTTAAACAGATCGGTACGATAGTTTTTTGTTTGTTTCTTTTGGCTTGGAATTACTTTTCCCTAGGCAGCATACTATAAGAGAACATTAATACTTATACCGACCTTTTGCACGGTACCACCCTTTTAAGGATTGCATATCTCTTCTTGGGACAAGTTCGGGTGCGATGGATACAAACTTTTCGGATGGTCTTCCGACAAAATAAATGAAATGGGGACACAAGTGATTCGTTGTAAACTTAAATGCAGTCGGTGGTTTTCGAAACGTAGAATACGCCCCCAGAGGCTAGGTCGCAAATTCATGGGGATTTAACCTTTTCCGTTACTTGTTAGGAAAACGAAATTTAAAATTCTGAGGTCTTGACGTCAGGCAAAATAATGAGCCTCAAAGTTGTCCTACCTTCAATCTGGAATTGAAAAAATAAACTACAGTGGCCTTCGTGTATGGAGGACAAAATGTGCCAAAATTAAAAAAATTATTAAATTTTAAAAAAGTTAGAATTAATTAATTAAATAAATAAATAAATAAATAAATAAATACTTAATTTTATTTCGAAATAATTAAATAATTCCCACGTCATGGCTATTTAATTATTTCATATTGTATTTCCGAATGGCTTTTTTCATAATGACACTTTTACGAATGGCGCATTTCCGAATGGCGTTTTTATTTCCGAACTCCCTTTTTCATTTCATAATGACACTTTTCAAAATGGCAAGACCTCCTGTCAATGAACACGAGCGTGAAAACGTATTTGCCCACATCGCGATTTCCTCTATTCTTGCATATTTTCCACTACCGAATAGCTTCAGATCTTTTGACAAAATGTAATATTAGACAAAGGGAAACTTAGTAAACACAAAATGTATTTAATTAAAAAAAACAATCAAACATCCGTATCACCCGAGTGAAATAGTCATTGTTAGTTACTCAGTCAACCCAATTAACTAAATTAAATTTATAAATATAGCCACAAACAGCGATGGTGGGGGCAAAGCAGCACTGTAAAGAAACAAAATTAAAGTTTTGGAGTGGCCGAATCAAAGTCCTGAATTGAACCCAAAAGATATGCTGTGGCAGGACCTAAAATTGACAGTTCGTGCTCAAAAACGTACCAATGTATGAATTAAAGCAGTGTTAGGTTGGTGGGTTTTTCCTCCACAGCAATGTGATGAACGGACATTGTCGTTGAAGGTAGTGCACCCAGTTATTAAGTTTAAGGGGCAATAACTTTTTCACATGGGCGATATGGGTGTTTGATAGCTTTTTTCATTAGGCTAAATAAAAGAAACAATAATTTCAAAATGTGTTTTGTGTTTACTCAGTTTCCCTTTGTCTAATATTAAATTTTGCCTAAAGATCCGAAACTATTCAGAGTGACAAATATGCAAGAATAGAGGAAATCGGGAAAGGAGGAAATACTTCTTCACGGCACTGTACCGACAATTTCAATTGTCCACACACGAAGGCCACTGTATTTTATTATATTTTTCAATTTCGGATTGAGGGTGGGAAAACGTGGCATTTGTTTTCTACCTCAGGATGCGAAGTTTGCCTACCGAGTCGCTGCCAAGGACACGTAGCCTACTGCCTAGACACTGGGGCTCATTCCAGGTTTCGAAAACATTTGTTGGTACACAGGTGGTAGCGAAAACCTCAACTAAAAGCATTTCCAAAGTGTTTGGGATCGAAAACCGCTAGGCTAGTGTGCACGAGACCTCAGATCGGATTATTCTCAACGAATCACCTGTGTCCTTGCTGCACATTTAATTTATTTTGTACTTCACTTTATTTTGTAGGAAGACCATCAGAGATGTCTGTACCCATCTGACCCGAATCTGTGCAAACAAGAGATATGCAATCCGCAAATAGGTCGTACCGTGTGAAAGGTCGGTGTCGGTGTTATTATTCTGTTATAGTAGGCTACTGAAAAAAGTAATTCCAAGCCACAAAAAAAAAAAAAGAAACTATCGTACCGATCTGTTTAAGATCCGAATAAAGGTATAATTTAAATTTTAGTTGACTGGCTTAACAATGCAGTAACATGACAGTGAGGGGCATCATTCAACAAATATTTTTGAGGTGAAACTGATGCTACCTTAATTTTGAAAATATTTATATTCCAGTTGTAGTTTTCATAGTACACACGCTTTTTCATTTATACTGTTATACCTAAAAATATATTATCAAGTATTGAGTAGGATTGGCTTTGCTTAATATATTTGGATTGGGGCTTTCCTTATATAGCCTAACCTTCTCTGGTATGTCAGTCTTTGGGGATGATGAAATGCGTGTCCTGTGAATAAATGTACATCCTGTAACTAACCTACCTAAATATGTACTTCATTCTTTGTGTTTTTGCTGCCCAAACACCAGCTCACTAAGTGCAGTTTCTGTATTTGTGCCAGTGAACACTCTTAAATGACTGTTCCCATCTTTTTTATAACCACTCAGCATTAGCACAATCATTTTTTGTGCTTTGCCAAAGTAGAAATGTTTGTTTTGTACAAACCAACCACCTTTGCGCCGTGTGCTTCATTTTAATATTATCATATTAAGCACTGTTGTGCAAGATGCTACTGAATCCTGTGAGCGGTCAGTACTTCCTGTGTGGAAATAGTCTAAAGTGGCCTCATGCAACCTACAGGGAAACTCCTCTACAGTGAGTCCGATGAAGTCTGTGGAGAAACTAGTTTTGTATTCTCATCTGCAGTAAAATTCTCCTTTCCTGCGTAATTTATTTTTCCAAACAGACTTTGTTAAACTTTTCTTTAATCATTACAATATCTAGCACTTAAAATATGTCAAACAAAAAAAATGTTGTGTTTTGGCCCCTCTCCTTGCAGCACAGTGCTCAATTCAGTGATCCAACACTGATGCAGTCTGCAGTGAAAGCCTTGTTTCCTCTAAAGTGGCCTCATGCAACCTACAGGGAAACTCCTCTACAGTGAGTCTGACAAAGTCTGCGGAGAAAATTGTGTTTTATTCTCATCTACAGTAAAATTCTCCTTTCCTGCATTATTTATTTTTCCAAACAGACTTAAACTTTTATTTAATCATTACAATATGTAGTACTTAACATATGTCAAACAAAAAATGTTGTGTATTTGTATTCTAGTTATCATATGTTACATGCTGAATGCTCTCTATCTGTCTTTGAAAGAAAGGTGAAAGGGTTTAACATAACATTCAGAATAAATAGTTAAATTGACTGAAATCTCCACAATTATTTTAGACATGTAATCAAACAATTCACATGCGGTTAATGTGCAGGTTCTCAGCTTTTATTAAAAGGGTACTTTCGTTCATTTTGTATTCACCATGTAGAAATTACAGCACTTTTTTATACAGTGTTGTGAAAAAGTATTCGCCCCTTCCTGATTTCCTCTATTATTGAGTATTTCATGTCTCACTAAATGGTTTCAGATCTTTAGAAAAAATATAACATTAGACTAAGGGGAAACAGTAAACAAAAACACATTTTTAAAATAATAATTTCATTTATTTAATGAAAATGTTATCAGACACCCATATCACTTGTGTGAAAATGTAACTGCCTCCTTAGTTACTCAATCAACCATGGGGTGGCAGTGTAGTATAATGGGTAGAGAACTGGTCTTGTAACATAAAGGCCACAGGTTCACAGGTGCCATTGTACCCTTGTATCCACTGTATCCTTGAGCAAGATATTTAACTTAAATGGATATTAAATTTGCTATGTAACTATGTAAAAACGCTAGCAGACGGATAATAGCGTCTGCTAAATGCCTGTAATTCAATGTAATGTAACCAATTAACCAAATTTAATTGATAACTTGTTTCAGCTGAGTGAACACAGCCAGCCTTGATTGCAGCCAGCCCTGTTGAATCTCAACCTCGCTCGTTTTGAAACTTACCATCAGAGTGAAGCAGTCACTAGAAAGTTTCTACAAGCACACTATGTGCAGGTGTCTAGCCTCAGCTAAGGTCAGTGTTCGCAATAAGAAAGAGACAGGGCAAAACTGGGATTCATGGGAGAGTAACAAGGTGGAAACCTCTACTATCTGAAAGGAACGTCATGGCTCGTCTCACATTTGCGAAAAAGGACCTGGCTGATCCCCAGGCCTTTTGAGATAATATTCCATGGACAGATGAGTCAAAAGTGGTACTTTTTGAATGGCATGGGTGCCATTATATCAGGCATAAAGCAAATACAGCATTTCACAGTAAGAACATCATACCAACAGTTAAACATGGTGGTGGCAGTGTGATGATGTGGGGATGCTTTGCTGCCTCGGGACCTGAACAACTTGCCATTATTGAAGGAACGATGAATTCAGCTCTGCACTAAAAAGGCGTGTCTGGCCATCCGTCCGGGAGCTGAGACTGAAAGGTAATTTGGTAACGGAGCAGGACAACGTAAAAAATAATTTAAAAAACACAAAAAGTAAGTCTACATCTGAATGGCTGAAAAGAAACTGAAAAATGCAGTTTTTGAGTGCCGTATTCAGACCAGAAATGAGCAGTTCATATTCAAAAAACCTACCAATTTGTCTTTAATTAAAGCAGTTCTGCAAGGAAGAGTGGGCAAAAATTCCTCCTCAGTAAGGTAAAGGATCGATGTCAAATTATAGGAAGCATTTGGTTGCATTGCTACTAAAGGTGCTGCAACCAGTTATTAAATTTAAATGGTAAAATGACATTCTCTTAAATGCAGTCCATTTAAATTTAAGGGGGAAGCTACTTTTTCACATGGGTGATATGATTATTCGATAACTTTTTTCATTAGATAAATTAAATTTGTTTTGTGTTGACTCAACAACAATGAAAAACAAAATGTCTAATAATACATTTTGTCTAAAGATCTGAAAGCAATCAGTGTGACAAATATGCAATAGTAGAGGAAACCAGGCAAATACTTTTTCATCTCACTGTATATATGCTTGAAAGCACAGATAAATCATGGTTATCTTTTATAAAATTGAATTATAACCTTGTACTATTATTATGACAATTTAATTCCAAAGTTATATTTTGCTCTCTTATCTGGTGTCAGGGTCACCATTTCATAGCCAATCATTATTGTTATTGTCTGATATTAGAACTACAAGAACACATTTAGAACAGCTTGTATTCACAAATAAAATGTCAAATACTATAATTTTTTTTTGGTCAAGGCTGGCTGAATGTAAGTCTGGAGTTGTCTAGCAACGACAATTGTTTATCTGCAACTGCCATTCCAAGTTGAAGTCTGTGGTGACGGTGAGTCAGGTAAAAAAAATTAAAAAATTTTCTTATTTAAAGTTTATTAACTGGAACACAAGTGATACTTGGTCAAGAGCAGTAACTGCAGGATTTAGTGAGTATATTTTAAAGAATTCATTTTTTAAAAGATACGCAGCCTTTTGTCTTAACTCTTAATATTACCTCTTGATAGGATTTAAATATTTTGTTTCGCATTAACCAATGTACTGTAAAATAATTACTGTTTACAGTTACCATTCACAAACACTGTTACTATTAGCATATCTGTATACACATGCATACTTGTTGGGATTTGTTGCGTTTGACTGTAGTTTAGACATTTTTGTTCAAAACTGAGTGACTGGGGTTTTTTGACAGAAGAGTACAAAAGGACAACATTACATGCCAGGGGGAAGCAATGACACTCTCAAACAAAAACACTCTATCTGTTCCTAAGTTTGATCATTATAACAGCCTTTCTGTTAAAAGAGGAGAAAATCGTTTCAATATAAAGCTTAGCACCATCTGCAAGAAGTAAAAACAACTTTGATTTGTGTATGCAATATTTAGCTAAAAGAAAAACTAGACTAATCAAATAGAAAATATCAGCATCCTTTTTCTTGTAATTTGTGAAACCAAGAATCATAAGCTGAAACTATATTTTGGAATATATGAGTGTGTCAGTACTACTTCTTCTTGCAGGACCCAAGAAAACATGCTGGATTTTGTAACATTTGACCACTTGGAGGTGCTATCCAAAAAGTGGTGATTATGGAAACAAAATACTGTCAAATTGTGCATAGGCAGGAATCTATGTCAGCTTCTTAAACATTCTACACTATATCAAACAGATGATGAAACTTGAGATGCTGTTTTAACGGTGGGTGGTAAAACAAATTTCTAAGTCATGTTAAACAGTTGAAATTACGTCAAAAGGAGTAATGCTTGATAATAACCACAATAACAACAATTATAATATAATAATTGTATTTATTTATTTTGCTACCAGTGAAAACATACACAATTGACAATCATAATAACGTGTAATAATGCTAATAATAAATTTAATAAGAGTTTAGGGTCATATTATGTTCCTTGTTAGGTGGCCAAGCACCAAGGGTGCAGAGAAGATATCTTTCAAGGAAGATATCCATTATAATCTATAGTCTAGATTTTTTATTTAGGACTAGTGTGCTTTGTTTTGCCATTTTCTCCCAGGCGCCTTGACCAACCAGTATGAGTAGCTAATGCAACGATCAGGACTCATACCCTCACCGGCTTCCCACCTGCGAACACTGCCAATTGTGTTCGTAGGAACGTCTGACCAAGCCGGAAGTACCGCTGCCGGGGATTGAACCCGGCCAGGAGTAGTGTGCTTTACTTGCATTTCACATTACATGAGCACATTCTGTCACTTGCGGGCAAGACAGGACAGGCAGAAAGGCAAGGATTGGGCAGCAGCAAGCAATGGGGGGGGGGGGGGATCGGCAACTCAAGGGGGCACTTTGGCTCTAGAGGGGCAAATGGGCTGGTGATCCATCGCTATTAGGCCATTAAATGTGCATGTGCCAGACTGAGAGGAACAAACAACTGAACCTTGCACACTCTGCTCATCACCCTCTCCCACTGCAGCATGCAGTGCACCCCAGCAGCACAACTGTGGTGCGAAGGATTGCGAAGGCTACTAAATTGCCGCATAATTTCTTTTATATTTTTGCAGAAAACTCAGAAAGATACAAAGTGAAGTTGCTCTGCAGATAATCCTGGATGCTTGGCCCCCAATATCACTGCCTGTGGCTATATTTATTAATTTAATTTAGTTTTGTTGATTGACTGACCAAAAATTACTTTTTTTCATACAAGTGATATGGGAGTTTGATAACTTTTTTTTCATTAAATAAAAGAAATAATCATTTCAAAATGCGTCTTGTGTTTATTCAGTTTGCCTTTGTCTAATATCACATTTTGTCTAAATATCTGAAACTAGTCAGTGTGACAAATATTAAAGAATAGAGGAAATCAGGAAGGGGGTGAATACTTTTTCACAGCATTGTATAAAAAAGTGCTGCAATTTCTACATGGTGAATGCAAAATGAACGAAAGTACCCTTTTAATAAAAGCTGAGAACCTGCACATTAACCACATGTGAATTGTTTGATTACATATCTAAAATAAATGTGGAGATTTCACTCAATTTAACTATTTAATCTGAATGTTATGTTAAACCCTTTCACCATTCTTTTAAAGACAGATAGAGAGCATTCAGCATGTAACATATGATAACTGGAATACAAATACCAGATGAATAAAATCAAAAAGGTATGCTAATATCTAGCACACAGCACATGTCAAACACAACATTTTTTGTTTGACATATGCTAAGTGCTAGATATTGTAAAGATTAAAGAAAAGTTTAACAAAGTCTGTTTGGAAAAAAGAATTATGCAAGAAAGGATAATTTTACTGCAGATGAGAATACAAAAATAGTTTCTCCACAGACTTAATCAGATCCACTGTACAGGAGTTTCCCTGTAGGTTGCATGAGGCCACTTTAGAGGAAACAAGGCTTTCACTGAAGACTGCATCAGCGTTGGATCACTGAATTGAGCACTGTGCTGCAAGGAGAGGGCCCACATTTGCAGCCACAGCTGCTGCTGCTGGTCCAAACTCTGCAGCCATGGCAGCAGCTGCTGCAGCTGCACTAGAAAACATTCCAGTAGCTGCAGCTGCAGGAGCTGCAGCAGCTATCATTGCGGCTCCTGCCCCAATTCCCACCCCAGTTGCCATGATTGCGGCCCCTCCCAGAATCAGCCACGCATTGTTGCGGACAAAGTCATAGGAGCCCTCTGCTTCCTCCCGTGCACTTTCAGAATGTCTGTCATCGATCTCTTTCTCCACCCGTTTGATTTCAGAATCAATAATCTTCCTGTACTCATTTTCTTTCTGTCTCCTGGCCTTCTCCACCTGTTCCAACTGTTTTAGCTTCTTGGTCTCCACCTCAAGCTGTTGCTCCACTTCTGCCTTCTTTGTACTCAGTGTCTTTATGCTCTGCTCGATACGTATCTTCTTCAGCTCAGACTCTTGTTTCTCCTTGTTCATCTGGCTGGAGAAATCTGCCCAAGCCACTTCCCAATTTGCAGCAGCACACTTCTTCTCCCTTTCTATTTCTTCCCGTTTTCTCTCCAGATGTTCATGCTGGTAGACTTCCAGGGCCTGGTCCATTTTCTGGAAGGCCTGGTTAGTGAAATAGGGTTTCTCTCGCTGTGCAAGCATGCGGTTGATCATCTCCAGCAGGTCGGCCACCTGGCCGTGATCCTCCCTGTCCTCATTGTTGAAGGGCAGGACCCTCCGGTCAAATCGCTCCACCAGGTCCTGAATCTTTTTGTCTTGCTTGGAGATGAAGTTCTGGAAAGAGTCTCCCTTCAGCTTGCCGGCATGGGTGAAGATGAGGATGGTGTATTGGGCAGCATCGCTCTGGAAGATGGTCTGGATGATCTCCACGCTGCGCTGCTCTTCCTCGGTGAAGCGGCCGATCTGCAGCACCAGGAGTATGGCGTGTGGTCCCGGAGCGGACATGGCCAAACACCGCAGGATTTCATCCTGCACGACCTGCTGGGAGAGTGAGGTGTCGAACAGGCCGGGCGTGTCCACCAGTGTCACTCTCCGCCCCAGCACCGTTCCTCGAGCCTTCTCACAGCCCCCAGTCACTGAGCTCATACACAGCTCCGATTTGAACCGCTCCTCACCCAGAATTGTGTTGCCTGTCGCGCTCTTCCCTACCCCCGTCTTCCCCACCAACACCAGCCGCAGCTCCTGAGGAGGGCAACCCCTGCCATGTTGAGAATCTGTGGGAGAGATGGGAGACTGTTTCCACACAGGAAGTACTGACCGCTCACTGGATTCTGTATTATGATCATGTAAAAATGCAGCACACGGCGCAAAGGTGGTTGGTTTGTACAAAACAAACATTTCTACTTTGGCAAAGCACAAAAAATGATTGTGCTAATGCTGAGTGGTTATAAAAAAGGATGGCAGCAGTCATTTACGAGTGTTCACTGGCACAAATGCAGAAACTGCACTTAGTGAGCTGGTGTTCGGGCAGCAAAAATACAAAGCATGAAGCAGATATTTAGGTAGGTTAGTAACAGTATGTATAGTGACTTTCAACAAAACTATTAAATCTAAATAAGCCACTGAGGGGTGAATGGGCGAACTTGTTTGGACGTGTGTTCTGGGCTAAAAATAAACCAATGTCCAATGCACTGTATATCTTTGAATTTGGCAATCCATTTATTCACTGTTCGGCATACACATGCTCACCATAACACAGGTAGATATCAGCATTGTCCATATTTAATCACAATGCTGTTTCCATTCAGCATTTTTTAGACTAAAACACGCCAGCAAAGCTAACACGCTGCCACAATCATAGACATATATACATATGTATATATGCCTACAGCCACAATGACACTGTCAAAAACTCTTTGCTTCCCGTTCCACACACCTGGGGGGTATTCCATGAAGCAGGATTACAGAGTTAGCTGGATAACTGCGCAGAGTAAAACCCGGAACAGCTCTTTTTGCTTCAGTCCATGTTCCAGATTTGGGTGGGTTCCGGGTTTTACTCAGTTACAAGTTACAATTAACTCTGTAATCCTGCTTCATGGAATACCCACCCTGATCCTCATCACCTGGAGGGGACTCCCTGAAAACTTGGTATTTCACCCAGATGGGCGTGGGTTTGCAGGATGTAGCAGTGCACGCTTTGGCGAGCTCCGTGACCGTCTCAGCCCGTGCTCTGAGTGCATATATTTTCATAGGGTCTATGGCCCCATATCATGTGCCATGAAAATATTGGATGAAATTTACTGGCTAGCTAACGTTAGCTAACTGTTAGCAAGATAACTTTACGTTAACAGGTTTCCTTTGTACGTCAAACAAGCCTCACATCCGGAGTTTGGTAACATTTGCCAGATTTATTTCTAAAGCTTGGAAAATTAGGCGAACTAGACTGAATAATACACGCATGCAATATGAGATCAGCTTATTTGATGCACGTCAAGTATGAAGGCATACAGAATATATTATTTATGTTTTCCTATAATTTGTAAATTTGGTCTCACACCTATGTACATGGAAATTGATGATCTGTCTTGTAAGCCCGTTTGGGCTGGGCACCTATTGATGCAAGATAATACATTAGCCGCGTTTCCACCGCAGGAACTTTCCCCAGGAACTAGGAACCTTTTGAGGAACTCAGTGCGTTTCCACCGTTTCCACCAGGGTCTAAATTAAGTTTCGGGGACTTTATTTTACCCCCAAAAAAGTCCCTGCTCGGGGGGTAGTACTTTCCAAAAGTACCGGAACTTTTGGGGTGGGGCGCAAGCGCTGAACATTTCTGATTGGTCGAGTAGCCTACTCGCAGCATTTTATTTCAACCGCCATGTTTAAAAATCTGCAGCCGCAAATAACTTGAATTCAGGCATTATGTTATGCGGCGCAGTAGCCTACTTTTGGTTATAGCCTGCCAACGTCTACAGATGAGAAATTAAGATTGAGGATTTTTGTGTGCTCTTCTGTTCTTTTCTTGCTTTAGCATTAAGTCTGTTTTATAAAATATTAAGCATTCGTGCTGGGACAGCATATTACATAGCCTACCAAAAAATTCAAACGATTTAATACGGTTGCTGAATATTTTCATCCGGATTTTCTTTGTTAGCCCATTATAATTGACTCAAAGCGCTTGACACAGTTATGTGAGGTATGCGTTAGTTTTGCGTAATTTACTTTGGGGATACAGTAAAAGCAAACTGGAAAAAATCACCTTCCGCACTTTTTGTCAGCTAGGGTAAAATAACAGGTTAATTCTAGTAATCGTCCCTTTTGCTTTTTCAAACGGCCACAATTTTATTCTGCGATTCTTCAATTCCACAAAAAGAGCAGGAAGACCAGACATACGAACTCTAATTTATGGTGCATGGTTTGCATCTGGAGGGCTTCAAGTATTTAGCTGCTCCGCTGTCAGGTTTCTGTTCCTGTTTTCGGTTTTTTCCTTTCTGGGCCGCCAGATGGCGGGAGTTCTGTTCCTTTTCCCTGTGTAATTGTATTATTGGTTCCAATTATTCTATTATTGTTTTTCAGTTGTGTCTAGTTATCCCTTCCCTCTGTGGTCTGATTGTGCATTGTGCCCTCCTATGTCTCGTTAGTGTCTGGTCTATTTAAGTTCTTGTCTTCCCTGACTCAGGTGCTGGATCCTTGTGTGTTTCTGATTGTATTTCGGTATGTGTTTCCGCGTTTACTTTTGACTCTGTATTTTGTCCTGAGTGTTTTCTACCCTGCCCGAGTTCTGTTTTTGCATTTCTGGATTTTCTTTGTTTTTGCGTTTCAAGAACTCTTGCTTTGTTTTTTTTTTAGACCTGCCCTGCGTGGCTTTGTTTTTGATTCTCCTTGGTTTTTGTTCTACTTAGAAGTAAAAGTCTCAGTTTGGATTTACCCCTTTGGATTTTGAGTATTTTTTCTCTACATTTGGGTCCATTCCCTCGCCAGCCCTGACACTCCGCTAGCAGTAACTTTAAAAGATGAAAGCAAACGGTGGCTGTGCCACTGCAATATTAATTTAAATTTTCACGCAAGTCCGAGTTTTCATTCTATTTATTCTTGTCATTGTAATGTTCTGTGCAAGGACCCAAACGCAGACCAGGGAAATCCAAAAAACGTTGTCTTTGGACTGAATAAAGTTCAAAGCCAGGTAATCAGAGAGAGGACGGTACAAAATCGAGTTTCCAAAAGAATAGTAGTAAACGGGCAAAAAATCAAAAACCAGGAAATCAGATAGGCGAAGGTACAAAGGAACTGGCAAAAGAGAAGTCAAAACAAAGCGAAGGTCAAACCAGAAAGCAATCAAACAAAAGGGGCAGGCAAACTCGAAGTCGTACGGAAAAGGCGTCTCAGGAATCTCGATAAACAAAGGCTTACAATACATCGGCACAGTGAAAACAATCAACATTCTGACAGGGAGCTGGTGGAAAAGACTGACATTTATACACTGGGGAAGGTAACAATCAAGGAGGGGTTACGTGAGTGAGGGCGGAGTAACAAACAACATCCAGGTGAAGAACATTAGGATAACTAATTAAATGACAGGGGACTGACAAAACACAGACTGGAATCACATAGACAACAATGATAACAGACTTTAAACCTGGGTTTAGCAGGTAAAACACATGCAGAGAGAGAGAGGTGCAGTTAGAGCAAGAGACAGGTGCAGGCAATTGCAGAACTCAGCGTTAGGGCAGACTAGAAAGAAAAGGGGCAGAGCTACAGCGCAGCATGGAAAAGGGGAGAATGGTTAATGTATTAGTACAGTGATTTAAACTATCAAAAACCCAAAACTAGTGTTTGTTAATCCATTAGTAATATTAACATGTTAGTATATTAATGAGGTTAGTACTTTACAATCTATAAATTAGTAAGGATTAGTAGAAATTAGTAAAGCTAGATATAAGCAGGAAGTAAGTAAAACGAGACTGGAAAGAAGGGGGGAAACCACCAAAACCCGGAACCACCCGAATAGTGAAATCACGCAAATACAGGGGAGTGAAGCAGCTCAGGGAACACAGACACAGAGATGGCACTGGGGAGACAAGTGACCGGGAGAATGAAAATACTGGGACGGAGGATGTGAAAAATAATAAACTTACAGAAACATAAAATAAACACTAACAGCAAACAGATACTAATACAGACTACAACAGTCATTTTGCGATTATGTGGAAATGAGGATGACAGTCAAATTAATCATTTCAACAGCCAGTTGTTTACGACGTGTGCATGGTTTCTGCTATGTTACCAGTTATTTGTGGAATGCAAATGCATTCTGTCGCCTCCGATGTCAAGACATGAAAGTGAATGTTCGCATAAAAACATAATGAATGTGTTTGAGAGGATATATAAAACAGTTACAATCTGTATATTTGTCTGTTATATCCTGTTTGTTGCATAACAACGGTCCAAGTCGAACTACCAACGAGAGTTTTGCTTGACAACGGTAAAATAATACGCACAAACGGCCGCGGAAAAATATTTCAATTTCAGGTGATAAAAATCAATAAATAGCCTACTAAAGTAACCATATATAGTCGTCATTGGTACCCCGTTGCATAAGTGGAATAAACCCCTCCGGGCTGTCTCCTTATTGGAAAACAACGTACTTCGGTGGCAGTATGGAGTTACAGCAGAAATCATAGTACAGATGGACCGACGACGACGTCGCTTTTTCATACGTCAGCGGACTAATTTGCCTAATCATCGCGGGACCGCTATGGAAATGCAGACAACAGTGGGCTGAAGGAACCTTTTAGTTCCTTGAAAAGTAGTTCCTGGGACTAAAAGTTCCGGGTACTTTGGGTGGAAACGCGGCTTTTGATATCAGAATACAGACCCCCTGAGTAGATTTTTGTTGTTGGACATAATTTAGTCCATCTAAATGTCAATATATTTTATCACTATTTCGTTGTACATATTTTCCATTATAACGTTATGATGGTCAATTTGAGAATATATCAACAGTCAGGTAAAAGTTATTTGAAAATCTACAGGGAAGTCTAGTCGCGGTTGCAGCCGTGCCAGCAGTATAAGTATGAGCAAAATATATAAGTGTATCTTCGTAAATCGATGATCACAAAAAAATAAAAAATCATCTGTTTGAAGTTACAATTAGGCGTGAGATCTCCTGTAGGTTTAACCTTGGGGATAAGGCAAAGATTAGGTTAATAAACAACTTTTCAGGTTACGGTTTTGCTAGCCTATCCAAAAAGTGACGAGACGACCCAATGCGAGCCGACGAGAACACGCATCAGGCATACAACACTCCGTGTGACCTAGGACGTAAGGCACCACCCCCGGGTGAAATACCAAGTTTTCAGGGAGTCCCCACCTGAAGCTTGCTTAAATGCACTTCCTGCATTAATGCTCTACCCTATGTTCAATGTCAGAACTGCATGTGTATACATTGTAGTCACAGTGTTTTTAGAAAAGGATAAAATAAAACAAACAAAAAACACATAATGGCGCCAGCAATATGTACTTATTTCATCATCCCCAAAGACTGACATACCGGAAAAGATTAGGCTATGTAAGGAAAGCCCCAATCCGCATATTAAGCAAAGCCTACTCATTAATAGATAATATATTTTTCAGTATAAAAGTATAAATGAAAAAGTGTATCCTATGAAAACTACAACTGGAATATAAATATTTTTTTAAATGAAGGTAGCATCAGTTCCCCTCAAACATATTTGTTGCGTGATGCCCCGTACTGTCTTGTTATTGGATTGTTAAGCCAGTCAAATACAATTAAAATTATACATTTATTAGGATCTTAAACAGATCGGTACGATAGTTTTTTTTTCCCGGCTGGCTTGGAACGACTTTTCCCTAAGTAGCCTACTATAACAGAACATTACTTATACCGACCTTTTACACGGTACGACCCTTTTGCGGATTGCATATCTCTTCTTGGCATAGGTTCGGGAGCGATGGATAGGCTACAACCTTTTCGGATGGTCTTCCGACAAAATAAATGAAATGTGCAGCAAGGACACAAGTGATTCGTTGGGAATAATCTGTAGTTTTGAAACGTTTCGGAAACGTTTCAGTCGAGAGTAGGCCTAGGCCTATTTGTTACCTTCCCTTGACGTTCTTGTATACTTTACTCAAATGCAGTCGGTGGTTTTCGCTCCCGGAGTCCAGGTCGCAAATGCGGGTTTTTATCATTTTGTGTTGGGCTTCTTGGTAGGAAAACGAAACGTAACATTCTGAGGTCTTGACGTCAGGCAAAATAACAAACGACAAGTTGTCCTACCCTCAATCTGGAATTCAAAAAATGAAATAGAGTGGCATTCCTGCACGGAGGACTAAATGTGGCAAAATTAAATTAATAATTAAATAAATAAAAGTTAGAATTAAATAAATAAACACTTCATTTTATTTCTAAATAATTAAATAATTCCCACCTCATGGCTATTTAATTATTTCATATTGTATTTCCGAATGGCTTTTTTCATTTCATAATGACACTTTTACCAATGACGCATTTCCGAATGGCGTTTTTATTTCCGAACTCCCTTTTTCATTTTATAATGACACTTTTCAAAATGGCAAGACCTCCTGTCAGTCAACACGAGCGTGAAAAAGTATTTGCCCACTT
The DNA here is from genome assembly GCA_025169545.1 of Anguilla japonica. Lineage (NCBI taxonomy): Eukaryota > Metazoa > Chordata > Actinopteri > Anguilliformes > Anguillidae > Anguilla > Anguilla japonica. The sequence continues at coordinate 27,043,091 of CM045899.1, read as the reverse complement.
CGCGATTTCCTCTATTCTTGCATATTTACCACACCGAATAGCTTCAGATCTTTCGACAAAATGTAATATTAGACAAAAGGAAACTTAGTAAACACAAAATTTATTTAATTAAAAAACAATCAAACATCCGTATCACCCGAGTGAAATAGTCATTGTTAGTTACTCAGTCAACCCAATTAACTAAATTAAATTTATAAATATAGCCACAAACAGCGATGGTGGGGGCAAAGCAGCACCGTAAAGAAACAAAATTAAAGTTTTGGAGTGGCCGAGTCAAAGTCCTGAATTGAACCCAAAAGAGATGCTGTGACAGGACCTAAAATTGACAGTTCGTGCTCAAAAACATAGCAATGTAATGTATGAATTAAAGCAGTGTTAGGTTGGTAGGCTTTTCCTCCACAGCAATGTGAAAAACGGACATTGCCGTTGAAGGTAGTGCACCCAGTTATTACGTTTAAGGGGCAATTACTTTTTCACATGGGCGATATGGGTGTTTGATAGCTTTTTTCATTAGTCTAAATAAAAGAAACAATAATTTCAAAATGTGTTTGTGTTTACTCAGTTTCCATTTGTCTAATATTACATTTTGCCTAAAATTCCGAAACTATTCAGTGACAAATATGCAAGAATAGAGGAAATCGGGAAAGGAGGAAATACTGCTTCGCGGCACTGTACAATGTCCACACACGAAGGCCACTGTATTTTATTATATTTTTCAATTCCGGATTGAGGGTGGGACAACGTGGCATTTGTTTTCTACCTCACGATGTTTGGTTTCGTTTTCCTACCGAGTCGTTTCCAAGGACACGTGTCTGCCTAGACACTGGGGCACATTCTAGGTTTCGAAAACATTCGTAGGCTATGTATACAAGCAGGTGGTAGCGAAAACCTCAACTGAAGCGTTTCGGAACGAAAACCGCTAGGCTAGTGTGCACGAGACCTCAGGTCGGATTATTCCCAACGAATTGCCTGTGTCCTTGCTGCACATTTAATATATTTTGTGCTTCACTTTATTTTGTAGGAAGATCATCCGAAAAGTTTGCACCCATGTGGAAACAGTCTCCCACAGATTCTCAACATGGCAGGGGTTGCCCTCCCCAGGAGCTGCGGCTGGTGTTGGTGGGGAAGACGGGGGCAGGGAAGAGCGCAACAGGCAACACAATTCTGGGTGAGGAGCGGTTCAAATCGGAGCTGTGCATGAGCTCAGTGACTGAGAGCTGTAAGAAGGCTCGGGGAACGGTGCTGGGGCGGAGAGTGACACTGGTGGACACGCCCGGCCTGTTTGACACCTCACTCTCTGAGCAGGACGTGAAGGATGAAATCCTGCGGTGTTTGGCCATGTCCGCTCCGGGACCACACGCCATACTCCTGGTGCTGCAGATCGGCCGCTTCACTGAGGAAGAGCAGCGCAGCGTGGAGATCATCCAGACCATCTTCCAGAGCGATGCTGCCCAATACACCATCCTCATCTTCACCCATGCCGACAAGCTGAAGGGAGACTCTTTCCAGAACTTCATCTCCAAGCAAGGCAAAAGGATTCAGGACCTGGTGGAGCGATTTGACCGGAGGGTCCTGCCTTTCAACAATGAGGACAGGGAGGATCACGGCCAGGTGGCAGACCTGCTGGAGATGATCAACAGCATGCTTGCACAGCGAGAGAAACCCTATTTTACTAACCAGGCCTTCCAGAATATGGACCAGGCCCTTGCAGACTTCCAGCATGAACATCTGGAGGGAAAACAGGAAGAAATAGAAAGGGAGAAGAAGCATGCCACTGCAAAGTGGGAAGTGGCCTGGGCAGACTTCTCCAACCAGATGAACAAGGAGAAACAAGAGTCTGAGCTGAAGAAAAGACGTGTCAAGCAGAGCATAAAGACACTGAGTACAAGGAAGGCAGAAGTGGAGCAACAGCTCAAGGTGGAGACCAAGAAGCTAAAACAGTTGGAACAGCTGGAGAAGGCCAGGAGACAGAAAGAAAACGAGTACAGGAAGATTATTGATTCTGAAATCATACGGGTGGAGAAAGAGATCGATGACAGACATTCTGAGAGTGCACGGGAGGAAGCAGAGGGCTCCTATGACTTCCTCCGCAAAAATGCGTGGCTGATTCTGGGAGGGGCTGCACTCATGGCAACTGGGGTGGGAATTGGGGCAGGAGCCTCAATGATGGCTGCTGCAGCTCCTGCAGCTGCAGCTCCTGGAGGGCTTGCTGGTGCAGCTGCAGCAGCTGCTGCATTGGCTGCAGAGATTGGACCAGCAGCAGCAGCTGTGGCTGCAAATATTGGACCTGCAGCTGCTGCCATGGCTGCAGAGATCGGACCAGCAGCAGCAGCTGTGGCTGCAAATGTGGGCCCTCTCCTTGCAACACAGTGCTCAATTCAGTGATCCAACACTGATGCAGTCTGCAGTGAAAGCCTTGTTTCCTCTGAAGTGGCCTCATGCAACCTACAGGGAAACTCCTGTACAGTGGCTCTGATGAAGTCTGTGGAGAAACTAGTTTTGTATTCTCATCTGCAGTAAAATTCTCCTTTCTTGCATAATTTATTTTTCCAAACAGACTTAAACTTTTATTTAATCATTTCAATATGTAGTACTTAACATATGTCAAACAAAAAATGTTGTGTTTTACATGTGCTATGTGCTAGATATTAGTATACTTATTTAATTTTATTTATCCTGTATTTGTATTCTAGTTATCATATGTTACATGCTGAATGCTCTGTATCTGTCTTTAAAAGAATGGTGAAAGGTTTTAACATAACATTCACATTCAATAGTTAAATTGAGTGAAATCTCCACATTTATTTTAGATATGTAATCAAACAATTCACATGTGGTTAATGTCCAGGTTCTCAGCTTTTATTGAAAGGGTACTTTTGTTCATTTTGTATTCACCATGTAGAAATTGCAGCACTTTTTTTTACAGTGCTGTGAAAAAGTATTCACCCCCTTCCTGATTTCCTCTATTATTGAGTATTTCATGTCTCGCTAAATGGTTTCAGATCTTTAGACAAAATATAACATTAGACTAAGGGGAACAGTAAACAAAAACACATTTTTAAAATAATAATTTCATTTATTTAATGAAAAAAGTTATCAAACACCCATATCACTTGTGTGAAAATGTAACTGCCTCCTTAGTTACTCAGTCAACCATGGGGTGGCAGTGTAGTACAATGGGTAGAGAACTGGTCTTGTAACATAAAGGCCACAGGTTCACAGGTGCCATTGTACCCTTGTATCCACTGTATCCTTGAGCAAGATATTTAACTTAGCAAATTTAATATCCATTTAAGTTATGTAATTATGTAAAAATGCTAGCAGACGGATAATAGCGTCTGCTAAATGCCTGTAATGCAATGTAATGTAACCAATTAACCACATTTAATTGATAACTTGTTTCAGCTGAGTGAACACAGCCAGCCTTGATTGCAGCCAGCCCTGTTGAATCTCAACCTCGCTCGTTTTGAACCTTACCATCAGAGTGAAGTAGTCACTACAAAGTTTCTACAAGCACACTATGTGCAGGTGTCTAGCCTCAGCTAAGGTCAGTGTTCGCAATAAGAAAGAGACAGGGCAAAACTGGGATTCATGGGAGAGTAGCAAGGTGGAAACCACTACTATCTGAAAGGAACGTCATTGCTCGTCTCACGTTCGCAAAAAAGGACCTGGCTGATCCTCAGGCCTTTTGAGATAATATTCCATGGACAGATGAGTCAAAAGTGGTACTTTTTGAATGGCATGGGTACCATTATATCAGGCATAAAGCAAATACAGCATTTCACAGTAAGAACATCATACCAACAGTTAAACATGGTGGTGGCAGTGTGATGATGTGGGGATGCTTTGCTGCCGTGGGACCTGGACAACTTGCCATTATTGAAGGAACGATGAATTCAGCTCTGCACTAAAAAGGCATGTCTGGCCATCCGTCCGGGAGCTGAGACTGAAAGGTAATTTGGTAACGCAGCAGGACAACATAAAAAATAATTTAAAAAACACAAAAAGTAAGTCTACATCTGAATGGCTGAAAAGAAACAAAAAAATTCCTTTTTTTTTTTTTTGAGTGCCCTATTCAGGCCTGAAATGAGCAGTTCATATTCGAAAAACCTACCAATTTGTCTTTAATTTAAGCAGTTCTGCAAGGAAGAGTGGGCAAAAATTCCTCCTCAGTAAGGTAAAGGATTGATGTCAAATTATAGGAAGCATTTGGTTGCATTGCTACTAAAGGTGGTGCAACCAGTTATTAAATTTAAATGGTAAAATGACACTCTTAAATGCAGTCCATTTAAATTTAAGGGGGAAGCTACTTTTTCACATGGGTGATATGATTATTTGATAACTTTTTTCATTAGATAAATAATAATCTTAAATATGTTTTGTGTTGACTCAACAATGAAAAGCAAAATGTCTAATATTACATTTTGTCTAAAGATCTGAAAGCAATCAGTGTGACAAATATGCAATAGTAGAGGAAACCAGGCAAATACTTTTTGTTATAAAATTGAATTATAACCCTGTACTATTATTATGACAATTTAATTCCAAAGTTATATTTTGCTCTCTTATCTGGTGTCAGGGTAACCATTTCATAGCCAATCATTATTGTTATTGTTTGATATTAGAACTACAAGAACACATTTAGAACAGCTTGTATTCACAAATAAAATGTCAAATACTATAATTTTTTTTTTTGGTCAAGGCTGGCTGATTGTAAGTCTGGAGTTGTCTAGCAACGACAATTGTTTATCTGCAACTGCCATTCCAAGTTGAAGTCTGTGGTGACGGTGAGTCAGGTAAAAAAAAAATTACAAATTATTCTTATTTAAAGTTTATTAACTGAAACACAAGTCATATTTGGTCAAGAGCAGTAACTTCAGGATTTAGTGAGTATATTTTGAAGAATTCATTTTTTAAAAGATACACAGCCTTTTGTCTTAACTCTTAATATTACCTCTTGATAGGATTTAAATATTTTGTTTCGCATTAACCAATGTACTGTAAAATAATTACTGTTTACAGTTACCCTTCACAAACACTGTTACTATTAGCATACCTGTATACACATTCATACTCGGGATTTGTTGCGTTTGACTGTAGTTTAGACATTTTTGTTCAAAACTGAGTGACTGGGGTTTTTTGACAGAAGAGTACAAAAGGACAACATTACGTGCCAGGGGGAAGCAATGACACTCTCAAACAAAAACACTGTATCTGTTCCTAAGTTTGATCATGATAACAGCCTTTCTGTTAAAAGAGGAGGAAATCATTTCAATATAAAGCTTAGCACCATCTGCAATAAGTAAAAACAACTTTGATTTGTGTATGCAATATGTAGCTAAAAGAAAAACTAGACTAATCAAATAGAAAATATCAGCATCCTCTTCTTGTAATTTATGAAACCAAGAATCACAAGCTGAAACGATATTTGGGAATATATGAAGTATGACATCCATAAACTGTTGCCAGAATCTTAGTGTAGTCACGGTGCCAAAACAAATGATACACATTTTCTGTAGGTTACAGAAGGAGCAGGTATTGATATCATTCTTGAATCTTTACTCTTTTCAAAAACTATTTAGAAGGACAACATCTGTGAACCCGTTCATATGTTACTCCTTTGACTTTGTTAACAACTAAGTATCTTTGAGGTGGAGACAAAACTTTATTCCAGTCAATTTTATCCACATGCCTATTCTGATAAAACGTGACTTTAGGAGATGCATTAAATTCACACTGAAAGAGAGACTGGCTCTTCCTATTGTTCGAGGATGGCAAAAAAAAAACATATATATATTATCAACTGGTGTATCTAAAAGTTTGAGGGATGGCACAATACCAGGTATCTGGTTGTTTAGGCCCTTAGCTTTAAAATACAATAGCAAATTATTTAGCCGTAATAGAATGGAATAAATAAATAAAAAATCACTATAATGGAAAGAAGATCCTCAATCAACAAATAATCTGCTCACTAAAATCATTATTGGACCAGTTATCAAGATAAAGTGATTTGTTTCAGTATGAAATATCTCTATTGTGCCAAATTACAAAATTATGTGGAGCATAACTATGCTTGTAAATTAAAGACCAGGATCATAAACATTGTTTTTGGAAGGAGGATTGCTAGACTGGACTTTTGTCAGGGTTTTAATGAAAAAACATAAAACTAAGACCACCTAAATAAAAGAATATATGACTTGAAATGAAATTCCAAACCAAAGTGGGATTGTTCAGGTACTATTTGATCCCATTTATTTTGAATGTGTAATTGAGAGTAGAACATTTTAAAACCACCTTTCTCATTAGTTCATGACAACAGACATCTTAACATAATGGTTCTTGTTCTTCCATAATTTTTTTTTTACAGATGTAACATCAACATCAATATATTGGGAAGGCAGATTTGCCATCCCGCCATGTTGGCCTGGTGGGGCGGCACGCCCCATAGCCTACTTAAACAGCACGAGACTTTGGCACTTTTCAGTGCACTGTGTTTTTTAAATCTTACCACGTGAAGACAATGTGGTCATTCAAACAGTGTGTCACATCAAACTTGGAATTTTTGTACGTTCATCAGATATAGGTATAGCAGCATAAGTCAATCTAGATATGCCTTCAGTTTTAAACAAGAGTTCTTCCCTTTAGCGACAGGTCTCATCCACTGATTTAATTTCTTCTAAGCGACTGGGGTCGCTGCGAAATGACACATACCTTTGACGTAGAACGTTTCGTCCATTGTGCGTGTGACGTCACCAACGTAGAAAGCAGCTCGTTCTGGATTCTGGGAAGGGAAGAGTCGCGCGCGCACTGACAACCGATAAAATAAGGTAAATAAAACACATTTCCCTTGATTGTGTCGGGCCACAAGAGCAAAACAAACGACGGCTTGTGGATTTGGGCGTCAAGTTTAAGGGAGACTGACGTTATATTGGAGGTCTTCGTTCAGTTTGTGCGGCGCCAAGTCGAAAGTGCCCCAGTAGTAACGGAGGCCTGTTGGAAAGCGAGGCAGGGAAAGGTATAAAATAGTTGTTTTATCGTGTTGTCCTGGGTCTGCACGAGTGTCTGCCAAACCAAGTGTGCTGAATACTTCGTATGAAGGGCATCTTTGTGTCTTATAGTGACGCGAATGATACATGGCGAGGTTGTGAGTGCGGCTCCGTTTCAATCGGTTGTTTATTTGCAGTCTCCAGGCCGTAATCGTGCCGTTCTACGTAGATTCGGGAGCGTAGCTGTGTTACTTTAGTGCGGTCGGTGCGTGTGATACGTTACGTAAACTCTTGAGGAATAGTGTAGCGTCCTCCGTCGTATTCTTGAAGTGCGTTTACGTACGGAGGCGTATATCGCCGAATGTGTGTTGCAGTGTTTTATACCTTGCAACAGTTGAGTGTTTCTGAGATTTTTCACTTAAATATTCAATGAACATGCTAAATACAAAGGCGGTTTTATTTATATTGTTTTGGTGGAACAGGACGTAGGGCGATAGGTAAGGTGTATAAACAGACGTAGCGGCTAGCAGTCTTCGTTGGTTAACGTTACGTATCTGGCTAGCTAGCTAGTGCCGCCTTGAAAATTTTCCGCTAGCTAACGCGGTAGCCTGCGAGTCCATTGACAATCGAAAGGAGTGAGTGGCACGTTAGCGTCGAAAATCCGTCGGCATGAGCTGTAGCTACCAAACGACATCCCCTCGATATTGGCTTGCTGGAATTTGCTGTCAATACATTTGGGATTTATCTAGCTGGAGACAAGGAACCAGAGCCGCTTTTAGTCGCCATTTTGTGTGTTGCTAATGAGGGGAAACGTAGATGTTGAATTTTTAAAGAAGACAGTATTACATAAAGGGGTAGCTCGTTTAACGTTGCCTTAAATGTTATGTCTGTCGTTTGCTCGTAGTGTCTGTTCTGTTATCACGTTAGCAACTACATTAGCTGACCAACTTAGCCACCTACTTTCGCTTAGTTAGCTGCTTCTCGTCACCCCGACGCATTGTTTCAACTAGCGTTAGGCTTTGCTTTAACGCTTCACATCACAGTCGGCTTCATCTACCACCGGCCGCAAATATGGAGTACAAAATCATTCTTATTTGTCTCCCTTGCAAATTAAATTACTTTGTTTTCGAAGGCTGTCTGACAGCTCGGTCTCTGCAGATGGTGGTTCGTACACTGTGGGCTTGTGTGTTGTGTTAATTTTCTATGTATCGTGTGCAACGTTGCTGAATAACCAGCCATATAAATGTGTAAGTTATACTAACAGTCATCAAGCATACCTAACGACATCTACTGGTGTTGCGCGCTGAATACAGTTGGCCTCTTGAAAGTGGAAGTAAGTTTCTGTATATTCTTTTACCTGTAGCTGAAGGTTGTCATGCGATTGAACAGTTTGTTCAGTGGTGGCGAACATATTAACGCGTGACTGATGTCAGTTCAGTTCCGTGGAGAGTGTACGTTAGGATAAGATGTCTGAGGCCGCGTTTTATACTTGTATACAGTATGTGTACTTGTATGTAGGTTGATAAGCAAATGCAGTTGCGCAATATTTAATAATTTGGTTAAAGTACATAATGCACAGGACTGCCCAGTCCTGTTCCCTGAGATGTACTGTCTTGTAGGTTTTCATTTCACCCCTAATTTGGCAGATATGATTCTATTAATAAGCATCTCTATGAGGTCTCTAGCTGTTGAATTAGGCATGCTTTGTTAGGGTTTGAGTGAAAACCTACAGGATGGTAGATCTCTAGCTGTTGAACGAAGTGTGATTTGTTAGGGTTTGAGTGAAAACCTACATGATGGTAGATCTCCAGGAACGGGGTGGGGCAGCCCTGACAATGCACATATGATCCTCACTTTTCCGTGACCTTTGACCTGTCTGTGTACAGGCTGCATTAATTGAACTTCCTGAGTCATTTCAAAAGAAACATCTACATCAATCATTAGTTCTATCAGCATTTCTAGCTTGCTGCATCAAGGTTGCAGAATACTTGTTGACAAATAACATTTTTATAAAATTCCCCTATCGCTGCTTTCTTTGTTTCCTGAATTTGTATAGGGTAGTGTCAGGTAGAAAAAGACTTTTTGGAACGGCAGTGTTGCGTACGTCCATGGTGTACAGGGTTTTCACAGGCAGTTGAGGGCTGAAATTAACTGTAAACTGGGTATACGTTTCTGGTTTTACTGCTACAGGTTTGTGGAGGGTGGGTGTGGCGGAGTCCTGCTGATGAAGGCTAGCAGAGTTGTACCATTCAGCAGACGAGATATCTAACCGGAGTGTTGTTGGTTTGAATCTCTGGGGAGCCTTCCGTAGGTTCAGACATATGATAGACGGGGAGAGGCTTGTGTCGACTGCTGAGAGCAGAAGGGTAGGGTGGCTTATGGTGGGCAGATGGTAGGAGATTGGGTTTTTTTGGGGGGGGTGTACCAGATGAAAGGGAGCGCTTTTTCCCTTTTGTTCACCCTTATGACATCTTTTCTGCATCACCTTTGCAGGAGTGTGGGTCAGGGGAAGGAGCTGTCTGGCTGTATGAAGCTTGATGGTTTCTGGGAGAAATCCCTGCGGCATGATTTGGGGTTGGAGGTTCCTGTGGCTGGGTTCTAGTGGGTTTTTTAAAATTTATTTATGTTTTTAATTTTAAGAGACCCTTGCACACCTAGCTGATTGGATGAGCAGACATCCATGTCACATTGATTGATTATGAGGTAACTGGCTGTTTTAAATCATTCGTGAGTATGTACACAATGAGGACAGCAGCAGCAGCTACAACTCATCCCTGTATTAAAAAGACTATTGCGCCTTGTAAATAAAATATTTCAAAGAGACGGAGTTGCACATACTTGGCGAGTGCTGGATTTTAATTATTTTTACCATTGTATTTATTTGCCTCACCACTCAGTGAAAGGTTTGACTGCACACCCCACATTCTGCCCCCAATCATTGGCATGTAGCTGTATAACTAAATGCAGCTTACAGTATACGGCTATAGTGGCGGTGTTGAGGCATGTCAAGCCAGGAAACAAGTGCACATATTGTAAATGGGGTGGTAAGGAATTCAGGAAATGAAGAACAGAGGAATTTTGTATAAATGTTAGCCTATTTGTCAACAAGTATTCTGCAGCCTCGATGCAGCAAGCTAGAAATGGCAATTGATGTAGGCCTAGATGTTTCTTTTGAAATGACTCAGGAAGTTCAATTAATGCATCCCGTACACGGACAGGTCAGAGGTCATGGAAAAGTGAGGATGAGTGAGTGAGTTCATACTGTTGATGGGAAGAGAAAATGGAAGGGGAGGCGTGGTTTGAGGAGGAATCATGGACAGAGGTTTTCACCGCTGAGTCCTTCACTCACCTCCCAAACAAACACTCACCCAATCATACGCTTCCCAAGTTAACACTGCCCACGATAGAAATTTTTAGCACGTTAGTAGAAGTACGTTTGAAAAAACATTTTGACTGTCGTATTGTATTTTATAATAAGTTTGATTTATATTTTAAACTACTGTAAGCGAAATACAAAGTGTTCCCTGTATAGGTTTTTGATAATATATTTGGTTACTCCACACATTGACATGGAGTAGAAAGGAATGCAGATCATGCACATTTATTCAGCTGGGTTGGGTAGTATTAATGGAAAATAATGACTTAAAATGGTATCCACATCTCACGCGCTGTGGTGCATGGATGAGCTTCACCGTCTCAGACTGAATCCAGACTGTCCCGGTGCCGACTGGCCGGTAGCTGCGTGGGGTGACACGCAACTGGTGACTGAATCACCCAGGGTACGGGAGGGCTCGGTCGGTTTGGGGTCTGCATTTCATTACTCTCTTGCATATGAATGTGCTCAGCCCATCGTTGGGCACCAAATTAAATTAAAAAAAAAATGTAACCTCATTTATTGCAATGGGCTATAAGTTAAGATAGTTTTGTCATTAGGAGAAATACAGATTTCTGCTTGCTGAAATACAGTATGATGAAAGACAACCAGATGAACTCTGATGGAATCTGTATATGTGTATGTGTGCATGTGCAAGTTTGTGTGTGGGAAAGAGTGGGGTTAGATGGACTGTAGTGAAGGCCCAGTTTGAGGTGCATTCTTTGTGTCTTGTGTATATTTTTAGCAGGAGTGGTGACTGAGTTCGGCCTTGGGCTTCAGGTTGTCTTTGTACTTCTTCTCGAACACAGTGTACCTGTGATGCTGCTCTGGTGGGGGGGGGGGGGGAAACAGCTCCTCCCTATGCACGTACGGAGGTGGCTTGGAACATTCGCATCTAAGACAGTGGCTTGGAACACTCCCATTCAGAAAGCTGCCTCAGAACACTCGCATTTGGAACACTGGCTTGGAACATCAACATTCAGGACTGGCCCTGAGCACTCAAATCTAGAACACTGGACCAGAACACTCACATGCATAGCACTGGCCTGGAGCACTCGCATGCAGAACACTGACCTGGAGTACTCGTAAACTTAAATTCAGATTGCAGAGGTTATGTCTTATGTGAAGTGACTGTGGCAGAGATGCAGATTACTGTACTGAAGGTAATTATGATGGTGTCTCTGATAGCAGTGATGGTCACACTGTGATGGTCGTGATGGTGAAGGTGTCGATGGTGTGCTCCTCCACAGAGACCGCGGTGAGGAGTGCAATGGGACCATCGCTGCTCTCCAGGTGGAGTCTGCGCCAGAGTCGAGACTGAACGACTGGCGTCCCCCCGCCCCTAGCCCTGCCCTGTCAGCATGGGGGACGGCCTGGATGCAGCACAGATGTCGGGAGGAAGCAGCAGCCAGGGGCACCCTGCAGCCCCCCCCAATGCCACCTTCAACCCCCTGGTCCCTGGGACCACAATCCCCGCCCGGCCCAAGCGGCAGACCAATCAGCTGCAGTACCTGCTGAAGGTGGTCCTGAAGACGCTCTGGAAGCACCAGTTCTCCTGGCCCTTCCAGCAGCCTGTCGATGTCGTCAAACTCAACCTGCCTGTGAGTCTCTCCTCCTCCTCTCCTACTTTCTACTGACCTCTATCCATCTTCCACCTCCTCCACTCCTACTTTCTACTGACCTCTGTCCTTCTTGGACTGCATTTATATATAAATGGACTGCATTCATATAGCGCTTTTATCCAAAGCGCTTTACAATTGATGCCTCTTATTCACCAGAGCAGTTAGGGGTTAGGTGTCTTGCTCAGGGACACTTCGACACGCCCAGGGCGGCAACCAGCAACCCTCCGATTGCCAGACAACTGCTCTTACCCCCTGAGCTATGTCGCCCCTATCTTCCACCTCCTCCACTCCCACTTTCTACTCATCTCTGTCGCACATTCTGCCCTCCTTTGTTCACATGAAGTAATCGGCTGCACCTCGCCTTCCCCCTTCTCCCCTGATCAGGACTATTACAAGATCATTAAGATTCCTATGGACATGGGAACAATCAAGAAGCGACTGGAGAGCAGCCACTACTGGAGCGCGCAAGAATGTATTCAAGACTTTAACACAATGTTCACCAACTGCTACATCTACAACAAGGTACTGCTGCCACTGTGTGGAACCGTCAGTTTAACACCGTCTGTGAAGCCCAATGTGCTTTAAATGACTGAAGTGTTTGGGAAATTGTGATGAAAGATATGATGTAAATATTTGAAAACAAAAAACAGTAGTGACGTGTAGTGTGTGTGTGTGTGTGCGTGCGTGCGTGCGTGCGTGTGTGTGTTGTCCATGGGTGTGTGGCGTGCATATGCGTGTGTGTGTGTGTGTGTGTGCGTTGCTGCTGCAGCCTGGAGATGACATCGTGCTCATGGCAGAGGCGCTGGAGAAGATGTTCCTGCAGAAGATTTCGGAGATGCCCCCGGAGGAGACTGAGATCACAGTCATGGCTGGCAAGGGGCGTGGTCGGGGCCGCAGAGACAAAGGTGAGTGATTTGGGGGGGCGGAGTCAGAGGTGAGGGATGTGGCGAAAGCTGTAGAGACGGGGTGAGTGAATGGCTGGGGGGTGTGAGGCTCTGTGGACCCAGATCAGCGTACAGCTGTATAACCGGGTATATTTTCTACCTCGTCTGTCTGTCTGTCTGTCTCACTCACTCTCAGGCCAGAATTTGAAACCAGGCCCAGCCATGGATTCTCCGTCCGCGATGGCCCACACGCACGGCCTCTCCACCCCCACCCTGGCGCCACAGACACGGGGCCCTCCGCAGGGCCCTCCTCCTCTTCCTCCTCCTCCTCCCAACCCGCGCCTACCTCCCACGCTAATCACCCACGTCCCCCCGCCCTGCCCTCCTTACAGCCTGGGCCCCCCTGACCACATCACGCAGGGCCCCATCCTGACCTCAGTGCCCCCTCCCACCCACACCACCCTGCCTCACCCCCACATACCCATCCAGCAGAACGCTGCCCCCCTGCCCAAAGTGAGTACTCCAGTGCAGTTTCTGTGAGGGTGGGGGGGGGGGGGGGGGGGGGAATTTACTATGCATTAGATTATCCTCATCTCTCAACCCCCCCCACGCTTTCCATTTTTCTTATCTCTTTTTCCTTTCTCTCCCTACATCCTCTCTTTTCTTTGCCCCTCCCCTGTTACGCTCTCTCTCTCTCTCTCTTCCTCCCGTAGCAGAAAAAGAGCCAGAAGAGGAAAGCAGACACGACCACGCCCACTGCAAACGACCAGCTGAGCGAGTCCCCGCCCGTCGCCTCCGAGCTGAAGGCTCCGCCCCGCCGCGAGAGCAGCCGCCCCACCAAGCTGCCCAAGAAGGAGGCGCCCGACTCCCAGCACCACCTGGGGCTGGGCGCGTTGGGCGGGGGCGGGGGCGGGGGCGTGGGCGGGGCGCACAGCCCAAAGCGGCAGGAGCAGCTGCGGTACTGCGCCGGCATCGTCAGGGAAGTGCTGTCCAAGAAGCACGAGGCCTACGCCTGGCCATTCTACAAGCCCGTCGACGTGAAGGCCCTGGGTCTCCATGACTACCACGACATCATCAAGCACCCCATGGACCTTAGCACCGTCAAGGTGAGGCAGGGTGGAGCCGGCGGCAGGGGGTGGGGCCTAAGGCTTGCGGCGCTGTCTGATTGGCTGTGACTGAAGCCCTCTCTTTGCTCGCCCCGTACCAGGCCAAGCTGGATAACAGGCAGTACGTGGACCCCCAGGACTTTGCTGCGGACATGCGGTTGATGTTCTCCAACTGCTACAAGTACAATCCCCCCGACCACGATGTGGTGGCCATGGCACGCAAACTACAGGTGAGCTCAGGCACTCTCACAAACGTGCAGGCACACACACACACACACACACACACACACACACATAGTCATGGCACCCATGTAGGGTGCACCAGCGGAGATCAATTCTGACCAATCCAGTGCCACCAGTCCTGGCCACCCATCCCTGCAGGTTGATACATCTGCCACACACTGCACCTGTGTGCGTGCGTGCACACCCTACTGTTCTCTCGAACCCCCGCCCCGTCTCATACGCATTAAATGGAAGCGGGCTGGTCTCGACCAGGAGAACTACAGTTCCCATGATTCCCTCCGGCTGTGCCCATCTGGTGTTTTGTCCTCCCGGCAGGATGTGTTTGAAATGCGTTTTGCCAAGATGCCCGATGAGTCCGAGGAGCCAGCACGCCTCACCCCCTCTCCCGCGCTTCTCTCCGCCCCCGTGAAGTTGCAGCCGCCCCCCGCCCTCCTCCCCTCCTCCTCCGACAGCTCCAGCGACTCGTCCTCCGAGTCAGAGTCCTCCACTGACGATTCGGAGGAGGAGAGGGCCCAGAGACTGGCAGAGCTGCAGGAGCAGGTGAGGGTGCTTGCCTCTGCTGATAGGGTCGCGCGGTGCAGCGCTATTAAAATTTTAAAACTGTAAAATACCATCATGTTGCAAAATTCAGTACTTCATGAAAACGCACATGACATTGCTTTATATTGCAGCAAAAATGATTGCTATTGCTATCCGTTGGAAAATAAATACCGTGCCTTTAAGAGGGAACACTGATGTAGTGGACGTGCCGAGTGGCCTGTACGTGGGTGGGGTCTACATGGGATACTGGAGATTTCAGGACGCGGTGTCCTGGTCAATAGGTTCGCCATGATTTAAAACAAAAAATTTATAAAAAATGTAATGTACCTCACTCCTCCCCCAAGGAGAAAAATTTCACCTCATCTGTTAGCCAAACTAAGGGCAGAAAGGTAGCCAAATAAAATATGGGGAAGCTAGTCAGTTTAGGTGGCTATCTGGCTACCTAGCGCAACTGGGTTCCCCATCTTTTGTGGATAATTTCCCCATAGCCCCACCAGCGGCCAGATGTGTAGCCACAGCCCCAGCCTGAGGGATGCTTCGTGAGCAGCCTGCGTGCTGGTGGTGTGAGGGTCTCAAAAATGGGATGGCGCTATTTTTGATGCCCTTTTATCGTTTTGTTTTGCTTTGGTATGTCCTGCCCGAGAGAGCAGCCTTTTTAAACCAACTGTACGATCGCGACTTATTTTTTTTACCGTGAGTTTTTTTTTTTTTTTTTTTTCTTTAGCGATTGTTTTAATTGCGGCAGCGTGAACGTGATTGGCTGTTCTTCCCGCAGCTGAAGGCGGTGCACGAGCAGCTGGCTGCGCTGTCGCAGCCGCAGACGAGCCGACCAAAGAAGAAGGAGAAGGAGAAAGAGAAGGAGGAGAAGGAGAAGGAGAAAGAGAAGAAGGAGAAGGAGAAGGAGAAGAAGCAGAGGAAGAAGGCCGGGGGCGCGCCCCCTCCCCTGGCGCTGGAGCCCCTCCATGAGCCCCCGCCGCAGCCCCCCCTCAGGAAGAACAAGGGCGCCAAGGAGGCGGCACCCAAGAAAACCAAGGCGGCCAGGTACACACCTGCCCTGCAGCTCGAACCCTCTGCCCCCGCACTCTCGCTCTCTGGCGCCCCCTCTGTGCCTTATGGGAATCACGTACAGGCACTACACTACATTACATTTACAGTACATTTGTTTGGCAGACACATTTATCCAAAGCGACGTACAATAAGTGCGTACAAAAGGTCATTGTAACGACTACGAAACACAGGTCCGATAAGGTACAATACTAATTTTGTAACAGTTATTCATAGCTATGAACACATTGAAGTCCAGCTCACACAGTGAACATTACTCTCTGACCTAACCTATGCTACGTCAACCTGGGAGGCATTACAAGCTGCAACATCAAGGCAATGATACAAGGCACGATAAGTGCTGGATGGAGGTACACATAACATGAAAGTGGCACAGGAGGTACACGTGTAGCATGAAAGGGGAATGGTGAACTACTACTCTGCTACGGATGATTTTATAGGAACTTGTAACGCGTGTTGTGCTCTACTTCTCTTAATTCAACCTGCACTAGATTGCTTTGATGCCAAGCACGCAACGTGACATTGCAGTCTTTGGGAAGATGCTCTGAACCAGAGCAATGGAGCGGTAGTGGGGAACAACATTATTACTCTCAGGGGGGATTCGGTGTTGCCCAGAAAGGCACTGAAGCCCATTTATAATCGCTAAGTGCAATACTTTGTTAAGAAACAACAATTTGTATTGCAGCAAGGTGTGACTAGACTGATAACCTCTCTTGCACAGCTATGCCTGTATAATTAAGGAAATCCAAATGCACACCCCCCCCCCCCTTCCTGTCACATGTCTTCCCACAGCAGGAAGGAGGGACTGAAGAACAGCCGATCCGTGGCTCCTCCTCCTGCTGTGGCCCCGCCCATCCTGGCCCCCGTGGTCGCTCAGGAGACGGAGGAGGACCTGGGCTCGGGTGTGGCGGTGGGCGGGGCCGCGGGGGACAAGAGCAAGCCCATGTCCTATGAGGAGAAGCGGCAGCTGAGTCTGGACATCAACAAGCTGCCGGGGGACAAGCTGGGCCGCGTGGTGCACATCATCCAATCGCGCGAGCCCTCGCTCAAGAACTCCAACCCCGACGAGATCGAGATCGACTTCGAGACGCTCAAGCCGTCCACGCTGCGCGAGCTGGAGAGATACGTCTCCTCCTGTCTGCGCAAGAAGAAGAAACCTGCAGGCGAGTCACTGTCCTCCACTGAGTCACTGTCCTCCTCCACTGAGTCAGCGAGTCACTGTCCTCCACTGAGTCACTGTCCTCCTCCACTGAGTCAGCGAGTCACTGTCCTCCACTAAGTCACTGTCCTCCTCCACTGAGTCAGCGAGTCACTGTCCTCCTCCACTGAGTCAGTGAGTCACTGTCCTCCTACACTGAGTCACTGTCCTCCTCCACTGAGTCAGTGAGTCACTGTCCTCCTACACTGAGTCAGTGAGTCACTGTCCTCCTCCACTGAGTCAGTGAGTCACTGTCCTCCTCCACTGAGTCAGTGAGTCACTGTCCTCCTCAACTGAGTCTATGTCCAAGTAATATTCCTGAATGCTGAGCAGATCTGTGTTTGTTGTGCTGTGGTTTTGTGTTGTCACCATGCATCTAAGCAGTTTGTTCCCACAGCGGCAGAGAAGGCGATGGAGACCGTGACCATGACGAAGATGAAGGCGGGCTCTTCATCAGGCTCGGGCAGCAGCAGCACGTCCAGCTCCTCTGATAGTGAGGGCTTTGGGACAGGTACACATGTGCTTTCCCTCACAGTGCTTTGGAACGCTAACGCGCGCACACACACACACACACACACACACACACACATCTAGAGACACACATTCACACAAACACACACACAGTGACAAATCTGTATGCACGGTTTTGCTAAAAAGCCTCCTCTTCTCAGGGCTGCGTCAGAAGCTGAAGAAGAAGTCGAGCACGGGGAAGGACAGAAAGAAGCCGCTCCACCAGGCGATGGGGGGGCCCGCCCCTCAGCTACTGCCACCCCCCCTGCCCCAGGTCCCAATGGTTCAGCCTACGCAGCAGCTGAAGCAGCACCCCTCCCCTCCAGCGTATGTGGCTCCTCCCATGATGCTGCAGTCCTCCCAGCTGCTAGGGGGCGCTCTGGACCCCCTCCCTCACTTCAGCCAGCCTGTCATGCACCTGTCCCAGCAACACGACGACCCGGCCCCGCCCGCGCCTTCCCACCTCGACGCTCACCCCCCCGCTGTCCCGGCCGACACGCACCCATTCCTCAACCAGCACGCCGCGCTCCCCACCCCAGGTACGTCCACCGCGCGCGAAACGGGCCCAGGCTCCTCCTCAGTGACCGTCGCTCACGGCCGT
Source organism: Anguilla japonica (assembly GCA_025169545.1). Classification (NCBI taxonomy): domain Eukaryota; kingdom Metazoa; phylum Chordata; class Actinopteri; order Anguilliformes; family Anguillidae; genus Anguilla; species Anguilla japonica. The sequence continues at coordinate 27,024,963 of CM045899.1, read as the reverse complement.
GTGTGGCTGCGGTTTCCAGCCACAGAAACGCTGATGGTATCCTGCTACAGCTCTGCCACGTTGGGAAGCTCCAGCGCTGTGGACATGACATGCGGACTGAAAATTAAAACATAACGACCCACTTCTGGGAGGCAGTTGGCATTGAATATGCATATTAATACAGCTTCCAGTTAGTTAAAAAAAGAATTTAGTGTCTGGGTATCTTAATTTTTTTAAATCTTTTACTTCCTTTCCTGTTTTTTGTTTCCTATTGATTTATTTCTTTTATTATTTTGGATTACTAGAATTGTATGTCTCCTTTTAACTGTTAAATAAAGGAGAATCAAAGGTCTCTCTCTCTCTCCCCTCTCTCTCCCTCCCCCTCTCCCTCCCCCCTCCCTCCCTCCCTCTCTCTCTCTCCCTCTTTCCCTCCCTCCCTCTCTCTCTCTCAGCTCTTCACAACGCTATGCCACAGCAGCCGTCCCGCCCCAGTCACCGGGCAGCGCCCCTACCCCCCAAAGTCGCGCAGCAGCAGCAGCAGCTCCTCCAGCAGCCCGAGCCACAGCCCCACCACCACCACCAGCCTCCGCAGCTGCTGACCACGCCCGCGCCGGCCCCTCAGCCCCTCCCCCAGCCTCTGCTCTCCCGCCCCCTGTCCCCGCCCACCCTGCTGTCGCGTGCTCTGTCCCCGCCCACGTTGTCGTCGCGCGCCTTGTCCCCGCCCACCTTGATGTCGCGGGCTCTGTCCCCGCCCACGCTGTTGTCGCGGGCCCTGTCCCCGCCCACACTGTTGTCGCGGGCCCTGTCCCCGCCCACCCTGCTGTCGCGGGCCCTGTCCCCGCCCACCCTGCTGTCGGCCCAGCCCCCCGCAGGCGCTGCTGGAGGACGATGAGGAGCCGGCGGGGATGCCCGTGAGCCAGGTGCCGCTGTACATGCAGCACCTGCAGAGCCGCCCCGCCCTGTCCGCCCCCATCCTGCAGCCTGCGCAGGCCCTCCAGGGCCCCGCCCACATGCAGCACCTGCCCCCACCCCCCCAGGGCCCCGCCCCGCAGACGCAGACGCAGACGCAGCAGCACAAGGCCAGCGCTCCACAGATGCTCCCTCAGCAGCAGCAGCCGCCCCCCCCCACGCGGCAGCATAAACCCGAACCGTACGGCACAGGTGAGGGAGTGGGGGGGGGGGTGCGGGGGCGGGGGGGGGGGGGGGGGGGTTGGCATTATGACCGTTTACAGTCCAAAGCTGTTAAAATGTGTGCATGTGCTGTCAAGTGCTTGAAGGAGCAAGCCATGCACAGGTCAGTGGTCCCACTGGCCCAGGGAATGGTCTGTCTGTGGAGCGCAGGACATTTTAAAATGTATTTAACTCTAATTCACTGATTCTGACAAAACACCTATTTTTGCTGTAATATGCTAACTCGTGATAAAAACACAATAGAATCGTATACGTCATTCATAATTTTCTTATTTTGCTTGTAACAGAAGCGGAATGAAATGACGGGATTAGCAAGATTAAATTTTTTTTAATTTTTTTTTTGCCATTCTCATCAAAAGTTATTCTTGCCACGCAGGCTGGGTCGTCGCGCAGTATATTTCTTTCCCTGCATTTTGGCCTTTTTTTTTGTGTAAAAACGCTGTTTCCAGAGTAGCGTGCTCCCTCATGGACTGATAGAGGCTATTACTGCACTGGGAGGGGCTTATTGGAGGGTTTAATAAAGAAAATGGGATTTACGACCAGTGCCATAATGACAGACAGGTACGTTAACATAATAATGTTTTCTAAGCAGGTTTTTTTTACTGCTGAATACAAGGTGTGATGAGCCACGCTCAGCCCCAAGCTGTAAACTTCCCCACCGTTTTCTGACAGGACACGCAAGGGAGAGTCTCTCCCCCCAGCTGGCCCAGTACCAGCCCCCCGGCCGCCAGACCCCCCCACACAACCTGCAGCCGGCCAAAAAACCTGTGAGTACTCTGCCTGTCTGTCTGCCTGCCTGCCTGTCTGTCTGTCTGCCTGCCTGCCTGTCTGCCTGTCTGTCTGTGTGCCTGTCTACCTACCTGCCTGCCTGTCTGCCTGTCTGTCCGTCTGCCTGCCTGCCTGCCTGTCTGTCTGCCTGTCTGCCTGCCTACCTGCCGGTTTGTCTGTCTGTGTGCCTGTCTGCCTGCCTGCCTGCCTGCCTGCCTGTCTGTCTGTCTGTCTGCCTGTGCCTGTCTGTCTGTGTGCCTGACTGCCTGCCTGCCTGTGTGCCTGTCTGCCTGCCTGCCTGTCTGTCTGTGTGCCTGTCTACCTGTCTGCCTGTCTGTGTGCCTGTCTGCCTGTCTGTCTGACTGCCTGCCTGCCTGTCTGTCTGTCTGTGTGCCTATCTGCCTACATGCCTGTCTGTCTGTCTGTCTGTGTGCCTGTCTGCCTTTCTGTCTGTCTGTCTGCCTGCCTGTCTGCCTGTCTGCCTGCCTGTCTGCCTGTCTGTCTGTGTGCCTGTCTGTCTAGATGGCGTTCCCCACAGTGTGATGTCGCGGTACTCTGTCACTCTGCCTGCCTGTCGGTCTGCACGTGTGCTTCAGTCTATCTGTGTGCGTGCGTGTGTGTAACTGCCTGTGTGTGTGTATCGTTGGGGAAGTGAGACATCAGTTAATCAGTTAAATAGCTGAGAACCCGATGGATCAGCCTGCCTGTGTTCGTTTCAGGAGCAGCGGGGGCCCCAAGCACATGGGGGGATGAAAGAGGAGAAGCTACCAGTAATCCAGGGGGACCCCTTCAGCCCTGCCCTACGGCAAGAACCCCAAAAACACCTCGATGGCAAGCCCGGCCAGCCAGCATCGGGCCTGCAGAGTGAGTACCTGTGTGTGTGTGTGTGTGTGTGTGTGTGTGCGTGCGTCTGTGGAGCGCAGGACATTTTAAAATCTGCATTTAACACTAATTCACCAGTTCTGACAAAAAACACCTATTTTTGCTATAATATGCTAACTTGCGATAAAAAAGCAATAAGTATATATTACATTCATATACATTCATAATTTTCTCATTTTGCTTGTAACAGAAGCGGAATGAAATGGCAGGACTAGCAAGATTGGCAAAACAATATTTCTGTGTTATTTATTCTCATCAAAAATTATTTTTGCCGCACAGGCTGGGTCATTACACAGTATATTTCTTTCCCTGCACTTTGGCCATTTTTGTTGGGTTTAATTAAGAAAATTACGGAGCTCACTGTATGTGTATATGCTTGTATATTAATGTGTGTATGTCCATGTGTGTGTGGCTTTCCTTCTTCTCAGAGTTGGACTTGAAGCTTGAGAGTTTGCGGCCTGTGATTCGGTCCTCTGAGTCCAGCGTCCCGCCCCACCCTGCGCCAGACAAGGAGAAGTTCAAGCAGGAGCCCAAGACACCCACTGCCCCCAAAAAGGTACAGGTAGGTCACAGGACAACTGTCACTCACCCACTGACCCCAGGGAAGCACAACCCTCACTGCTCACTGACCCCAGATCAGCACAACCCTCACTGCTCACTGACCCCAGACCAGCACAACCCTCACTGCTCACTGACCCCAGGACAGCACAACCCTCACTGCTCACTGACCCCAGGACAGCACAACCCTCACTGCTCACTGACCCCAGGACAGCACAACCCTCACTGCTCACTGACCCCAGGACAGCACAACCCTCACTGCTCACTGACCCCAGGACAGCACAACCCTCACTGCTCACTGACCTCAGACTTTCTGCAACTTTCTCTAACTCTATCACTGAGCTCTAGACAGACTCGTATTGACCCAAGGACCATTTAAATCTCTTGCTGACCTCAGGACAGTATAGCAGTCTGCCCGGGCAGTTATAATGTTTTAAGTTTATAAGTTTTAAGTATGGCTAATTGTCCCAGTGACTGAGCGTCTCTCTCCCCCCCCCCCCCCCCCCCCCCGCAGGATGTGAAGCTGAAGAACATGGGCCCGTGGGCCAGCCTGGCGCAGAGGTCCGCGTCGGCGCCCTCCTCCACGCTCAAGTCGTCGAGCGACAGCTTCGAGCAGTTCCGCCGGGCCGCGCGCGAGAAGGAGGAGCGCGAGAAGGCCCTGAAGGCCCAGGCCGAGCAGGCGGAGAGAGAGCGGCTGCGCAGAGAGCAGGAGAAACTGCGGTGAGCGAGAGAGAGAGAGCGGCTGCGCAGAGAGCAGGAGAAACTGCGGTGAGAGAGAGAGAGAGAGAGAGAGAGGCTGCGCAGAGAGCAGGAGAAACTGCGGTGAGAGAGAGAGAGGCTGCACAGAGCAGGAGAAACTGCTGTGAGAGAGAGAGAGAGAGAGAGCAGGAGAAACTGCAGTGAGCGAGCGAGAGTGTCCAGACCCTGAAAGGAGCGTGAGGATTAACGAGCGTAGGAACTAACGAGCGTACGGACTAACGAGCGTAGGAACTAACGAGCGTACGGACTAACGAGCGTACGGAACTAACGAGCGTACGGACTAACGAGCGTAGGAACTAACGAGCGTATGGACTAACGAGCGTACGGACTAACTTGCATAAGGACTAACGAGCGTACGAACTAACAAGTGTACAGACTAACGAGCGTAGGAACTAACAAGCGTACGGACTAACGAGCGTACGGACTAACAAGCGTACGGACTAACGAGCGTAGGAACTAACGAGCGTACGGACTAACGAGCGTACGGACTAACAAGCATACGGACTAACGAGCGTAGGAACTAACGAGCGTACGGACTAACTTGCATAAGGACTAACGAGCATAGGAACTAACGAGCGTACGGACTAACTTGCATAAGGACTAAGGAGCGTAAGGACTAACGAGTGTACAGACTAACAAGCGTACGGACTAACGAGCGTACGGACTAACGAGCGTAAGGACTAACGAGCGTACGGACTAACGAGCGTAAGGACTAACGAGCGTACGGACTAACAAGCGTACGGACTAACGAGCGTACGGACTAACGAGCGTACGGACTAACGAGCGTATAAACTAACCAGCCTATGGACTAATGAGCGTACGGACTAACGAGCATATAAACTAACCAGCCTGTGGACTAATGAGCGTGCTGATTACCCAGCGTGTAAAAGCAGATGTAGAGACAGTGCGTCATGCACACATCCAGTTGACAAGGTGCTGGGCTGAGAAGCGCAAATGGAAGGAGGGAGGCCCGCACACTGAACTGCTCCGTACACAACTTTATCAGAGACGTCCTCATCCCAGTGGAGTTTCACACCCGTGCATGTACGTGCGTCAAACCACCTGACCACCCGACGCTCGTGACCCAAGGCGGACACTTGAATATTGGCACTGGTATGCAGGAAAGGACCTGACCTGGTCTGATTAGACCCGATAAAGGTACACTGGGATGGAAACGTTGTCTCTAATAAAGGTGCGTATGGTGCAGTTTGGTATGCGGGCTTTCTTCCTGTCATAAAAGCAGATGTGGCTCTGTGGCGCTCACGTCGGCCGTGGCTCTGTGGTGCTCACGTGGGCCGTGGCTCTGTGGTGCTCACGTCGGCCGTGGCCCTGTGGTGCTCACGTGGGCCGTGGCCCTGTGGTGCTCACGTGGGCCGTGGCTCTGTGGTGCTCACGTGGGCCGTGGCTCTGTGGCGCTCACGTCGGCCGTGGCTCTGTGGTGCTCACGTGGGCCGTGGCCGTGGCCCTGTGGTGCTCACGTCGTGGCCCGTGGCCCTGTGGTGCTCACGTCGGCCGTGGCCCGTGGCCCTGTGGTGCTCACGTCGGCCGTGGCTCTGTGGCGCTCACGTCGGCCGTGGCCCGTGGCCCTGTGGTGCTCACGTCGGCCGTGGCTCTGTGGTGCTCACGTCGGCCGTGGCTCTGTGGTGCTCACGTCGGCCGTGGCTCTGTGGTGCTCACGTGGGCCGTGGCTCTGTGGTGCTCACGTCGGCCGTGGCTCTGTGGTGCTCACGTCGGCCGTGGCTCTGTGGTGCTCACGTCGGCCGTGGCTCTGTGGTGCTCACGTCGGCCGTGGCTCTGTGGTGCTCACGTCGGCCGTGGCCCTGTGGTGCTCACGTCGGCCGTGGCTCTGTGGTGCTCACGTCGGCCGTGGCTCTGTGGTGCTCACGTGGGCCGTGGCTCTTGCTGTGTCCCAGGACTCGGGAGGAGGAAGAGGTCGTGGAGCAGCCTCGCCGGCCGCTGCTGGAGGAGCCCCGCAGGCGCCAGGAGCAGCAGCAGCAGCAGCATGCGCAGACGCACGCGCAGACGCAGCCGCCGCCACCACCACACCGCCGCCGCCGGCGCCGCAGGCGCAGACGCAGGCAGCGTCGGCCACACCTCCTCTCCAGGCCCCAGCCCCGACCCCCCCTCCCTCCGCCCAGAGCGCCCTGGACCAGCAGAGGGAGCTGGCGAGGCGCAGGGAGCAGGAGAGGAGGAGGAGAGAGGCGGTGAGCACTTCGTCTGCGCTCCTTTCCATTTACGCGACCCCCCCCCCCCCCCCCCACCCACCCCCCCACCCCACCACACACCAGTTCGTAATATCACCTCAGGCTTGTTCCCATCACTTAAGGGATTGAACAGTCCTTTGCATTACAGTCACCGTACAGGCTTCACATCCAGCCTTCTGAAGTGTGTTTATATGCACCACAGCGGCTGAGGACGGCAAAGCTGAATTTTTCTGCTTTTAAATGAACCTCCAGATGTGAGGCAGGTGCAGCAGGCAGGCCTGTCTGCAGGTGTGCACTGTCCACTGTCTGAGGCGAGAGAGCGCCCCTGCTCGCTCGCCCCCCCCGCCTGAAACGGAGACGAGCACCCCTGACCTTTGACCTCTGTTTTCACAGATGGCGGCCACCATTGACATGAATTTCCAAAGCGATCTGATGGCAATTTTCGAAGAGAACCTCTTCTGAGAGGCAAGAGAAGGCGGGACTAGACGAACAAGAGAAAACGAGCGAGAACCCATCCTGGAGTGCCGTGACAACGTAAAGAAGCTCCTCAGGAGCGGGGGGGGGGGGGGGGGGGGGGGCGGGGGGGCGAGGGGGGGGGGGGGGGGGGAGGGGGTTCGGTGGCGGTGGCGCAAACCTGGGAAGACGCGAGAAATGCCCCAACTGAGGCCGTGGCGGAGAAGAGCCGGACTTGGCCTCCCTGTCGAATCCCTCGTGTGCATATGTGCGTGTTGTGTACTCTGACCTGCCTCTGCTACAGTGTATGGGACCGGTCGTGGGGGGGGGGGGGGGGGTGGGGGGCTCTTTCTGTGGTTGTAGCTGTTCCATGTGGGTGTGGCCTTGTTTGCAGGAGGCGGGCCGCAGACGACCTTGCCCACCACCGACGCGTCGTGTGCGCGTGCCGTGTGTTGGCATGGCGACCAGACCAGACGCGAGAGGAACAGGAACGAGGAACTGCAAAAAGGGGCTGTGTGAACAAATCACTGTCTAACCAGAAGGCATTTATTAACTGCCCGACTTTGGTGTGTGTGTGTGAGAGAGAGTGTGAGTGTGTGTGTGTGGAGGGACTGTGGGATGTTTTTTTTTTTTTTGTTTTTGTTTGTTTTTTTAAACATGAATGAGTGGGGCGTGCAGGTGGGAGGGGCCTTAAACTTGACATCTTTAGATCTGTAGCTTTCTCAGGTGAGAAGGGGAGTGACACCTTGCCTTACACGTCTGACCTGTACACACACACAATATAAGTATATAATTGTATATTCACACACTGACACAAATCTAGAGATACGAACAAGAAATTGCTAAAGTGAATTCAGTCTTGTCGGGAGTACAGCTTGCTGATTTTTTTATTTTGTAGATTCCACTGTAATTTATTTTTGTTTCCCCATATCCATGCCCTGTTCCATCTGTTCATGCCATTTTCATTTTAGCGCTGAAAAATGAATGTTTTCTTTGATAAATTGTATTTATAAAATCATTTATAAATATAATTTATTTAGTGATCTGTTTAAAAGCTTAGGGTCGTGTAAGAATGCAGAAGTATTAAAATAGAAAATTAATTTAAGCAATCGTTGAAAAAAGGTGGGGAGGGGAGTTGGATTCCTATTGAGGAATATTTTAAGAGACAGTCTGAGGGCTAAATTCAGGTGAACGTACTTCATCTAATTTACTGAATGAGCTGGTGGGGGTGTTGGTGTCTTCACTGTGTCTTCCTCCTAAAAGCGCCTTACCAGTATCGACTCTCTGAGAATCCACCATTTTAGGACAAAGTGCAGATCTCTCCACACTACAGTGCAGTGACAGTGGGACTAGCTCTACACGCTGTACAGTGAGCCTCAGAGTAGCTCTACACATTGTACAGTGCAGTGAGCCTCAGAGTAGCTCTACACATTGTACAGTGCAGTGAGCCTCAGAGTAGCTCTACACATTGTACAGTGCAGTGAGCCTCGGAGTAGCTCTACACTGTCCAGTGCTGTGAGCCTCAGAGTACCTCAACCCACTGTACAGCGAGCCTCAGAGTAGCTCTACTCTGTACAGTGCTGTGACCCTCTGAGTAGGTCTCCAAACTGTACAATGCAGCGAGCTTGGCTCTCTACATCTATACTGTTGTCCATTTTGCAGGTGAATTAATGGAGACATTAACCGATCCCGACAGCTTTGCATGGCTCACTGTCCTCAGATACGTTTTACTGACTTTGAAAGGTAGGCACTTCCAAAAAGTAGCAGATATGAAAAAGAAATGTACAAAAACATTTTTATGGGGATGGGGGGAGGGGGCGTGAGTGACGAAAACGTTTATAATTTGCATCATTGTTCTTGTCTGTAGTGGAGTGCAAAGTTCTTCTGTTTGTTTTTATGGCAACAAGGAGGAAATGAGACCTCTCAGCTTTCTCTAATGGTGTTTTTCTCCAGTGCCTGTATTGTTTAGCAATTCAAGTTGACATTACTTTTCGGATTTTTTTTTTTTTTGAGGTGTGTGAGAAGGGGGCTGTACGAAGAACAGTCAAGACACTTGCAATATTTTAACAGACTCTGATGTTGAGACTAAGTGTAGTTTTGCTGGCGCAGATGAATTCTCTGATGTGCACCAGGCGGTTATTTTATTAGCATCGGATGTGAGGCCGGGTCTGTGCCTCCAAGTGTATTTTTTTCGGGCTTTCCCAGTCCCCCCTGACCCACAGACAAAATGGCCGCCCTTTAAACCTCGGGAGAAAACGAGGACGAAGAAATCGAGAGAACGAGTTAACTCCGCGTTTGTCACTTTCATCTGTTTTTATATTTTTATTTTTTTCAATTTCAATGAAGTTCACAAATATTAAATATCATTTTTTTTTTAAATTTGGTTTTGAAAAAACTAACAAAAAAAAAATCACGTTTTTTTCTTTTCTTCATTCCTTCATGCTTTTCGATGTATCTTTTTGTTTTCGTTTCAGTGGTGACAGTTGGATGTTATGTGCCATAGATATCTATTCAACAGAAAAAAACCGAGGTGTGGCTCAGCCACTGTTTGGCTCATTCAGGGTTTTTTTTTTCCCTTTTTTTTTTTTTCTCGGTTTTTGTGTTTTATTTTTCCTGATTACCTGTTGATGTGTCAGTGACTGAGGCGGTATGAAGGAAAAGCTGTGTGTCTGTTATGATCATGGAATAAACTCATCTCTTTTTAAGAAAAAACCAAAAAAAAAAAAAAAAAACAAAAAAATTAAAAAGAGACAAAAAAACAATCACTTTCTGTTTTGGTGTGGATCTGAGGTTTTCTGGTCAGGATCAGCAGGGGGTCTGTGGTCTGGGATGCCTTCTTTTTTTGGGGGGGGGTCATGGAGAACAGGGCTATATCAGAGCTGCCCCTGCGTATTTATGGTCTTTCTTCAGGGAACCCGGAAACACTACACTAAGCGGAAGGCAGAATTTAGGCCTCACCCATAGCTGGCATCATGTGAATAAGAGCACATTGAGCATGCAAAGTTCTTTCATGTTTCAGTGTTCAGCGTTTTCACATTTAGATCTATTAACATAATATGCTCACGGATAGGCCTATTATAATTTGATATACAGAAATGGGCCTCAGCGGACGATACTGTTTAATGGACCGGATAATTCGATATACTGATAAATAGGCCTAGTGCGATTTCATGTACTCCAGTGCCGTTGTGCAGAGATGTGTAATAGACTGAAGTACGTTAGTTGCAGTTTGTGGTACTTGGTCACGTTTTAAGGCTACTGTTCGACCTTCGGGGCCAAAAAAAAGGCGCACGAGCAAAGGCAGCGGGATTTTCCGTGCTCGTTAGACTAGTTCATGACTAAGAATGCCAACACTGCCCTCTACTGACTGCTTGTGTAATTATTCTTTATGTCCAACGGCTGAGCTAGTGACAGATTCTACTATTCACAAGCTTCTCCTGAATAGTACAAACGCACACATAATTATGAAGCCCTCGCGTTTGATTTCCATTCCACAAACTGCTTAATATCCCTTTATCAGATCCCTCGTGCCCATTTATTTTATTGAGTTGGGTCTTCACTCAGTATTATTTTTATTATTTGCCATTCATTATTTTGAGTCACTTTTCCACTTAAAAGTTCTCTCTCTCTCTCTCTCACACACACTCACTCACTCACACACACACACAAAGGCACAACATCTCTCAGTAGTATTAACCTTGGCATGCAGAGGCACCGGTGGCGTATGAACAGACTCATATTTAACAGTGTGTGTATCTACTGTGGGGTGGTGGGTGCCCTCAAGCAGGACTACCCTTCACGATTTAACCTTGTGACTTGACCGGAATGAACGTACCCACACAAGATCCAACAATAGACACCCCTCTGCTAAGCCCAGCTGAATGGTTGCCAGTTGAACGGAGCTGTGGAAGGTCTAACCACGATAAAATGTGGGGGCATCAAAGTGACCATTAGATTTTCACAACAAATAAACCTCTTAAAGGATATAGCCAGGGTCTTTAATTTGCTTCTTTGAAACGTTTAAGCTCAGACTGGTCTGATTTTTAATTCGTATAAAATTTCAGTTATTGCAATAAAGTTTTGTCTCTCACAACAGGCACTACATGGATCTTTTATCACTGAAAAAGGATGAAATCGGCTACAGAAACACCCTGGTTTGTGCTGTGGTAGCCACAAAATCTAAAGACCTTTTTAAAACAAAAATAATGTTTTCCAATAATACCCGGGAGTTTAAAACTTATTTTAATAGCCGACCTAAAGACAATCGAATAAGAGACGTGGAATCCGGTAAACTATTAAACTGACATTTTGAATTACGATTGCCATGAAACTGAAAACCAAGGGGAGAAGTTCCTGGTGACCTACGATTCGACTGTGTAACTTTGTGCATTTCGGGTACCGAAATAGTGTGTTTATGGCCTGTTGTGGGGAAAAAAAACTCTTTAATGAATTAATGATAAACTGTATTAGTCCACCGAACTAAATGTATATAAGCTACCCGTCACTTCACTACCCTTCATATGAATGGACCAAGCGACTGTGGGGAGGAAGGTCGCGATTGGTTTTCAGAAACGTCCAACCTACTTGGATAGCAAGCAAGTGAGATTTATTTATAACCTAGTGAAAGGTCCTGCTCGTTCCGGACCAATTTATGAGCAAAGTTCCCCGGAAAGTGTGGAATACGACTTCAGTAAGTATTCTTAACATTCTGTCAGTGGTTATAAACGCTACTTTCTATCATTAAGTTGGTTTGCAAGTTGCGTAGCAACGCGAACTGGTGGATGTATGTTGAACGTGTAGCGTAGCAATCTAGGACCGTTAGACAACAGTGAAGTTGCTCCATGATCCATCACTCGTGTTTTCTGACACCAGGAGTCATGAGCAGCACGACCCTGTCCGTTATACTTTTCCCTACCCGGGTGTGTCTGTGGTTGCTGTCCTTACTGTACTGGGCTCTGGTCTACGGCACCGCCGGGGTCACCGCCTGCATGGTTCTGATCCGGATCTCGTGGAGAGGACTCAAGGACCCTCGCAGAGCCTTCAGATGGACAGTCCGCAAGAGACCGCCGGCATGCCTGCGGGATCCAGCGTTGGGCACACACGGATACCTGCGATGCAGGGTAAGAGAATAAACGAATTACTTGGACGTATCATAATCGTTGCTTTCGCTCCTGTGGCTAGCCACATATCGTGGTTTACAAAAACTGAACACTCAAACCGGACATTCTTTTTAAGAATCCAAGATGATCAATGGACTGAGCAATTGAGAGGGACTAGAGGCTAACTGATACCGAGAGCTCGGGATATGCATTGTTTTTATGCCCTATCTTCAAAATAATGCGATTTACACATAATAAAACATTGCATTTGTTATTATGCCGTGGTATTTATCTTAGCTCGCGGCTACAGACGTCCAGAAAACATACTGAAGCGCAATTCACTGGTTGCGTAAATTTAGGAATGCCATTTCTGCAGCACTCGGCCTGTCACAGGCGTACGCCAACGGGCGGCGTACTTGTCATATAAAATGCGAAAAGAGAAACTCCGCAAACAGCACTGGAAAACTTCTACGAAAACTTACACGGCTTGCAGAAATCACATTCGTGGCATATGTGAATTATTCCAGGGAAACCCAGAAAGATTCCGCTTCTGAATCTGAACCACAGCTCTCAACCGCCTTAATTAGTCTATCTCAGACACACGTGTTTAGGCAATTAAGTATTATTGACCTGTTAACTGCTATTATAGACCTATCACGGTTTCGCTTGATAGTCAATTCTGGCCAATGAGCGGGCATTATTTATGCATAATGAGCGGTGGCGGAGTTCCACAATGATTATATCCCTTTACTGTCTGTCAGAATGTGCTATCTCGTGCCGATATCTGTAAAGTAACATGGTTAAAAAAAGAAAAATGTGAGAGATTTTGAAAGAATTGACGCGCTCGCTGTACATTAGGCTACCCCTTTCTACCAAAAAAAAACGTTATTTATTTCGAACATGGGCTGTTACTCGTTCTCACAAACATATACAAGCAATGTTTTTGTATTTCCATTTGTGGCCATGCAATAATATAGACAGCTTTTCTACTTGAGTCTGTTGACCAAGATTTGTCAAAATTACAGTCACCGACAGAAGTGCAAATATAGCTTTATAACAGCCTCCAAGAGCATGCTTTTTTCCACAGGTCATTCATAGCTAAGACAACAAGTAGTTATATAGCTAAAGGTTGGTATATAATTAACAGTTCAATTAAACATGTGAAGGAAGGCACTGCTCTAAAGTTAGTCTGTCATAAAGCCACATGATTTGCCAAACAGCGAATGGGATTTGGCCCAAGGAATTGTGGGGAAAGCTGCCATCTGGGGTAAACGGATGTTGGTAAAGCACAGTGGGACAGTGCTAGGGTACGCTCATACAGTGCTAGGGTACGCTCATACAGGGCGGCTAGCTCTCTCTTTAGTCTTTGCTTTCTGCTCTCTGAAGTGGAGAGCAGTAATGCTCTGTAGCTTCTCCTCGTTTTCGCTGTAGTGCGCAGTCACTCTCTCCATATTTCTGTCCCTCTCGGTGTCCTCTTTCTCACTCCTTGCCTCCCTCCTTCTGTCTCCCTCTTTCAGAGTTCAGGGCTGCGACTGCACTTTGTGTCCAAAGGCAACAGCAGGAAACCTCTCGTGCTCTTCCTCCATGGGTTTCCAGAGAACTGGTGACTGAGTGAGCGGGTGACTTGAGTGAGAGGATGACTGAATGAGACAGTGACTGAGTGAGAGGGTGATCGAGTGAGCGGGTGACTGAGTGAGACAGTGACTGAGTAAGAGGGTGATTGAGTGTGCAGGTGACTGAATGAGCTGGTGACTAAATGAGTTTGAGATAGAGTGAATGGGTAATTGCCAAGCTTAAAAAAAACGTTTCTCAGAATATTCCTTGAAACTTAGGAAAGTTATAGAAAAAAAGTTCCCAGCATGTTTCTTGAGTATTATTTTTAACTCAGAATGAACATTGCAGGAAAAGCCTTGGGGCATTATGCAGTTTTTGTAATTCAAGTCGAAAAAGGATTTGAATAGTGAAATGTACATGTTTTTTCTTGTCTAAATGAAATCCAAAGGTTGTATGGGACACAAGCCATTTAGATTTCAGTTTTGTCTTTCTGAGTAAAGTTAGCCAATCCTTCACAATATATCAGTTCCAGTATTCCGCCCCTGCCCCAGGTACTCATGGCGATACCAGCTGAGGGAGTTCAGTGTGCAGTACCACACAGTAGCACTGGACCTGCGTGGCTGCGGGGCCTCTGATGCCCCCTACAGGCTGGAGGACTATGCAATGGAGAACCTGTTGGATGACATAAGGGACACCATTAGCGGCCTGGGTGTGTATGACTGTGTTCGCGGGAGTTTGTTGTGTATGAGTGCTGAGTGCGTGTGTGGCGGTGGGGGGGTGCCGGGGTGTGGCGGGGCTGACTGTGTTCGCAGGAGTTTGTTGTGTATGAGTGCTGAGTGCGTGTGTGGCGGTGGGGGGCGGGGGTCTGTAAGACTGAGAGTGATTTTACACGAGTTTGTAGTGTATATGAGTGAGTGCGTGTGTGTGGACGGGGGGGGGGGGGGGGTGGTGGCGGGGCTGAGTGTGTTTGCGGGAGTTTGCAGTGTGTACGAGTGCGTCTGTGTGCTTTTACAGGGCACACCAGCTGTGTGCTGGTCGGTCACGACTGGGGGGGCATGCTGGCCTGGCACTTCGCCCTGGAGCGGCCGGACATGGTGCAGCGCCTGGTGGTGATGAACGCCCCACACCCGGCGTCCTGGCTAGGTAACACTGCAGCCCCGCCCTGGCCACAGCCACAGCGGATGTGTGCGCGTTGCAAACGCTCAGTATTTTCAGCAAATACTGTGGAAGCCTATACAACAAAAGCTGTGCAGTTGCTCTTGGGTCTGCGTGTCTCCTGACGCTCCGTTTTAATGCCTCCATTTCAGCTGTAGTCCCAGTTAGCCCACAGGCAGATGATTTTGACACCGGTTTGACATAAACTATCGACGGTAAATTGTGCTGGCCATCGCTCCTCGGTCCTGGGTTGAGCACGCTCATTCAAAGCGGTACACTTCCAATTGAACTTTGAACCAATGCTTTTGTTTTCATTAGGGGACCACCTTAGTTCTCACTGTAGCGTGTGTCATAGAGGCTCAAGTGTGTGTTTGTTTGTGTATGTTACTGGGACACCAGTGTGCGTGTGTTTGTGTTTGTTGCAGAGACACAGGTGTGTGTATATATGTGCGCTTGTGTTTATTACAAACATAAGTGTGTGTGTATTTGCTTATGGTACATAGACACAGGAGTGTGTGTATATGTGTGTGTTTGTGTATGTTACAGAGACACAGGAGTGTGTGCATTTTACAGAGCATTAGGAGTGTGCGGTTGTGTGTGTGTTTGTGTCTGTTACAGAGCGTTAGGAGTGTGTGTTTGTGTGTTACAGCGATACAGGAGTGTGTGTTTGTATGTGTATGTGTTTGTGCATGTTACAGAGCATTAGGGTGTGTGTGTGTGTTTGCGTGTGTGTTCGTGTATGTTACAGAGCATTAGGAGTGTGTGTGTGTGTGTGTGCTCCTCAGATGCTGTGTTGAGAAGACCGTCTCAGCTCCTGCGCTCTGGCCATACCTGCTTTTTCCAGCTGCCTCTGCTGCCTGAGATTGCCCTGTCTATGGAGGATTTCAAGGTGCCACACCTGCACACCTGAGACCTGAGCACAAGCACACACGGATGCACACGCACACACACGCACACACACGGACGCACACACACATGCATCCACACACACACGCGCACACACACACACCTCAGACCTAAGTCTGCAAAAATACACAAGCACATATACTCTCACCTGAGCCCTGGGTCTGTGTAACATGCGCTCTCTTCTCTTCGCCCTCTCAGCTGGTGCGCAGTATGCTGTGTGGGGGCCGTGCAGGGATTCGGAACCGGGCGCGTCGCCTGACGGACGCGGAGTTGGAGGGGTACCTTTACCACCTGTCCCAGCCGGGGGGGCTCACTGCACCCCTCAATTACTACCGTGTTCTCCTCAGGTAATCTCAGCACACACTGCTCAGGTAATCCCAGCATACACTGCTCAGGTAATCTGAGCATGCTAGTGTAATGGCAGTGTAGCATAATAGGTAAGGAGTTGTTCTTCTAACCTAAAGGTCAACAGGTTCGATTATTGTTCCATATTTTAAGCACAGTGGCTAGCATCGTTTCTGTGATGTGGACTCTCCTGCCCACTGATAGGTGTACAGTATGTGTTGTTATTCATTCTTTTCCAGTAACGCACTCTACAGACATCAAAATGTGGGAGTGGCCTGTATGCTAATTTGGGGCGAGGCCGACGGTATATTGGTGGAGGGGATGTCGGGAGGGGCGCGGCCATACATGAGAGGCTCGGTAGTGGTGCACAGGATTCCGGACTGCAGTCACTGGGTGCAGCAGGACCAGCCCGAAACCGTCAACAAGATGCTGTGGGACTTCCTCCTACAGAGGGAGTCGCCACAGTGCTAGGCCCCACCACTGGTGGGCGCCATACTATGTACTTGTGCTCTTCATAGTGTGTTGAGAATAAACCACAAAATATGTGGACTATGAACAAAACTCAGTAGGTTTGGAATGCTATTTTATATCATAATGCATCATGTCATGAACCTTTATGCAGTTAGTCTATTCGGACAACTTTCGTTCATTTTAAATATTTAATAATATTTTAATATTTCTTGTTAAGTCAAGAGAACAATATTTATTTGTGTCCAAATTCCTCAATTGCTGGTTTCTTCATGACTTACCTGCAAGTGTAAGTTTACTGTATTAAAAATCAGCCATTCAAACATACAGATAGTTAATTAAGTCTCCTGGGATCACAACAGAAAGGACATTCAATGCAACTCTTATGGCAAAAAGCAGGAGTGTTTTTGAACAAGAAAAGGTGATTATTTTTTTATAGCAATTCACGCTGAATTCTCTGTGGAAGTTTAATGGCAATTT
Organism: Anguilla japonica; assembly: GCA_025169545.1. Classification (NCBI taxonomy): domain Eukaryota; kingdom Metazoa; phylum Chordata; class Actinopteri; order Anguilliformes; family Anguillidae; genus Anguilla; species Anguilla japonica. The sequence continues at coordinate 27,008,162 of CM045899.1, read as the reverse complement.
CTATTGATATAGCAATTGCTGAGGGTTGGTGTCTATGCTTTTGGATGATGATGAAGTATACTCCCCCCTCCCCCCACACTTTTAGCCCCCTTGCTTTTGTTTTTAATGTTACAAATAAAATGTTATATTTCTGAATAAGTTGTGTCATCTCATCATACACACCCCCATCACCACCCCCCCGATGTACCACCTGACTTTCTTAAAAATAAGTCTGGCCTTATTTGAGTTTGCCGTCAGTGCCGTGATCTGGCTACTCTGTTCAGCCGAAGCCTGTCTTTTCAGGACAAAAGCAGAACCAGGTCCTCTGCTCAGGACACAAATTCTTACGTCAGTGTACATCAGAGTAAGAGTGAGCGCTGGACAGCTGTAGGCCCCGTCTCACTCTTGGCCCACGTGAGAAATTCTCTTCTTTTAATTCCACCTCCATACTCGCCCCTCTGCTCCATCTGTTTTTTTTCTCTTTTCTGGCACCTTATCTGTTTCATTATTGTCCACGGCTCTGAAGTTGGATGGTTTCCGTGTTGCCATAACAACACCTGTTGCCAAAGCATGCCGGGGGCGGCCATTGTTAGTTACAGATCAATATAGCGATTAAAGCCCCTCCCATCCTGTCCCGTCCACTCCTGTCTCTTCTCCTCTCACATGGGCAGTAGTTCGGATATTCTGCTGTTCTACTAAACGCTTGGTTATTGTATCCAAATTGGATGCAAATTCTAATAACATGTTGGTTCTACCTGCTGAGGACAGCAACTCCCAAGAATGAACTGCAAATATCGTGTCTTCAAATATGCTTACTTTATTGTCACACGCTGACATGCTCCGACATATTGTCTTTTTCATGTTTGTCGTTGACAAAGACTATGTCAAAACGTATCAGTTTGTGACAATAAACTGAGAATATTTGATGGCACGACGTTGCAGTTCATTCTTGGGAGTTACTGTCCTGACTAAGTAGGAACAACGTTATCTGGATTTTTTTTTACCAGAAGCCTTGTCACAGGAAAGCCAGTTTGCACTGGCATATCACTAAAACTAGAGTGGATGCAAATGCACTCATAAAATAACTTTTCAATGGCGGATTTTTTTTTTGCGTTCCGTTTCAACCTGTTCCAGTGGCTGCAGTGACAGTATAGCAGTTTGTATCTTTAATTTTTTCCGGTTGTGAACTCTGGTTGGCTGACGACAGATAGTGGGTGGTGCCAGACCTTTTGACCTCCCGTTATGTTGTCACACAAAACTTTTTTTTTTTTTGTTTTTTTTTTTTTTTTTGGGGGGGGGGGGGGGGGGCGTGAGTTGTTTGTTTGGTTTATACACAGTGTTCAGTATATGGCCTGCAATGGGTGTGCCAGGGGGCCTGGTGTGGCTGGGAATGGGGCCTCCCAAATAAAGCAGGATGAGGGCAGGGGGGTGTTTGTAATGGCCCCAGGGCAGCTATCTGCAGCTCTGCTGGCACCATCTGGCTGCCACACACAGACGGTAATACCCTGGGGGCAGCAAGCAAACTGGGTGGGGAACGCAAAGGACTGTGGGATAAATCAGACGCAGGAGACGATTAGGTGGCGATTAAGGAGGAACCTACGGACTTACTGAGCCGAGCTAGCATACAGCACTTTACATTTAGTATTTGATTTTTAACTGCCACTGGTCAACTTTTGAACTTCTTAACTTTTAACTCTTACTCCTGTTTAGTACACCACTTATTACCGCATTTTACCTTTTTACTGCATGAGATTTTACTACATGTACTGTGTTGTCTTTTTTGTGTGCATTTGATGTTCTTATATGTACTGTATTGTACCTCTACATGAGCTATGCACCAGCAAAAGACACATTTCCATTATTGCTTGAATTAATGGACAATAAAGTTTTGAATCTCGATGCAGAGAGCCACTGTGGAAATTTGACAAATACACCATGACTAACTAAACCCTACTCTTCTGAAAAGTGCATGGGATCTTTAATGAGCCCTGGTCAGTTGGGACTTTACTTTAATGCAGGGGTTTCCAAACTTTTTTTATGACGTGGCCCCAAATTAATGTTTACAAATTTACGTGACCCCGACAACCCCACCCAAACGCCTTGTGCCGAACGACACCATTTAGCCGTGACTATATTGGTGGTACGCTACGGGCTCTTATGCCTTATTGCTGGGCTGTTGTGAAGTTTTACAAGTAGTAGCCTACATTCCCATATGTTAAAGAGGCGAAAAAAAAAAAACAAACAAAGAAATATGTTTTCTTTTTCAAAATTTACAGGCGTCACCGTTCTCACATAAGGGTACAGCCCAGTCCTTACAGGAGCAGAAGTCTCCAATCAAAGACTGATATGAAAAGGGCACAGGCTAGTCGGGCTGCTGGTCTTAAAGGCATTGTACAGAAAACTGACTTGGGAGTCATTCACTCTACCAGCTCTGGCTGCAAATTTCTGGTGAGGTCATTGGGGAAGGGGACCGGGTGACATCACTGAACAAATGTAGTCACTATTCAGCCCAAACACGTGGAACTCTCACCTCACCTCAAAATCCGTCCCGCTCACACTACAGCATTTCAATATTTAAATTTAGACAGGTAAGTAGGAAGTGCTTGTGCGTATACAGTTGCAAACACAGTGCCCTGCTTGTGCCTATTGGACGTTACACATGGGCATCAGCCAACCAGAACAGCAGAGGGGCAGGATCCTGCAAATCAATGGCAACCCAACATGTGTATTAGATTTATTTTAGAAGTGGTATTAGTTGGCACCATACACTTCATTGTTACTGCTAGGAGGACTACACACACAGGTGAAAATGTGAAACAGGATTTACATGTGGATGAGTACCAAAATTTCACTTTTTAAATACAGCTTGGACAACAGAGGACACAGAATAAATTAAACTCGGGAAGGCGGTAAGGAATTGTTCATATTGACCCTTCTGAAGTGTAGGTTTTTTTAAAAATGTTTTTTTAATTTTTAATTTTAAGTCAGTGTTCTAGACCTCCACTGCTTTCAGTTACCAGTAGTGATTATTACATCAGCATTAGAATGTTCAGTTGAGAATATTCTAATCACATATTTGTGATCTCGCACCTTAAAAAGTTAAACCATTTTATTCAAGAAACTTACCATCATCTAGCAATTATGTCTAAATAAACGTGATTATGGCCATATCTTATTATCATTACTGTCCACAGCAGTTAACGGAAAATTACATTTTAACGCTCGTGTCTCATTCGAAAATTACCCAGATCCATAGTTAGCCTAGTTTGTAGCTGAAAAACTTTCAAAAGTTGGAGATTGTTTCTGGTTCATCGGTGGGACAAAGCTTACGGCGGTAGTCAGAACAATACCGACGGACTAAAGACCCATTTTGCTACCTAGTCCTAACACCTCATTAGGTGTACCTTTTCGTAATTGTTTCCATGGTTCGTGTCATTTAATTAATGTACGCCTCACTGCACGCGCACTGCATCTCCAGGATGCGTCTGCTCTAGGACTTCTCGTGCAGACGGGCAGCAGCGATAAAGTTGAACGTAGCTTAATGCCGGATCATTTGCCACTATATCACCACAATAAACGACACAATGCAACACCTCCATAGTGCGAAACAGGCTCAAAACGTAATATTTAGCCTTCGGGTTTTCGCAATAATGACACACACCTGCAGTACAACACAAAGTCTATGTACACACACAACACGCACTAAGCGCTGATAGACCCGATAACGCGTATCTAATAAATCTAACAAAAAGCTGAGAGGAAAGATAAAACCTCCTGTTTGCTACGGTCTATACCCGCATCACTGCACAACTGCTCTAGGCGCGTTGAGTAAAAGCAAATAAATGTGCAGTACACGGAAATGAATAGCCACACAAACGGTCAGAGTTTAAAACCTCAGCAAAACATCCCTCCTGGCACACATTTCCATCCACTGGTTTATTTTCTTGATTGAATATATTTACATAGCTACTTAATTAGTAAGAATGATGAATTGAGAGACAAAATATCCCTGCACAGGGCATTACAAGTTCGCCAAAATTATTGCTAATAAATAATTTAGAGAAATTATTTTTAATGTGTGAATATCTGCTTAAAATATGAATATCTCCATCTCTCTGAATCCATTAGGGCCAAGCCCTGAGGACTCACACAACCTTGAGGAGGGGCATTTTGATTGGAGGAGAGCGACACCAATCAAATCGGATATCAAAAATCACATCTGCCCCGAATAGGTGCGATTTCACCCAGGAGAAGGTCATGGTTAACCACCTATAAACGCCGGTTATTTTCTCTATACCCCCTTCCTTCTTGGCGTCGAGAATGGGTGACCGCTACAACGGCACGTCAGAGTGTTACTACAACCATTCGGTCGAGTTCTTCTACAACTCCAGCGGGAAGCCGATCAGCTACATGTGGCACACGCAAGACTATGTAGTGGTGGGCCTGGGCCTCACGGTGTGCGTCATCATCATCCTGGCCAACCTCATGGTCATCGCCGCCATTGCGATCAACCGCCGCTTTCACGTTCCCTTCTACTACCTCCTGGGGAACCTGGCGGCGGCCGACCTGTTCTCCGGCATCTCCTACGTGAACCTGATGCTCCACACGGGGCCCTGGACCATCGACCTGACCAAGCACCAGTGGTTCATCCGCCAGGGTCTGGTGGAGACCAGCCTGACCGCCTCGGTGCTCAACCTGCTGGCGGTGGCCATCGAGCGGCACCAGACCGTCTTCACCATGCAGCTGCACAGCAACATGTCGAACCGCCGGGTGCTCCTGTTCATCCTGGGAATCTGGGCCATGGCCTTCGTCTTGGGCCTCGTGCCCATGATGGGCTGGCACTGCATCTGCGACCTGCAGAACTGCTCCACCATGTCGCCCATCTACAGCCGCAGCTACCTGGTGTTCTGGGCGGGGTTCAACCTGCTGACCTTCTCCGTCATGGTGGCCATGTACACGCGCATCTTCGTCTACGTGCACCACAAGAGCCACGTGATGTCCCAGCACACCACCCAGATCCGGCACAGGGAGACCATCATCAACCTCACCAAGACCGTCTCCATCATCCTGGGTGAGGGGTGGACGCAGCGCACACACATCCATTCACTCACATTCATCCATTCACTCACATTCATCCATTCACACACATTCATCCATTCACTCACATTCATCCATTCACACACATTCATCCATTCACTCACATTCATCCATTCACACACATTCATCATTCACTCACTCACACACACTTACACACACACACACACACACACACACACACACACACGTCAGCATAGTGAGTGAGCACCATTTGACTGTTGACACTGAGTTCTGGGGCAGAGACGTACTACACAAGTCTCCTTTTCGTAGCCACCAATACCTACTCTTCCGATTCTGCTGCCGTCCCGTCCTTGTGTGCGTTACCATTCGCTTCGTCTGGGAATTTTTCCCAAAAGTCCTGTGGTGTGTAACAGGCTGAAAGGTGTTGCTGAAAAGAAGGATGAAATTGAAGATTTGATTAACTGAAAATGGAAAATATCCAGGTTTGTCCATTAACAGAGAAGGTCCCTATAGGAGGTATTTGTGGTCTCACAACCGATAAGGTCTCTCCACAGGGCTGTTTGTTATCTGATAACTGAGGCTAAGCTCTCTCTCTCCACAGGGGCATTCGTGGTCTGCTGGACTCCTGGCCTGGTGATCCTCCTGCTGGACGGGCTGCACTGTGACGCCCACTACGTGCTGACCTTTGAGAAGTACTGCCTGGTGCTGGCCGAGTGCAACTCCCTGGTGAACCCCATCATCTACTCCTTCCGGGACAAGGACATGCGCTCCACCTTCAAACGCATCCTCTGCTGCCTCTGCAGGAGGTGCCCCGAGCCCGAGGGGAAGCCCCCGAGCCTTCAGTTCGACGCGCTGAAGCGAGAGGTACCTCCTCAGAGCTCCGGACACAAGCACACCCACGCGCCCTGCTAGCAGGAGGCTAGCAGACCCTTTATAGCTAGCGTAGGCCGACAGTAGCACACGTGCGTCGCAGGACCACCTCTGGGCCTTGTTGCCGACGAGGAGACTTTTTTTAAAAAGGCAACACAGCGGTAAGGTTAAAGTGTCCTGACGTCGATTTCACGCAGCAAAGCCGCCTCAGTAAGCTGGATCTGCCTGGCCAGTCACCAGGAAGTGCGGTACGCTACCGTGTGGAGGAGCCTTGGCTACCTCACGCCTGACCTACACCCAGCAGGATGAAGCAAACTGTCTCACTGCTGTCTACCGTGTGTTATGTTCTATTCCATAGTTAGTCCTGTATTAACAGTAACAGCTATAAGTGTTAACGAATAACATTCATTGTTAAACTGAAGTAAAACATGACACAAATGTGCTCAGTAGAAAGTATCGGGTGTCCTCTGTATCATCAGTTTCCCTTGAACGTGCACAGATACATGCGAGATGGCGTTTTGCCACATTTTAACTCCGGCTGCAGGAAATCCCTGCAGACACTCAAAACAAAGGGCGATAAGGCACAGCCTGGCCACAGACGGGCAAACACAGGGCGATAAAGCCCGTAGACGGGCAAACAGCGTCAGAGATAGCGCAGCCCGGCCCGTAGGAAGACGCGGTGCCGCTTAGGGAAACGGTTTCCCCTCCTTTGAGACGGCTGTGCTGCGATGTTACAGATGTACCTGAAACTGAAAGCACACCTGTCCTCCTGGAGGAGGAGACGAGCCGCTGGGTCCTCTCAGCCCAGCGCGGAGACGCCCGACGCAGCCTGCTGGACCACCGACATCCTGCCTGCCTGAAGCAGCCAATCACGGACACGCAACAGAGACACTCACACACGCTGCCTGCCTAAAGCAGCCAATCACGGACACGCAACAGAGACACTCACACATGCTGCCTGCCTAAAGCAGCCAATCACAGACACGCAACAGAGACACTCACACATGCTGCCTGCCTAAAGCAGCCAATCACAGACACGCAACAGAGACAAACACATGCTGCCTGCCTAAAGCAGCCAATCACAGACACGCAACAGAGACACACACACGCTGCCTGCCTAAACTAGCCAATCAGAGACAAGCACAGAGACACACACACATTCCGCCTGCCTAAACTAGCCAATCACAGACACAGACAGACACACACGCACACACACACTTCATATGCATTCACACCACATACACAGTGAGGAGCTGTGCACAGTATGGACAGTATGCTGATGGTGCATTGCTTTTCCGGCAAGAAAACATACCTACTGCACACACACTTAACGCTGTCAACAGCTGTTGCTTTCAAAAGGGGCAAATATTCATAATTAGGGAGCAATAATCCTTTTGATGCTCAAGACGATAACCTGGATACTTGCTTTGTATTAATTTCTGATGCATTCATACCTTTAAATAAATAAATAAAAAGTTTGAAAGAAAACACAAACGACAATTCTGACAAATAAAAAAAACTTGCTTTGATGTTCACGGCTACGCTCTCTCTCTTCCGTTTGGCGCAATTATTCCCGTTTGTGCGTCTCGTTCACTGCGAGCCATCGCCGCTGGCTCATCGCCGCGTCCCAGTTCGCAAGGGGTTCAGACGAACGCCCCGTAACAGTCCCGAAAAAGGGCCCGGGACCGCCGGCACGCCGTCAGTCACAGGCAGAACAGCGGAGGTCACGCTGTAGCTCCACCCGTTTTAGGGAGCTCACAGAGCATCATTCACCCACAGCCGTAAGCGTACAAGCTTCGCTCGTTTGGTCCGGAAGCCTCCGCGGATTCATTTAGGGTCGTTTTCACTGACTCATAGAACAATGCTGAAAATATATATATATATATTTTTTTTTTTTTAACGTTCAACTTGGACTGAACTAACTCACCGCCTTCCACATAAATGTGACAAACTTTGCCAACAGGCCAGCTTCACTGCCACAAACGAACCCCCTGTCCTCCGCCTGCAGTTGCGCAGTCACAGGTTCCTGCAGGGCAGGACTGCAGCCTTGGAGACACTGGAGGAATCCGGTCACATATACAGCACATCGGCAATCACAGGCTGGTATTCACAGACGCCATTCCTTGTCGAGAGCATACAGAAGTAATAAAATAAAAAAAAGACGATACAGATCCTTTATATTTTTTATTAATATTTTTAAATGTCACAATAGCTTAGATGTAGTGGCTAAAGACCATTGTTCCCATTAAAAGAAGCAAACACCCCAAAATAACTATTCCCACAAAAAAGCACACTATTCTTTATTAGTTTTTTTTTCTAATAAGGAACACTACATTGGTTGTCATATTTTTTTTTTTTTTTTTTTTACTTTTGCTTTAATCTCTTCCTAGAACAGATCTCCTAAAGTTGAGGTATAAAAGGAGTTAATACAGACTCTTCAGTCTGGAAGTGATGACGTCTATGTACAAGAGAGATGGAGGGAGGGAGAGAGGTAGAGAAAGACAGGAGGCAGGGACAGGGAATGGGTGAATGCAGAAAAGAGGGGGGGAGGACTAACAAAACAAAAAAATATAGAGGCGACAGGGATCTGCTTCATCCGATTTGGTGCTGTGGGTCAACAAACAACACTTCCTGGCTACAGGTGTTCGTTCAGGAAATTACAGCCAGAATCATTTTTACAGCTCAGTGGACATGGAACATGAACATTTAATGCAAAGCTCCCCCCCACCCCCCCAAAACAAAAAAAAAAAAAAGAAAGAAAAAAAAACCTTTATGACGACACTCTGCCAAGGTGACGAACACGTATTATGTGCACAGGAGAATGTTAAACTGTGGAAAAAGTTCTGTTGATCTTTGGAAGAGAGTGTGTGTGTGTGTGTGTGGGGGGGGGGGGGGGGGGGTGGGTAAAATACACTCGCAGGTTCTCAAAAAACAAACATTGTAAAGAAAAATGCAAACTGAGGGGCCTAAATCGCACTGTTCTGAGAGAAAAAATTCGGATGTAACTATCGAGTGTCATCGTTCACAAACCCCAATAACTGATGACACAAATATCATGTTCTAAAAGCATGTAGGTCAAAAAGCAGGTCATGACCAGTGGCCCAGTAAGAGTACACTGCATAAACAGGTCATGACCAGTGACCCAATGGGTGTACACACAGCATCAATAGGTCATGATCAGCGGTCCAATTGGGGGTACAGACAGCACCAACAGGTCATGATCAGCTGTCCAATGAGAGTGTACACAGCACCAATAGGTCATGACCAGTGGTCCAATGGGAGCCCTCACAGCACCAAAATCAAACTACCAGTCCCATAACCACCACCCATCAGGAGAAACAATCAAAAAAGAAATGTGCCACAATAAAAAATAAGAAGGCATTTAAAAAATAAAAAAACATACATTGCTCCTGTTTAAAGAGCCCAATAAAGGCAAAAATAAATTTGCTAAAATGATTTTTTTTAAAAACCCAATACAAAAAAAGCAATGAAACATTCCACAATTTGTACAGTGATATCCACACAAGTGGCATAGAAAAAAAAAGAAAAAAAAGAAATTAGTTTGGTGCAGTAAAAGCATCACTACGACAGTATAAAAACGAAGGACAAGGTTACCATGGTTAAGTAGGTTTTTTTGTTTTGTTTCCTATGCCACATTTGCTCATCATCGGTACATTGTATAGACCAATAACTTACACTTCGATGTGATTTAGTCCATTGAGCTACAGTGATATGTATACCTCCCCCCTTATCAAAACTGTAAAACTGCTAAGTCTTCACCTGCAGGCACAGCCAGGATGAAGTCTGAAGCAACTGACCTGCGCTGAAGACAGCTGCTGCAGAGGTGAGCCATTATATGCAGTTTAACTGTTGTTTTTTTTTTTTTTGGTCAATTTCAAATTCAAATTCAAGAAAAGCCCTTACTGTGAGATTTCTGTTAAACGGATTTGGAGGGACCGGACAGCATTTGTTAACTGCTGACGTTTTATAAAGCTCCTAAGGCCTGTTGAGCGGAGTAAGATCTTAACAGCGAGGGACAGCATGGCCTTACTGGACACGTGCTGCCTCCTTGTGATCAGGCCCAGCTGTTCAGAAGCATGGGTCCAGGAAACACGCTAAGGTAATCCCATTAAGGTAACTGAACCCCCCACCAAAAAATATATTGACCAAAAGGAAAAAAAAAAAAGAAAAAGAAAAAAACATTGACCTAAACAAGTCAGGAAGATAACGTACAATACACACTAACCAACATAAACCATTCCACAGATTTTCTTTCTCCCCTACCCCAAAACAAAGAGAGTCCGACATCAAAACCAGCGTTTATGGAGTATCAGTTACATGAACAGCAGAAGTATTTTTGGCTTTAACATCACAGAGAGCAGTGGGGTTGTTACCGCCTCTGGACCATGGGTAGTAAGGGATCCGGACCCAGCAGAGGATTCGACTCGCTGAACTCGAATACCGCCCTCTGGTGGCAGGGGGGGGGGGGGGGGGGGGGGTGCATGTAAGGAACAGGTATAAAAATGTGGAGCAGCACAAGCCTCCATGATCTGCTGGGTGACGTGGTTTACAGGTGCATCACGAATGTGTTCATTTTTGGTCATTGTCTTTTTTTTTTTTTTTTTTTTTTTTTCTTCTTTGTAGGTTTTTTGTCTATTGCAAAATAAGAAAGAAAAAAACTGAAAAAAAAATGAACACGATCACTATAACACATAATAGGCCTACATGCAAGGAAGACAGTCACATTTTTTTCTGCTTTGTCTATCATCTTTACCTAACGCTTCCTTTCGAAACATACCGCAGTTAATGTTATTTCAAACTAGGTTTTATTTGGTGGCTGGTGCATTCTTTGTGAAACAGCATTAGAAAAAAGCTACTATCGACTAAAAAAAAAAATAATAATAAAAAAAAGCAATGTTATTAAAAAGGCTTAAAAAACAACTCACAGCTTCCCAAAACTATTCATCAAGAAGCCAAACGAACATTCCCCACCCCGCCTTTCCTCATGTTCCGCACAAAACAGCCACACCCTCAACAGCCACACCCTCAAAAGCCACACCCTCAAGTTGCCCTGCATGTACACTGCTGCCTGATCCTGCACTGCTTTGAGGAACTGCAGGAGGTGCGCGTGTATGTACACACACACACACACACACACACACACACACACGTGTGTGTATATATCAGTGCGTGTGCGTGAGCGTGACTATGAACGTGCGAGCACCTGTGGGTGTCACGGTAACAGTATTGGAGAGATGGTAATGTACTGGCACGGGGGCAGAAGCAACAGTAAATGAGCTAATAGTCACAGAACTGGGACGGGTGAAGTAACAGTATGGAATAAAAAGTAACAGCAATGGCACAGCGGAGAAAAGACGCCTGGGATTCTGCTCGTCAGACTGGTTTAAGTTCAAGAGTATGCAGCACTTTGGTACAAGTGGGAGGGGCAAAGCTCCCTATGAGATGGAAGCGTTTCCACGGAAACAGCAAGGGTTTGCTGTTACACACGCGCGTGTGCACGCATACTTCCTTGCGCACACGCGCATACATGCACGCGCGCGCACACACACACACACACACACACACACACAAAACAACTCTCCCTGCAAACATTCACCACAGCAATTAATACAGCCTTAAAATGTTAACACAATCTGTGGAAGTGAGACGTGTGTGTGGTCTAACAGGTGCGGACACACACCGTTTGAGTGTGTCCACAAGAGTCTGTTTGCCCCAGAGGTCTCTAGGTAGATGAGCAGCTCGTTCTCCACTCGGGGTCACCCCCCCCCTCCCCCTTCTGCTGTCACCCACTTCTCCAACACTTCCTCCTTTGAGGCCAGGGATAACCGCATTACCGTCCAATCACAGTCCAGCTCATATGTTCTTGAGAGGCGGGGACATATCAAGGTCCAATGAGAGACAACCGAGGGAAGAGCTGGAGTAGGGGTGGTTTTAAGCAGAAGGGAAAGGGAACTGGAAGCTTTCAGAGGAAAGGGGAGGAGTCAGTGGCCATTGGTCAGCGGCCATGCCACAGAGAGAGGGGATAGGCCCAGAGGAACGAGGAAGAGTGAGCGGTGCCCGTCTCAGGGGAGATAAGAGGACCGAACAGGAGTCAGCGGTCGATGCCACATCAAAGGGAAGGAGAGAGGTTAGCGGAAAGGGGAGGAGTCAGTGGTGGTTGGCGCCTTGTCACAGGAAAGGGGAGGAGTTAGTGGAGCAGTGGTGGGCGGAGCCTTCTCGCAGTTGGAGGTGTCTGAGTGGATGCTGCCGGGGGGCTCCAGCGGGAGTCGTGATGGAAGGATTGGTGCTGTCCTAGATTTGGGGGGGGGGGGGGGGGGGGGGGGGCAGAAAGACAAGAGGAAGAAAGAGAGGGAGAGGGAACATATATTAGCTTTTTTATCTATTATCTTTTAACAGTGTGCCATTTTTTGTTTAATAATAAATCCACACATAAGGATCATGGCTCCTTAAGAGTCAAATTTCAAACTGAGGGCGTTCAGATCCTACAAGACCGTAACAGTGCAAACACCAAGCATCTCATACTCACGTCTAGGCGCTTCGGGGGGGTAAGGAACTCATCCTGACAGGTCCTCATAGCCGGCCGTCAGGCGTGTAGCATGGAGCAGGGTATCCACCTACGGAGGCGCAATGGAATGCATTTAGCAGGGGCCAGTTCTCATCATCCCAAAAAAATGCCACAATGAGCACATGTAAACATCGCTCTATATGGATGAGTAAACATTTACAATTTTGATGAGTGAGACTGGCTGGACTCTTAAGTGGGAAAGGGCTATAATGAGCCAGCCTGGTTCCAGCTGTACAGTGGGAAAGGGCTATAATGAGCCAGCCTGGTTCCAGCTCTACAGTGGGAAAGGGCTATAATGAGCCAGCCTGGTTCCAGCTCTACAGTGGAAAGGGCTATAATGAGCCAGCCTGGTTCCAGCTCTACAGTGGAAAGGGCTATAATGAGCCAGCCTGGTTCCAGCTCTACAGTGGGAAAGGGCTATAATCCAGCTCTACAGTGAGAAAGGGCTATAATGAGCCAGCCTGGTTCCAGCTCTACAGTGGGAAAGGGTATAATGAGCCAGCCTGGTTCCAGCTCTACAGTGGGAAAGGGGAATAATGAGCCAGCCTGGTTCCAGCTCTACAGTGGGAAAGGGCTATAATGAGCCAGCCTGGTTCCAGCTCTACAGTGGGAAAGGGCTATAATGAGCCAGCCTGGTTCCAGCTCTACAGTGGGAAAGGGAATAATGAGCCAGCCTGGTTCCAGCTCTACCTATAAGCCTGGTTCCAGCTCTACAGTGGGAAAGGGGAATAATGAGCCAGCCTGGTTCCAGCTCTACAGTGGGAAAGGGGAATAATGAGCCAGCCTGGTTCTAGAGACAGAGGCAGAGGGTGGGAGGAGCCATTACTGGCCCTTTGTACACTATGGGACATGCAGTTTATTAGAGATCGTCATACAGAAACATAAATATTCTTTGAGAGAATAAGTGACTGACTGACCGCTAAGTTTGTGTGTGTGAGCGTGTGTGCGTGTGCGTGTGCGCGTGTGCGAGAGAGAGAGAGAGAGAGAGAGAGAGAGAGAGAGAGAGAGAGAGAGAGAGAGAGAGAGAGAGAGAGAGAGAGAGAGAGAGAGAGAGAGAGAGACGGAGGACCGAGCGGCTGATTGAGCGAGCGCGAGGGGTACGCATGTACGCGCGTGTGGCGGTACCTGAGTTGGGCGTCGCCGGAGAGTTCGCCTGGCTGGCCTGAGCCGACACGCTGGCCGCGTCCACCGCGGTCTTGACGGCGTAGAGGTTGGCTTCTTCCTGGAACTTGCCGATGTTCTTCTTGTACCGAATCCTCTTGTTTCCAAACCAGTTAGAAACCTGGCGAGCAGAAGTAAAAACCGAGCTCAGAGACGCGGAGGGGACTGAGCCAGACAGACCAATGGGGGAGGCCCTGTCGACCATACGAGGAAATGGATTCTGTTCAGCCCAGCATGCTTTGCAAAAACAGAATTACAGGGCATGCCTAAAAATGGACAGGTTCAAAATGAGCCATTTGGCTAGGTAGCTGACTAGCTAGTAAAAGGAACTACTAGCAAGCTCAATTCATTTTATTAGCATTGTAGTTAGCTAGCCAGTAAGCAAGGTAGTAACCCATGAGTATCAAGCCATTATTTTGTTATTTAGTTTGTTTTATTAAGCTAGGTTGCTGACCAGTCAACACACCAGCTTGCTAACACACTATGAAAACTACATTTACCACCTAACTAGAGAAAGTCAATTAGTTTACTGACGAGTTATTCTGCCAATTTGCAAATTTTATCTACGCTTCCAACTTCATTTATTAACTTGCACGTATTTGGAAATGTAATTAACATTTCTGCTAACAGGCAGGCAAATACATTTGACAAAATGTTTGCTTGCGCTTCTCCCTGTCAGCCTCACGTAACACAGCCTGCAAGTACAGCACTGAGTCATCAGTTAGCCTGCTAATTTAAGACATTCCTTACAAAAATACATGCACTTTGTCACAAGATTTGCTCGCTGAAAACACGATGGCGTGTTATTAATGCCTGCTGTATGTTCCATATAAAACTTTTTTTTTTTTTTTTACACGGGGGAGAATAAAAAAAAGAAAGTCAAAACTGCTTTTTGCTGTGGTCACCTTCCATCTCTAAACGACATGTTTAGGCTGGAGATTTTAAGCCATCACTGACATCACTAAATAATCAAGGCTCTCTGGAGCGAAGCAGCAGCAGACCGTATCGGATCGCGTACGGCACGGGGACGACCCCGTTCGATCCTGGGCCCCTCTACCTGAGAGACTGTGATGGCGCACTTCTTGGCCAGTTCCTCCTTGGCCTCCTCGCTGGGGTAGGGGTTGGACAGGTGGGAGTAGAAGTACTCGTTCAGCACCTCGGTGGCCTGCTTGTTGAAGTTGCGTCGCTTGCGTCTGCAGCACACGGGAGATCGGAGACCCTCAGAAGACAGCTGGGGCGCTCGTACCCCGGCCCCGTCGCTAGCTTGCGTATGCGTGCACGAGCACCACACACTCACACGCGCACGTTAGCACTAGCACGCCTCATACATAAACACATACTCATACGTGCACGTTAGCACGTTAGCACTCACGCCTCGTACATAAATACACTCACACGCGCACGTTAGCACTAACACGCCTCGTACACAAACACACACTCACACGCGCACGTTAGCACTAGCACGCCTCGTACATAAACACACACTCACACGCGCACGTTAGCACTAACACGCCTCGTACACAAACACATACTCACACGCGCACGTTAGCACTAACACGCCTCGTACATAAACACACACTCACTCGCGCACGTTAGCACGAACACGCCTCGTACACAAACACATACTCACACGCGCACGTTAGCACTAGCACGCCTCGTACACAAACACATACTCACACGTGCACGTTAGCACGTTAGCACTCACGCCTCGTACATAAATACACTCACACGCGCACGTTAGCACTAACACGCCTCGTACACACACACACTCACACGCGCACGTTAGCACTAGCACGCCTCGTACATAAACACACACTCACTCGCGCACGTTAGCACGAACACGCCTCGTACACAAACACATACTCACACGCGCACGTTAGCACTAGCACGCCTCGTACATAAACACACACTCACTCGCGCACGTTAGCACGAACACGCCTCGTACATAAACGCATACTCACACACGCACGTTAGCACTAACACGCCTCGTACATAAACACACACTCACACGCGCACGTTAGCACTAACACGCCTCGTACACAAACACATACTCACACGCGCACGTTAGCACTAACACGCCTCGTACATAAACACACACTCACACGCGCACGTTAGCACTAACACGCCTCGTACACAAACACACACTCACACGCGCACGTTAGCACTAACACGCCTCGTACATAAACACACACTCACACGCGCACGTTAGCACTAACACGCCTCGTACATAAACGCACACTCACACGCGCACGTTAGCACTAACACGCCTCGTACATAAACGCACACTCACACGCGCACGTTAGCACTAACACGCCTCGTACATAAACGCACACTCACACGCGCACGTTAGCACTAAACACGCCTCGTACATAAACACACACTCACACGCGCACGTTAGCACTAACACGCCTCGTACATAAACACACTCACACGCGCACGTTAGCACTAACACGCCTCGTACACAAACACATACTCACACGCGCACGTTAGCACTAACACGCCTCGTACATAAAAACACACACTCACACGCGCACGTTAGCACTAACACGCCTCGTACATAAACACACACTCACACGTGCACGTTAGCACTAACACGCCTCGTACATAAACACACACTCACACGCGCACGTTAGCACTAACACGCCTCGTACATAAACACACACTCACACGCGCACGTTAGCACTAACACGCCTCGTACACAAACACACACTCACACGCGCACGTTAGCACTAACACGCCTCGTACATAAACACACACTCACACACGCGCACGTTAGCACTAACACGCCTCGTACACAAACACACACTCACACGCGCACGTTAGCACTAACACGCCTCGTACATAAACACATACTCACACGCGCACGTTAGCACTAACACGCCTCGTACATAAACACACACTCACACGCGCACGTTAGCACTAACACGCCTCGTACATAAACACATACTCACACGCGCACGTTAGCACTAACACGCCTCGTACATAAACACACACTCACACGCGCACGTTAGCACTAACACGCCTCGTACATAAACACACACTCACACGCGCACGTTAGCACTAACACGCCTCGTACATAAACACACACTCACACGCGCACGTTAGCACTAACACGCCTCGTACATAAACACACACTCACATGCGCACGTTAGCACTAACACGCCTCGTACATAAACGCACACTCACACGCGCACGTTAGCACTAACACGCCTCGTACATAAACGCACACTCACACGCGCACGTTAGCACTAACACGCCTCGTACATAAAACACACACTCACACGCGCACGTTAGCACTAACACGCCTCGTACATAAACGCACACTCACATGCGCACGTTAGCACTAACACGCCTCGTACATAAACGCACACTCACACGCGCACGTTAGCACTAACACGCCTCGTACATAAACACACACTCACACGCGCACGTTAGCACTAACACGCCTCGTACATGAAACACACTCACACACGCGCACGTTAGCACTAACACGCCTCGTACATAAACACACACTCACACGCACACGTTAGCACACAGGAACCTGTGTCTGTGCTTTTGCGCACAGACACGTACACACGCACGTGCGCACACACACACACGCACGCACGCACACACACACAGGAACCTATGTCTGTGCTTATACGCACACACACGCACACACACACAGTCTCACCCACACAAACACACACACGCACGCACGCACGCTCACACCCACACACACCCACTCACACACACACCCAGTCACACCCACACACACACACGCACCTGGCATCGAGGAAGCGCGAGCGCAGGATCATGACGGCCTCGCAGGTGCTCTGCTTGAGCTGCATCTGGATGGTGCTGAACTTGCGGTGGATGATGCCCACCATGCGCTCGATCTCCTTGGGCGAGATGGGCCGGGTTCGAGACTGCTCCCTCAGCAGGTTCATCACGTGGTTAGTGAACTCGCTGCACGCCTGGGAGACAGAGCGGCGAGGAGTTCAACTCCACTTCACAAAACCCAAAAATGCTTGTTCTTTTTTTTTTTTTGGAATGGAGTATTATTTTGGTGCTGGTCCTATTTTGTGCTAGAGCCCAGTTCTGACAGTACTCCTCCAGCAGTTCCAGGATTGCCTGAAGACCCACCAGTGGGAGTAAGAACTAGGTCTTCGTGTTTAGGGAAATAGGACTTGATTACAGACTGAAAGCAGGACCAGTAGGGCTGACTTAGTCATAATTATAGATTACTCGGGACTTTTTGAAAGAAGAGGTGTTAATTTGACAATCTAATAATCTCCCTACAATAATAAAACAATCTCCCGATTTGCTACGCAATCCAGAATTTCCGGGACATACCCTACCCAGATCATCAATGTAAATGAGAATCCAGCTCTCAGTTTACCCACCCATAAAGAAAGCAATTTATTAATTTTGGTGAAAATATTTATTTTGGTGTGAAGAGTATAAGGAAAATGTGATTCATCATTGTTGACTACTTAGCTTAAACTACTGAGCCTATCAACTAATACTAAAAATATTGTGCTAGTCCAGGACCTTAAAAACCTTGCATTACATGTCAACAAGGCTACATGTCTTCATACCCAGGATGCTATCTGCAGAAATGCCTTGCTCTCCATCTTCATAACCCCCACCCCACCCCCCCCCCGCCCCGCCCCCCGCGTCGAGCCTCACCTGCTCGTATTTCTCCAGCTCAGAGTGGTAGATCTGGCGGATCTGGGCCAGTTTGGCCCGGTAGTCCGAATGCTCGATGCTGCCGTCGTTCGGCGACCCCCCCGCCGCCGCCGCTGCAGCCGCCGCCGCCGCCGAGCCGCCGCCCTTCTCCGGCCCGGACACGCCCTCGGCCAGCAGCATGTTGTCCAGGCGCATGATCTGGGGGTCGGGGGGGTCCTCCTCCTGTATCCCCCGGATACTGAGCACTGTGAGAAAGGGGGGGGGGGGGGGGGGGGGGCAGGGGGACTGTTAAACTCAGTGGGACTAACTCAGTCACACACACAACCAAACCGCTGGGTTTTTACACTGCCGTCGGCTGAAACTTCTGTGCTTAATCCGGACCATCGAGAAAATAAACCAAACTGAGCGCCAACCAAACTCATCCTGGGTCCTACAGCCCTGCAGTTCCCCCACACAACCAGCAGAGGGCAGCGGAGCCTGCGCACAGTGAGCAGCTGCCCGGCCAGCCAGCCAGCCAGCCAGCCTGCCTGCCTGCCTGCCTGCTCCATGAGGCATGGTGCTGGTAATGGGAGAGCATGTTCTGTCACTGTGAGCTTCACAGGGCATAAGTACAGCTTTCAGCACCATCACTCCAGCACTGTATTAAAGGAGACCTCCGTCAGCTCTCCGCCTGCCTCTCATCCCTCTCCCTCTCCCTCTCCGCCTCGCAGGCTCGTCTCCCCGCCACGCTCCCTCTCTCGCTCTCTCCCTCTCTCACGCACACTCGCCTCCCTCCATACTGCTCTCTCTGAAACGCATGCACACACTCACGCCTCGCTCTCAAACACACACACACACACACGCACTCATCTTACCTGGCCAACAACACACAACAGTCTCTCGCTTGCCTCCACAAGTGTACACGTGCACGCACACACATGCACACACACACAGGCGCGCATGCACGCACACCCCTACTTTGTCTTTTTCAATCACATATGCCAGTAGCGTTCTCTCCATGCCCCACTCTTTCTTCCCCCCCATTCCCTCCCTCCCTCCCTCCCTCCCTCTCTCTCCTGTCCTACTTTTTCAGACTTCTCCAAACTTCCTCCCTCCTGCGGACACAGGTTTTTTTTCTCTCTCACATTCCTTCGCTCTCTCTCAGCTCAGGAATGCAAGACTCTGCCAGCTGAACTCTTGACCCCCCGAGTCTCCCTCCCTTTTCTCTCTCTCCGTCCACCTCCCCATGTGTTATAATCTTTCCTTAATTGCGGTGTATTAGGAAACAGTTCTCCAAGTGGAGAGGCTGGTTCTGTTCAAGCACCCATTCCCTGTCCAAACAGACCAGAGGGGATTTTCTTCATTATTACATTACTAAATATGAACGGCCAAACGGATTAAGAGAAAATGATGAGTCATGAGACAATAAAAGGAAGAGAATGAAAGGTCTGATTGACAGGACAGAGGGGCTGATGAGACTTGTAGTGCAGAATGGGGGGAGCTGATGGTACTTGTAGTTCAGAAAGCTGGAGCTTCTATTGAAACAAAATGCCATAAATGTAAATTGTGTTTAAATTTAATTTAAGTGATGTTTAACGGCCATAAACGATTGGAAAACACTAAACAGCTGGCTGTGTGGTTCTGCTAACTCAAAACTACACAGAAGTATTTGGGAGTGTGTGAGTATGCACACAGGGTGCAAGCATTCAAATTCACCCACTGCATCCACACTCTCGCACGCACGAATACTCACATGCGCGCGCACGCGCACACACACACGCTCGCTCACGCTCGCTCACACACACACACACACACACACACTCACGCTCACAGGCGCTCACACATGCTCTCACGCTCACACACGCTCACACATGCTCTCACACACACACACACACACACACACACACACGCCTGCTTCCCATTAAAGAGCACTACGCAGACCTCCTTTAGCAGCTAAAACACCCTAATTTTCTCACATTAGGAGTTTCGGCGAAATTCACTCCCATCTTATCAAACAGACAACCAGCTCAATTTCAGTCTGCATATCTCAACCTACCTAAGGAATGGGTCCCCTTTCTCTGACCCCAAACCCACTCTCTTCACCCCCACCCCCACATCTCTCTCTCTCTCTTCTCATTTTCTCCATCTCATTCTTTCATTCTCACTCTCACATTCTCATTCTGCCTCTCTAACAGTCTCTTTCTTTTTCCTTTCTCTCTCTCATTCTCTCTCCCCCTCTCATTTTCCCTCTCATTCTTTCTCTCTCTCTCCCTCTCTCTCTCATTCTCTCTCCCTCTCATTCTCTCTCTCCATTTCAGTTGACTTGCAGTGAGCTGCAATCCCTCATGCTGTCAGTCTCTCTCTCAGTAGACAGACAGGATTAGCATTTTAATTACATCAGCTCCCATGGGGAGTCACAGAAAGAGGGGGGAGGGGCGGGGGAGGGAGAGAGGGAGAGGAGGAGAGAGATGGCAAGGGAGAGAATAGTGACAGAAGGACAGATAAAAGCAGAGGGAGAGAGGGATGAGGGAAGATGGAAAGAAGCAGAGAGAACGGGCGGGCGGGAGAAAAGAAGGCTCGGAAGACGGGAAGGGAAGGAGGCGGGACAGGGTGAGTGCGAACGGCGGACACAAGAGAGACTAGCAGCACGCATGGTGTGTGGAGAAATGCACACAGCACAGCCCAAGAGCACAGTCTGTATGAGCACAGCCCAAGCGCACAGTCTGAATGAGCACAGCCCAAGCGCAGTCCGTATGAGCACAGCCCAAGAGCAGTCTGTATGAGCACAGCACAGCCCAAGCCACGCCACAGTCTGAATGAGCACAGCCCAAGCGCAGTCCGTATGAGCACAGCCCAAGCGCACAGTCTGTATGAGCACAGCACAGCCCAAGCCACGCCACAGTCTGAATGAGCACAGCCCAAGCACACAGTCTGTATGAGCACAGCCCAACCCAAGCGCACAGTCTGTATGAGCACAGCCCAAGCGCTCCGTCCGTATGAGCACAGCACAGCCCAAGCGCACAGTCTGTATGAGCACAGCCCAAGCGCACAGTC
>CM045899.1:26861804-26979304 GCA_025169545.1 Anguilla japonica | reverse complement strand
CACATCATCGAAATTCTCGGCATCTTAACTCCATGCCGTCACGCTCGCCCATACTCTTCATAGCTCCGCCCCTTTACCAAAGCCCTGCCCTTATCCTGGCCCCACCCCCTTCGCTGTGGCCCCGCCCCTCTCTCCACAGCCCCGCCTCCTCGCTGCCGCTCAGATCCCAAGGTCTGAGTTTCCGAAGACGAGAAAGGCCCCCGCTGGAGGTAGCGAGCGATTAATAAGATTTTATGTGCGTCTGAAATGGCGCTCCTCAAAAATTAATAACAGTTAAAAGGCTGTAATCAGACTGGTGATTAGGCTGCAGACTGCTATGGGCGTAAAGGGCCAGCCAGGCAGACCAGGGGAAAGAGGGAGAGTGGGAGGCAGACATTGAGTGAAAGAGGACAAGGCAGAGAGAGAGGGATGTAAGAAAGAGTGAATGGGCTGGGTTCTTTTCTTTTTTTATAACTTTGGTGAAATTATTTTTCTAACCTCATTTCCTTGGAAGTGACAGCATTGAAGGTCATGTTGAAAGTGGGGATGGAATGGCATTTGGGCTGAACATTTCCTTCACAATGAAAACAATCCAGCCCCCCCCCCCCCCCCCGCCATTACCATATCAAAGCACAGAGCAAGGCTTCGCTTTCAACAAGCACAGAGGGGAGACGGGGGCGGGGGGGGGGTGGCGGGGGGGGGGGGGGGGGGGGGGGGGTTGGGAGGAAACGAACGAGTGAGGACAGAGAGAGAGAAAGAGAGGAAAAAGGGAGGAGAGAGTGTTATAAAGAGTAAGCAGCAAGGCTGGGGACTACATTTTCAAGCCTTCTACTTTCTTTGCAACTGTGTGTGTGTGTTTGTGAAAGTCAGAGAGAGTACTGTACAAGGGTTTTCTTTGTACATGTGTGTGTATCACTAAATGGGAAACTATAAACAGCTTCTCACAAGAGAGCACTTTTAATACATAACAAATAAATAAAACTACATAGGAACTGCAGTTTTGGCAAGGGATTTTATATTTTACACAAAGCTCAGCCGATTACAGCATGTCCAGTATTTAAGAAACAAACAGCTTTTTGGAATCGCTTTGCCTGTCCCACAAATGGTTTTCAAAACATCGAAAGCAACTTAATGGAGCAGGAGAAACGCATTCCCCTCCCTCGCCATCGCTCTCAGGGTGCATGCGCACGTCAAACTGACTGACACTAGGTAAATAAGACAGCATGTTTCCCAGGCAATGGCAAAAACGCCTCCCCCTCCCTAAAGCTTTTCACTTCTTCTCCACCAATCCTGTGCGGGCAAGATTGGGTGATTGACAGATCGCCCTGACAGCCAGCAGAGCATCGCTATCACACCAAATTTCATCATCAGCGAGGAAGGGAGGGGGGAAAAAAAAAAAAAAAAAAACAGCAAAAGACTGAAAGAGTTGAGAATGGTGGTCCAGTGATGACTAAGAATGGGGGGGGGGGTGAGAGAATTTTGAAGGAGCTAAAAAATTCCAGGCACCAGGAGACACGGTACAATAATCAACCCGAACGACCACAGCCGGCACATCTTCCATTTGCCCACACAGACAGCCGCACGGACGCAGAACAGAATCTGAGCACGTGGGATTGGCTCACCTGTCTTCTCCTTTATCTCACACAGCACACTGAAGAGGGCCGGCTTCATCCGGTGGCAGTTCAGGGCATGCTTCCTGTCCGAGACGGCAGGGGAAAGGCAGGGAGGGAGGGGAGGGAGAGGGAGAGGGAGAGGCAGAGAGAGAGAGAAGGAGACAGCGATTTATCTCCCAAACTCAAGTTTTCCTGCGATGGTGAATTCATGAGCCACGGCTGTTGTGTGCAAGCAGATCTGGGACGGCTCTTGCACCACTACAGGCTGCACAGGTCACGCACTAAATGCACAGAAAAAGCACGGATGCCACCATGCAGACAATTTCTGAGCAACACACCATGTGAAAATCTAAAGTCAAGACATATTCAGCTAAAGAATATCTAACCAACTTCTTAACTTAAGCAAAACTGCCCAATTTATGCTGATATGCTTTCATTTGGGGGGACTTGTAGCTGGAAGCTAATAGAACTGATATGATTTCTAAACTGACAACAAAAAATAAAATAAGATAAAATAAAAAATACTGAATAAAATGCAGTAAAAAATAAGCCAATGATGTAGCACAGACAAAAACTGTTGGCCAGTGTACTGGAACATGACCACACATTTCATTAGCCATAATATATTTTCAAAAGACAACCCAATGGCCACTGTCTCCAGCTTATTTGAAACACACACTGATGAGTCAATGCTGTTGATTCTGCTATTTTTAATACTTAGCTTAAAGTGTAATTTCTTTGTGTTTATAACCCCCCGCTCCCTCCCTCATCCAGAATGGTATGCAACCTCCCACCCCCAATCCCATTAATAGAAACTCGATTTGCGGACAGCTGCACTGGCGCACGCATTATCAGAGAATTGATTGCATGCTCCACACAATGAAAAGGATGAACACCAAGGACAGAACGCGATGGGAATGGGGTTGGGGGACGGTAAGAGGCGCGAATTAATCGCTGGAACCAGGTGGCCCCTGCGTCTTGGCGGAACGTTACAAGCCAATGATAACAAAAGCACTGGCCCCGATTCCATACCGCATCTCTATTTGTTCGCTTCAATCTTTAACTTTTTCCATTTTTTGTCTAGCTCGTGATCGCAGTGCCCACGTGGCACAACAAGGCGCATATGTTTTTTACTATGTTAAACAGACCTGGTTACGGGCTAAACGCACTGCGGTGCATATAGCATCACATTTGTATGAAAACGGCATTCGTTTGATTTGATACGCGCGTATGCGTAGTGGACCACAACGCGTTCATCTGGCCAAGCAGTTTTGTAGTTAACATCTTGGCCGGGGACAATGCGATTTCCATTTCAAAGCTTCCCCCGCTGTGATGACCTTTCTGATTACTTATGCTAATGAGAAGATATCAGTGTAATCAACGCCATTTGCGCTGAGAAAGAACTATTTGATGAAGGCCAAATGGCTGATGGCTAGATCGAGGTGGTCTACCCGTAATTTTAGTTACCTCTCGGTTAATTCTGAAAAAAGTAAAAACCACAACTTATAGGAGCCGGTCCACGCCAGGTAACTGATATTAGTCACATGTCTAATGGTGGTAAACAGCTTATGAAACTAACTTAAACAGCTCATCGAAGAGGCTGTTAATAAGCTTTGCTTTGTCAATGAACACGTATTTAGACATTGCGATATCACTGACAGGCGATTAAGGCAGACTCCAAAGACTTTCAAAAACGACAACCTCCCCCTCACAACAGGAGGCCACGAGCGCCCATCCAGAACAATAAAATCATAGCTCAAACTTAGCTATTCTACTCGACTCTCATCCATCAGAAATTCTCTGCATACGCCGGCGCTCAGCCCGACTGTGTCACTGGGAAACTCCAAAACTTGTATAGACTTGATAACGCGTCCGCAGAGGGCCATTCCAGTAATGAGCTTTAAACGAAATAAAAAAAAAAAACGAAGCTTGACCGAGCTTGAAGACGTTGAAGTCATCCAGTAACTACACTGCTAGAATGCAGTCTTTAAAAGTTGGCGACTCCTACGAACCACGTGTGTGTGTGTGTGTGTGTGTGTGTGTGCATGTTCAGTTGGAGCAACACAAAGGAATTCATAATTGACGCTATATAAATATTGTGAATACTGTGACATTGCAGTACGTTTGTTTCAAGAAATGCATTTCAGCAGGCAAAATGCGGATAAACCCAGTTCAAGACAAATTTGTTCAGAAATTAGAAGCCGATCATGTCCTACTAAGAACAACTACATGGCACATTCAGTAATTTACAGTGATTTGACATTTGGTGAAGCAAGCAAAAGTCGGCCTACACGTTTAAATAATGTGCGCTGCTAGGTTTCAAATGACAAGCTAACCAGATAAAAAAAGCCACTTACTGTCTAGCTAGTTGCCAATGTCTATCGCAGATATGTAGCTAGTTAACTTGAATATCAAAGTGGAACAAGTCTCAGTTACAATCTAGGCGCCAACTCGCCCCCACGCAACCCAAAATATACTGGCGAGCCATTTCATTCTTTCACTTAAGACGGCCAGCGAACCAGCCAAATACTTGGTTATCAAACATGACAACACATGCCGGTTCATAACGACCGTGCACATTCATATACACACAGCGGAAAATACCATAAAATCACGGTATAGTGTTCCATCGTCTAGGACCCTGCTAGCCAGTTAGTAACAATCGAGATATACACTAGTATATGGTTCATCTATTAAATGTATTGCCTCCCTCTCTCTACGTTCGCTGGCGCCGTGTGTATTTTACCTGGCCTGCGCTTCGTCGAGGCTTTCGTCCGTAATAGCCATGATCTGTTGAAGAATGTCCCCAATGTCTTGCTGCGGCTGACCGAGGGACTGCTGCTTCCGAACGGAGTCTGGGTCGCCCAGGTCGGGTGGCTGTAATCCCGCGAGTCCGGTAAGACCCGTCAGTATACGGGTCTGATCATCCATAGTTTCAGAAAAATTTCGCCGTCGTCTTTGCACAGAATCCGAGCAAAAACAATTGTAGAAAAGAAAAGTCTATACAAGCACACCACGGCCCTCCCTTAAAAAAACACGAGCTAGCTACTTATATGACTCTACAGCCAAGGGGAACAAAACAGAGGAGCAAAAATGACAGGTGTGCGAAGGATATGGAAATTTTCTTCAGGTATATTTTAAATTAAAGGAACAGTATTGTAGCTAGTTATTGCATACTGCCACCACAGCCAGGAAAGAAAAGGGCTACAAATACAAACTAGCGCGCTAACACACTAGTCTCTCAATGCAAAGCCGTAAATGCTTTTCTCGCAGAGCAAAGAAAAAAATTCATACAGAACAAAAAAGGTAGCAACATACAAGGTATCCAATGCCAATTACATTCAGCATCCCACACGCGGTAGTTCAGTGTTTCGTCAAAACAATCTAACGTTATTGTTTTCGAAAACTGCGAAGTAGCTTCTACGAGACTGTGACCAGTGCATCGTTCGTGAAACCACCAGCCAGCTACCTAAAAGCTAATTAAAATAGTAGGCTACGCTAGCTATCTTAACTTATCTAGCCAGCCGACCGCACACAGACCAATATTGTTGGGGAAAAGATATCAGAACAATAATATATTTACCTGTTAAACGCACATGTAGCCAGTTAACGAACCCTTATCTCAAGAGTTTTATGAATAAACTAGCGAACAAACAGGGGAAATTAATTCGAAAGTAACATTAGCTGGCCCGCAGCACTACAATAGCTATATTGGCTAGTATGATAGCTTGCTAAATAGGAGTCTGGAAAGGGAAATGACGTTTAGCTAATCTTAGCCAACTGTTAAAACGCACAAAGACTGAAATTAAATTAGATAACTTGGTTTAGCTACCTTTTTGCACCAACGCAGTCGGAGAAAAGTCTTTTTAGCCGTAGTAATGTAACATTAGCTCGTTAGCTAGCTGTCTTGTTAGCAACAACAACGACAACAATCAGCCAACTATTTTAAAAAGGCAGTTCCTCAGCAGGAACCCCAGCGTGCCGTTGGCTTCTGCACTCTCCTCCATGAACAAAACTACATGCACATAGCTAGATTAGCTAGCTAAGTACAATATAGACCAAAAAATATATATAAAAAACTATCCGCTGTTGGAAAAGAATGGCTGATTATGCTCCGTCCAACCAGTCTGCCACAACCAATTCGCCCTTTCTCTTTAGCCAGCTAGTGGTGTCGTAGCAGCTTGATCTCCTTTTTTCTTTCTTTCTCGTCCCTCTCCTGCCCGTTCTCCCACTCCCAACGCACCACGGCAGTCTCGCGCACTCAAGTCTGTGTGCTCGCCGCTACGTCATCCACCAAGGGAAAGATGCGATTCCATTCTCGGACGGTAGGGTGAACGGAGATCTGTATCCCCGTAGTCCCATTTTTTCAGAAAAAATGGTCAATTGATACTTCTAAAATAGTTTCTTTTAAAATATTGTTTCCAACAATGCATACACTTTTTTCCATGTTAATGCACGCCCAGGTCCCGCTTAATATATGTATCATTCACATTGGTGACTTGCTGGTGAGTTACAATAGCATAAACAATGGCAGGTTCATGATTAGCTGAACCAAATATGCTGGACCAAAATAAAAATTAACGAAAAGAGGAATTCAGGCCTCGTTTCATAATCAAATTGTGCAATACTTCACCGAATGCATACTTGATTTGGCGCATGATAGTTCTCTGGGCCAATAACACCTCCCAATCAGTGCATGGGTTGTAATAAGTGCTTCTAATATGAAACTTTACCAGTGTCGTAACTGGATTAAATAGTTTGTTTAACTACTCAGAGAAGTTTGCCCCTACATGGGCTCTCTTGGAGAACCCTCTCATGAGTCCTTTGGGGGGTGGGGGGGGGGTGGGGGGGAGTGGGGGGCAGTGGGGAGAGAGAAAAAATTGCCCTGATTCTACTGAGGGAAGTTGGTACCATCTAGCCAGCAAATATTGGTCATTTTGAAATGCCTTACACAGAACTGGTAAGGAGAGGACACAGATCCACGTGGTTCTATGCCCCAGGAGTACCACAGACAATATGGAGACACAAAGAGGTGGGTGGAAAGCACTTCTTCATTAAATCCTTAAACTGTTTTTTTTTTTTTTTTGCAGCACTGCAATAATGTGTAGCAGTTTATTATAATGGATGGGGAAATGGGCTTGTAACAGAAAGGTTACAGGTTTGCTGCCATTGTACACTTGAGCAAGGTACTTAACCTCAATTGCTTCAGTAAAATATCCAGCTGTATAAATGGATTGCACGTAAAAATGTGAAACAAAGTCCCTCTGGACGAGAGTGTCTGTTAAATGCAAAAATGTGAACGTGCAAGTATTTATCTTGTCCAAGTGCCCAACAGTCAGCATCTTACAATTTAGGGTTGCAAAAAAAGGTTAGTGAAGGGCTCATGTCTAGATTAAATAAATTCAGGGAAGCAGCTTTATTAGTGATTGGTAAAATGCTTCTAGAACATCCAGTCTGCCCGTTGCCATTCTACTTTGCTTGCCATTTCAGATGTCAAGGGAGGGGTGGGGCAATGTACTGAAGAATAGGCATCCTCTTCCTTCTCCAGCAACCCAAGCATATGCTCTTCAGGGTCAGGTGGAATGGTGGTCTATGTGAAGTTAATTTTCCCTCCCAAGTCACGATAGGGGCAAGCAGTTTCTAGATTGCAAAGACCAAAGCAGACAGGTCCCAGTTTCACTGGGCCAAGAAATCATGAGTGAGCACTCGTTACGACAGACTGTTGAAATTGGTAGAAGTTTAGACACAAATTGCAATTTGCCTCTTGTGTTCTTCCCTGTAATCTAATCCTCTGGAAAATAAATCTAATCTAGTAAACAAATAGATTGCTGTGATTGAATAGAATAAAAGTATGAGTATATGAGACATACAGTGAGCTCCACAATGTTTGGGACAAAGACCTTTTTTCTTGATTTGGCTCTATAATCCACAATTTTAAATTTGTAATGAAACAATTCTCATGTGGTTAAAGTGCACATTGTAATGAAATTCTGTACAGAGCCAAATCACAAAAATATTTTTTGTCCCAAACATTATGGAGCTCACTGTTGTGAGTGTCTTGTTTATCCCTAGATTGTGAATGTATGTGTCTTAGTATTTGATTGGATAGACTAGCCTGATGATGGTACAACACATCATACTTCTGAAAAAGAACACTTATGCACATGTCTTTAACACAGCACTATGCTGCCGCTTCAGTAAAAGTAACATTTTGCTATCAGAGCACAGTGAGAGAGGGATGAACTAGAGCTGTGCCACTGTAAAAGATCAGTAATGGTGAGAGTATACTCAAACACCTGCTTATCGACGTTACTATCGTTACGCTACATCTGTGATGAACTACAGCTAGGTACTGTATCAACAACATACTACACCTGGCCACCACCTGCACACTACACATGGAATCCTGTGTCTTTTACACTACACACCTGGGCCTCATGTCGGCAAGGCACTACACTGATGTAAAATCTCTAAGACCAAGTCCAAGTAGGAAATACCCCATCACTACTCAGTATTTTCTGCCCTTAACAACTTTAAACCAGGCTGTCTACTTAGCTGTTCACAATGCATGTCTGAAACATGTCCACACATCTTTCAAAAAGAGTGACAATCTGATAAACAAAGTGAAGAGCAATAGTTCCATTCTTGTGTTCAAATCTGATTTTCAGACTAATTTAAGACAGCAATTGAACATGGCGAAAACGGTTACATGTCCATAATTTCAGACTTCTCATTAGCTCATGGTTTATGGAGGCAAATAGTCTGAGACATTTTTCGAAAATTAGTTCAGACAATAAGAACGTATGAGACCGTTTAGCTGTGAAGCGCCGAGGAGGTGCGCACACTTGTGCCGAATGAAAAATTCAATTCGTCTTTTTGGATAAAACCGCGGACAGCGCAGATTAAAAACAAGCGCTCCCCAGTCCTTTCTGCAGACGTAGTGTTTTTCACGGTAGTTCATCACCGCCGAGAAAGACAGGGCCCTCAGACGGATGGGTCGCGGAATGTGCGGAAAGAAGAGCCGCGGGCTGCCGCGTCTCGACGGTGTGCGATGATGGGTGTACTATGAGGGGAACGGGACGGAGCGGACGCAGTTTATGCTGACTACACCGGCACATCCCTCAGTAGCAATCCGTATTTAATCAATCTGCTCGGGCTGGAAGAGAGAACGGGCGTCCACGAACTTATTGTCGCCGTGCGGTGTTTACGCAGCTGTTTGCCAACGTGGGCAGAGAATGAACTCCACCACTGGCTTCACCTGCCAGCGATCGGTATCCTCTATTAAATAAGACGCTTTATGGAATGATGGGGCCAACTTTCCTTGAGTTCTGGCCATTTTACCAAATTATTTTGGGTGTTCTTTGCAGAACTGAACCTTATGCATTAAAGGAAAAGGGAAACCGCTCAGAAAAGTGATGCTTATTTACTCAGCAGCCTGTGTGTGTGTGAATTCACGTGTAGGCATGCGGTTTAATAGTAGCCTATATACCTAGACTACAGTAGGCTATAATCTTCGAATCGTATGCCTATCACGCAATTTCTCCAAAGTAGCAGGCTTTATATAACTAAAAAATGGCCTGGACAAAATAGAAATTCATAAAAGAAATTAGACAACGGGTCACTCAATTGGTTTATAGCTATACCAGAGTTACCCGATGAAATGGAAGATTCTAATCAATAGGTCTGCATAATTTAAGTCTTAAATTTGTGCCGTTCAATTGTGTATTTCGGTGCCGCCCTTCAAAG
Organism: Anguilla japonica; assembly: GCA_025169545.1. Lineage (NCBI taxonomy): Eukaryota > Metazoa > Chordata > Actinopteri > Anguilliformes > Anguillidae > Anguilla > Anguilla japonica. The sequence goes on along the minus strand of CM045899.1, from coordinate 26,969,966 downwards.
TCATGGACATTTCATGCATGGCCTCCATTCTCAACACTTTGGATCACAGTAGTGTAGCGTACTGAATAGTAAATAGCACGGCCCAAGCTGTGAGGCATGTTCAATTTTAAACTGCGTCTTTGAGCGGTCTGTGTAGACCGCTATAGTCGCTCATTTGGAAACTCACCGACAAGCACGAAGACATACCCACTGACTACCCAATATACCCACACACACACACACACACACAGAGGTTTATCCAGGGCGTTTCGCTCACCCCCTGATCCTCCCTAGGTCCCCAGTGTTAATTCAGATTAATTAGCCAATGGAGCAATTAAGGTAAATGCATAATATAAATGCGCGATCCCAAGTCCCAAATGGAGGCTTCCCACCTCTTTCCAGGGATTTTAGCGGGCTCGGTGTGTTGCCATGGCAACGAGGGACTTGGTCGCTCTCGCAGTGTCTGACTCCGTGTCGTCCGAGGACTGAGATCTCTCCATGGACAAAATCACTTTTTTTTTTTTTTTTGCAATTTAGTTGAGAAAATATATGCATTGCAAATACGCATTTTTTATAGGCTACCTTATGTGTTTGAGCATTAGCCTAGTTTACGTGATTTGGTGAGCTCATGCGTTCCATCACAGGTTCATGGAGGGAGATTTTTTGCGAACACGCAGAATTCTCTCCCGCTCAACCTCACCAACCCCGGCCTACAGAACTCCACCTCATTTTCATTTAAATAAGAATCGATCAGTCTTGTAGCCTTCTGCCCCGGGAGCTCCGAAGTCTCCCGAGACGGCTCCTTCTCCGTATTTCTCCACAGGCCTACATGCACTCTCCCTATAATTCACCCTTTTTTCTTCTTCCTTTTCCAAGTTTCCGTTTGCTTTATTGGTTTGACAAACCAGCATTGCATTGCCAGACTATACACAGGATACAGAAAAGCAATACTATGTTTCCGTAGGATAATAAAAGGGAAAAATAGACAGTAGGCCAAGTGTGGAACTATAAATACGCCCGAGAACTAATGAAGACACATCCAGCGATACGCACAGAAGTAAATGAGTGCCCTTTATATCTGTAAGTGGCGTCAAACCTATTGACCTTGTATCATGTCCACGCGCGTGGAAGTTTTATTCCGTACTGCAAAAAAACGCAGTGCTTTTGACGGAATGCCTACACCGTACACACATGTATTTTAAAAAAGCAATGCATATGCACCATCCGTTTTTTTTCTCCACGCTAAAAAGGCGAAGCAGGCTCAAGTCGGCGTAAAATACCTGTTATTGTTTGCGTAGAAACGACGGTACTGTAGTGATATTTTCCATGAGTGGGTTATGGGGAAAATGTACAATAATTGAAGCAGTGAACATCTCATCACTCCCCCATACCCTGAATATTCTCCTGACCTTTGGAAACATTACACTAGTCACGGCTTAGACAGCACAGGAGAAAGAAATAGCTAAATACTCGTGCCCGATGATTGGCTAACCATAACGCTGCTAATAACCGATACGTCAAACAAGCCAGCAATGTTTACCTTGTTCAGTTATTTGTGTTATAACCAAGCTATAAAGCTTTAGGCTTGTAGTCCTACTTGCCTATATGCCTAACAAATGGCATTACTGCACAATACTGTACAAATGTCCAATTCGTTCAGTACAATAGACCTTACAAACACGCTTCAAAGTTAGCACAATTTCATAATTACGTGGCTCCTACAATATTTCCACTACGTATCACGAAGTTAATATTAAAACAGGAAACGTTAACAAATCTGCTTATGCTACAGTGTTCCAGTTACACAGGTGTACGTGGGAGTGTTTCTGTTACGCAAGGCTTTTTTCTGTGACCGATTTGACGACCACACCTTAGTCAGTCATCCGCGCCATATCCGCAAGGATATCGGCTACTCTTCACTTAAAACAACTTGGATTTGCGCTGATCTTTCATTTTGTCAGTTCTGTCCCCCAGGAGATAACACACGGGTCTGGACAAACACCAAACCCGTCACAGATAAAGGAGCGTACGCATGCAATGCTCACGCTCTGCAGCCAGAATGCGCCCGGCTCTCCTAGCGTAAACATTTTTAGATAACACTGCCATCAAGTGGACACGTATAGAAACTACAGGGACATTCAGACCAGAGTTAAATGGATAAGAAACGATTTATACCAGGTTAGGACGAGTAGAATGAGATATACAGACAGAAATCATACAGTTGCAGTCACAATATTCTAGTGTAATATCCCCCCCCCCCAATTTACAGAGGCTAGTCTTCACAAAAAAAATCTAAACTAAATCCACATTGACAGTACAGGACCTTAAACGCACGATCAGCCAAGGCTGAGTTCATGGTTTCACTGCAAGCAGAAATAGGTACAGATTTTTAGCCCCGATACACCACCCTGCCCTGCTGTCTGATGCAAATGCAGAGACAGGGAACTCAGATCTTCTCCATTGTCATGGAAACAGCGCATGGCCTGCCGTGTCAGAGGTCAAAGGGTCATGCTTGAAGCCGTTAGATCCTGCAAGGAGCTTCCGGACGGGGGAAGATGGGAGGATATGGAAACCGGCACTCGAGGCTGAGGAAACACACACACAGGCATGAGCACGCATACACCCACACACACACACATACACACACAGGCATGAGCACGCACACACACGCACACACACAGGCATGAGCACGCACACACCCACACACACACACACACACACACAGGCATGAGCACGCACACACACGTGCACACGCGCGCACACACACACACACACACAGGCATGAGCACGCACACACACGCACACAGGCATGAGCATTCACACACCCACACACACACACGGGCATGTGCACGCACACACACCCACAGCACAATTTAATTAGCCAATGTGCACAAACACACATGCTTTTCCCTTTTTGCCTAAACACATCCATTTTGAAAAGTACAGAAGATATTTGCCGATGTGCAACTTAAAGGGACAGTTCTCAAAAAATAAAATAAAGCTACAGTTCCTATTACACAGAGTACTATATATCCATCCAGACGGTTTCACTGAGATTTGGCAAGTTTTCTAGATATTCGCTGCAGCTCACCCTGCTACAACAGACCTCAATGGGACCAAGTTTTTGTGGCCTCAAATTGGCAAAAATTTTGCACTCAAAAAAAAAAAAACTGAACAGCCAATGGTGCAATTAAGTGTATGATACACTCACCAAAGACATAGTTTATTGTGGACTTAAAGGTGCGTATACACAGGCATTTACTAATGCTTCAAGCCCACATATCTCACTGCACGCACACACTCACCTAATCTCCCGCTGGTCTCTTTCACCAGCATGTGACACTGTTCCTGGAAGGACAGCAACTGCCTCATCATCTTACACTGAGTGTCCATCTGCAGAAACAACACACTGTTACACAACAACACACACACACACACACACACGCACGCACGCACATCCTCACACTCCATCTTACACCGAGAGCCCATCTGCAGAAACAACACACCGTTACACACACACACACACACACACACACACACTTCTCAGGGGACTCCATCTTCACTGAGAGCCCATACGCACAGGCTACACAGAGTACTGCACTTCGGCTCTCACCATTAGCTCCATGTTGTGTAGTACTGTTTGCTGCCTGAGGAGGGCACTGTGGTAGTCTGGCTTACTGAGGATAAACTGGCTCTGTGTGGACTGAGTCAGACAGGAAGTGTCCACGGCCACACCCTCTGCCCGCCCCTGCTCCACACGCCTACAGGGGGAGACAAGGGGGGGGGGGTAGTGATTCAAGCCAAGTCCCAGTTGTAGTTCACGTCCAAGTGGGATGCGTGAGCCTCGTCAGGTTTACCTGGCCAGTTCGTCTGCTTTACTGCGATGCCTGAGCAGAAGAGAATCCCACAATCCGCACTCTGTCTGTAATCTGCAAGGGAAACGTACGCGTCACTGCCTAGTGCACACAAGACAAGAGCGGGAGGACGTCCAGCCAATGGTAACATGAGAGTGGAGAACACACCTGTGGATTGACTTCCTGATCTGATCCATTGTCCTCTGCATGCCAGGGTCACTGCAGGGGAGCGGGAAGAGGGAGTGATGAAGTAGGGTTGTGGAAAAAGAAGGATGAAGGAATAAACGCACTGATACCTTTCCGTGTTGGTTTGGGACGGTCCACTTTGTCCCTGCTCCCGGATATCCTGTGCCAGACGACACCACTCCCTTTGAACAGTTTCCACTGAAAAAGAGAGAGGGGGAGGGGAGGAGGGGAGAGAGAGAGAGAGAGAGAGAGAGAGGGAGAGGGAGAGAGAGAGAGAGAGAGAGAGAGGAGAGAGGGAGAGGGAGAGGGAGAGGGAGAGGGGAAAAGTCAGTTAGTCAGTTAGTAATTTCATCCCATGGCTCAGTCTGGGACAGATTCAAGCAGGAACTAATAATGTACATCACCCCCTGGGCCCAATTCACCTACTAATCACCCTGCTTTTGTTTTTAGTTACGCATAATTATGAGTGTCACTGATGTAAGGGCCACTCACTCACGAGGGAGGGCAGGCATCGAGGCGATAGGGAGCATATAAGCACAGGTGTGGCACGCACTTTTGGTCTGCTCCGGCGAATGAATTATCAAAAAATATATATAAATCACCACCATTTAAAAGAATATCACTTAACAGTTGGGCACAGAGGGCTACTCTGAACTGCCACATTTGCATTACAGATAATGATTATCGCAATTTAGATCAGAGCCATCAGTAAACTTCAACTGGCATAATTTGCATAATTTGAGACAACACTTGTTTGCAAACAAGGTATTACTGCCATGACCATGATAGTCGTTTTTTTTTTTATGGCATGGCAGTCAAATTGAATTTAAATGTGGTTAGCCGTACCAAGCTTTAACGCTCTTGGCATCAGCATTAAGCAACGCAATGCCTGCCGAGTCAGGACTCCCCTTTTAAGCCAGCACTTTGACTTCCTCATTATTGATGGCCGAACAGCCACTACCCCTCGCTGAAATTAGGCTCACTCAGTTCTGGGACAGCCCTTGTACCAGATGGCGACTCTCGCAAACGCGCAACATGAGTGTTTAGCGCGTAGGCGGGGTTATTAGGAGGAATCTCTCCATCTAGTGGTAAAGTGGAGTACTGCAGTTACATTTGGGCATTCATTCACACTGTCGAACTAGCACCAGGCCATCTCACTGCAGCCCTCGCCAACAGAGCCGGGAGCTGGCAGCACTGCTCTCCCAACGCAGACACACTCACCCTGCTCCTGCAGACGGTCCAGGCTGGCCCCCGGGGTGCTCTGCAGAGATTCCTGCAGCTTCAGCAGGGCCTGCTGCAGACACAGACACAGACACACAGACACACACACAGAGAGGAGGGGTGAGCAGCCCTGACCACATCAGAAGGGGGGGGGGGGGGAGTAACTTGGGGCCCGACAGGGCGGGGCTTACCTGCATGGAGGATTCCATCAGCTTCTCCAGCCTCTCCTCCTCTGGCAGGGAGGGGCTGATAGCCCTGGACAGAGCTAAAAGGGGGAGGAGCCAGGGACAGAAGGGTGGAGAGAAGAGGAGGGTACATTGCATTACAGGCATTTAGCAGACGCTCTTACAACTTTTTATAGAGCATTTACACTGCGCCTATTTATACAGCTGGATTCATACTGAAGCAATGCAGGTTACGTACCTTGCTCAAGGGTACAACAGCAGTGTCTAACCAGGGAATTGTTCCCGTGACCTTATTGTTACAAGACCTGCTCCTAACCCATTATACTACACTGTTGCCCAGGGTAGGGAGGAACAGAGAGGGGGAGGAGCAACAGAAATGTCACTAATCTATAGATATACAGTTACTTTTTTTAAACACCTCGAATACGGCAAGGTAAGAAGGTGCATGTCAGGTGAGACCGTGTTAGTCTGCTGATGACAAACGCCCAAAAAGGGTGTGAGGAGCAGGACTGACCAAGGGTGCTGCTGGGCAGGGCGGGGAACGAGCGCCTCATTCGAGCCGACCTCCTCCAGGACTTCCGCCGGCTGTGAGGGCTTAGGGCTGGGCCATCTCCCTTGCTCTCTTGCTCCTTCATCTGTCCCTCCTGGTGTGCCCCCTCCAGCTGCATTCCCTCCTGGTGTGCCTCTTCCAACTGAATTCCCTCCTGGTGTGCCCCCTCCAGCTGCATTCCCTCCTGGTGTGCCTCTTCCAACTGAATTCCCTCCTGGTGTGCCTCTTCCAACTGAATTCCCTCCTGGTGCACCTCCTTCATTTGTCCCTCCTGGTGTGCCCCCTCCAGCTGCATTCCCTCCTGGTGTGCCCCCTCCAGCTGCATTCCGTCCTGGTGCGCCTCTTTCACCTGCATTCGCTCCTGGTACACCTCCTGCACCTGCATTCCCTCCTGGTGCGCCTCCTTCACCTGCACTCCCTCCTGGTGTGCCTCCTTCACCTGCATTCCCTCCTGGTGTGCCCCCTCCAGCTGCATTCCATCCTGGAGTGCCTCCGCCAAACGCATTCCCTCCTGGTGCGCCTCCTTCACCTGCACTCCCTCCTGGTGCGCCTCCTTCACCTGAATTCCCTCCTGGTGTGCGTCCTCCAACTGAATTCCCTCCTGGTTCTCAATTGCTCCTCCCTGGTTTCGGGGGTAGGGGCGCTGGACTCAGATTGTGTGGTGCGTGGGGACTTATGGGGGCGTTCCGGGCTGGGACTCCTGGAGCCGGCTCTTTTGGTGCCAGTGTAGATATCCTGGGTTTGAAAAAGATTGGAGGGGAAAACATTATAACCCGTAATATATACACAAAATGCAACGACATTCGTTTAAGCTATTTACAGACAAGTAGGCAAACTACAGTCGGCAATGCAAGCTAAGTGACAAAAGTTAGCTGGTACCCAACTACTAAGCCTATATATATATAGCCTAGCGTTAACAAGTTAACAGGAGGAAGTTTCCCCGTAACGAATGACAGACAAAACATACCTTGTTTGGTAACGTCATAATGTCACCACTGGTCTTGAAACTGAAAAAAAGAATCATTAAAAAGAATTTGAAATACCAGTCTACGCAAATTACGTTAAATAGTAACAACATTAATAGCCCTGTCGCAAGCATGCGATAAACAGATGTGTCTGGGTCAGACTCAAGCTACGTAATTGTCTTATTTGCTAACGTTAGTTAACTAGATACAGCCCTGACATTCCGTTCCTTGCACCACCAACATAGTCATTTAAAACAAATATTGAAAAACAGTGCCTGGGCAAAAACAAACCTTTCTGTTAGATTTCCAGACTCACTCTCCGCCATTTTATGTTTTCAAATTAAACCCGCGCTCCACGTAACAACACTCCCCAACCTGCCCACCCCATACAGTTACTGCGCAAGTACAGTCATCGTTCTAACGCACTCTGGGAATTGTAGTGCGTCTGCCTACTTCCTGTTAAGTGTCTGCGGAAAAAGCGAGTAAGCGACAAGTTTCTTAGCTCCCACGAAAGTTTTTGTGTTGTATTTTAAACAAGAGGTTGAAGATTAAGCAGTTGTCTACATACAAGAGTGAGTGCCATATTTTGATTATTTATTTGGCATAAGAGTGATCTTTCCAAATTTTTAAGTTGGATAGATATCTAAGTGCACCGGTAGGTAGCCGGATAGCAAGGTAAATTAACCAGCTTTCCACCCTGTTATTTCTGACTAACTGACGTCGTTAGCCAGCAAGGTCAATTTCAGTATGTATATATTTTCGTGTGTATTAAAACTGTATTCTTCATTCCAAAGCGAACCTGTAATGCTTATCAATACTGAATACTGGAAAGTTTTTTTATGGGTCAGATGCCAGCTGCCAGCTACTTTGCTTGCTAAGCAAAGACAACAATTTGCTGGCTAGAGTTAGTTAGTTTGTTTAAAATAAAGTTCTTTGTTTGACAGCAGGTTGCTATAGCTATATGGGCGTGAGCGGTTACGCCTTTACACGGCGAAGTATTTGTCGTAGTTGTTTTACCTATTCAAAAACTATCAGTAAGTCAGCTGCTTAACATTATTGTAGCAGAATTCTACATTATTTCTCACTTTCTTTGCTATCTAGTCTGTGTGGTGTGGGTGTGAGTAAAATTGTTGAGCCTACGGCATCATTAGGGGACAGTGTTTTCATGGAGTCTAAACCACTGTGGAACACTTAAAGAATCCATTGTATTCACAGTGTGTCCACGAGAAAACAACACTCAATCTGTAGCTCCTTCCAATTAACCTGCACTCTGCACACTCTAGAATTTATATTGTAAATGTGTGTGTACTCTTTATACAATTGGGTGATTGCAATACCACACTTATGTCTTACAGAGTAAGAGGGTAGATAGAAACCAATATTTTGTAATTAAATTGTGCCTATAAGTGCATAATTCCCATCATTATTTTGTCATTTTTATATGATGAGTGCAAATAAATCAAATCAAATCAAATCATGCCAGGGTTATTTAATGCAAGAAAGCAGCTGGAATTGGAACTTCATGTTGAACAATTTTTTTTTAATCATTCATTGTAAGAACTCAGCAGCCACATATCTTCCATTTTAAGAGTTGTGCCACTGCTTATCTTGAGTCAGGGTACTCCTTCCTCCTCTCAAATGTGCATAACGCTTTCTATTAGAGAAGCCTATTCTGAATAGCCCTTTACTTCCTAGGTAATAGCGGGCCTATTTAGAGTCTGACAGCTGGATTAACAGAGCATGCCTTTTATGAGTCTGAGTCATATGAATAATTAATATAATTTAAGCTTTTTATTATTATTATTATTTTTTATTATTATTATTTTAATTAATTGATTGATAATAATAAGAAGATGGGGTGAATGAGGTCCCGTAATGTCCAGTCTTGAGTCATTGGTATCATTTTAAGAACTAGGGGGTGAGATAGGGTCCCCTAACAGCCAGCTTCTAGTGAATAATGTAAATAGTAAGATTGTGTGTCTGTCTGAAACTCTCATCACAGATGTCCCTGTATGAGCCCAACAACCCCTTGCCACCGCCCGTGTCCGCAGTGGCCTGGAGCTCCAGCAGCAGTACCTGTCCCAAGGACTTCACCCTGGTAGGTTAACTTGGCACACAAGGACTTGAGACTTCAGCTCTCTGCTCCTCCGATGCACACACACACACACACATTCACCCGCAAGTGCATCCTCCGATGCACTGGTCCTCAGGAGGAGCTGCTTAAAGCGAGTGTGGCGGTGAAGCGGTTGCCGTGGTGATAATCTATCCTTCTCCTGTCTTGGTGGCAGATCAACTTGACCCTCGATGGGGCTACGGCCAACTTTGTGCGTGGCTTCGGGATGAAGTCTGGGTACTACCTCTGCTACAGCACGGTGAGTCGCAAACAGGCATGGCACCTATGTACACAAGCACACACACACACACATTCATTCACAAGTGCATGCACATACACTTACTCACACATACATGCACGCACACAGTTTCTTTGTCGCACACTTCTCTTCTTTGCCTTTGTGACTGTGTGTTTTGTAAAAAAAAAAAAAAAAAATAAGTGGATTCTGTGGGGAACCTGGGGCTTGAATCTCTCCCTCCCTTCCCAGAATGCCGCGGGGGGAATGGTGGTGTCGGATATCCAGGTGATCTCTGATAAGGAGCCGATTCCTCATGGGTACTGCTTCATACCCGAGTACCTGGACTCCAGTGAGTATGAGACTGATCCCCCCAGCACTGCTACCTACCTGAGCACCACACTAAGCACCTGAACACTATACTAATCCCCCCAGCACTGCTACCAACCTGAGCATCACACTAAGCACCTGAACACTACACTAATTCCCCCAGCACTGCTACCAACCTGAGCACCACACTAAGCGCCTGAACACTACACTAATCCCCCCAGCACTGCTACCAACCTGAACACCACACTAAGCCCCTCAGTATGATGTGCACCTGAACACTACACTAATCCCCTCAGTATGCTTTGCACCTGAACACCACACTAATCCCCTCAGTACAGTTTGTACCTGTACCCTACACAGATCACAACAGTGCTGCTTTAAGTCTGTGATATTTGACGTGTCTGTCCCTGTGTGTGTGTGTGTGTGTGTGTGTGTGTGTGTGTCTGTGCAGAGGCCTCCGTGTGGAAGAAGAAGCGGGTGTGTGTGCGCATCGTCCCCCTGGGCAGTGTGGACATGGCGGTGCTGGACATCAAGCTGACCGCCAAGAACAAAGTGGTGCTGCAGCACTACACCTGCCTGGGGTCAGTCGCCCTCTCACACGCACACACACACACACACGCACACACACACACATATGCACGCACACACACACGCACGCACTGACACGCATGCAGACGCACACACACACCCTGGTGCACGTGCGCATGCACACACGCACACACGCACACGCACGCACGCACACACATGCACGCGTGCACACACAGACACGTGCACACAGATGCCCAGGTAAGCACGCGCATGCACGCACGCACAGACACGCACACACATGCACACATGCACACACACAGACATGCATGCAGACGCACGCGCACACACACACACGCGCGCGCACACACACTCTTGCTGGCACGTGGAGGTGCACACGTACACCACTCCCTCTCGCCAATTTTTTTTTTCTTTCCACAAAAGTTTACACATGGATCCTGTCTCGCATTAACTCTGACCCTTCTATTTGCACTCACCTCCATGATACAAACAAAGCTGAGATCGCATGATCTGTTGTGTGCAGTATTAGCTATAAGCTACATAGGATATTCTATATTTTAGTTTATTTGCTCTTTTTTTGTGCTGGTTAATTGAGTTCTGGGAGCGAGTTGCATATTGTGGTGCTGTTTATGAAAGGGAACAGCATTAAATTGTGGGTGAACCTGATTAGTGGCTGCAGTAAGCAATGTCCCTGCACCTTTACAGACACACACACACGAATAATGACGCTACTTTTATGACTCTCTGACAGGGACATACACGGTTATGTTCTGTGGTGTAAGAAGGGTCACTTCTCCAGTCCCACGCCTCAAGCCAAACCCCGCAGTGTCAGCCTGGAGCTTCGCAAGCTGTCCCTGGACCAGCCAGCCCCCCCCCCACTGCCCCTCCGGCCCAGGTAAGCCCCCCCCCACCCCCCACTGCCCCTCCGGCCCAGGTAATACCCGCACCCCCCTCCCCCAAAGAAACAACGTATCATTTCCTGATCCTTCCATAAATACATCAAATCATTTAAACCGCCCTCTCTCTCTCCATTTCTATAGCAATGCCCCTCCACCCTCTCCAGTGGGGAAGCTGAGCCGTCGTCGTAGTAACCTTGAGGCCAAAGACCCCGCTGAGGGTGTCTATGACAGCAGCAACATCTATGGCATTTCAGGTACTCTCACTGTACCCATACGCTTGTTGTGTTAATCAGATTAACCTACAGGGTCCAAGTTAAACTACGCGGCCGTTCCCTGCACTTGGAACTGTACTTCCCTCTAGGATTGTCAACACGCTTGTTCCTGGTTTTGGTTTACACTTGGATAAGAGAGTCTGCCAAATGCCTGTAATGTAATGTAATATGCTCACACCCAGACACACACGGACTTTGATCCTTCATGTGACCCCTCTCCCTCTCTCCTCAGCCATGGATGGGGTGCCGTTCACCCTGCACCCCCGCTTCGAGGCCACGCCCGCACGAGCAGTAAGTTTCCATGCGTTTCTGACTGCCCCTGTTGGAGGTCCCTCTAAACCAGGCCTAGATGTTGTGAGAGGCGGTAGGCCTGAGCAGGCCGAGCATGTGTCTCCGTGTACTCTGTTGAGGGCTTCGTGCTCTCTGAACCAGTAAATGCAATAAGTTCTGCTTCTCAGGTCTCTCTGAACGCCCTGAGCAACATCCGTATCAAATCCGTGCAGGACATTGAGAACGAGGTCAGTGCGTCGTGTGTTTTCATCCGTATAATGGTTATAATCTTGATTGGTACTTTTAAGTGTGGTGTGACAGTATTGTGACAATCATGTTCTTGGTATATTGCCAGTATGGCAATGACTGACTGACTATAGTCAGTACCGTCAGTGTTGCGTTGATGTGCGGTCAGTACTGCGAGCGGTTTATTTTAACAATGCTTACCATGTGTGGTTTCTGTAGTACAACTACACCTTTGCTGTGGAAGAATCGGCCGCCAATCCAACCCGATCACGGACCTCGCTCGCCTCCTTCAACTACTAGGCAGCACAGAGTACCCCTCTCTCTACCTCCTGCACGACTTTCACAAAGTGCCCCGGGACGCGTATCCCACGTGCCTGTTGGCGCAGACACTCTTGCGTAACTGTAGCACACTGACTGACACCCAGCCTACGAAACGCCCTTACATTTCATAGAAGGCCTTTATTTCAATCATTTCTTTGCGTGACATGTAACAGGTTTTAAAAGTTCTGGACCAAAGTTAGGGGCAAACTTCTGCCTTGTTTGTATATAGATATATAGTGCATTGCCTCTCTGTGGTACATTGCCTCTCAGTAAACAAATGAATATACATTCCTTTCTTAAATCTGAATGTTTTTTGTAAATGTAAAAAAATAATAATAATAAAGACTAAACCTCTGTATCTTGATCTTCTTATGTTTTTTTCTTATGTCTTCTCATGTTTAACATCAAATATCCGTTTTTTTTTTAAGTACCAGGTTATTTTGTAAAGTATGAAATATAAAATTCAAACAAAGCAAAATGTATTAGATTTAAACTCTTTCGCGTATGCACATGAACAGTTTCTCTGCCACCTGCTCCTCCTGGCTTTTTGTGTGTGTGTTTGTTATTCAAATGCTTCTAAACCGCAGCCCAGAACGCATGGTGGGCGGGGGAGCACCAGTGGCATGAATCTCAGGACCTGACGTCCCGTGAACACACACGCGTACACACTGACAGGAGACCGCTCGTGGTAGAGTTGTGTTTTTTGGTCTTTTTTTTATGTCCATCAGAGTTCCGTATTTTTACAAAATGAAGAGAAGCAAACAAAAGAAACACTTATCTGTGTCCTGGGTCACGGCCCTCCCGTGCGGCTTACGTCACGCACGCACGCACGCACACACACCGACACACACTCATACGCGCAGGCACACTCCCCACAATACTGCTGTCTTCTTGGCTTGCTGTTGGAGAGGAAGAGAGCTAGGGAGAGCAAGGGCAGAGGGGATGAAAGGGAAAGAGAGAAGAGGACAGGTGGAAGAGTGGAGAGGAAGATGGGGGGGGGGGGCGATGACGGAGGTAATTGGGGAGATGTGAACACTGAAGTGTGTGCAGTACTGCTTTCAGATAAGTCCTCTTTCCCCTCCTCGTCCAGTAATTGGCCACCCTGTCCCACCCCACACAAAATCTCTCTCCACAGTCTCATCGCTAAGGGCAGCAGTTGCCCAGGGCAGCAGTTGGCATGACGACTCAGGAAGGCAGCCTCAGGGTTCCTTTTCCCAGCAGGAACTGCAGTACCCGATCCACCAGCAGAGCAGCGACAAAGTCCACCACCAGGACCTGGGCGATTACCAGCTTGAACTGAGAGAGAGAGAGAGACGGAGGGAAGATCGTCAGTGTTTCCATGGCGACCCTTGCCGAAGCGCGGCGAAGGACGCCCGAGAGAGGCTCACCTCCGCTGGGATGTCCACGAGCGCAAACTGCTCGTTGAACTCGGGCGAGGACCCCGACAGCAGCCCCACGATGGCCAGAGCGGACAGAGCGATGCTCCACAGCAGGGGCCTGTTCTCATTCAGAGACTCCATGAAGGGGTGACCCTGAGAGGGAGTGTGGAGAGGGAGAATTTGGGGAGAAGTGGGAATAAAGCCATTGAATTTGAGATAAATGGGCATCGGTGCCTTGTATAATACTGGAATGGGTGTCAATATCTTGTGAAAAAAATGTAACAACCACTTGTACCTTGTGTAATAATGCAACAAGCATCAGTAGCTTGTGTAATAATGTAACCGGCATCAGTAGTGTGTAATAACCAGTAAGTCATGTGATAAGGAAGCAGGTGTTAGTAAGTCATGTGATAATGAAGGAGGTGTCAGTAGGTCATGTGATAATGAAGGAGGTGTCAGTAGGTCATGTGATAATGAAGCAGGTGTCAGTAAGTCACATGACAATGAAGCAGGCATCAGTACCTTGTAGTTGATGGCGAAGGTGGCCATCTGCATGGCCATAGACATGATGTACACAGTGCTGTTTATCAGGCTGGGCTCGAACTCCTTGTAAAGGTCCACAAACTGCTCAGACCTGCAGGGTTTAATGCAGCAGGACTTGTACTTCACGCTTCTCAACATTAGACCCATCAACTGCAACAGTGTATGCGTGTACGAGAGCGAGGCCGTGTGAATGAATAAGAGTGTGTAGGTGAAAGTGTGAATGAGTATGTGTGTGAAAGTGTGAATGAGTGTGTGTGTGAAAGTGTGAATGAGTATGTGTGTGAAAGTGTGAATGACTATGTGTGTGAAAGTGTGAATGAGTGTGTGTGTGGGTAAGTGTGGAACAGTGAGTGTCGGTAAGTATGTGAATGTTTGCTAGTGACTGTTTAAGATGGTGTGTGTGTGTGTGCATGTGTACCTGGGGGGGCTCCTGGACTGTGCTCCCCTGTACAGGTAAACCAGGCTGCAGAAATGAACAGCGAACTGCAACAGCACAGTCAGCACAGTGTAGAGGTTGAAGATGTTGGGTAGGGGGCGCTCTCGAGACAAGGTCTTCAGAGGCTGGGTGGGAATGGGGAGGAGCAAAAGTGTCAAACCAAAAAAACTGACCCAGGAACAGATTTAACAGACCCAAACCCTGAACCAGCCTTCAACCCCAACCCTGAGAACAGCCAGACCACTTGCCCTGGACCTGCAGGTCTAACAAGCTGCATGTTCATTACCAATAAGCTACTCAAGGTTTACAGCTGATCGTTACAATTTCAGTGACAATTTAAATACTCACTAAAGAGAACAGCGGCCATTTTGTGGGTTTTCGCAGAACAAGACCTCGGCAGCAATTACCCCCCACTTAGTATACGAGCCCAAAGCCTTCTGGGAAACCAGAACCCCACCCCGCCCTCACCTTTGACCTGGAGATGAACAGGAAGCAGCCGGCCAGCAGCAGGCCCTGTAGCGTGGCCTGGAAGTCGCTGAACTTGACCCCCTCCAGGTAGAGCACAGACTGGCTGTAGGCCAGCACCAGGGCGTTCAGGGCCAGGATCTTAAACATCTGCAGGGTGGTGACCAGCGTGCAGCGGCCCTGCTTGATCACGTGACAGACTGCAGGGAGAGGACCAGGGTTAGCCAAGCACACGTGTGTGTGTGCCTGTGTGAGTGTGTGCTTATGTGTGTGTGTGCGTGCCTGTGTGTGTGCGTATGTGTGTGTGTGTGTGCGTACATGCGTCTGTGTGTGTGTGTGTGTGCCTGTGTGAGTGTGTGATTATGTGTGTATGTGCGTGCCTGTGTGTGTGTGTGTGCCTGTGTGTGTGCTTATGTGTGTGTGTGCGTACATGCGTCTGTGTGTGTGTGTGTGTGTGTGCGTGTGTGTTACTCACTGCACTGTATGGAGGACAGCTTGGAGGTGAAGGGGGCGGCAATCGAAGCATCTCCCAGTTTCACCACCTGAATCTGATCTTCCTCCAGCTCCCGCAACACCTGACTGATCCGCTCCTACAACAAAACACACTGTTACACACCTGACTGATCCGCTCCTACAACAAAACACACTGTTACACACCTGACTGATCCGCTCCTACAACAAAACACAGTTACACACCTGACTAACCCGGGCCTACAGCTCATTTACACACCTGACTAACCCGGGCCTACAGCTCATTTACACACCTGACTAACCCGGGCCTACAGCTCATTTACACACCTGACTAACCCGGGCCTACAGCTCATTTACACACCTGACTAACCTGGGCCTACAGCTCATTTACACACCTGACTAACCCGGGCCTACAGCTCATTTACACACCTGTCTAACCCGGTCCTACAGCACCTTTACACACCTGACTAACCTGGGCCTACAGCTCATTTACACACCTGACTAACCCGGGCCTACAGCTCATTTACACACCTGACTAACCCGGGCCTACAGCTCATTTACACACCTGTCTAACCCGGTCCTACAGCTCATTTACACACCTGACTAACCCGGGCCTACAGCACCTTTACACACCTGACTAACCCGGGCCTACAGCTAATTTACACACCTGTCTAACCCGGGCCTACAGCTCATTTACACACCTGTCTAACCCGGGCCTACAGCTCATTTACACACCTGACTAACCCGGGCCTACAGCTCATTTACACACCTGACTAACCCGGGCCTACAGCTCATTTACACACCTGACTAACCCGGGCCTACAGCTCATTTACACACCTGACTAACCCGGTCCTACAGCTCATTTACACACCTGACTAACCCGGTCCTACAGCTCATTTACACACCTGACTAACCCGGCCTACAGCTCATTTACACACCTGACTAACCCGGGCCTACAGCTCATTTACACACCTGACTAACCTGGTCCTACAGCTCATTTACACACCTGACTAACCCGGTCCTACAGCTCATTTACACACCTGTCTAACCCGGGCCTACAGCACTGTTACACACCTGACTAACCTGGTCCTACAGCTCATTTACACAGCCCCACATTGAGTGACTTGGCCTTTGTGCCCCGCCCACCTTCTGAACGGCGAGCTGCTCCTCCCGCTGGGCCATCACCCTCTGCCTGGCGGCCCTGGAGCTCAGCTTGACCCCTGACCCCGACACAGGCGGGAGGGGCCTGCTCTCCACAGTGACCGCCTCCCTGTCCCGCACCCTCCTCTTCCTCTCTGGCATGCGCTCGGGAGCGTTGGCCAGCAAAGCCACGCCTGGGGGGGGGGGGGGGGGGGGGGGGGGGGGGGGGGGGGGGGGGAGAGAGAGATGGAGAGGGGACACAGAGTTAGTTACTGCTTGTTTTTACAGCACTCCTACCATTTTACAGCTTATATGCTGTACATTAACATTGATTTAACATGGAGATGCTAGGATTCTCCAATCTAAGTATGCTAAGTTTATATATATATATATATATATATATATATATATATATATATATAACCTTGATTTATACACTCGTGTTCTCGCTGTTGCTCTGGATAAGAGCGTCTGCCAAATGGCAGTAATGTAATACAATGTGATGTAATGCCCACACAGCCATGTGGATTATATACAATTTGCATGTATGTAAATAAATGCTAACAGCGCTACAATACAGTCCAATGCTACAGGACATAGCGGTGCTAAAAACAGATTTTAGGTTTAGAATCAACTGAATCTCCAGCTGATGATGTCATAGCTGATATAAGATGAACAAACTCACCAATGTGGGCGTGTTTGAGCGCTCCAACGTCATTGGTCCCGTCGCCACACATCAAAGTAACAAAACCAAGACCCTTCAGACTGGTGATCACAAACTCCTGCAACACAACACACAATCGCTACATAACAGCTGCCCGGCTGCCTCACAATGCTACGACGAGCACTACGCAATTTCCACACCGTGTAATGTTCAACACCTCAGCACAGGATGCGGTTAAGAACAGTGCTCTGTACAACATGCAGCGACAGCATGACTACACAACTGCGCAACTAGCATACAATCACAACACAAGGGCAACAGAGCGGTCGGTGTTCGGTCACTGTTGGGGACGTCGCATTAACGCAGTGAAAGTGTTCAGCTGACCTTCTGTTTGGGGCTGACCCTGGCGAAGACCCGCACGTGGGGCAGCAGGGCGTGGAGGAGCTGGGGGTCGGAGGTCAGCCTGGCCAGCCCCTCGCCCGTCACGCACAGGTCGTAGCCATCGATCAGGCCGGACACGCACGGCGGGGAGAGCGGCATCTGCACGCTGCCGTCTATCGACTCCCACAGCCATTCACCTGGAACAGGAGACAGCACGCTGTGACACGCTAACACCACTAACACAGCGCAGCACGCTGTGACACACTGCCGTCTATCGACTCCCACAGCCATTCACCTGGAACAGGACGCAGCACGCTGTGACACGCTAACACCACTAACACAGCACAGCACGCTGTGACACGCTAACACCACTAACACAGCACAGCACGCTGTGACACGCTAACACGACACAGTGCTGTGACACACTGCCGTCTATCGACTCCCACAGACATTCACCTGGAACAGGACACAGCACGCTGTGACACGCTAGCACCACTAACACAGCGCAGCACGCTGTGACACACTGCTGTCTATCGACTCCCACAGACATTCACCTGGAACAGGACACAGCACGCTGTGACACGCTAGCACCACTAACACAGCGCAGCACGCTGTGACACACTGCTGTCTATCGACTCCCACAGACATTCACCTGGAACAGGACACAGCACGCTGTGACACGCTAGCACCACTAACACAGCACAGCACGCTGTGACACGCTAACACCACTAACACAGCGCAGCACGCTGTGACACGCTAACACCACTAACACAGCACAGCACGCTGTGACACGCTAACACCACTAACACAGCACGCTGTGACACGCTAACACCACTAACACAGCACAGCACGCTGTGACACGCTGAGGCGGTACCTCACATGCTAACGCCACTCACACACGCCACTCACACGCACGCACGCACGCACACACAAACACACAAACACACAAACGCACACGCACCCTGCGTGTGTCCGGGCTGCAGTATAAGGGTATGCTCCTTCTGGATGAAGTGCAGTTCTCTGGCCACATGACATGCGGTGAGGGGGTTATCTCCAGTTATCATCACCACCTGAGAACCAGAGAGAGGGAGGGAGGCAAAGAGGAGAGGCAGAGAGAGTGAATGAGGAAGGGAAAGGAGATAGAGAGAGTGACGGAGGGAGGGAAAGAGGAGAAACAGAGAGAGTGAGTAAGGGAGGGAAAGAGAAAAGACAGTGAGAGAGGGAGAAAAGATCTGAGTGTGTCTGAGGAAAAAGTTCTGTATGTATAATTTTGCACTTGGAGAAGATGTGTTGGAGCCGTTTAGATAACTGGGTGAGTCTATGCATGTATACAGCTGTGTGGCTGTAGTGTATGTATGTGCAGTGTAGTGAGTGTGTAGTGTATGTGTAGTTATTGTGTAGTGACTGTGTAATGAATGTGTAGTGATTGTGTAGTATATGTGTAGTGATTGTGTAGTGAGTGTGTAGTGTATGTGTAGTGATTGTGTGATGAATGTGTAGTGTATGTGTAGCGGTTGCGTAGTGATTGTGTAGCGGTTGTATAGTGATTGTGTAGCGGTTGTGTAGCGGTTGTGTAGTGATTGTGTAGTGGTTGTGTAGTGATTGTGTAGCAGTTGTGTAGCGGTTGTGCTGCGGTTGTGTAACGGTTGTGTAGTGATTGTGTAGCGGTTGTGTAGCGGTTGCGTAGCGGTTGTGTAGTGATTGTGTAGCGGTTGTGTAGCGGTTGTGTAGTGATTGTGTAGTGATTGTGTAGGGGTTGTGTAGCGGTTGTGTAGTGATTGTGTAGCGGTTGTGTAGCGGTTGTGTAGTGATTGTGTAGTGATTGTGTAGGGGTTGTGTAGCGGTTGTGTAGTGATTGTGTAGTAGTTGTGTAGCGGTTGTGCTGCGGTTGTGCAGCGTGCGGTACTCACGTGGTGCGAAGCCTCCTGTATCTCCCTGATGACCGCCTTGCTGTCGCTCTTCAGAGGGCAGGAGACGACCATGAACCCCACAAACTGCAGACCGCACTCCAGAGCCTCGCGGTTCACCTCCCGCACCTGCCCCGCAACAGAGAGACCGCACACGCTCCAATCAAAACTGCAGCAACGCCACAGACTGCAGGGAGAATCAGCTTATGGTGGGTGGGTGTGGGGGGTGAGGGGGGGTAGTGAGAGAGTACTGTAGGAGTAGAGTACCTGTTGGTGGGGGTAGTGAGAGAGTACTGTAGGTGTACAGTACCTGTTGGTGGGTGGGGGGAGTAGTGAGAGAGTACTGTAGGAGTAGAGTACCTGTTGGTGGGTGAGGTGTCCCATTTCCTTGTAGCCCAGTGCCAGCACCCTGGCCCCCTCGCGAGACATCTCTCTGTGCACTTCATCATACGTATCAGGACACTCTGAGAACTGCAACGTGCACGCACACATACAGAGACAGACACACACACACACACACACACACACACACACACATGAACACAATGCAAGGGTTATGTGTAGGACAGTAACAGTAATGATGAGTGTGGGGTATGTATAGGACAGTAACAGTAATGACGATGAGTGTGGGGTATGTGTAGGACAGCAGTAGTAACAGTGATGAGTATGGGGTATGCGTATGACAGTAACAGTAATGACGATGAGTGTGGGGTATGTGTAGGACAGCAGTAGTAACAGTGATGAGTATGGGGTATGCGTATGACAGTAACAGTAATGACGATGAGTGTGGGGTATGTGTAGGACAGCAGTAGTAACAGTGATGAGTGTGGGGTATGTGTATGACAGTAATGGTGATGATTGTGGGGTATGTGTAGGACAGTGATGATGATGAGTGTAGGTCATGCGTAGTTACCATGCCCCTCAGTGTCTCTGGAGCGCCCTTCACAGTGGAGATGTAGCAGAGCTCGGTGGAGCCCAGCCTCTCGTATGAGGCCAGCACAGACATCCTCTTCAGAGCGCTGGCGAAGTGAAAGCGCTGGTGGATCTTCAGGCCCGGAGTCTTTATACTGCGAGGGAACACCTTCTCATCTGGAGCACACATCAACACATCATCAGTACACACCTCCTCGCCTACAGCACACAGGCATAGGCTAGGCTACTCATCCACAAACAGTGTGGGGGTCAATGCCATTAGTGAGGGACAGTGACGGTCAGCATCTTTAGTGAGGGTCAGTGTGGGGCAGTACCGTTAGAGATGGTCAGTGAGGGTTGGTAAATTTAGAGGGTCAGTGCAGGTCGAGTACTGTGTGGTCACTGCCTTTGGTGAGAATCAGTGTGGGTCAGTATCTTCAGTGAGGGTCAGTGTGGGTCAGTACCTCTACAAAGGGTCAGTGTGGATAGGCACCTGTAGTGAGGGTCAGTACCTTCAGTGAAGGTCAGTGTGGGTCAGTACCTCCAGTGAGGGTCAGGGTAGGTTAGTGCCTCCACAGAGGGTCAGTATCTTTAGTGAGGGTCAGTGCCTCCACAGAGGGTCAGTACCTTTTAGTGAGGGTCAGTACCTCCACAGAGGGTCAGTACCTTTAGTGAGGGTCAGTACCTCCACAGAGGGTCAGTACCTTTAGTGAGGGTCAGTACCTCCACAGAGGGTCAGTACCTTTAGTGAGGGTCAGTACCTCCACAGAGGGTCAGTACCTTTAGTGAGGGTCAGTACCTCCACAGAGGGTCAGTACCTTTAGTGAGGGTCAGTACCTCCACAGAGGGTCAGTACCTTTAGTGAGGGTCAGTACCTCCACAGAGGGTCAGTACCTTTAGTGAGGGTCAGTGCCTCCACAGAGGGTCAGTACCTTTAGTGAGGGTCAGTGCCTCCACAGAGGGTCAGTACCTTTAGTGAGGGTCAGTGCCTCCACAGAGGGTCAGTACCTTTAGTGAGGGTCAGTACCTCCACAGAGGGTCAGTACCTTTAGTGAGGGTCAGTGCCTCCACAGAGGGTCAGTACCTTTAGTGAGGGTCAGTGCCTCCACAGAGGGTCAGTACCTTTAGTGAGGGTCAGTACCTCCACAGAGGGTCAGTACCTTTAGTGAGGGTCAGTACCTCCACAGAGGGTCAGTACCTTTAGTGAGGGGGTCTTTAGTGAGGGTCAGTACCTCCACAGAGGGTCAGTACCTTTAGTGAGGGTCAGTACCTCCACAGAGGGTCAGTACCTTTAGTGAGGGTCAGTACCTCCACAGAGGGTCAGTACCTTTAGTGAGGGTCAGTACCTCCACAGAGGGTCAGTACCTTTAGTGAGGGTCCAGTCAGCAGCGGTCAGCATGGCCTTCTCCAGTGGGTCGCCCACCAGCTGTCCGTCATCCAGAGTGACCAGCGAATGGCAGGTGGCCACAACCCGGTGCGTCTCCACCGGAATCTCTGAGACTGGAGTCACCTCCTTCCCCTCCCTGCAGGCCCCCAGAAATGACACAAATCAGACACACACACATTTTACATACACATACACACAACACACACACACACACACATTTCACATACACAAACACACACACATTTAACATTACACATACACACACATTTAACATTACACATACACACACATTTCACATTACACATACAAACACACACATTTCACATACACATTTTACATACACAAACACACACACATTTCACATTACACATACACACACACACATTTCACATACACATTTTACATACACACACACACATTACACATACACAAACACACACATTTCACATACACACACACACATTTCACATTACACATACACACACGCACATTTCAGATGCGCATGCGCATACACACACACTCACACACATACATACATACACACGCACAAACTTCAGACACACATATCATGCTATACCCACTTTTCCACTGGAGGGCAGTATAATCAAACCCAAAACCAGGGCCATGATTTTCAGACCTCCAACATAAAACACTGAGATGACACCAAGATCTAATTTCTCATTGTAAATGACCAATCAGAGTGGATCTGCAGGTGATGCGTACCTCAGTCCCGGCCACACCCCGTACCACCAGGCTGTCACTGGTCAGAGTGCCAGTCTTATCGAAGCAGCAGACCTCCACCTTTCCTGCAAAGGGGATCCGGAAAGGTTCCGTGCAGAACACATCTACGGAGGGAGAGAGAGAGAGAGAGAGATCCCATCAGTCTAACGCACACCTATAAAGCGAGAACATTTTGTCAGTGAAGCATTCACTCATCTCTACTGAGCAAACAAGCAGAACATTTTTTTTGCATTGGTACAATGCAAAATCAGCCCCATTTGCAATAGTAAAAGTACATGAGATATTGCCTATGGGCTAGCTACCTAGCTAACTGCAAGAGATAGAACGCAGTTTTGTTTTCACCATTAAGCTGATGTGCAGATAGCTCTTTCACCTCAAAGAGACTATGAAAGATGCCTTTAAAATGGCGGCTTGGTGCCAGCGGGGTTCTGGGTAATAGTAATCATAGTCAAATGATGGCATCTTACAGATTGCTGCAACGCTGGCAAACTGGCATCTTTGCAAGCACAAGTACGCGCAAGTGCAATACACACACACACACACACACACACACACTCACACACACACTCACTCACACTCACACTCACACACACACACACACACACACTCTCAAACACACACACACACACACTCACAGAGCTTGGCCAGGGCGATGAGGGAGGTGTTGACGGCCAGGGAGAGCTCTATGGGCAGCTCCGGTGGGACTACGGAGGTGAGGATGAGTGTGCACTCCAGAAAGAGCTTATACCGATTCCTACTCAAATCCCTCGTTCCTGGGAGAGAGAGGAAGTGGGTGAAGGGCAGAGAACGGAGCGGAGAGAGAGAGAGAGGGGGAAGATGGCAAATCTTAACAACAATATCATCAACAAATTCTACAAAGTGTGTGAAAGCACTGACCTCGGAACGATGCAGTTACCTGCTCCATCATTCACCCCCCCCCCCCCCCAACCGCCCGCTCCCCCACTTACCCTCCACCCAGACGTACACGGCCGCCGCAATGGCAAACACCAGAGGAAGAGGATGAATATGAAGGTCTCCAGATTGTTGGCCGTCACTCTTTTCACTCCAAACAGGATGGTCCTCAGCAACTTCCCCTGGAGGAAGGGACGAACAATTCATGAGAGAGAGAGACAGTGACAGAGAGAACGTAAGAGAGAGGGAAAGTGAGAGAATGAGAGAGAGGGAAAGAGAATGAGAGAGGGAAAGAGAGAGAGGGAAAGAGAAGAGAGAGAGGGAAGAGAGAGAATGAGAGAGGGAAAGAGAGAGAGGGAAAGAGAATGAGAGAGAGGGAGAGAGATGGAGAGTGAGGGAAAGAGAGAGAATGAGAGAGGGAAAGAGAGAGAAGGAGAGGGGGTCCTTACCTGAGATGTGTAGAATCCGGTCCTCAGCACATAGGCCACGCAGCCATTATCAACAGCTGCAGTGAAGGGGACAGTTTGAAATGGCAGTTATTATCTCTACCGGTTTGCGTGCTACAAAATATGGCATACTTATACATGTCATATTTCATATTGCATATTGCAGACAGACAGTGGGAGTGAGGTGTACTTAGAAAGACATAGACACAGACAGACAGTGAGGTGTACTCTGACTGAGACACAGACAGACAGTGAGGTGTACTCTGACTGAGACACAGACAGACAGTGAGGTGTACTCTGACTGAGACACAGACAGACAGTGAGGTGTACTCTGACTGAGACACAGACAGACAGTGAGGTGTACTCTGACTGAGACACAGACAGACAGTGAGGTGTACTCTGACTGAGATACAGACAGACAGGGAGGTGTACTCTCAGACAGACAGGGAGGTGTAATGTACTGACGTTTAAGGCCAGCACTGGCCCGGAGGGGGGGGCTATGCTGGACCACCTTGGTCCCCCCTGAGATGACGTGAAGCCGGGAGTCAGCCTGCAGGTCCAAGACTCTCTCTGGGTCCAGATCTTCCACTGGCTCCTGGTGAGCAGGCAGGCAGACAGGCAGACAGACACACAGACACACGGACAGACAGACAGACAGGCAGTGAGTCAGAGATACGCTGGCAGACTGAACACAGCAGCAGGAATCAATGGCCCTGGTTTACATCAACATTCCTGATGCTCAGATAAATCAGGATATTTAAATAGGAGCGTTCATGATCTTGATAAATGACAATGAATTTGGGACATCCAAAAAGGAATTAATTTGCATCGTAAAACTGGAAAAATTAATTGCTTTAGTTTCTGAAAGGGACAAATCAGCACATGACCATGTCAAGCACTCGGTCCACTGAGCCCGCCTCCACCTGCAATTTATCAGTTTAGAACGGAAACTTTCTTAAGCACTGGCACTGAGAGGTGCAGAGTGTTCTGTAGTGTGGAGGTTGTGTTGATTGTTCTGTAGTGCGTAAGTGTTGTGAGTATGCTCTGTAGTGTGTGGGTTGTATTGAGTGTTCTGTAGTGTGGAGGTTGTGTTGAGTGTTCTGTAGTGTGTAGGTTGTGTTGGTTGTTCTGTAGTGCGTAAGTGTTGTGAGTATGCTCTGTAGTGTGTGGGTTGTATTGAGTGTTCTGTAGTGTGGAGGTTGTGTTGTACGTGTGGAGGTTGTGTTGGTTGTTCTGAATGTTCTGTGAGTAGTGTGTGGGTTGGGTTGTACTGAGTGTTCTGTAGTGTGTAGGTTGTGTTGAGTGTTGTGCAGGTGTACACGCAGCATCGAAGCGTCAGTCTGACCTTCATCTGTGGAACAGACTCTCCGGTCAGCATAGCCTCATCCACGATGCAACGGCCTCTGAGCAGCAGCACATCACACGGAACCAAGTTCTCCTGGGGAGAGCGTCCTGGGGGAAGACAAATATCAGCGTGCATGCTAACAGAAGCAGAGAGAAGCACAGAGCTGCAGTAGCTGGATGTACACACATAGACAGAGACTGTCCTAAGTCTCAGTGTTATTACAAGTATGCCATGGGCCAGGTAGGAACCTTACCTACAGATACAATGTCCCCGGGTACCAGTTCGTCGCTGGACACTGGCCTCCACTTCCTGTTCCTGTACACCTGTTAGCAAACACAGCCAAGCTCATTCTCATATCTTCCTACATAATCCATGAGTTCACAGATTTTTAACACAGATCTATGGATAAGATGTTTCACATTGCAAGTTTTCATAGACTTTAGTATTTCATAGACATAGTATTTCCACAAAGAACACCTCCATGAAACACACTGCCTTAATATAAAATTTTAATATTACCTAGTGTACATTCGAGTGAAATAATTGCTTAGTTGAAAATCTTACACTGAAAGTACAAAAAGGCTGAATGACATAATGACAGCCAACTAGCTGCATAATCAGCCACTCTGAGGCTGACTAGCTACATAATCAGCCACTCTGAGGAAGACTAGCTACATAATCGGCCACTCTGAGGCTGACTAACTGCATAATCAGCCACTCTGAGGCTGACCAGCTACATAATCAGCCACTCTGGGGCTGACCAGCTACATAATCAGCCACTCTGAGGCTGACCAGCTACATAATCATCCACTCTGGGGCTGACCAGCTACATAATCAGCCACTCTGAGGCTGACCAGCTACATAATCAGCCACTCTGAGGCTGACCAGCTACATAATCAGCCACTCTGAGGCTGACTAGCTACATAATCAGCCACTCTGAGGCTGACCAGCTACATAATCAGCCACTCTGAGGCTGACCAGCTACATAATCAGCCACTCTGAGGCCGACCAGCTACATAATCAGCCACTCTGAGGCTGACCCAGGGGAGACTGCAGTGAACGCGGTTTCAGCATGCTCAGAGGCACGTTGCGGTTGCAGTACCTGGATCATGTACGGTTTGTTCCCCATCCTGCGGATTTCAGACATGTTCCTCATCTGCTGCTGCACCAGGGATGCTTCAAACGCCACCAGCATGAAGAGCGTGAACACACTGTAGTACCAGTACTCATCCAGACACCACAGGCCCACGCAGAACACCTGCACAAACACAGAATCAGAGCTCATACATGGGCCCACACAGAACACCTGCACAAACACAGAATCAGAGCTCATACACGGGCCCACACAGAACACCTGCACAAACACAAAATCAGAGCTCATACACAGGCCCACACAGAACACCTGCACAAACACAGAATCAGAGCTCATACACAGGCCCACACAGAACGCCTGCACAAACACAGAATCAGAGCTCATACACGGGCCCACACAGAACACCTGCACAAACACAGAATCAGAGCTCATACACAGGCCCACACAGAACACCTGCACAAACACAGAATCAGAGCTCATACACAGGCCCACACAGAACACCTGCACAAACACAGAATCAGAGCTCACACACAGGCCCACACAGAACACTGCACAAACACAGAATCAGAGCTCATACACAGGCCCACACAGAACACCTGCACAAACACAGAATCAGAGCTCATACACAGGCCCACACAGAACACTGCACAAACACAGAATCAGAGCTCATACACGGGCCCACACAGAACACCTGCACAAACACAGAATCAGTGCTCATCCAAACACCGCATCCCGACACACAACACCAGCCGAAACAGAAAAACAGCACTTATACCAAACACACACACCATCTAAAGAAGACCTACGCAGGGCTCACAGAGAGACTGAGAGAGGAGGACTGATTGTGCCAGCAGGGATTGGGGGTAATCATAGTTAAGTGATGGCATCTCAGGCATGCAGGAAAACCGGCATCTTTACACACACACACAAGCACACACACCACGCACACACACACACATAGACACACGCACACACACACACATAGACACACGCACACACACCACGCATACACACGCACACGCACACACACCACACACACACACACACACACACACATGCAACACACACACATAGACACACGCACACATGCGCAGACACGCAACACACCTGGAATACGAAGAAGGGGGCGGTGGCCCTCTCCTTAAAGAGCTCCAGGAAGTCAGGGACCACCATCTCGGCACGGTTGGTGCCGTAGCGCTTCTCTGCGGCCCGTAGCTCCGCCTCCTCCTGGTAGCCCCGCCAGCTCTGGAAGAAGCCCATTGGCTGGCTGACCGGGAAGGCCACCGGCAGAAAGCACTTCCGCTCGCCGGCATCGAACACATAGCAGATCTTCTGGAACTCAAAGGAGAGTCCCACGGAGCCGTCCTCGTTCTGGTGGAGGAGAGAGAGCGGGGGAGAGAACGTGGGAGAGAGGGAAGGATTTGGGGTGTCGTCGTTGCCGTGTGCACGGTCGAGCGAGAAGCACTGCGGGTGTAGCAGGCTTTGAGATTGGCGATGATGTCATGCGCTTACCTTGTCTCTCTGCAGAGGCACCAGCTCAGCAGAGCCATTGTTGGGAGTGGGGATCACCTTTGCCAATGTGGCCTTGTCTGGATCCGACTCCTATACACCCACACACACATACACACAGTTCTCACTGTTTACTGTAGACAACCTCCTGTAATAATGATGACCGTTCATAAACCACATTTGAGATTAATGGGGTCAAGCTTAAAGTCAACAGTCAGACACTTTAACACAGAGGCAGTACATGTTGTTGTGTCAGCGCAAAACAGCAGTAAAAATCCAGAAAAAGCTAAATATTTCTCCCAGACACTGATGCTGGCCGGCACCTGCTACCTCTGCACAGCAAACACAGCTATCTGAGCAAATCACCTCAACACCAACTCCACAGCAGTTCAGCTCCTATTCCACACTCCACAAAAGTTCAGCTCCTGTTTCCAACTCCACTGAAGTTCAGCTCCTGTTCCCTACTCCACAGAAGTTCAGCTCCGGTTCCCTACTCCACAGAAGTTCAGCTCCTGTTCCCTACCCCACAGAACTTCAGCTCCCGTTCCCTACTCCACAGATCTTCAGCTCCTGTTCCCTACTCCACAGATCTTCAGCTACTGTTCCCTACTACACAGAACTTCAGCTCCTGTTCCCTACTCCACAGAAGTTCAGCTCCTGTTCCCTACCCCACAGAACTTCAGCTCCTGTTCCCTACTCCACAGATCTTCAGCTCCTGTTCCCTACTACACAGAACTTCAGTACTTGTTCCCTACTCCACAGATCTTCAGCTCCTGTTCCCTACTACACAGAACTTCAGCTCTTGTTCCCTACGCACAGATCGTCAGCTCATCTATGCCCAACTCCAGACTGCTACTGATCTAGACCCTGGTGTTGTTCCCCCTACTCTATGCTATCAGGCTGCTCAAACTCATCTTGAACTCTCCAGCCTGATTTTTGCTCTTCATCTTTTTAAAAGGAGCAAATCATCAGTGGTACAGAGTATTCACATTGAATTTGGTGTACGATGACATTTTATTTTACAACTGTTATTTGAACATGGCTATTCGAATAAATTAACCTTTCAGTCAAACTCTATTTTTTTAGAAAACTGTGTACGACCGGTTACAATATTGCTTCTTTTTATCCTCATCTGACAGTTGTTGTCAACGACAGGTTTTATGCTGATTAACCGCATTTTATCTTTGGTGCTGTGCTGAACTGTCCACTGCACCTGTATTCAGTCCTTTGTAGAACTGATTTTATTTGTTCTACTAGACACAATGCTCTGTAAGTCACCCTGTTTCAGGCTGTACAACTAATATACTGCTACCAATACTATTAATAATTACAATTATGATAAGAATTATGACAACTGTAACAATCACAACAACAAAACGATGTGAATGACATTTGAGAAATATCCACATATGGCTGAAACTAAGATTCACCTACAGAAACGTTATATGACCTGGAGCAGACAGAAGTCCGCCAGACAGCTCCCAAAAGTTAAATATTTCAGCCATACCTTAGTACAGGTGAGCCAGCAGTGTGCATGCACGGACCAATAGCCGGACAGTGCCGTGAGCACGTGCACGATCCCGATGGCGGCGAGAGCGAGCAGGCCGGCCTCCGGGTACTCTGTGGCTCCGTATACTCCAAGCCACACATACAGCCACCCCGGGTAAAGCAGCACCAGGAACGGAAGGACCGTGCCGTGCAGCAGTTTGGGCCTCCGTCGGTAGAGCGACACTGAGCTGACGAGCTCGTCGCCGGCACCGTTGTCCTGGCTGTGGTTCACAGCTGGGGCCGTTGGCAGCTCCTGCGACCCCCGAACCCCGTCCGCAGCCATGTTGTCCAGCTTTTTTACGTCGTTCATTCTAGCTTGTCCCTTTCTCACTCGGCCTCCCTACTCTCCGCCTCCCCCTGGCAAGCGGTATGGGTGAAGAGACCCTTTCACACAATCTTCCGTTCCGGCGTCCAGAGAAATCTCTTCACACACAGCAGCTTCCGCGTACGCAAGCACGCAGCATTCAACTAAAACGTCAACGTACCGTATCCATTTCCTTTTGCTGACGTATGATGCCAGGCCAGGGGGCTTCCGGTCGAAAAAAAGAACCGCTAAACTGTTACCATGACAACCGAAGAGACAAAATACTATATTTCACAATTTTCAGAACTGCGACATTCGTTACTGTAAATCCACAATGCATTTTCATTCATTAGTTAGCTATTTCTCTGTAGACACACATGGAGCTTATACTCAAGGACAGATACCATTCGCTAATATATTAGGTAGCTATACTACATGCCTATTTGCTATTACATGCATGATAGTAAATGCACCAATAGTCCATGATGAAGGGAGATAAATAACAAGATATAACTTGCAAATAAAATAAACACAACACAGTTAACGATCAAGTTAGTCACACCTTTGACTACCGCAGCTACGTTTTTCTGCGACCAGGAAGTGTTATGCGAAGACTGAATGTTGCGATAGACCAATGGAATTGCAGAACGATGTGACGAGTTACTTATTGATGGCCTATCCAGTGGTGCCAGGGAGGAGATTAGTCGATTGGTCTGAGCGCGCCTGCCATGCGTGTGTAACCTTGATGGTTGCATGCTTCTTGTTGCATTAAATAATTATTTTTTAAATCCTTCAATCATGTAAGTATCCATGTTTCGCTTCCGCGTCTGACATCTCCGTTATTTGACATTCAAATATTCAGTTATTTATCCTGAAAATAGTCAATGTGCTTGCGAAGCTTAACTCCGTTTCATTGGATAATATTATCAAGTAAGACTTGAACGATAGTTAGCAATCTGGGAGCTTGTTCACGAAATAAACAAGTTAGTTAAAACGGATATGCTCTTTCGTTAACTGAAAATCCGGTTTCTGCATTCCAGATGTTTCACAGTAGACAAAAAATAGAAATGTGATCCGGCGGGAGTGGGTTTCACCGAACCTGCTTCTCTGGCACTGAAGTAATGTGTGATGCTTCGGCTATCAGGTTTAACAAGAGTTTAGCGTTCACTGCACGCGTGCCCTAAATTACAAATTTGAGAAGTTTATACCAGGAAAAAACCTTAGTGTGAAGTGTGCTCGTGAATGAGAAGTGGCTGTAATACAGTGTTGGATCCTGTCGATATTGCGACTTTATGGAAGCAATGTTGCATGATCAATGTCGCTTCGGACACTGTTGGCTAATGAATCAGTCAGTAGTCAGATTACCAGTCTACCTGACAACTGGTCAGTAGCCTAGTCATAATACCTGACTACTGGTCGTCATTTATCACTGGTGTGCTGACCACTGCCCTGAATGCTGTCACAGTCTGCTCTGCACTACTGCTTTGGCCACTGTTCCACATGTGCTCCAATCTGCTGCCTTGTCAAAAAGATCACTGAGAAATGTGTGTCACTTTCTTTCACCTCTCAGGCAGGTTGCCATGGATATTACGACCCGCTACTGCCGCAAGGAGATGGACAACTACGGGACTTGCGTGACCTCTAACCCATCGTCATGGCAACAGCAGTGCCATGACCTGAAGCTGAAGGTGGCGCAGTGCACCTCTTCGCAGTGAGTGCGTGTCAGTGCCCGTCACCCCTTCCACTCCTCACGACCTCCGGCAAAATACCTGCACTGTCCCAAAAACCGATAGTGTGGTTTAGCCGTCGTCTGCTCCAGACAGCCGTACCAGCCTTGCTGCCTGTCGCATGGTGGTGAGCAAGGAGTTATGCCCCCATTCGGTCCAGTATGAAAGGAGCGGCAGTGGGGGTGAGGTGGTGGCCATATCCTCCTAGCAGCATTTTTGTTTTGGGGGGATTTTAGGCCATGTAAACTGATAGTAGGGGCTGGACTGACAGGTGGAAGAGATGCCATGGAAACTAGTCTGTTCTATTCCCTGGGAAAGTTCTGTTGTGCCAGAAGTCAAGTCAACCTGCTGGACATGTTTTTCAGCTCCTGTTCTTACATCACAGATGCTTGCTTCCCACTGCAGTCTCAGGAGGTTCCACTGCTCTTTGGTACCCTTTTCCTATCCCATCATGCATTGCACTTGCAATGGCACCGTGACAGCTGTTTTGCCCCCTTTAATTCTGGGTCTGTGATTGGATTGGCAGCTGTGACTCTCTCTGTGTTTGACGAAGGCTCTCCGTCTCTCTCTCTCGTTCTCGGTCCTTGGTTCTGTGATTAACGGCTGTGCCCCCCCCCCCCCCCCCCCCCCTTCCCCGTCCTCCATCTGCCTGTCGTGCAGCCCAGTGATCCAGAAGATCCGGTCGGATTGTGCCGGGCAGTTTACTGAGTTTGAGCGATGTCTGAGGGAACACCAGGCGGCGGTGGGCTCTTGCTCCGCCCACGTCACCCGCTTCCTGGCCTGCGCAGAGACCGTGGACCTCACAGGCGTCGGTGGGTCACAGCCTTAGAGTACATCATATGTAGAGACAGTGACGCCAGTAGAAATATATGGGGAGCGCATCAGAACCAGGAAGTACAATTTTTTTCGCTCAACAGACATGCTCAGTTGTGTCCCTTAAGTCACGTGTACAATGAGGATAGCGCAGACATTGGCTAAATTAAATAATAATTTAAAAATTTATCTGTGTAGTAGGAAAAAAATTTTTACCTCAGAAAAACAATGTGATTTTTCCTTCTAATATAATACACAGAGTTAAGATCAATATTTGAGTGAAAGTATTTTATTTTTGCTGTCAAAAATGAATGGAGCCCAATCGGGAAACTTGCTTTTTGAGTGAAAACATAGATATCAGCGGGGGGCGACATTACATCCGGTGCTGAGGTTGAGAACCGAAAGCTGGCCTCTTGGTCACAGCAACTGATCTCGGATCAGCGCTCACCAAACCCAGCTCTGTGTCTCACAGCAAGAGCCATCCACCTGAGCACTGATCTCAGGTCAGCACAAGTTGCGGTTTAGGAGGCTGCGTCCTTCAGGTTGACGGTCAAGGAGGGAGGTGCCTGTGTCTGAATGTGCTTGTGCCCGGAGGATGTCATGTTGTGTGAATCTGCTTTATTGACAGTGCTGTTATAAGGATAACAACGTTCTCCTAACCATAAAGAGTGTGTGTATGAACTTATAGTAAAAATGGAAAATAAGAGTATTAATATGCATTAGAATATATAATTATAGCAGTAACAATAACGACAGTAGTCTGAAATGATGAGTGTAGAAATGAGCGTGGTCTAACTGCTTGTGCTTGTTGTGATACGAGGACTGAACTTCCTCTCCTTTCCACAGGGGGAGCTGTTCCACAACCCACGTAGAGCTTGTGGGACCCCTCCCATTCTGCTAAACCCTTCTGGGCTTTACCTTACGGATTTTAAATGCATTGCTGCGATGTGCAGGATTTCAGATGACTTGGTACACCGGGACACAGATTGAACAATAACAAAGGAAGAGCCCTCTCATGTACATAGTATGCACAAACACACGTGTGTGCAATAGCGCATTTTTTTGTGTTGCTGCTGTCATTTACATTGCTCATGTTATGTTTAGGTGTCAGTACGACGGGAAGAG
Source organism: Anguilla japonica (assembly GCA_025169545.1). Classification (NCBI taxonomy): domain Eukaryota; kingdom Metazoa; phylum Chordata; class Actinopteri; order Anguilliformes; family Anguillidae; genus Anguilla; species Anguilla japonica. Next base: position 26,936,546 of record CM045899.1, on the reverse strand, counting down.
TTCCTCCGCCCAACCCCGCCCCCCGTCTTTCCTGAAATATCATGGGAATTCTTTTCATTAAAGTGGAGTTTACAAGGTTCTGCCTGCTTGACCTCCCTCTCTCTCTCTCTCTCTCTCTATTCCTCCCCCCCCCGTTTTCTTAAGCTGAGGAGAAATGTCTTCTCTCACCAGTGCAATATCCATTCAGGAAACATAAAATGTGATTGACAAAACTGTGCATGTGTATGTGCTCGAATTAGTGCAACCTCACAAACCTGACAAACTCCTTCATCAAAAATAATAGAAAAACATCAAAAAATTTTCCCTTTTGTCTACGATTTTTTTCTTTGGTGTTACTTACACACACACACACACACACACACACACACACACACACATACACACTCTTTGTCCATCCTTCCCAGGGATTGTGACTCAGTATAATATTAACCACAGGAATGTGTGCGCTCTCTCTCTCTGGGAAAGGGGGGGAGAGATGAAGGAGGGTGTTGAGTTATGAGCTCTGGCTACAGAGAGAAGGGGAGGGATTGGGGGGGGGGGGGGTTCAATTCTTTTACTGGAATCCTGGACTTTCCAGACTTTTTGGATCACTTATTAAAAACTGGAGAGAGAAACTCTGTATGCATATCTGTGTGTGTGCGTGTACTGTGTGTATGTATGTACGCATATGTATTTGTGCTCGAGTGTATGTGTGTGTGCATGAGTTGAAGTGGGCATGACGGTGTGTGTGTGTGTGTGTGTGTGTGTGTGGAGGGATACGGAGCGTGCTGGGTTCAGTCATACAGACAGAAAAATAAAGGCAGGAGATCGAAGCGGCGACTCAGTGTTTCAGGTTATATTGAAAATATGAGGGGAAAAAAAATCAGCAGAACAGTGAGGGCCGCAGGCTCAGAGTCCCCACCCCAACTGGGACTCCACTACAAACACTGCCATAAGCTTGGCATAACACCCGTCATAGACCAGTCATGACAGCTTATTACAGCTTGCGATCAGTGTCGTCACACTGACATAACGTGCACCACAATCATGTTATAACAGCCGGAAGTCTGCTTCCTAAAATTCGGTGCATTGTGACAGTGACGCTGCGGCAACTGCAATACACTGTTGTGACTGGTAATGACAGGTCTTACATCGTGATTTTGGCAGCGTTACGTTGGCTTTATAACATCTAATGAACGTGTTACCCATTATTCCATCTAACGTACCAGAAGACCCTTGTCTACAGTAGAGAAAGAGGTTGCAATGGGCTTCTCCTGTTCTTTGGTAGAAGAGGAGGCTTGCAGTGGCTTCCTCCTGGTCTACTGTAGAGGAGAAGGTTTGCAGTGGGTCTCCCTTTTTCTACTGTAGAAGAGGAGGCTTGCAGTGGGTTCCTCCTGGTCTACCGTAGAGGAGAACCTTTGCGGTGTATTTCTCCTGGTCTACAGTAGAGGAGGCCCTTTGCGGTGTATTTCTCCTGGTCTACAGTAGAGGAGGAGGTCTTAGTGGGTTTCTCCTGGTCTATGGTACCGCAGGAAGAGGCCGTGATGGTACGGCCTCACATCACTGGTATAAACATCGTGTTTGGGGTGGAGCTCCAGGCCTAAATGCTGTGTGTCAATGTCACATTACATCATGCTGAAACATAAATACTCCGACATCAAAGAACCTCAACACACGCCCACAGTAAGAGTATAATAAATACCTAACAAAGTGTGTTTTTAAAGGGGTGTCAAGTCCAAATCTGAACAATGACATTAGCATTTACAGTAGTAATTATTACAACAACAACAACAACAACAACAATAATAATAATCGTAATAATAAAACATTGATTTATTATACATCCGAAACATACTATCATATTTACTCTTTACTGTTGCTGTAGTGGTTGACGCCCCTTCAAATCAAAAACAATTTTTTTTTGTCTTTTTTTTGTGTACAATTCACAGTATCGCATCAAAAAAATAAAACAATTCTATGGGGGACAACTCTGTCCAATACACTTTTCTATTTAAATGACCCTGTTACCATGGAGCCTTGCTCTCTGAACGACCCTGTGACCTGAATAACCCTGTTTACTCGATTTTTGTGAGGGCAATGTTTAACTGCCAGTGACAGCAGGAAAGGTGGTAGCCTCGTTTTTTTTTTTTTTTTTTACCTCACAGACACACGCAGTGTTCTCTTCCACAAACAGATCATTAAAACATTTTTGGATAGCTGTATTCCAAATTCTTCCTTTTGGAATACTGACAATGCGAGATATGTTAATTTGATCCGTGAGGATTCAAAACTTTGCAGCGATGAAACTTGAGTTTACCAAATCGAAATCCTCCTAATAATTTGCATCGTGCAACGTGATGTGAAGAAAGATAAAATTCCTCATCTGCGTACTTGCCAATGGATTATTCAGATAACTGCCATCCTTGTCAGTCAAACTAAATACACTCTCAGAAGAAGGAGTTCTTTGGCTTGACACCAAAAGGAAAAACCCTTTTTAGTTCTTTATGGAGCCCTCCAACGTAGGTGTGGAAAATGCTTAAGCTCTCAGACTGAACTGTTTTGCCTGACAAAGAACTAATTTGACGGAGTTCCTCTGTGGAGACAGAACAGCGCCTTTTAGGAACTCTTTCTTCAGAGAGCACAAACACAAAAACGGACCAGCGGAGAGTTTCACAGTAAGATTTTCGCCTCCGTTTCACTGCTGCCTCCCCAGCCCCGCAGTCGAGGGAGACGCACCACTTCAGGTAAACAGGTGAACTTTCATTACCCACCCCCCAGCCCCCCACAACACGTGGACCCTCCCAAGGTTTTCAAGGCATCCTGAACACATTTTTTCACTGAGAATTTGATGATTGAGATTTGGGGGGGGGGGGGGGAAAAAACCGGGGGGAAATTTTTTTGCTGAGAAAATTTGATTAGAATTTTTTTTTTGAGCTGAGATTTCGATTTTGGATGAGTTCTGAGGTGAGAGTCGGGTCGAGATTATTGTTGTGACGATCCATTCCTGGGAGGTACTCTGTGACCTCGCTGAGGCTTTACTGGCGGTCCATCTCCAAGCTGTGACTCTGAAGCGGGTGTAGGCGTGTGCGCATGTCTGCTGGGGATTTGGCATTCTAACCCTGGTCAGCAGATCAGACACTGAAAACACCATTCAGCGGGTGAAGCATGCAAGCGCACGTGTAAAATGAGCTTTCCCAGGGTATTCTGGGAAGGATGCGCTCAATGATACAGATGGCGAGAACATGGAGAACGTCTATCCGTTCTGTCTCAGTTACACAGAACCAAGGTTCTCCAGTGTAGCAGCGAGCAGCTGCCATTTTATATAATCCACAAAGAGGGTGAATTCCATGTGAAGTGGTGAAGCACAGCATGAGAGCTGAGACCCAAACCACATGAGCCTTTGAATCGGGTCACCAGGTTCCAAGGTCATTAGACCCTCGTTATGTAACATACTACATTATACTGAATCCGGCTAATGTCTAAACAATTATCACTGAGATGAGCCCCGTCTAACTGGACACCAGTGAGATGAGTCCTGTCTAAATGGACACCAGTAGATGATGCTCTGTCCGAATGGACACCAATGAGATAAGCCCAATCTAAATGGACACCAGTGAGATGAGTCCTGTCTTAATGGACACCAGTGAGATGAGTCTTGTCTAAATGGACACCAGTCAAAGAAGTTCTGTCTAAATGGACACCAGTGACATACGCCCTGTCCAAACAGACACCAGTAGATGATGTTCTGTCCGAACGGACACCAATGGATGAGCCCAATCTAAATGGACACCAGTGAGATGAGTTTTGGAAGTTTCTGCAGGTCCTGGTTTTGTGGGACAACATGCTTTAGCTGCACCTAGTTCGGTGTGTGGGTTTGTGGTGGGGTCGGGGGTCAGAAGTTAAGGGGTCAGGAGGTGAAGTAGGAGTTCTGCATGGAGTAGAGGCGGTCAATGGGGTTTCCCACCCTCCCCGTCAGGAGACTCCCATCTGCTGTCGCCAGGAGACAATCACCAAGGTGACTCAGGCTTCCATCGCTGTCCAAATCATGGAACACTGTCTCTGAATCTGAGAGAGAGAGGGTTAAAAAGAGAAAGAGAGAGAGCGAGAGTGAGAGAGAAAAACGAAGCAACACAGTTGGAGAGAATGTGAGGGAATTTGGATACACGGTTGGAGGTCCCGCTCTGTCTCCCTTGCACACACACACACACACACGCACACACACATACACACAAATACACACACACACACACACACACACACACACACACACACACACGCACACATACATACACACATATACACACACACACACACATATACACACATACACATGCACACGCACACACACACACACACACACACGTGCACACACACTCACACACACACACACACACACACACACACACACACACACACACACACTCACACACACCATAGGAGTGTAGCTGGTCTGGGCCCAGCTGAGGGGGAGTGAGTCCATGGCGGAATGGTTCGCCTCCGTAGATGTTGGGATCCAAGGCAAGGAGCTGCTGCCGTGGCAACGAGGAGTATGCCATTAGGCCCTCTAGTGCATGACCACTGGATCCATCTGCACAGAGGGGGGGAGAAAGGGAGGAAGAAGGAGTGAAAGATTTCAGACATTTTTTCACCCCTCCTCTCTCTTCTGAGCAAATGAATAAATTGTTTTTAAGTAAAGGCAATAGAGTATGCACACTATATTAGTGGCTCCGAAGTAAGAAATCACTTTAAAACACACTGCATCATGATCAGCGTTTCCACCCCGTCTTCATCAGGATCCTTTTTGTAATAATTTAAATCAGGACTACCCAAGCCTGTTCCTGGAGATCTACCGTCCTGTAGGTTTTAATTTCAATCCTGATCCGGCACACCTGATTCTACAAATTAGCATCTCAACGAGATCTCTAGTTGCTGAAAGAGCTGTGCTTCGTGGGGCTGAAGTGAAAACCTACAGGACGATAGATCTCCAGGAACAGGCTCGGGTAGTCCTGATTTAAATCGTTATCCTGACTTACTGCAGTTAAAAGTTCACGGCACGTATCACTAGCCTGTTGCAGCCCTGGTTTAAAGTCTCATCTTGATGGCGTCTCCAACAGCACAATATTCATTCAGTATTCATATTCATGATTTATTGCTTTCCTATTTTGTTCATAGAGAGATGACCCCTGCTGGCCCTGCCCCTTGCTGGCAGTGCCCCCTGCTGGCCCCGCCCCAACAGGTCCTTCATAGCTCCTCCCCCCCCTCACCCTCACCCTCGCTGTCATCGTTGCTCTGTCGGCCCCCGCTCCTCGAACCTCTCCTGGCTCCGCCCAGCTGCTCTTGCTCCTGCTGCTGCTGCTGCTGCTGTCGACGTGCAATTTTCTTCATCTGAAACACACGCGCGTGGGCAGACGCACACACACACACACACACACACACACACACACACACACGTACACACACAGACAAATAAATAAAACAGAATTAGAACAGAATTATCTCTTTACTGTGAAGGCGAACTAAGAGAGAAATTCTTGTTTTTACAGTTTTTCTGAGTTTTTTATGTTTAACCTAAACTACGCAAGCCCATATACTGAATCTAATATTGTATTTAGTACACTATAAACATGGCATTGAAATTTATTTCCTATACTCTGATGTTTAGAGATCTTACCTTGGCTCTCTGGTTCTGGAACCACACCTGCACAACTCGCACTGTCAGTCCCGTTTCTGCTGCCAGTGTCTCTCTCACCTATAAACATACACACACACACACACACACACACACAGAGGGAGTGTATATAAGTGTGTGCAGAGGATGGTGTGTGTGTGTGTGTATGTGTAAGGGAGTGTGTGTGTGTGTGTGAGTGCGTGCGTGTGTGTGTGTGTAAGGGAGTGTGTGTGTGTGTGTGTGTGTGTGTGTGTGTGTGTGTGAGTGTGTGAGTGTGAGTGTGTGTGTGTGTGTGTGTGTGTGTGTGTGTGTGTGTGTGTGTGTGTGTGTGTGTGTGTGTGTGTGTGTGTGAGTGTATGTGTGTGTGTGTGTGTGTGTGTGTGTGTGTGTGTGTGAGTGTGTGAGTGTGTGCGTGTGAGTGTGCGTGTGTGTGTGTGTGTGTGTGTGTGTGTGTGTGTGAGTGTGTGTGTGTGTGTGTATGTGTGTGTGTGAGTGTGTGTGTGCACTTGTTTTCATATCATGCTGGGGACGAAGACCTGTTTGCACACTCACGTGATGGGGACCAAAAATATTGTGGGGACCCAAAACTGCGTCCCCACGAAACTGGCCATTACAGATGATGCAGGAGACCATGCTAATATGCTACCGCAAAAAATCTCAGTAGTCCCCATGATTGACCAATTCCCAATTTGGAGTGTGAGTGTGTAAACCGAATTTTTGAGAATGATTAAGCACTTTTAGCTTAGAGGTAGGGGGTGGTATTGCAAGCATAAGCACACGCCTACGATTGATTGGTCACCTCGTTCGTTTACGTCATACTATAAAAGCCAGTCCCCGTAGACACGCCTACCCAAGGAGCTGCAGTGTGCAAAAATCGAGCTGCACTTGAAGTTCAGCTGAACAAATAACAAGGAAAAAGGTAAGACTTCATTATATGGCTACCATTAATAAAATATTGTTAATATATATTAGTATATATTGTTAATATGTGTTTTAGACCTAGCTAGTTAGCTAGGTTAAATATCGCTAGCTAGCTAGCTAGTTAGCGAACTTTCTGCAATTGCCATTAGCTCACCAGAGGTAGTGTAAGCTACTTTTAGAGTAAATGTAGCTAGTAGCTACGAGTTATATGCTTGTGCAATCCGAAAAATATGTTATAAGTTATAACAAATTAAAATGCATGGTAGCTTTCTAGCTAGCTACATTTAGCTAGCTACAAGTGGCTGGCTAGCCAGTTGCAGATGGGATGTCTAAAATGCCAGCAATTTTGAGCTAGCTAATCTTAAATACAAACAGCAAGGAAAAGGTAGCTTAGCCTTTATTTATAAAAAAAAATAGCTATATAGGCTTGGATTCTGCTCAAGATTTATTATAATGTGGCTACCATCAATTCTTCTTGTTCAGCTGTATTTTAGAGCTAGCTTGCTATTGAACGTTCTGCTGTTGACATGAGCTCCCCATAAGTTAGCTACTGAAAGTACATGTTTGTGAAATTGGTGGAATATGTTAAAATATAGGACAAGTTGAACAATATGTTGAACAAATATACATATATGCATATGAGGTTGTTTTTTTACGTTAAGTACGGTGCCCAAGATCTTTGTAATATGCGTACCATTAGCTAATGTTACTAGCTACAAGTTAGGTTAATAACATTACTAGCTAGCTAGCTTGCGAGCAAACATCTGCAGATATGAGGTCACGTTAGCTGTTAAGCTAAATTACAAATACTGCACGTGTTTGTGCAATTCGTGAAATATGATAAAATATGGGAGAATTTCAAGTCAATAAACTAATATATTTTTTCTGGTAAACTTTGGAACAGACACTGTGGACACTGAAATGGCCTCCAGCTCAAGTCCACATCTGATTGACCAGGTAAGCTTTGTTGGTAAAATAGAAAGGAGGGTGTGTTGTGGTTTATCACAGAAAGTTACTGAAGTTAACAGTTGGTAATGTGATATGTAGGTGGTTACAGGATGTAGGTATATTGATATCAAATGATTTGGCAGTATAATGTCAAAGGACAAGGACCAGTTGAAGTGCATCCTGTAACCACCTGTGTATCCATTTGAAGACTAGGTTATAGCCTTATTATTCAAATTTTTAAACGGTGAGGGCTATTTCTTTATTTTTTAATGTTTAAGATGTCTAATCGTACAGTTACATGTCTTCATAGAAGAAAATGGTTCAACAGTTAATGGAGAATATGCCACTTCACCAGGTCCCCGTGACGGTAAACCAGAAACCTTGTGTGACCAACTACCTCACTGATTGCAAGAAGCTTGACAGTGAAATCTGTCATACACACTCTCTTGGTGAATCTCGTGGGGACCCATATGGGGACCCATATACCAAGAGAAAAACCATAATGGACTTAAAATCACAATGAACATTGCAGTTGTTTCTGACATCAGCATTGACTTATACTATTATCTTAATAGTTAACTACATAACAAAAAAACGGTCCTACATTCAGGAATAAGAGTTATTTGACGGAGATTAAAGGGAGCGCTTTATGATGCCAATTGGCATCATCCGGGTTCAAGGAGTTAAAGTGCCGACTTGTGATTTCTAATTCTTGGGAAATGTTTTCTAGCAGCAGTGACTTGCCAGTATCAAATATATCGAACTGACCAACAGTAAAACCAGAATTGCATTTGAAAACCATGTGTACATTTAGCTACATTTTGGGTGTTTCGTCACCAGCAGTAGTACCTGCTGAAAACACATAGTTCCTACTGGAACAGACACTGTGGACACTGAAATGGCCTCTAGCTCAAGTCCACATCTGATTGACCAGGTAAGCTTTGTTGGTAAAATAAAAAGGAGGGTGTGTTTTGGTTTATCACAGAAAGTGACTGAAGTTAACAGTTGGTAATGTGATATGTAGGTGGTTACAGGATATAGGTATATTAATATCAAATGATTTGGCAGTATAATGTCATGGTCAAGGTTTAAAGTCTATTTCTTTTGTTGACTGGTTTTGGAGAGAGAAAATTTGAAGTCACTATATTCTCCATTAAATATTCATTTAAGCACTTTATCTGTATATGTGATGTTAAATAATCTTTGCAGGTCACTGCTGTGGCCATACCTACTGGAACAGACACTGTGGACACTGAAATGGCCTCCAGCTGTAGCCTGATTCTGATTGACCAGGTAAGCTTTGGTGGTAAAATGTAAAGGCGGGTGTATTGTGGTTTATTAATGTCAATTCCACGGAAAGTGACTGAAGTTAAGTGTGTGCACTTCGTACTGACTGTTTTTATGAAATATTTGCAGATAACTGCTGAGGCTACGCTTGTTGCTGATATGTTGGATGAAGATGAGATCTGTGACTCTGGCGCAGTTCTACATGGCAAGCTGAAGGACACCGTGACTTCATGTGAAACTAAGAACAAGGTGACATCCTGTGCCACTTCACCAGGTCCCCGTGATGGTAAACCAGAAACCTTGTGTCACCAACTACCTCACTGATTGCAAGAAGCTTGACAATGAAATCTGTCATACACACTCTCTTGGTGAACCTCGTGGGGACCCATAAGGGGACTAAAAACCAATCGAATTTTACCGAGAGAAAAACCATAATGGACTTAAAATCACAATGAACATTGCAGTTGTTTCTGACATCAGCATTGACTTATACTATTATTTTAATAGTTAACTACATAACAAAAAAACGGTCCTACGTTCAGGAATAAGAGTTATTTGACAGAGATTAAAGGGAGCGCTTTATGATGCCAATTGGCATCATCCGGGTTCAAGGAGTTAAAGTGCCGACTTGTGATTTCTAATTCTTGGGAAATGTTTTCTAGCAGCAGTGACTTGCCAGTATCAAATATATCGAACTGACCAACAGTAAAACCAGAGTTGCATTTGAAAACCATGTGTACGTTTAGCTACATTTTGGCTGTTTTGTCACCAGCAGTAGTACCTGCTGAAAACACATAGGGCCTCATTTATCAATAAGTTCGTAAATATTGCTTAAATTTCCGCCTAAAATGCTCACGACCGAAAAACCTCCGCCGCATTTTATCAAAATTCGGAGGCACCTGGTTTCAATCCTACCTCGTGCGTATGTTGATAAATCCCAAACAATCGTAAATGGGAAGCGCGTTCACGATTCCTTAATTAACGTAATAGAAGCGCATCCGAAATACTACATAAGCTGCGTTCGCGAGTCCTCGGGGATGATGTAATTCCATGTTGGGAACTCCTTGGTAAAACGTCAGAGTGTTCCAAGCGCGGATGTCGGAAAACATGGACCTGCACAGTCAACTTTGTTTTGCAATGATGCTTCCCAAGCACCGAAGATAGTTGTGTTGTGTGGACAACTTTACCATTCAATTTTATGAGTTTAACCCACCACCGGATGCCTATGCTTATTAATGTAAATACATTCCATGCAGGAAAACGAGGGAAAAACTTGGACCAGATCCACATTGATCCAGATGGTATGTCAGACAGTCATTTTCCACAGCTGTTTTTTTTATTGTTTAACATCTTCCATAGTTGGATTCCATTGATTTATTAATGTTTTGTTCCTCTTAGAACAAATACAGGTACAGAGTGATATGTCAGCTGATGAGGAAGAATGCGAGTCCCCCGAAACGGAAGTAACAGGTAGGAAAGTAAATTTCCTGAAGAATGTGTGTGGGCTAGCTGAATGCAAAGCTGAAACACTTTCATTATCATACCAACAAAGATTTTTTCCAATTACATATAAATGCAAAAATATAAATATCTTTTAAATCAAAGAATATCCTGATACTAGAGCACTACTAGTTGGTAAATACTACTTTCTAAGTAGTTTCTGGGGGTTGCTAGGCATTGACACAGTATTAGGTGGTTGCAGTGGTGTACAGTAGCTGGGTGGTTGCTGGGGTGTTTCTAGGTGGTTTGCTATGGCAGTGCTACGGTGTTAGGTGATTGCTAGAGTGTTACTGGCCCTCATTTATCAAACGAACGTACGGCAGAAAACTGGGTGTACGGTCATTTCCACGCAAAGCTCGGCATTTATCAATTTGGACGTGAGCGGAGGCTACGATCAAATGTCACGTCAAGTCTCAGCTCGTGTACGCGTGACCAAGTTCGAGTGATCATGTACTTGCGGTGCAGCATAGTAAATCTGTCTCGGAAAACTGTTATTAGAACATGCAGAGTGCGATTTGTGGAAAAACCGGGGGGTTTTTAAAGGTAATGTCTCGGTTTACAAGAATACATATTTTTGATTTGAGTTGTTTTCTTTCAAATAACTTAAATATCTTTACTTAGGTAAAGGAGTGCAGAAGAAAAGGAAGAGCTGGGTCAGACCGGAAGTCTGCGCTGTGGAAAAACATTTGATGCACTTCATCCAAACATATCGGGTCCCAGGAAAGGATGCATGCGAGGCTTGCATCAAGGCTGAGCCACTATCTCTTAAGGATAGAAATTGGCTAGCTGTTAAATTCTACATTAAAAACCGCATAACGGCATTACAGAGAAAAGATTAAATCCTAAGACACCAAAGTCGGTGCGTTTATTTTGAACATTGAACGTTTGAGAAGGTTCAAGTTCACGTGTTGCGTGCTATGACATTGTCTTTAGCAGTTTTGAGTTACATTTAACAATTGGTTGGTTTCTATCCTGAAGAGCTAGTGTTAGGCTAAGTGTAACATTGGTTTAATGTTGGTACGTTAAGTACATTCATTTGAGATCTCCAGAAACAGAGAGGGGGTATTTGAGAATGTACACCTATTTTGTTTCAGTCCTGTTACATGCACTGCTCCTTTTCAGAAATGCTACATGTACTAGCATTTACATGTTTTACATGTGTAATGTACCTTTGGGTTACACTTGTTAATGTTCCTTTTTGGGGGAAATACATAAATTATTTCCAGACATTTTTGCTCCTGATGTTTTCATTTTTTAATCCCGTATGTATATGCAGAAGGTCATGTGTGTGTTGTGCACCCGTTTATAGATTCACAGTTAAACGGCTAGTCCTCCAACCAGCTATTTTTGCTATTAGGAGAATAGGATAATTTACTAGATAATGGGTGTGTGAAAAATGTTAAAATTAGGTGATCAGAATAGGTTTTCAGAGATATTCCTTCAAAAATTTTTAATAGGTAATGTAGACATCCATAGGGAAAAAATTCCTAAGGAGCTACAGTTTTTCATGCACAAAAGTATAAACAGGCAACATTACTGATATGAATTTCATTGAGTGCAGCTTGTTTTGCTTTTTGGTCTAGGTCTTAGGTCATGACATGCATTTGAATGGGAGTCTGTGGTTAAATCAATTGCTGGCTGCCACACTACATCAAGCAACATGGAGGCTTTATGTTTTCTGTACACAATGTCTGTGTGGATCCTTTCCAGAATTTAAAGTTTTGTAGTTTTGAGATGTGTGGAAGGTTTTGGAATCATTTAAATGATTTGGTGCCTCGGTCACAATTTTATTAGTGTACTGAAGTGCAGTTCTCTAAAAGTACAGTATCTGTTTAAATGTACAGTATTACAACAGTTGTCAGTTGTTACCTTCGGTATTGTAAGATCAATTTTAAAATGAATACACCCATGTCCTTAGGATAATAAGACCAAACATGTTCTGTTTCAGATGGTCCTCGGTATGATTTTATACCTGAAAACATTGTGTTTCAGATGGTCCTCGGTATGATTTTAATACCTGAAATCACAGTGTTTCAGATTGTCCTCGGTATGATGTTATACCTGAAAACACCGTGTTTCAGATTGTCCTCGGTATGATGTTATACCTGAAAACACCGTGTTTCAGATTGTCCTCAGTATGATGTTGTACCTGAAAACACTGTGTTTCAGATGGTCCTCAGTATGATTTCATACCTGAAATTTCTAGTCCCCAGGAGGCAGCGAAATGTCAATTTGCTTTATTTAGGTCCTATTGAAAATTTAAAGTGGTATTTGTACTTAGAAACAGCATTAGAACATGCTTGATTTTTTTAAACTCTGTGACATGTGTGGAACAGGGAGTCCCCACAAGTCACTGTCAGTACTTGCGTCCCCACGACTGAATATAAACAAGTATGCGTGTGTGTGCGTGTGTGTGTGTGTGTATGTGTGTATGTGTGTGTGTGTGTGTGCGTGTGTGTGCATGTGTGTGTGTACTCACTTTGCGGCAGGGTTTGGAGGACACCTCGAAGGAGGCCTTGAACGCGCGGCGCTGCTGGGTGGTGAGGATGGTGCGCGGCCGTTTGGAGCGCTTGTGCTCCTTCCCTTCATCGCCCTTCCCTGCGGAGTTGCTCCCTCCCTCCTCATCCTCACTCTTCACTGCGCACAGAGTGGGGGGGGGGGGGGGGGGGGGGGGGGGGGGGGGGGTGGGGGGTGGGGGGGGGGTTTAATGCACACAAACGTGTCTGTAAACCGGTCCCTCTGACCTGCAACCCGTAAACTGCGAGCTGGTGAACCTGCGGCGCGCGCCATTGGCTACCTGACTCGGTGGGGGCGGGGCTGATGGCGGACAGCATCTCCCTCTCCTTCTCGTAGTCGCCGCGGCAGAGCAGCTGGCCCTCCTTCAGCACGAACTGGTCGCCGCGCTGCAGGCGACGCTCGCACTCGCAGCAGCTGAAGCAGTCCAGGTGATACACCTGCCCCAGCACCCGCATGATCAGCTCCGACCGGCCAATCACCTGCAGGCAGGCGCTGCACTTCCGCACAAACAGCCTGCACGCAGCGAGAGAGAGAGAGAGAGCGAGAGAGAGAGAGAGAGAGAGAGAGATAGAGAGGATGAGAAAGAGAAAATGAGCAAGAGAATGAGAGAGAGAGAGAGAAAGAGATATTTGACAACAATGGTACAAATAAATATAATGACAAATATGACAAATGACCAATGACAGGTCGTAGACCTACTGCATCTGCCAAAGCAATCCATATATTGTACAGGATTGCTTTGGCTGCATCACTATAGTTTGCCTTGCCAATACAGAACAACTGATCTGAGAGAGAGAGAGAGAGAGGGAGAATAGGAAGAAAGAGAATGTGGGGCTTTAGCTGGGGAGAAGGAGAGAGCGAAACACAGTGATCACAGAAATGCAGCTTCGCTCATTCATCCATGGAGGATCGTTACCACCATGTTTATTTTCTATGATTTATTATATATCACTTCTACGATTCTGATATTGCATACACCTGTGCATTACATTAGAAGTAAAGAAAAGCACTCATCATGGCTATAAATAATCCTTAAATTCAATAAACCAGATAGGGAACAGGAATCAATATTAACTGACAGTTATAACTTGAACAATTGATTTTGTTTAAGGGAACGACCTTAAAATAAATTCTGCTCAATTTAGTTCAATGTATTAAAATGTATTAATGTTAAATTAATCAGTGACAATTTATTCATTTTTTTAATCAAAAAGAAAGTGAGAAGAGCGTTGTGGTGAAAGATCATGTCTTTACCTGCCGTAAGACAAAGACAATGCTGGGCTTTTCAGCTGTTACCACCCATCTTGTAATGTGCTGAGACAAACACTAGGTGGCAGTGTCAACCTAGAACCAGGCAATGGAGGTCAATACTCGTTTACCGAGTAAACAATTCTTGTGCTCTACCCCATCTTATTTCTGTTAAAATCTGCATAGGGCGTTTCATTGCAATATTTACATGATTAGTCATTCTCATTATTCTTCTTCTTCTTCTTCTTACTATTAGCAGCAGTAGTAGTAGTAGTGGTAACAGTAGTATTAGTATTTGTATTATTATGATTATTATTATTATTGCTGTGTAGTAGTAAATCTATTAAAGAGAAAAAAAAACCGTTAATTACAGATTTATTTGTCTCTTTTTCTTTTCAGTCCACATACTTTCTTTTTCATTCAACACCTCTCTTTCCCCAGTCGGAGCTACATGTACATAGCTTATGTTCAGTCTCAGTTTCCTCTCTGTCCGTCTCTCTCCTCACATCAATGCTGCAGTTCCTTTTTAGTGTCCAGACCTACCAGACTCTTTCCCTCTCTCCAAATCCGCTGTTCTTTTCTTTCTCTCCCCCCCTCCCTTCTCTGCATCTTCTGCCAGAGTTCCTGTCATCCTGTCATCTCCCTCTCTCTCTCTCTCTCTCTCTCTATCCCTCTCCTCTCTCTCTCTCCCTCCTTTGCCCAGAGAAACTAATAAAGACAGGATTAATTAGATTGTTGTTTAAACAGTGCGAAGTCCAGACAGACGCTGTAAACTCATAACCAAGGATTGGGGATAGCATGGGGTTAATCTCTCTCTCTCAACCCCCCAACCCCCCCCCCCCCCCCCCACCCCCCCATACACAGGCATGTAAGCAGAGACCAGAGACACACGCATTAATATAAATATCATCCAGCTAAATTAAGCAGTCTGAGGGAACTTCTCTCGCACAAAAGTTCTTAAATACGGAATAGAAGGAAAACAACCAAGACACCTATATAAAACAGAGTGAGTGAATGAGAGATAGAGTGAGAGAGAGAGGAGAGAGAGAGAGAGAGAGAGAGGGAGGGAGAGAGCCAGGGAGGAAGAGAGAATGGGAAGAGAAAGCGGGAGAGTGAAGGGAGACCGGGAAGAGTGAGAGTGAGTGAGGACGCAGAGAGGGCGTCGGCCAGATTGCCGAGACAGGAAAGCCTTATTTCACAAATCTGCTGGTGACAGGCAGCCAGGTTCGCCACCCTAAAACCCCCCCAAATCTGACCTGAAGAGACAGTCCTGTCCGAGACACAGCTGCTGCGGCTAATCTGCCTCAATCCATCTGCCGATCGGCCAATAACCGCCGTCATCACGCCCCCCCACCCCCACCCTAACCCCCGCCCCCGCCCCCACCTGCCCCCAAATGACCACCTACACACCCAGCCTCGCCACCGCACGCTCCACCCAACAGGACAGACCGCACACCAAACTGACAATCGCCACCCACTTACTCCACCTGAAATCAGAGACCGCACATTGAAGTCATTATCCCCCCAACCTAAAATCACAAACTACCTGCCAAGCTAATTATCAGCACCCACATGGTTCACCAAAAACCACAGGCCACACAGTAAATTGATAATCACATCCTATACAGTCCACTTGGGCAGGTATATAACTGCAGGGGTGTTCAACGAGCTCAGTTTAAAGGCTGAGTTTGGGAGAGTACACAATGAGTTTTTGAAGAGGAGAGATTAACCTTAGGTAGAAGCTGTGCACCATCAGCAATGTACAACTGTGTGTGTGTGTGTGTGTGTGTGTGTGTGTGTGTGTGTTTTCACAATATCTTTTTTTCAAAGACAATAAGAAACCAGAGGAGTTTCAAATGTGTCAGCAAATTTTGGATTGTATGTGAGGATGTTTCTGATACAGTACGTCACAGTGACACTCACAGCATCATAGTTTCAATCGTGTTCTGGCTCCGAACAGTCCTGCAAAATAACTTCTGTTAAAATGATTCCATTATACAGCACCGCAGCCTAGTATCGACTGCTGCATTTCTGTATGCACTGACTCTGTAATACTACTCACAAGTCCTTTTGGATTGTGATTACAATTATGCTTTTTATTCACACTTTTGCTTTGATATATAAAAACACGTATAGATGCTGGGCCATGCAAGTTAGTTAATGGTTCCACACTTGCAGCTGGATAAATATTGTGGCGATCCTTCCTGTTGGGCAGCATCACATCAGCAGGAAGAGCATTGCAGCTCTGTTCGTTTCATCGAGAAGCCTGCTCTTTACTCTTCTGAAGGGCAGGTTTTTGGAATGATTTTTAAATAATTCCAAGCTGGTGTTCTAGGACTCCATTGCTTTCAATTACCAGCAGTGACTGTTAGATCATCATTAGAATGTTCTGTTAAGAACAATCTAATCATATATTTGTGATCTGGCACCTTAAAGGGTCGAGGGAGGATTTAGCATCGCTACATGGCACATTAAGAGAGCAGGATAAAATTCCCATGTGCAGCAAGTTAGCATTTACCTCCTTGATAATTCCCTTCTATTAGAAAAGAACATTACATATAAAGTTATCTGCTACATGCCCTTGATACCTTTACGAGCAACAGGAAGGTAGTTTGCCAGCAGGTTGCTATGTGCCAAATCATAAAATCAACCAGGCCCTCCAGTTAAAGTGTAAAAATTGTTTTCTGTAATGAGTCTGACAATTATGTCTTGACAAAACCACACGGGCAGCATATTCACAAAGAGACAACTATTTGTTGAAGCAAACAGAATGAGCTTTGTGAGTCAACAAAATCAAAGCACAGTCAAAACAAGCTTGTAATATTAAGACGTGTGTGTGCACATATGCTTGCATGTCTGTGTGTGTGCGTGTGTAGGTACACGTGCATGCATGTGTGTGTGAGCATGCGTGTGTGTGCATGTATGTGCATGTGTGTGCATATATGCGCATGTGTGCCTGCGTGCACGTGTGTATGTGTACATGTACATGTGTGTGTGCGTGTTTGTGCATGTGCATGTGTATGTGTACAAGCGCAAGTGTGCATGTTTGTGCGTGTGCGTGTGTGTGTGCGTGTGCATGTGTGTGCGTATGTGTATGTGTCCGCACATGTGTTTGTGTGCATGTTTGTGTGTGTGCATGTGTGTGTGTGTGTGTATGTGAGGGAGAGCGAGAGAGAGAGAGAGAGAGAGAGAGAGAGAGGATATTGCTCTGTGAGGATGGTGGCTCAGAGCCAGTGTTCAGTAATCACATCATCTCCTTTTATTAAATCTCCCTGCACTGCTTCTGTTATTAAAATCTCCCAGCATTCCTCACCACACAGACACACACACACACACACACACATGCGCACACACACACACACACACACACACACACGTGCGCACAGACGCACACATACACACGCACACATGCATACACACGCACACACACACATACACACGCGCACACACACACACACACACAAAGGTGTCTTTGACTTTATCGGTATATATCGCTTCCCTCTTGTACTCTGAAGAAACCTACCCTCTACCATTGTCTACCTCACCAAACCTCAGCCTGCCCTGGAGCATCTCTTTCCCCAATCATGCTCCCAAATTAAAATTTCAAATCCTAGGCCACTATTAAATTGCATAAAAATATGAATAAGAAAACACATAAATAATTAAGTTCATAATTATCAGCACAACATCAGACATAAAGCGGAAAGACAGTCATTAAATCAGATGTCACTGTATTTTAAATAAATAGCAATATGAAAAAATACAGATTTTTATTTTAGTTTAGTTGTAATAGACTTCATATTGAACATACAGCATTTACTCTGTGTTATTTTTTACGACATGGCTATCCAATCCTATCTGGAGACAAGCACTGTGAATTAGCCTTGGAATACTCAATGCCTCCATAGACAGTACTTGCCTCCAACAAATAAAAAATAAAGAAAAAAGAACAGATACATAATTTTTAATTTGAAAGCCTAATCCTGCATATTTGATTAGATTGGGGCATGTGTACTAGGAGGTGCAGTCAGAACAAATTAGTTATTCTTCTCTCCTAACAGACCCGAGAGAGAGAGAGCAAGAGAGAGAGTCAAATGTGGAGAAACACGAACAATGGCTTGGAGAGTCTACTGTATCTTTTTGTGTAACGCTACCGTTTGCTGTTCTTTTATAGAGAAAATAAAATCTCTTCATCTACGTGGCACGTGCCTGCTAACTGCTAACTATTCAGAGTCTGAAGTCATCACACAACCACGGAAAAGTATTCAAATGTGAGGAAATGTGGACAGGTTTCCCACAGGTTTCCTACATTATGTATTTCTGCACGGATACAAATGATAAACATAGCTCTTCAAAGATAAATACTGAAGTCACTATTTTACACAACATATCACAAATATCTATGCAATATTCTTCCAGACATATATATAACATGTATGTGCATGTGTGTGCATGTGTGTTTGTGTTGGTGTGTGTGTGCGTGTGTGTGTGTGAGAGAGAGAGATAGAGAGAGAGAGAGTGAAAGAAAGAGGCAGACAATGGGGAGAGAGAGAAAGAGTGAGAGATAAAGAGAGAGGGAGAGAGAAATAAATGGAGAGAGAGAGTGAGAGAGAGACCCTACTAGCACTGTTAGTTTAGATAAAACAACTAATCCCCGAGCCACCAGGACGCAATATCCTGTCTGCCCATTTCTCATTTCCTGTTTCTCAGACAGAGCGAGAAGCAGAGGGGAGGGGGGCCGAGGTGGGGTGGGGGTGGGGGGACCGTTACCCCAGAAACGGAAGGTACAGCAGACCCATTCGAGAATGTCTCAGGCTTTCTCGCTATCTCTCCGTTCCTCCCCCTCTCCTTCTCTCTCCTTCTCTCCCTCTATCTCTCTCTCTCTCTTTTTTGTTGCTCTTCTTTTATTATCTGAGATTTAATAAAGCTGGGACGAGCAGCTCGCTCCGTCATGAAACATTTATTAGCCGCCTGTAATGAAATTGTTGTGGGGGAGGCAAACTGATGGAGGCTTATCACACATTATGCAAAACAGCAGCAATATCACAGGAGGACAGGGGAGACACAGCATGCTCACCCACTCTTCACAGCATTCATCTATCCACCATATTTTATCATTCCTTTCCTCTCTTCCCTTCTCCCTTGCTTACCTTGCCTCCTTTTTTTTCATCTCCCCACCTTCTCTCTCTCTCTCTCTCTCGTTCTCTCTCCCTTTCTCCAGCTGTTCTCTACTCTACTTCTCTTCCTGTTCTCCCTACTGATCTCTGCTCCTCTCCCCTCTCTCCATCTCTCCTCCACTCCTTCCCTTCCTCCCTCTCTCATCTCCTCTCCCCTCTCTCCCTCCCTTCCTCCCTCTCTCATCTCCTCTCCCTGTTGGTTTGTTTCCAGAATCTTCTCTCTGTCTCCATGCAAGACATGCCCCTCAGGTTTGAAGACTGAGACGGTGTGCAGTGCTATCCCTGGCCTGAACAGCACAAAGTTCTGCAAGCTGGCTGTTATACAGACAAAATTCCCAATGCCTTAATGTTTCACCAGCCGACCCAGGGAACACCCAGCATACCTCTACCTACCATCTCCTGTTCCATACTAAATACAGTCAATACTTATTCTAACTAAACTGGTAGATTGTTCTGGTTAAATAACCTCTCTTCTTCCATGCTAAACACAGTCAATACTTGTTCTAACTAAACTGTTAGACTGTTCTGGTTAAATAACCTCTCCTCTTCCATGCTAAACACAGTCAATACTCATTCTGACTATACTTATTCAGACTGTAGCGGACAGAGACAGTAGACCTGCTGCACTGTTTAAACAGACTCACAAACGTTTACATTTGCATTTTACGCGTTTAGCAGATGCTCTTGTCCACAGCAACTTTCACAACTTACATTCTCGTTACGTACAATCCATGTATACAGCTGGATAGTAACAGCAGCATTTCAGGTACAGCACCATATTCACACGGGTACAGCAGCAGCGCCCCCCCCCCCCCCCCCCCCCCCCCCCGACCTCGGAATGAAACCTACAGTACAAGCACGGTGTCGCAACCAGTTCTTTAAACACCATGTTACACTGTCACCCTGTGAACAACACAAACACCCAAAGAGGGAAAGAACGCAGGAAAAACAGAAAACAAAAAAAAAACCTGGTCATTTTTACTTAATAAGTACTAAAATATGAAAGTAATAATATAACCAGTCTGTTGGCAACTGGTTCTTCAGGAGCGCTGCTACACTACACTTCCCTAGCGCGCCGCTAAGCTACGATGCACCACAGCGTTGCATATACCAGGGCACGGTGTACTACGACACTATAACTGTCACTGCACCACAGGGCTGCATATACCAGGGCAGTGCTCATTATAAATGGCAGTTAGCAGTATACACGGGACGACACTAAACCGCTGCTGTAGTGGAGCAGGAAAACCGCTGTAGTGGAGCAGACAGTGTTAAGCTCTCATCGCCTTGGTTAAGTGCCCCCCCCCCCCCCCCCCCCCCCCCCCCCCCCCCAATGACAAGGAGGGTAATTAGTGATCCCCCCCCCCCCCCCCCCCCCCCCACAGAACAAGGCCACAAAGGGGTGCAGAGTGGGGAGACGATTAAGAGGAAAATGAGGGATAAACTGAGAGATAAACTGATTGGTGTCATCGAGGCTATCAATCTCAACAAGCGGGAAATGAGGTTTGGAACAGAGAAATATTATTACAAACCAGACAGTGATGAACGAGGCAACAGAGAGAGAGAGAGAGAGAGAGAGAGAGAGAGGGATAAAGAGAGAGAGAGAGAATGAGAGAGAGAGAGAAGGAACGATAAGGAGAGAGCAGTAGAGATTGAGAACTAAAGATACAAACAAAGAGATCACTGATGCACGTATGTCTGGCTACATTATGCTGGTGAAATGTAAATCAGAGAATTTTAGCCTTCCTTAAAAAGTGCTGCGTCCTTGGGAAAAATCCAAACAGGTAATCTTCCAAAACCCTGAACTTCAGAACATATTTACATCCAACGAACCCTAATACATAACCAGCAAGCAAAGAAATCCGCATTTCGCATATTTTAATCTGTCTCTGCAGTCAGTGTTTTCCCCATCTCTATCTTTGCAGTGAGTGTCAGTGCCCCAGTTGTGAGGCTGTGCTGTCTGTACTGCGTCAGCGCCTCTCATTTCGTGGCAAGTGTCAGTACCTCTCTCACTCATTGCGGTGAGTGTCAGTAATTCTCTCTGCAGTGAAGCTGTCAGTATCTCTGTATCTGCAGTGAGTGTCAGTAATTCTCTCTGTATAGTGTCATTAATTCTCTCTGTACAGTGACGTTGTCAGTATCTCAATGAGTGTCGGTAACTCTCTCTCTCATTACAGTTAGTGTCAGTAATTCTGAGCAGTGAGGGTGTCAGTATCTCTGTGTCTGAGGTGAGTATCGGCAATTCCGTGTGGTTAGGAGGCCAGTATCCTTGCGTTTGCAGTGAGTGTCATTAATTCCCCCGGTGCAGTTAGGGTGTCAGTATCTGTGCATTTGTAGTGTCAGTAATTCTCTCCGTGCAGAGAGGGTTACAGCATCTCTGTGTAGTGACGGAGTCAGTGAGGGGTTATTGGGGGGATGGAATGATGCTAGGCCCTGCAGCCCCAGACTAGGGTAATTTTCTACTCTGCTCCCAGGCACTATACCCTGGGGCAGTGAGAATTTATTGGTCTGGGAACTGCTCTTGTTGGGAGGGTGTGTGCGCGCGCATCTGTGTGTGTGTGTGTGTGTAAAACACAACACACTTGTTTTTATGTGTCTCCTTCTGTGAACGCGTGTGGGTGTGTCTTGTAATCGGTCCCCAACAATGTTACTGACAGAAATACGTGATAACAAAGGCAATGAAAAGGAGAACAGAAGTGAGAGATGGGGGGATGCGGAATGGTGAGGCAGAAAGGAGGGGAAGACGGGGAAAAAAGGAGGAATCTACTGAAAAGAATAAAGGGAGGAGACAGAACAAGAGAGTTCGCAAGAAATTGTGCAAGCAGAAAACTGTAGGAGAGAGTCAAGACACGAGAGGGCAGACTACCAGCAGTGTTGGAAAAATATAATTAAATAAAATGCAATGGAATCCACCAAATAACGACACGTGTGCAATAATCATCTTACAAGAATGGCTCCTTCCTTCTGTCACGTTATAAACTCCCGCTGTGGCCTTCATTTACAGTGCAGTATGACTGTATGTGCGTGTGTGTGTTTGTGCGTGCGTGCGTGCGTGCGTGCGTGCGTGCATGCGTGGGGGTGGGGGGGGGTGAGGGTGGTGTTGTTGATGGACGGACTGCAGGGGTAACAAGGACACCTTGTTTCTGTTTCGGTTCAAGGTCATGCACTGCAGAGAGGGCCAAGATTCACAGTCTCAACGCCAGCTCGGCACACATGCAAGAAACTCCACACCTGCAGCAAGCAAACTGTGTACCTGCAACAGCCACGCTGCACATGCACAGCACACACTCTATGGCCACATCACACATTTACACTTGTAACACACCTGCAGCACACACAGTGCACACCTGTAACACGTGCATCAGCAATACACAATGCATGCAGAAACACCTGCAACAAATGGTAAATGGACTGCATTTATATAGCTCTTTTATCCAAAGCGCTTTACAATTGATGCCTCTCATTCGCCAGAGCAGTTAGGGATTAGGTGTCTTGCTCAAGGACACTTCGACACACCTAGGGTGGGGTTTGAACTGGCAACCCTCCGACTGCCAGACAATCGGTCTTACCTCCTGAGCTATGTCACCCCCGTATAACTGCAACACACGCCGCATACACAACACGCACAATCCACTCCAATACAGTGCCTCTGCAGGTTGTGATTCCTATCTGCAACAGACCGTTGTTTTTATCAGCTCCACCAATCCTGCACAACGCAGTCACTCTGCACCACTTTACCACACTAACCACTGTTGCTCTCCACTGCCACTCAGCACTGCTACTCCACACTCCTTTTATGGAGATGGAACATGCTGAAAATACCCTGAAATAATATATATTGTCAAAAAAAAAAAAAAAAAAAAATATAATATATATATATATATATATATATATGTTTATCATTATAATTTCAAACAATACACACTGCAGTACATTCCGAAAGGGTCATTAACTTTTTTATTCTTTACTCCACGTGTCTACCCTTTGCAAGCAAATGCACATGTTCACACGGAAACACACACACACACAGACAGCCGTACGCATACACAAGGAACAACCATATCACTGCGACCGTATCATCCCTTCCTCCCTCCTTCACCTTCACTCCCTCCTTTTCTTTCTCTCCCTGCCTCCCTCCCCCCCCCCCCCCCCCCCCCCCCTCCGCTCCAGATGGGGTGTTTGGCAGCAGGGGTGCGTGTGCTGCTGGATGCCGTCTTGCACTTTCAAAACAAAGATAATGATAAAGAATCAGAGGCCTTCGGCCAGCCAGCTCCGCATCCCCCACGCCGACCAACTGCATCAGAACTATCTCTATCACTGGCACTGACCGACTCAGCACCATCACACTGACTGGCACTGACCGACTCAGCACCATCACACTGACTGGCACTGACCGACTCAGCACCATCACAGTGACTGGCACAGACCAACTCAGCACCATCACAGTGACTGGCACAGACCAACTCAGCACCATCACAGTGACTGGCACTGACCAACTCAGCACCATCACACTGACTGGCACTGACCAACTCAGCACTATCACACTGACTGGCACTGACCAACTCAGCACCATCACAGTGACTGGCACTGACTGACTCAGCACCATCACAGTGACTGGCACTGACCAACTCAGCACCATCACACTGACTGGCACTGACCAACTCAGCACCATCACGCTGACTGGCACTGACCGACTCAGCACTATCACACTGACTGGCACTGACTGACTCAGCACCATCACACTGACTGGCACTGACTGACTCAGCACCATCACAGTGACTGGCACTGACCGACTCAGCACCATCACAGTGACTGGCACTGACTGACTCAGCACCATCACAGTGACTGGCACTGACTGACTCAGCACTATCACACTGACTGGCACTGACCGACTCAGCACCATCACAGTGACTGGCACTGACCGACTCAGCACCATCACACTGATCGACTCAGCACTATCACGGTGACTGGCTCAGTCACAGTCACTGCAGCGTTATTACAGAGCGAAGTCAGGGTGGAGTGGAGGCGGGGTCAGTCTGAAGTAGGGGTGGGGTCAGAGTGGGGTGGAGGTGGGGTCAGTGTGAAGTAGGGGCGGGGTCAGGGTGGAATGGAGGTTGGGCTGAGGTAGAGCAAAGGCGTGTTTGAGGTGGGGTTAGGGTGGAGGCGGGCTCGGATGGGGCACAGGCAGTCACGGATTCGTACAGACGGAGTCAGGGTGGAGCAGAGGGGGCGGAGACAGGTCGGGGAAAAGGGAAGGGCTGGGGTGGAGCAGGGCGGGGTTAGGGCCGAGGTGGGGGCGGGTTCTTACTTCTCGTAGTCGTGCTTGCAGTACAGCAGACGGTCGCGGCAGTAGCAGGTCCCGCTGAGCGTGCTCAGGCACACGGCGCACTTCACGCAGGCCTCGTGCCACGAGCGCTCGTTGACGCGCAGCAGGAAGCGGTCGGCGATGGGAGACTCGCACCCGGCGCACACCTCGCCCCCGGCGCCCCCGTGCTCCGAGCCTGGAACAGCCGTTTCAGTGGGGGGGGGGGGGGGGGGGGGGGGGAGACATACACAATAACAGACTTGGTTGTCGTCATTCTCCCGTTTCAGATTCCCACACATCTCTGACAGCACTGAGTAAAATGTACCGGTTTAGGATATGTGCATTAAAAAGAATGCACTTCAGTTTCCTCAGTCGACAAGGGGCACAGCCGGGGATTTTGGGCCCCAATGAAAAGGTCTCTTAGGTTGGGCACCACCACTCCGGGCCACCCAATCCCTGCACTGCACCCAATCCCATAAGATATAAGTCATATGGTGATATGACATTACAGCACACTTTTTTTTGGGGTGCTCTTGGAATCATGTTTAATGGACAGACCCAGTCTACCACTTCTGTATCTATGGCGGTTAGTCAGTCTGTTGGTGTACTTTCCGGTGTGTCAGTCAGTTTACTGGCCAGTTAGTGGCTCTGATTTTTTTCAGAGCAAACTGTGTGTTAATATCTGTCAGTCAGTGTGTCTGTCCGTGAGTACTGCTCGGCGAGTCAGTCAGTGTGTCTGTCCTTGAGTACCGGTCGGTAGTTCAGTCAATCAGTGTGTCTGTCCATGAGTACTGGTCGGTAGGTCAGTCAGTGTGTCTGTCCATGAGTACTGGTCGGTAGGTCAGTCAGTGTGTCTGTCCATGAGTACTGGTCGGTAGGTCAGTCAGTGTGTCTGTTCTTGAGTACCGGTCGGTAGGTCAGTCAGTCAGTGTGTCTGTCCATGAGTACTGGTCGGTAGGTCAGTCAGTGTGTCTGTCCTTGATTACCGGTCCGTAGGTCAGCCAGTCAGTGTGTCTGTCCATGAGTACTGGTCGGTAGGTCAGTCAGTGTGTCTGTCCATGAGTACTGGTCGGTAGGTCAGTCAGTGTGTCTGTCCTTGAGTACCGGTCCGTAGGTCAGTCAGTCAGTGTGTCTGTCCATGAGCGCCAGTCACTGAGTCAGTCAGTCTCACCAAAAGGTGTGGCTGAAGGCCCCTGCTGAAGACAGGACTGGGTCTCCTCTGTTTTCATCCTGTCCCTCCTCCCACCTGGGTGCTCGCTGAGAGAGAGAGAGAGAGAGAGAGAGAGAGAGAGAGAGTCAGAGAGTTAAACAGACAGACAGACAGGCAGAAGGAGAGAGAGAAACACACAGTCACAGAGAGAAACAGACAGACAGATAGACAGTCAGAGGGAGAAAGGGAGAGAGATACTCAGAGAGAGAAACAGAGACAGACAAAGACAGACGGAGTGAGAAAGCAGGAGGGGGAGGGGGAAGAGGAGAAAGAGAGGGGATGGTGAGAGAAGAATGGTGGGAGCGCAAGGGAGAAGGCAACAGGGACAGTGAGAGAGTTAAGAAGGAGAGAGATAGAACGCATGAAATAGAAGGAGGGAGAGTGGAGGAGGGGGTAAGGGAGGCAAGGAGAAATAGATGAAGGAGTGAGGGGGGGTTTGGGGGGAGGGAGGGTAAACATCAAACTCCCCAATCCGGCAACATCAAAGCCAGCGAGAGACAGAGCGACAGCAAAGCACAGAAAAGGAATGGAGAGCGATGGAGAGGGACGGAGGAGGAGTGGAGGAGGGAGAAAGCCAAATCTGGGAAGGACAGAAAGCTGGCTGAGATGAAAGCCACAAAGTGGAAAATATACAAAACCAACAAATCCAAAAAAAAAATTCAGTTGAGATTCACGCGCTATCCGAATACCCAAACTGAAGCTGTGGCCAACACGGACATGATCATACACCGAAAATCTCAACACGTGTAAACCCATATACCATTAAGAATCGGTTTAATTGAACGCCTAGCATTCGAATTCAACACTTAAAACGAGATCGAATGCATGCTTTGTATGTAGCATGAAAATAAGATAACACAATGGGGCCTACTTTGGCGAGGCCAAAACCGAACCGCATAAGATATGAGTCTTATGGTGGCATATGACACTACCGCTAAGCGACCAGGATTTTTTTTTTGGCTGTTGGTGGTGATGGTGGTGGTGGTGGTGGGGGGGGGGGGGGGGTGTCCGACTCTCCCTTATTAAGCGGTTATTACCATATTGGGCGTGTTATTTATTTGCTTTTCTTAAAGCCCTATAGGGAGCGATGACACAGCTGGAGGGTTGTTCCTGGTTATCTTTGCCAAGAACCGGCGGATTTGAAATAAACCCGTGGCCTCCTGCATGAAACGGACCAACCACGAACACCACAAAGCGCCTTACTCTGAAAATGATCCATTGTCACGTAGTTTTATATTATTTTATAGCCTAGTGTAAGTGCTGGAAAATATTCAGCCCCAATGGAGGTGTTGCGCAGTTGGTTACAATTCGCGGTCTTCCGTTCTGAGGACATTTTGAGCTAACATAGGGCAAAACACCCAGTGTAACACTGCAGTGCTGAAAATATTCACCAGAACATTCAGCTATGAAGGATAACGCCGCAACCTTCACAGAAAACCCGAATCGGGACCGCAGTAGCAGTAGTACAAGTGCGGTCAAGATTTTGTAAATTAGTGCCGCGGAAAGAAAGAACCGGGTCAAAGCCTAATTTTTTTGCATAAAGTTGACTGAATTTTGATTGTGAAGTTGATTGACTGTTTGACCGAATAAGCTACTAGGCTAATTCAATGCATTCTGTGATGTGGGCTACTGGCAGGGCAAGAACACCATGCGCCCTACACATATTGATTAATTCTCATATTAATTAATGAGCGAATATAATTATGCTGTACGATTATACTATAAACTCCATATCTAGATTTCCTGGATCAATGGACAATAAAATAATTGCTACACAAACAGCGCAAAGTGTCTTTAACTGTTCCTTTCAGGCCCCATTATATGAACCAACAAAACCGAATATTAATAATACGGCGCATAATTAATTTCACTGAGTACCTGATAGTCTGGACAATGTTTTCCATTTCAAACGAGATAAACAAAGTTATGTAGCCTAATAGTATGTGGATGACCGAAAAATGCAGTCTTTTTGCCACCTAAATCGATTCAGTTAATTTAAATGTTCAATTTCAAAATTTAACATTTCGTCGTAAAAATAAAAACGCATAAAATTGTATTTGAAAAAAAAAACAAGCCAGAAGCTCATCAGCCGATAGGAAGTTAGGAAAATGTTCTGTTAGGTCACTGACGCGTGATTTACGGGAAACTCTGGGTATTAAAACATAACATGATGCTGAATATCAATAAAGGTTAAAAGCGTATAGGCAATAAAAGGTGATTCATGTCTCTTATGTTTTCAACAAAAATATGAATTGGTAATATAAATAAGCTACTGCATTGTATAAATGCCATAAATATATTTCTCAAATAAATGTAGGGCAGCCTAATGTTGAAACAGTTTTAAAGTTGCCCCCCAAAAATCGTTACGTAAAATCACTAACATTTAATTCATTTCAAATAAGTTTTCGACATTAAAACTAAATAAATTAGCCCTTTGCTGTATGAGCAGAAAGCCGTGATTCGTTTTTTTCTGATCATGCCTTTGATAGCCACAATCGGGACTGCTACCTGCAAGATTTCCACGGCTTGTGTGTACACCGTAAAAAAAAAGCTTTATCATAGAGCGGTTACGCCTTCAACTTTATTACAGTCAACTGTCCCGAGATCAATAACGAATGTATACACGGTTAAGCATATGATTATTGTTACAGTTTAATTAACGCTGGACACGCTGGGCATTTTACTGTGTGTATCCTACGTATTGGATGGCCTAATTGAATGAATGAATCAATTAAGACCACCTATTATAGCAAGTAAAGAGGACCATGTGCAAGATAGATACGAACAATATTTTGAAGGCAGATTTTTCTAAATTTTCAGTCGTTCTATGCAAATTAATAGGTAGGGACACTATTTATATTCTTTTTTGCAGTGTCTTGTTTGCTGTGCATCTAAAATCCAAGCCAGGAACCAAAACGGATGCAACAGACCGCGCGCAGGGCTGTCAAAAGGCGTCAAGGTAAGAGACATTACTTTCCCTGGAAATAGACAAAAATAAATAAATAAATAAATAAATAAATAAATGAAAAAATAATTAAAAAAAAACAACGCAGCATTTTACATTATTGTACTTATGCACAAAAATAGGGCTACTATTTTGAATGCATTGGTTCAGATCCCTCAGTGAGCAATTGTCCCCTGCCAAACGGGCATTTACGTAGCCTACTTTGTTCAACTAACACTGACTGAGTTACAAGGAAACAGGCTGGGGTGGGCTTAAACGATAAAAATATTTCCTTACGTGACCTCCAATCCTCATAACAGAGAAACAGTATACGGGCATAAGGTGCTTCATATTTTAAATTTAAAAATTAAATTTGTAGCACATGAAAATTGTCCTCGACCCACCTCCAATTGAAGAGCTATAATGAGTAATATGATTCAAATAAGACGGACGCGTTGTGCTGTTCATTGCACCTCAGTTGAATGAAAAGGGGCACACGTTTTATTATATTAGTGTATCTCGTAGTGTATAATGATATAGGCCTAATATTTTCTTGGCACGAGCAAATATGTTGCCCCAAAATTTACCTTAGCCTAACCGCTGCAAAAATTAGCAATGGTGACAAGAAATGCATCTATGGGATGGGGACACGGTTTTTACGGAAGCACTCACGGTATTCATGCCGTCGATTATGACTTTAAGTTTAAACTATGAAATTGAACTCTATATTACATTTTAAGCCTAAAAAATTGAAAATAAAGTATAGACTATAGCACCAGTAGCAAACTGAAATATTTTGCCGCATGAAGTTTAATAATAGCCTAAAAATCAATATTTGACACCTTCACAATATTTTATTTACAATAACTAGGCTTTTATATAAGAAAATTGAGATTAAATAATAAATAAAAAATTAACCGCAGAGAGAACAGTTTATGAACCACTTTCGAGGATCTCTGACGAGCGGATGTTTTGCAGAATAAAAATACTTCAATATTCCTCACAGTCCGTATCTTGCTCTCTATTCCCCACCTCGTCCCTCGCCATTCCACGCGACGCCGTTTCCCACTGCCCGATAAAGGACGGCACGCATCCGGTATATGCAATAAACAAAAACACACACATTTCCCACATTAAAATCGATTATATATGGTCAATGCAAATGCTACATGCGATCCCGAGCGCATTGATATTTGATGTGGACCCGTGAAGGCAGGTTTCTGTTGGCTATAGTTTTTGCATCAGATGAGCTCCCCCCCCACACACACACACTTAAAGCAAATAAAGGGAAAACTTTTCATTAATTTTTTTGTCTCGAAGTGGCTATCGGACTATTCAACAGATGCGATGACCACCGTAAACAGCCCGCGTGATATCCCCACCCCACATACCCAGTTACAGGAGCAGCTTTAAACCACTCCGACAATTAGTGCAACAATGCAATAAACGGTTCCATTTTGCATGTATCAAATTATATAGCTTCTAGTTTTTCTTTTATTTTGCATTCGTCATTAATACCAAGTTTGTTCCACTCTTGGATTGTACAGCGTGGAAAATACCTCTTCTGCGCCAACAAAAATAACGCCCAATTTTAAGGAATGTGAGCGAATATGGTTGCTGTAAATACATATTTAGTACAAATGAATCATTATAAATAATTGTCTTTATTAGAACATCATATGTGGTGTAACCATGGCAGCATATCCCATCAGATACATTTGTAGCCGCCTATATAATAAAAATGCGCATGGATGTCATGCGCGCGCGCGCACACACGCAGTAGAAAAATTTACTAAAATTTGTTTGTGTTTGGGGCACTATCATCCTCATCATTATTATCATCAGCAGCAGCAGCAGCATCATTACTATCATGGCGCGTTCAACGTTTTTCCAAGGATGTAATGATGAATGTGTTTTCGAACTTCAAAATATAGCAATTCATGCTAACATGTACCTATATATTTCATGTAGGCTACAGGGATAGCATTTTCAGGACGATGCAAAAGAGCGTCCGTTTAAGTTGGCATAATCCGTTTACAAAGGAGCATCGAATCAGGATTCAAACTACAGCAGCTTCTATAGGCTATATTAATTTACGGTTAAATACATAGTTCGTTAGTGCCAAAACAGAGCACAGTTATGCGTTTCGAACGCAAGAGCGAATAAAAGTTAAAGGCAGACAGGAAACCTAGTTTATTAGGCCATGTAAGTTTATGATGAAGATTTTAGTCATTATGCAAGTAAATTCTGCAAGTACGCACTCTAAAAATATATTTAGACGTACAGGCGTACACTGAATCATCTCTTACTATGGCAAGGACAGGCAGAAGTCGCGCGCCTTATCCTTCTTGCTTGGCACGTGTAGAGAAACAGCTTAGCAGAAAAGCGGCTAAGTGAGCGTTCTCTCTCTTTTTTTTTTTTTTTTTTTACGTGTTCGCCGATTGAAACGACCCACCGATATTGGGATTTATTTTTAGACAGCAGCCATATAATATATAAAAACTACAACCGTCATTCTGAATACCTTGCCAATAAAAGGAAGGAATACAATGGGAAATGACAGGGATGAGGGAAAACACGAAACGCTGTGTTGTCAACACTTCCACAAAACTGGTGAAACATACGCGCTCGTGCAGCAATACGCACACTACCTGTCGACAGACCTACCTTGTTGTGAAGGATACTTCTCCCGTGATTTCCGTCGGCAACATTAAAATTAGCGGTGGAAATATGTTCAAACACTGGCAACCGCGCCCACGAGCGGCGGCATTTTTCACTCTTCCGACCGCATTCCAGCCTCTAGCATCAGCAAATCCTGTCCTTTTCACCTTCTTTTCTCGCCGTTGGAAACGGGAGACGGAGTGCGCGTGCTGCTCAGTGTAGACAGACAAAGCGAGAGAGTGAGAGACTGGCGAAGGAGGTGAGTGACTGGAGAAGGAGGGCCCATGCACTCACAAGAACAGGGAAGAGATGGAGATAAGGAAGGAAAGGAGGGTGGGTATGTGCGCGTGTGTGAGAAAGAGGTGGGAATTATTTGACACGTTTTTTTTTTTCATAAAACTTGTCACGGGGCGTAAAAAGAGCGAGGAGGTAAATGGGTAAATGAGAGAGAGGGACTTGCCAAATTTGTTTCAACAAATGATCTGAAAAAAATGTCATTAAAATTTTTTAAAAATAGGCATCGGGTAACAGATATTTATTTGATAATCTAAACATTTTAACACAAGTTGTGTCTTTTGCTGAAGTTTTTCTGCCCGGCCCCGTTATCGTTTACTAGGCAACGCAAGCGCTACAAAAAACTGTTTAAAAGACCCCTGACTATTAAGAGGAGCGCTTGCGTAATTGCTCAATAACAAGAATAGGAAAATTATAAACGTCGGCTATATATCATTAATATGGCGCTTCTAATACATATCAGACGAATCACCTCATATTATACTTAGGCTAAAAAAAAGCAAGAGCGATTTAGGCTAAATCGTAAGTCAAAAATAATTCACATGAACGAAAAATAAGCAGGACTACCAAAATAATTGAATGGACTATATGAAAATATCGGTGTAACAATACACTTAAAGGAGGCTTTCAAAGTGAACCGAACCAACCCAAGGCACAAAGACAATAGACAATATTTATACGGTAATAATGTCAGCAGTGTGCATCAGAAACATATGAAGAAATCGTGATATACTGTAAATGCCCACACATGCGCAAACAAATGAAATCACAAAATATTTTATGGCCACAATCAAATTTCAGCGAGATTAGATTTTATATCGTACAATAGAATTACATTACATATTTTTAATGTACTGTTGGGGTTGAAACACTAAAAAAGTTGGAAATTACGAATTAGAAAACGTTTAACTTTTTTATTGAATAAAATAAATCTCGCAATTGGAAGGCCAGCGACTGGTACTGCCGACAAGTGTCTGTACTACAAATAATTGCTTTTTAATGCATAATAAATTTATCGCGATATTTGGCCTCTTCACTGATGATATTCAGTCTACGGATAAGAGCCCATTCCTTATTACTGTTTAATTATGTCACAAAATTGAGCCGATGAAAAAATTAATCACATTTTAAAAAATCACATAGTAGGCTACAGGCTGTTATTGCAAAATAATGTTGACTTGCAGGGCTTGTGGTATTTTGATTGTCGATCTTTCTAATAACATTACGCTGAATAATTATCCCGGTTAAATAGGCTACGGATTCATTGCAAGCTAGCTGTTGATTATTGTCTTCAAAACAGATCACATTTGGTGCTGCGCTTCAAAGACATGTGCGCATGCTAGGAAGTAAAGAAAAATATTATCAGACTACAAAATTTCAATAGCTCATATCCATCTAAAATCTTGTACAAATCTGATTTAGGCTGAGCAATCAACATTGCCTTTCTAAACATTCAGAAAGAACTTTGACCAACAAAGTAGCCTACATGACTGGGGGGTGTTAAAAAGGGCAGAACGTTAACTGTGTTCACGTTCCTCAGAGAAACATTTTATGGTATTGAGTAGACATTGAAGTCGGGTCAGGTCCCGGTGCACTGCAGAGCAGCCTGTAGGCTACCCAAACAGACAAGACACTGTACCCTGAAAATCATTGTGTAAACCATTCTTAGTTAATTATTACGATACAGGGGACTCGAATTCGGGTGACACACACCTGTCAGGTTTACCGCACGTTAACGACTTTTAACGATAATTTTCATTTTACAACAGTTAAATGAAATCGCAACACACTGTTGCAACGCCAGTACGTAGCCGGCTCAAGACGTGGTAACTGACAAAAGCATTCTGAAGCGAACCTTAGGGCCCGTTGGGAGAAAGAAAGGTAGGCCTGCACTGACATTGAATACGACTTACGGCGACGTCCCTAACTTTTAGCAGCGAATTTACCATTTTATTTTTTATTCTCACATATGCGTTTTAAATAAAGGGGCATACTATAGGCGCACGAATTAACATAAATGTGATGCTTTCTTAAATATTTAAAATCAAGAGGGACAGGCGCTCGGAGTTTGATAAAATCACACATCAGGTTACCTACTTCTGCATTTCACAGTCTATCCTGCCCCACCTTCGCATGGGCGCATATCTGGGATGACATAACCAATCACTAAATTAAACACAGCTGTACAAAAATGTAACGTACGGTCCAACCTGGCTAAAGGTAGCCCAAGCGCGCGCTACCCACATTAGGCCAAATAGCTTCTGTGCATTTTGAGCCGGTTTATAAGTAGATCATATTGACAAACTTCGCAAAGCCTAGGCAAATGTGTATGGATATAGATACATCTGCTGCATTAGCTATTAGCGCGCTTGTATCGAGTTGCATATTGTATCTCTCTATATAGGATACGCAGCGCTACAATTTTTAGGATACACTACAATGAATTGATTTAATAAACAATTGCTTAAATGAATCAAAATGTCATGTAGAATATTTAAAAAAAATGATTCAACGACCAAAGGGTTCACTTTTTACATACATGCACGCAATAATAAAATAATGCGTTTAAAATGACTACTATGAATTTGAAGTTATATCAGGTCTAATTTCCTAATCTGAACAGGAAAATATTTTGAAGTGCAAGGCATACTACACACAATATGACATTAAAAAAGAATCACAGTAAAAAATGGTTCAATATATTTAATGTGTCCTTTTTTATATAAAACATGGTTATTACGCCAAGTATTTTATTCACTCTGTGATGTATCAGTGGTTATTACAGAAATAATAGGCCTACCTGCATATTTTAAGCAAGGTGCGGGAGAAGTGGACAATTCAATCGCCTTCTTGAACATAGGAGAAGAGTTTGTGCGCGTGTGTCCAGAACTGGGCCATTTTAATATTAAAAGTAAAGTTCTTGGGTTCCTACAGTACCATTGTTATCGTGGAAAATAGTAGCAGGGCTCAGAAACGTGTAGGGAGGGAGGCAAGCGTGATGTCATAATACTGAATGACAGGTTTATAACTGTAACATGCACATGCATCTCCTCTAACATCTCAAACGGAAATAACTTCACCTGAAGACGACTAGCATATAAAAGGTTGCAAAAATCAACGCATTTGAACGGTTTTCCTGATTTTGGCTGATTGATAATGTTCCCGTATA
This sequence comes from Anguilla japonica, assembly GCA_025169545.1. NCBI lineage: Eukaryota > Metazoa > Chordata > Actinopteri > Anguilliformes > Anguillidae > Anguilla > Anguilla japonica. The sequence goes on along the minus strand of CM045899.1, from coordinate 26,901,718 downwards.
ATATGCTGCCATTTGATTTTAAAAAATTTTCTCTGGGAGGTGTGGGCAGTTTGATGTGATAAGAAAATAAGGTTAGATATTTACTCAGCCGTTTCTTTGCGCTGTTGTTTCACTTTTTAAGTGTTTAGATTAACTGTTGTTCGTGCTTACTGAGGAACATAGCACCAAACTAAAACAGCTGGATTACCCACATAATTTCACCACTGATTTGCCCAGGAGTCTTGTTTTCACACCAGAGGGGTAATTTCACTGTCTGGGGCTATTTTATGATTAGGATATCATGGAAAGGGGTTCAACCGACAGAGTAATTCTGGGTTTAAAAGCAAATCCGGCGCTTGTGTTGACTCTTTGCCTCCTGCCGTCTTGCAGCTGCTTGGTCCTCGTGCTGTAGCGTGTCTCGAGCGAAAGTTCTGAGGCGAGTACATGCCCGCAGACGTTCTGTTCAGTTCAGCGCCTTCCTGTGTTTTAAGACGGGAGCGTGGACACGTATGCGGCAATTTTGGTAAAGCCGAGGGCTGACGTGGGTGCAGGTTTTTCTTTTTAGCCTTGCCCCGAGACACCTGATTCAACTAATTAACCAATCATAGTCTTCAATCAAGAACTTGATGAGTAGGATCAGACCTGCACCCACATTTCGGATAAGATTGAATGCCCCTGCTCTAGACTTTAAATCAACATCTGACCCATAATGTGATGGCTTATTTGATATTTTAATCTTATTATCTTAATTGAATTTCTCAGCAAATGATGTAGCATGACATGATATAAAATAAAAAATAAAAACACACAATCATACACAAGGATGAGAGAATCTGCCAATTGCCAAAATGTCAACATGACAAGATGCACAAACACGCTATCACACTCACAATACATATGTTTATGTGCTCATATGTTTACAAAGTACTTAAGTGTTACTTTGTCATACCCATACAGCAACAAAAGGTTATCCTTTTAAAACAGTATATGCTGGCCTAGTCGGACAAAAGCTCCAATGCTCTGAATTGTGTATAATTCATAGTTAGTTAACATAGTTAGTTTTATGAATGTTTTTTTTTTTTTTTTTTTTTTTTAAATAAACGAACATCTTTGGGGAAATCTACTGTACATGTGCAGACAACTACCGGTAAATTCTTACCGTTTTATTTCCGTTTCATTTTCTGTGAACAGAGCGCTGCTGCCCTCGTGCGTTGAAACAATAGTTCCTCCTCATGCTGCCGAATTAACCACTGTAGACGCGCGGAAACTCACCGTCATGCTGACGTAATATGTTCAGTCCTCAATGTCGTTAACGCATCTAAATGCACACACCTGTGCGCTGTGCAAGACCTGTGCATAATGCCGCCTCGCGGAAATAAGTAACAAAGAGCAATTAATCTCCCAGCGTTGGCCATAACAGTGTGAAGACATTTTCACTTCGTCAAACGTGCTTTGTTTTATCTTCATCTATCTTTATCTATCAAAAGTTTGATATTCCCCATTCACTTTAATGGGTGCTCCAATGATTTTCCCTCAACATGCGCAGAACTGGCTTACTTCGGGGACTTCACAAGCTTAGGTTAGCTGAAGGCGTGTTTGCCTGTCTAGTTAAATATGCATGTCCATGAAAGTAATGAAAACAAAAGTAAGTGACAAAACCATATAGAATACAAAAGAACAAACCCAGTTCATTGGACAAAACTGGCTGTCCAGGGATGGCGCCATCTACTGATAATGAGTCCTCAGTTACAGTGAAGGCATGGTTAATTAGCAATTAGCGCCATCTTGTGGCTTTCAGGAATCAGCAGCGTATACCATACTGTAAAAGGCCAAGACCGGAAAAGAATATTCTCGAAAGGCATAAATAAAGCATAAATCCATAAACCAGATTGACCCCCTGAGATTGAAGCGATCCGAGTTGTAATATGCACATTTAAGGAATTCTGAATTTATATTGGCTGAAACAACTCATATCAACTACTCACAGAACAGCTATATACACCAAATTAGGTGTTTTCATAAAGCTGCAGGCATTCTGTTAGTGTATTGACAATATTTTAACAGATGTTTACAAAGAAATCTATCTCCTCAGACAGATTTTGTTTACATGAAAATAATAATAATAGAAATCAACTTGATGCAGTTGTTTCTATATTTTCTACATTTCTATAACCACAAATGTTTGGTATCACCATTGCTTGTTCATAATTCCTGACGTTGTACACACAAATGCTTATTGAAGTTTAACTTAAACCATGCGTTCAATTAAATTTTTTTTCTCCATACACATGAACTTGTGTTTGCCTGTACAGTGGGTGGATAGGTAAAACTGAAATTTCGATAAATGTGTCTGAGATTACTTGTAAAATAGTTTTATTTTAGCATAGACAGTTTCACATACACTTTCATGTATGCAGTTAAGTGTCCAGTTCAGTGCAACAGCACAGGGATACTCAAATATGACCTTCAGGGTCAGTAGGACTACTATTAGGTTTTCATTCCTCCTCTCTAATCAGGGAATGATTTAAACCTGGCACACCAGTTGAGTGCAATCTCTGGAAAATCAGTAACATTGTTGGACTATAGAAGGAAAGAGTAACCCAGCAGCACTACTGACCTTGAGGGCCAGATCTGAGTATCCCAGCAACGGAATGAGGCACTCAATGCACACTGGCATTCACAATGTCAGTTGTATTATTTTGTATCACGCTGGTCTTACTCACAGATTTCCACATTTTTCTGGAAAGGACCAGAGTTCAAGCTATTCTGTTTATTTACTCACCATTTTCCTGTAGTTTTGCAGGCACAAAACACACATTCTCTCCTCCCCCCCCCCCCCCCTCTCTCTCTATGTATATATATATATATATATATATATATATATGTGTGTGTATATATGCATATGTGCTGGTGTATGTGGTATGTGCCTATGTTCTTAAGTTTATGTGTTACTGTAAATAAATGTAAAGCATTCTGTGATCAGGGCCCAGTGGCCAAACCTTTCTACGAACAGGAAGCGAGGTGCCAAAAGCTGGGTTAACTCTGTGATGACAAACCCTCAGAATAGACCTTAACTTCAGCTGACAGGGTGAGGATGGTGCATGTGTGCGTGTGCGTGTGAGAGGAGAGAGAGAGAGAGATCCTAATTGATAGAAGCACGGAAACACTGAGGGAGTTTTTGAGGTTTGGTGTTTCTGAGTTTTCCCCTCTGAGGAGAAAGTGGCATGTCCTTCCTGTTCTGTTTAGACATACTCTTCACCTGCAGTTTCCACGCTGTGACTTGCCATAACATCGTAGTTGCAGGTTTATGCTGCAGCAAGTCTCTTTTGTAAGATTTTCACAGTAAGATTGTGAAAAACACTTATTTGAGTTCTGACATAATTTTGTCCTTTCAATTACTCTAACGCAATGCAGGTTTGATATGGTCGGCCAGTCATCAAAAACCCTTGCTCTGTATAAAGTGAGTGAAGCCAGATTCAGTGTTATATTAAATTTGAGAGCAGAGAGAGAGAGAGAGAGAGAGAGAGAGAGAGAGAGAGAGAGAGAGAGAGAGAGAGAGAGAGAGAGAGAGAGAGAGAAAGAGATGCAATGAGGCACAGATGTTATCAGTATCAGAAGGCTGATAATTAATATTATAGTGCCATTCACCCCCCGACCCTCAGCCTGCACCTTAAGAGGTTCAAGGTTGACTGCAGCCTGTGATTTGTGACTGTTTTGGTGGTGACTGGTGTCACCATTTGGTGGTGGGGGTGTTATGGTTCCCTGCCCTCGTGCCCTAGTGGCTGCTTGTGGTTTTGCAATATTCTTTTTGACTGTCTTCCTAATAGGAAATTGGTGTCACCTGGAAGGGGTCCTACTTAAGGGGCACTCTGGCTCATGCTCTCTCTCTCTCTCTCTCCATTCAGAGGACAACCTGCAGTCTGTCTGGCTACACTGCGCATTCATTATGTTTTGTAGCGTTCTTTAATTAAAAATATATTTGAATTGCGACTGTTTTGTGTGATCTCGTTTATGTTGCGACTGGCCAGGGGCGGATCGTAACACTCAGATGTATTACAGAAGATAGCGGCTCAATACCACAAAATTGACTCTTTCACAGTGGGCTTGAATGCAATGTCACAAGCTTATCTTGGCGCTGCACCAATGCACAAAACACCACCAAAGACAAGTTGGGTCGGCCCATTTTGCAATCTGACAGGAAACCATTCAGAATAGCTTCCCCATTTCCTATGGTTAATGTCACGGTACAGGGTTTAGGACCCAGGCGCAGAGTGGGGGGAAAAAAACAGGAAACTCAAATGTAGGTACAGATAAAGACTTTACTAACAAAAACAGAACTACACCAGAACAGAAAACAAAGGGCAGAAACACACAGGCGGAAACAAAGTCAGAAACACAAACGGGTCAAAAACACGGGCAGGTACATACGGTCTGAAACAAACACAAGTCGGAAACAAACATAAGGAACCAGCACCCGAGTCAGGGGGACAAAGAACTTAAATAGACAGTGGTAACAAGACACAGGTGGGAACAATGAGACACAATCAGAAACAATAAAATAATTGAAAACAATAATACAATTAACAGGGGAACGAGCAGGACATAAAACAAGTGCCCCAACAAGGAAAGACCGAGATGAAAACTCAGAACCATGACAGTTAAAAAGGAAACCAGCAGGAAATCATGCAGGAGGGCCCCATTGCTATTGCCTAAAATAAATACGGACGAACATGAACGCAACAGAAACACGACGTTATTTATAAACAGCAGGGTCTGCGCAGAATCAGGTCGGCGGTCTGCTAATCCGGGATTGGCTTCCCCAAGCTCCGTCCCGGGTCCTACGGCACTCTGTGGGGCTGATCCTGGGGTCTGCCTCCTCGCCACGATCCTTCGTTTTAGCAGCACGAGCCGCAAGGCCAACACCTTTCGTGAACGTTAAGTGTGTGGGAACAGCCGTTCGTCCAGACTCACTGGCGCAAATGCAAATGACCTGAGGCATGAGAAGGCAGTGCTTAGCCAGACTCTTCATCCCGGCGTTGTGTCATCCCAGTTTTTGTGTCTTTGAATTTCCGCAAATTTCAGTTGTCGGGTGTCCACTTTTTTCATGAATGGACCCTGCTGATTTCATCTGCCAAGCTATCCATCCATCCATTATCTATACCCGCTTATCCTGGGTAGTGCACACACACACCATTCACTTACACACTCACACACTATGGGCAATTTAGAGTCTCCAATCTGTCGACCTGCATGTCATTGGACTGCGAGAGGAACCCGGAGTTCCCAGAGTAAACCCACTCGGACACAGGGAGACTCCACACAGGAAGGCCCAGATTCAAACCTTGCTGTGAGGTCACTGTGAGGCGACTGTGCTGCCCATTGCACCGCCGTGCCGCCCCCTGCCAAGCTATAATTAAATTAAAATTGGAATTTTGGTCCTATTATATGAAGTGAGCACGGGACAAACAGCTATTTCTGGCATAATGTGGCCCAAACATATTTATAACCCCTTAGAGATCACCCTGTGTGCATATATCTGTGTGTGTGTGTGTGTGTGTGAGAGAGAGAGAGAGAGAGAGAGAGAGAGAGAAAGAGAGTGAGAGAGAAATGAGAGATGGAGGAGATGTATGATCAAAATACAAACCAAACTAAGAAGAACCTGAAATTTCCAGTGCTGCTGCTACTGCTGTGTGGATGTGTGTGTGTGTGTGCGCACATGTGGGTGTGTGAGAAATGTGTGGTAGAGGACAGTGACCAGAATAAAAACCAAACTAAGGAACAACCTGAACTTTCCAGTGCTGCTGCATGTGTGTGTGTGTGTGTGCGCACAAGTGTGTGTGCATGTGTGTGTGAGAAATGAGTGCTAGAGTAGAGCGTGATCAAAATATAGACCAGACTAATGAAGAACCTGAACTTTCCAGTGTTGCTGCTGCTGCTGCTGAGTGTGTGTGTGGGTGTGTACGTGTATGTGTGTGAGTGTGTGTGTGTGTCTGAGTGGGTTGGCCGGCTGTACTGCCAGCAGGGTGTTGTGATGCGTCTAGTGCAGTCTGCTAAGCGAGCCATTGCATGTAGGGATGCCTGCAATCTCCCTCCTTCAGCTTCTGCCGCTGGCCACCCCAGCCGGGGTCCAGGAAGCAGCGCGTAAGTCTTCTGTGGTCAGTACATAGCCTCTCCCTCACCAAGACTCCTACTATGCCTCCTCGTGGCAGCCCATGGTAACTGGGGTTTCACAACCCCAAGCTGAACCAGTAGGGGATCTCGGAGCTGCAGTGGTCCCTAGAGGTGTTTCGCCAACCACTGCCCCACTGCCACGTGGGTAAACCATTGGGTGGTACGATGGCTAGGGGAGTAAACCCTGAGCTCAAATCTGCAGTTGGGGATAGGCACAGGCGGAGTCCAACAGACCGGACCACCGGCAGTCCCCTGCAGCTCCAGCCAGACGAAGGTCGTCATGAGCTTCTCATGCCACCGGAAGTATGCCTGGCGGAGTGAAGATGGTGGGAGTGAGGACTGCGCACTCGCACCCTCACCTTAATCCTTTCCCTGCGCAATCCCCTTGCCCCACCCCTCCTACCCCAAAGTCCTGTGGCGATATGGAATGGCGGCAGGTACAGGCCAAGGATGTGGCTGGGAGTGCCTAGCCAAACCATGCACACAGGTGGAAATGGAGTGATGGTCGCTGAGATTGCGGGATGGAGCAGCGTGTCTCCTCGGCAGCTTCCATTGCGTCTGAGCAGCCCCACACTGCTCTCCCCTGACGGGGAAGGAACTAGAAAAGGTGGTCCAAAAATTGTCTGCTCCCCCAACTCCGGACGGTAAGCCGTAACCGTCGGAGCATCCCTCTTTGCGGTCGAAGAAACAAAAAGAAAAATATTTACTTGCACATCGCTTCGTGGAATGTCCGCACGCTCCTGGATATGGCTGAAACACCTGACAGGCCCCACCGTAGAACAGCACTTGTGGCCCTTGAACTTGCAAAGTATAACATTGACATTGCAGCACTCAGCGAGACCAGGCTACATGGAGAGGACTCCCTGACAGAAGTTGGTGCGGGGTACACCTTCTTCTGGAAAGGGGTCCCCGAAGGCACACGCCGCCTCCATGGAGTTGGCTTCGCTGTGAAGACCCATCTGCTGCAGCGCATCCCAGAATCCCCCACTGGCATCAACAAAAGGCTGATGACATGGCGCATTCCCCTTACAAAGGGACGCTTTGCCACCCTCATCAGCGCCTATACACCAACCCTGGATGCAGAGAATAACATCAAAGAGGACTTTTACAGAAGTCTTGACTCCATCATCCAGAAAACCCCAGCAGACAAACTCATACTCATGGGAGACTTCAATGCTAGAGTGGGCACAGAGCATCTTGTATGGAGTAAAGTCTTGGCCAGCATGGAGTGGGGAAAATGAACAGCAATGGGCTCCGGCTCCTCTCCCTCTGTGCGGAACATCGTCTGGTCATTACTAATACCACCTTCCAGATGAAGAACAGGCTCAAAACCACCTGGCAACACCCCCGCTCAAAACACTGGCACCTCCTGGATTACATCATTGTCCGTCAAAAGGACAGACAGGATGTTCTTATCACCCGAGTCATGCGCGGGGCTGAATGTTGGACTGATCATCTTATGGTCAGATCCAAACTCCTCATAGATATTCAACCCCACCGCCGAAGGACAGTCCCAAACAGAAAACTCATTTGCACAGCACAACCCCACCACCACAGGCAACCTCCGACGGCTCCTCGCAAGAAACCTTGATCAAGTTCCAGAGGAATCCACTGATTGGTCAGCTCTGCGCACAGCTATCCACAGTGCAGCCTCGGAAGTGCTTGGTCTGCCAAGGAAACGTCACCAGGACTGGTTTGATGACAACTCTGCCAAAATACAGTCACTCCTGCAAACAAAACATGAAGCCCACAAAGCTCTCCTGTCCAACCCTGGATCCTCCACCCTGAAAACCACTTTTGCTGAGGCAAGAGCTGCGACCCAGCGTGCTCTCTGGATCATGGAAGACACCTGGTGGGTGCAGAAGGCACAAGAAACCAAAACCTTTGCAGATTGCAATAACACCCAGGGCTTCTATGATGCCATCAAAGCCTTATATGGCCCCAGGAAGCAAAGTAATGCCCCTGTCTGACCAGCAGATGGGGACACTCTTCTCAAGGACCGTCATGAGATCCTTGGCCGCTGGGCGGATCACTTTGAGACCCTCCTCAACCACACCAACCCTGTTGTTCTTCACATCCTCAATAAACTTCCAGACCTTCCACCAATCCTGCATCTCGACACTCCGCCACAGTTCTTTGAAACCCGCCAAGCCATCGGGGGCTTGAAGAACAACAAAAGTGCAGGACCTGATGGCATCCCGGCAGAGGTCTTCAAACATGGGGGGTACCTCCTCACACGCCGCCTACACCTCCTGATCACAAACATCTGGAAGTCCGAGATCCTCCCGCAGGACTGGAAGGATGCTAACATTGTGGTCATTTACAAACAGAAGGGGGACAGAGCAGTTTGTGGGAACAGCCGGGGAATCTCTCTCCTCTCCACTGCAGGGAAAGTGCTGGCAAAAATCATGCTCAACAGACTGGTGGAACACATTTCGGAAAGTGCTCTCCCAGAAACACAAAGTGGTTTCCGGAAGTCTAGATCCACTACCGACATGATCTTTGTCTTACGGCAGCTACTAGAGAAGAGCAGAGAGCAGCGCAAAGACCTGTACGTAGCCTTCATCGACCTCAGCAAAGCCTTTGACACCATAAACCGTGAGATGCTCTGGAAACAGCTCTCCAAACTCAGGGTACCACCCAAGTTTCTCTCCGTCCTGCAGCAACTGCATGATGGCATGCAAGCCAGAGTCCTCACGGAAGGACTCCAGTCAGAGTCCTTCAAGGTCAACGTTGGGGTGAAGCAAGGCTGTGTCTTGGCACCGGTCTTGTTTAATCTCCTCCTCTCAGCCATCACCCACCTCTTCCATCATGCCCTGGGACACAGAGATGGAGTTCACCTGGAGTACCGCCTTGACGGAAGTCTATTTAACATCCAACGGCTCCAGGCCTATACAAAGACAAAGACCTGCCAAATCTGTGAGCTTCAATATGCAGATGTCGCGCTGTCTTGGCACATAGCCCAGAGTCCATGCAGCATGCTCTAAACACAATTTCTGGCCTATACCAGTCCTTTGGTCTCCAGGTTAACATTAAAAAAACTGAAGTTATGGCACAATTTACTATCCAACCTCCTTCACCCCCCAGCTTCCAAATCAATGGTGTTCCACTCAAAGTAGTGGGCCAGTTCACCTATCTTGGCTCCACACTTTCCTCAGACTGCTCCCTTGACACTGAAATAAACAGCTGCATCAACAAAGCCTCATCAGCCTTTGGGCGACTCCGCAGAAGGGTTTTTGAAAACAAAAACCTGAAGGTCAGCACCAAGGTTGCCGTATATAATGCGGTATGTGCCTCCACTCTGCTCTATGGGGCAGAAACGTGGACCCCATACAGACGGCACATCACAAACTTGGAGGCCTTTCACATCTGATGCCTTCAAAAGATCCTCGGCCTGTCTTGGGAATCCCTCGAATCCCCCATACTGAGATTCTTTCCATGACCAACTCCACCTGCATGGAAGCAGCAGTGGCTAAAAAACATCTTCGCTGGAAAGGGCATACCATCCGCATGCCTGGCCATCGCCTACCCCACCAAGCCCTCTATGGGCAACTCAGCGCTGCAAAACGGGCCGCTTGCGGACAAAAGAGGTGCTATAAGGTCTACACCAAAGACCTCCTGAAGCGCATAAACCCCATACCAAGAGAACCTCTGGCACTCGATAGATCGGCATGGCAGGGCACCTGTGCCAGGGTGGCCGAACAAATACATCACACCATGCAACAGAGGAGGACCGAAAGACGTGCCCAACGACACCAGAGGGCTGCTGGCATTACCCCAACATCTGGGCTCCCTTGCCCCACCTGTGGACGAGGTGGGGCTCACGCATCGGCCTCCACAGCCACATGAAGTGGCAACGACGAACCCCCCCCCCCCCCCCTCGGAGCAAGTGTCATCATCGGACACGATGGACAGCTAAGAGAGAGTGTCTGTGAGAGAACACAGTGTAAAGTCACACATTTCTGCCAGTATGGTTTACAATGATCCAATAAAAAAAAGGCTTGCACAAAAAACACACATTGTGAATGCACAAGTCAGAACCGTGGCTTAGAAAAAAAAAAAACCCTGCCCCCACCCCCAACAAACTAAGCATTTCGGGTGAACACTGTTGTTTCTAGGCGTTGACACTGAGCAGAGTGCGAACCACTCAAATGCACTATGAGCCACGATAGCAATGTGAGGTGACTCTTATCTGCTCACTCATCTAAGTAGCGTGTGAAACCAGCGGGCAATAGAGCAGAACTCAAAGTTGTCTCGATGTCAGCGCTGTCATGTCGCAGAAGGCCTGCCTGATGTTTAACTTCCTTCTCCCCCCTCCGAGCATGTTCGTACTTCACTGCTGTTAAGGTTTCTAGGTCCTTAAATGAGCCTGCAAGCATAGGAGTCTCCAAGCACTGTTGTTAGGGCTGCCAGATGTCGAGAGGGTAAAACTGAATAATGGGCGGTTAGGCACTCTCGGGTTCTCCTTCAACAAATTTAACTGAATTGGCAGTCCAGCCCATGGTACCTCAGCTGCAGTAATCTTGGACATGCTGCTTCGATTGATATATTTTACCTCAATAATCTCTGTTCTCTGTTGCATATACACAATCACCTGTAGAACGCGTCAAAGAGTGATGTCGTTCTTAAACCCCAGCCTTGAGATTTCCTGACTCTCTGATTTGTAGGCTATGCCCAAAAAAGGTTCATTAATGCTCATCGACAAATACGCAAGGCATGTTTCAATCATTATCATTTATTAAATAATTCTTTACATAAAAACAATGGCATAGATAACAACAATCAATCATAATAAAAATACAACAAAACAAAACAAAAAAACCACAGAAACAACAATAATAGCATACATGACAGTAATATCACATTTATTAACTATTAAATAGCAGTTTATTTTTGTGTATCCGTTATGTAGGGATTCTTTGCTGTTAGATGTTTACTCACTGTCCCTCAGGCTGTGACTGGCCAAAACATATTGAGCTGCAAGTGAGGCTGCTCATCCTTCCCCTAAAAGGACTTGCAGCTTTTGTTACTGCATTTTTGTATATAGTGCTTTTATCCAAAGCGCTTTACAATTGATGCTTCTCATTCACCCATTCGCACACACACACACACTCACACACCAACGGTGAAAGGCTGCCATGCAAGGTACCAATCAGCTCGTTGGGAGCAATTAGGGGGTTAGGTTTCTTGCTCAGGGACACTTCAACACACCCAGGGCGGGGGATCGAACCGGCAATCCTCCGACTGCCACACAACCGCTCTTACCTCCTGAGCTATGTCGCCCCGTTAAGTTGTCATGGAGCGAAATTTGTTTTTGAATTCTGATATCTTATCAAAATATGCTTTTCTTAGGCGTGAATACGCTTCTCAATACAGGAGGAAGTGCGTCTGTGTCTCTGCCTCTCTTGTCTTGCGGTGACCACATATGGATTCCTTTTTGGGTAACCATGGTTTTTTTGTGCCTTCCTTGTTCTGTTGTTAAGGTGTGGTTACTGACCCTGTACCCGGTTAGGGTTTTTTTTCTCTGCTTTGTATCTCTGACAGTGAAGAGATACTCTGCCAAATTCTAATCTCGATTTAGGGCCAAATAGCAATTAAGTTTGTTTTCTGTTATGTATTAATTATTGCATTGTGTTCCAGATAGGTATCTTTTGTTAATTATCTTTTTTTTTTTTTTAAATCTGATTGTTAAGCTATGCTGATCTGAGATTGATCAGTTTTAGATATTAGTTCATTAGTGAGTTTTATGACGAGCAATGCCGAGATTTGTATGTTAAAAAAATTAAAATAAGGCGATAATATTCACAACGCTGTACTTTCCTGCCTTTTTCTACAAGTCTTCTACAAGTATTTAATATTCACTGTGGTCATCATTGCGGTGGCATGGGGTGCCTGAAATGGAGAACTTTGTACATTACAACACAGCCACTGTGAGCGCCTCAATTTCCTGTTTCTTCAGGACATGCTGTATCCCACAAACAGTGTAGCGGGTCCTCCTGGCCTCGGCATGTATCACCAGATATCAGTGAAAATACAACCTACAGCCATAGCAAAAGCGCTACTAAGCGATATCCACTGGCGACTGTAGCCAAACGTCCAGCGAAAGCGTAACTACAGCTCCTCCTAGTTTGACTTAGCATAGGTTAGGTCAGTGTAATGTTCACTGTGTGAGCTGGACTTTAATGTATTCATAGCTATGAGTAACTGTTACAAAATGAGTATTGTACCTTATCAGACCTGTGTCTGTCTGTTGTTCCAATGACCTTTGGATAAAAGCGTCTGCCAAATAAATGTAATGCAATGTAATGTTATGTACAGGCTCCAGGAGAAAATGACTGAAGTCTATGGGCGTGTTTCCTATTTGTTTTCTCATAGTCAGAATGTAGAAAAAATGGCTTACGCACAGCTGCCACCCCCTGCAATCACAGAACAGGGATCAATGACGTGCATTTTATCTCTGGAAGCTCTCCTCTCCTCCTCCTCCTCCTCTCTCTCTCTTCCCCCTCTTCCTTTCCCTCTCTCTACCCCCCCCCCCCCCGCCTTCATCTCGCCGCCTATGACACAGGAGGTTCCTCTTGTTCAAGTGTCGGGTACAGCTCTGTGCAGCGAAAAAGCCCTGCCCAGAGAGGCTGAACTCACAAGAAAGAGAGGGAAGAGAGAGAGAGAGAGAGAGAGAGAGAGAGAGAGAGAGAGAGAGAACCATTTCAATGAGCATACAGAGAAGTTTTGTCATTTAGCTGATCGGCAGCATAGCTGTTTAAACTTGAATCATTTGGTCTAAGCTTGACTTTGCTGCTTGTCGGCTTGTCTGTTTTAAATTTACATTTTGGTTAAAGGCTGTTTTTTGTTTAATCATTTTTTTTTTAAAGGTCTGTGTCTTCCTTTTTCTATTTGAGTGGTTCGGTCATCTTCTTTTTCCATCATGAGGGCAGTGTTTTTGCTGATTCTCGGTGAGTCACTTTCCTTAAGGCGATCACTTAATCTTGTGTCACTTTTTAAGGTAATCACTAGACCCCGACCGATATATTGGTTTGGCCGATATATCGGCCATTATTTGACTTTTTTGACGACATCGGAATCGGCAGTTATGCAGCCGATGTTTTTAAATAAGTATAATAAACAAAAAAAAAACATTGATTATTTATCTGTACTTGTCTGTTCGAACGTTGTAATTGCTATTTACTAGAATTATCCAGTAGAGGGAGCTCTAATACAAGTGTGAACTGCAGCAGCTGACGCGCTACTTCTGTAATAAGACGTTTGTCACTCGTGTCTCATCTTATATTCTCCACTGTAAGACTTGATTGTACAGATTCGATTGCCGCAATAAAGGTATGTATATTTAGTGAAAGTTTTTAATTAAATGTGTTTATACGACCACTGTGTTTACCAATCCTCATTATCAAGCGAGCGAGCTAGCTAACATATTTGGTTCACTTTAGCAAACTAGCTGGCTAGTAAGCCTTTATGAAGTGGCAGTGAGCACATAAGCAGCGTAGGATCTACATTTCCAGAGGACATCGCTGTATTCTCAAGTAAATAACCAGCCAAAAAAAAATGGTGATTGAATGCATCACACATTTGTTTTTTTATCTGAGATAATGATATTAGCTACTATATGATGCTGTGTCAATTACCAACGCGTTATTGCAAGCGAGTGTGTCATCTAGTTACGCAAGCTAACCAGACAGTAAAAACGCCGATGAAACACTTCTAAGGTGGATCGTTTTAAGCCATGTTATCTAGCGCGGGTTATCCATGTTATCCGGTTAGCGCGGGTAACCTGCACGATAGCGCATTGTAGTTTTTTTCACCACCGAATTCTTATGGACAATCCTCACGTTACGTATTTCATCCAGTCAATTTAGTTTCATCTAACGTTACACTTGATTCACTCATTAGCTCCGCTAGATAAAGTCTTACTCTTTGAGATCATGTAGTAGGAATAAAATAAGAAAATATAATTCATTTACTGAGAATAGATACTAAGAAATAATAATAACAAATGAATAACAACAACAACAACAGTCATAATAAGATTCATAAAATGCATGTTCGAAACTGGTAAACAGATTTTTTTTAAATTAATTTTTTTTATAGATGGCTGGAAAAGCAATGTGTGGAGTTATTTTGAATTCACACCACTTGAAGATGGTGTTAATATATATATTTAATATCATCTTTTACATTTTTTTATCTATCAAAAAGTTCTTTGTGTGTTTATTTTTATTTATTTGTTTGCTTATAACTTAAATGTTCTCAAATATAGAAACTTTGATAAAATATAAGTTTTTCAAATTGATTTGAAAATGTTGCACTTTTTGATGAAGTGGACATTATTGTCATCACTTTGATTCTGTGGATTGAAAAACTATTGACTTTGTTGTGGTTTAGGTACAGTGTGGTGTTGTACTGTTAGTTTTGTGTTGAGTAACTATGATGTGTGTAATAACAGTGCTGTTTGGGTTGCCATGGTGTCGGTGTTAGTGATGTACACCAAGGGAAGAGAGTGTGTGGTATTGGTGGATATGGTCTTGGCATTAGTGGTTATGCTGGAGGGGAGAGTGTGTGGTATTGGTGGATACGGTGCTGCTGTTTGTGGTTCTGTTGTAGTGGAGAGTGTGTGGTATTGGTGGATATGGTGCAGCTGTTTGTGGTTCTGTTGTAGTGGAGAGTGTGTGGTATTGGTGGATATGGTGCTGGTGTTTGTGGTTCTGTTGTAGTGGAGAGTGTGTGGTATTGGTGGATATGGTGCAGCTGTTTGTGGTTCTGTTGTAGTGGAGAGTGTGTGGTATTGGTGGATATGGTGCTGGTGTTTGTGGTTCTGTTGTAGTGGAGAGTGTGTGGTATTGGTGAATATGGTGCTGGTGTTTGTGGTTTTGTTGTAGTGGGGAGTGTGTGGTATTGGTGGATATGGTGCTGGTGTTTGTGGTTCTGTTGTAGTGGAAAGTGTGTGGTATTGGTGGATATGGTGCAGCTGTTTGTGGTTCTGTTGTAGTGGAGAGTGTGTGGTATTGGTGGATATGGTGCTGGTGTTTGTGGTTCTATTGTAGTGGAAAGTGTGTGGTATTGGTGGATATGGTGCTGGTGTTTGTGGTTTTGTTATAGTGGAGAGTGTGTGGTATTGGTGGATATAGTGCTGGTGTTTGTGGTTCTGTTGTAGTGGAGAGTGTGTGGTATTGGTGGATATGGTCCTGGCGTTTGTGGTTCTGTTGTAGGGGAAAGTGTGTGGTATTGTTGGATATGGTCCTGGCGTTTGTGGTTCTGTTGTAGTGGAAAGTGTGTGGTATTGGTGGATATGGTCCTGGCATTTGTGGTTCTGTTATAGTGGAGAGTGTGTGACTGTAATACAGTTGATTGTGGTGTAAACACAGGGATCATGTGTGGTGCTGGATTGCCCCCCCCCCCCCCCCCCTCTCTCTCTCTCTCTGACACACACACACATACACACACTCAAGCTCAAACCGGCAGTCAGTGAATGGTCTGTGGAGATCAGAGAGGACTGGAGCTTTTGGACAGCTGAACATTAGTGTGTGTAATACAAAAACATCACTGACCACTTCTGGACAGCACAGCTAGCCAGGGGGACTCATCACAAAAACAGCTGTTTCTGAAAAATGGAAAAACATTTTGCACAGAAATACCATGGAATAAAAAACATAGTCTCATATTCATCTTTTTATCTCAAATCCAGATGCCATAAAAAAATTTTATCAGCAAAAATAAGAAATTTCACTCTACCATCACCATACTTGGAGGGCTCTGTATAAGACAGCTCAGCTGGATGGTATATATGACAGCTTGAGCTCAACTGAATAGTATGTGTAAGGAAAAAAGGACGTCTCTCGAACGTGATGAAAATGTACAAAGTTTATTTCCAATACCGGCAGTGACAAAGCGCACGAATGACACCTTGGATTCAGCAGAGTCAGACTGAACCACGAACCTTTCCAGAGGCTGCTTCTTATTTGTTTTCAAAGCTTTGATCAGGAGTGTTGAATACACATACTAAGACGGATGTAGTCAGTTTTGTAACACCTATCAATTAGGCCGTAGTGTATTGGCTGTCCAGTTGTGATTGAATTAGCACGTCTGTTGACTTGGATGGTTCCCAATCTCTCACTCCCGGTCACTATTCTACCATTGTACCAACTGTATTGTGATAATGATAAGATCAAGGGAATGTGTGGCCAGCAGACATATTGGCATCAGAGACAGATTTCTTACATATGTAAGTATGTAATTCCATTTTTGTGTTTTACTGGAGTACCAGCACTGTTTAGGGTGGGGTGGGGAGACAGATATCCCACATTTGAAGAAAAATAATAAATTTTCTGCCATAATGAATGGCACAGACATGTCCTTGCAGTCAGTAGTGAACAGTACTTTTGGAATCGAAGCCCACATTTGCGTGAAACACACGCCGATACCTCGGTGCACCCGATCAAAAAAGACGTTTAAAAAAAAAAAAAAAATTTTATGATGGAGAGTGCAACTCAGCGATGTGCTGATGTCATCAGCTGTTGAATATCAACCAGATGGAGCTGCAACAGTGTGAAAAGCTCCCGGTGCGGAGCGATAGGCAGGAGAGTGCCGGCTGGTATGCCAGGTGTGAGATTGTTGCTGAATGGAAGGGGATCCGCGGCCTCCCGCGAGCAGCCCCTGCCACAGGAACAAACGCAGGAAGGCCAGGAAGTGGCAGTGTCTGAGGTGTTGACGAGTAAGCAGGTCCCTCGTGGTGCGCTGTGCTGGAAAGATTGCCAAGTATGACTCCATCACGCCTGGAGTTTCTCACAAGGTTATTGAATAACATTTAAAAAAATGTTTTTTTTTTTTTTTTTTTACCCAATTCCTGTGATTGTAATGGAATTATGGGTAATGATGGCACCTGCACTGTAGCTCCCTTCTGTAGTTCCTGGTGGTCAGTGGTCTTTTAAAAGTGCAGGGCTTTTGAATGTACCCAGAAACGCGTTGGGTGATGAAGATGATGATGACGGCAGCTCCGACTTCCTCCTGCAGGTCTCTCTTTCTCCCTGATGACAGATTTGGCACTGTCAGCCTGCCGAGTAGGGTTTGAACTACGACCTGATGGTTGTTTTGGTAAGTTTCCCGCAATAATTATAATATGTGACCAGTAGCTGGATATATTTGCTAAGACCATCTGCATTTGGTACAGGCCTCATGGGTCTTCCCGATTTTGAACCCACAACCTTCTGGTGCCTGACCATGATCCCATAACTCCATGACACACCTCCTTTACGTGGACTGTATGAATTCCTGTTATGCATTGGTTCTCAAACTAGGCCCTGTGGCCATCTTTTTGTGCTGGGTGTACTGTAGTTGCTTCAAATCTCTCGACCAATTAAGCTTGTTGTAAGAACGTGCTTAAATTCTCACTTGTTCGCACAATATATGTGTGGCTCCTTCCCATTTTGCACTTGGGTTTTCTTTTTTTTTTGCTTTTAATGTGTAAAACGATGACCGGTGGAATTACCTTCAGTCCTTAAATTTGACTGACAGTTAAAAATCAGCATTTTTAAAAAAAATTCACAACTACACCTTGATTCACAGACTTTTTGGCACATTAGTTGTTGGCAAGTTCAGCAATCACTAAAACTGCACCGCTGTCATTTACTTGTATGCCAAAGACATATGTAGCTTGAATACAGGCCAGTGTTTTTTCGATCTTCAGCTCTGATGTTATTTCCCCTTACAGATGTGGATGAATGCACCGATAAGGACAAGCCAGTCTGTGGATCGAATGCGATGTGCTTCAACAGCAATGGCAGCTACTACTGCCAGTGTGACTCTGGGTTCAGATTGAGGTCACGTGCTGTCAATTTCACAAATCTAGATGGTCCATGTCGAGGTAATGCTGCTCAAACCCTCACCTGTCAGAGTGGGAAGAAGTGGCAGTTTAAAAAAAATCAAATTATGAATGTAGACTTCGTTAGAAGAGGGAAGCCTTGCCAAGGGGGTATAGTTGTACATTTTTATAGAGAAAAATGAACATTTGTCCAGGGTCTGTTCCTGCTTCTTGCCCAATGCACGCTGGGATAGGCTCTGGCAACCCCCGCGACCTTGCTCAGGATGACCGGGCATAGATAATGGATGGATGGATGGATGACCATTTGTATTTGAATGGGGTCTTCCTCCAATTCAGTATCAATAAAAAAATATCAGACAAAGCAGTGCGTTCTCTTATGCAGCCATCAAATTGCGCGTGTTATCATCATTTATCATATCTTAAACCATTTCTTTTTTTGCGTGAGAAATGAATTCGACCATGTCATGCCTGGAGTCTTTTTTCTTTTGTGCACGTGAAATATTAATTATTCAGTACGTGAAAACATTTTTTTGTTGTTCTGCAGACATAAATGAGTGTACTGAAATGAAGAATTATTGTGGTCCCAACACAAAATGTAAGAACACATTTGGATCGTATTCCTGCAGCTGCAAACAGGGATTCGTCTCCAGCAAGGAGACAGAAGCTTTTTTGGTCACCGATGGGATTACATGTACAGGTCAGATTGTCCCTCATTACTTTTATGGAATTTGGTGGAAGGGTGGTTTAGTCTTAATGAAATATTTTAGATTTTGCTTCAAGTTTATTTTTTTTCCCATAGATGTAGGAAAAAGTTCATTACTGTCCCAACCACAGCTGTACTTCCGCTTCCTCTCTCTCTGTGCTAGTGTCTTTCCACTGATCTACAGACAACATCTCTGTCCCTCCCTCTCTTTCTCTATCTCCCTCTTTCTCTTTCTCCCTCTCTCTCTCTCTCTCTCTCTTTCTCCCTCTCCATCTCTTTCTCTTAATAAACTATTTTCACTTACTCAGAAGGCTTCTGTCTCCTACTCATATAGAGTTCACTGTTCATTTGTCCATATGCTTAAATCATTAACCAATATTTCCAAATATTTTTTTCCCTGAAAGCATCTGGAATTTGAAAGGTTTAAATTTGAGAGGTATTCCTGTGACAGACCACACCCTGATTTGTGTTTCCATGACACCGATACACGTATCTCTGCTCAATGGATTTTATTTGGTTATGTGTACATTTTTTTTGCTCAATCAACGCTCTGGGATCAGTGACCCAGGTCAAACCCCTGCTCTGCAGTCATTAAGAACTATTCTGGGATGAGTGACCTGGTTTTTATGCTGCTCTTTTCTTCTTCTCTCTCCCTCTCCTCTCCTCTCCTCTCCTCTCCTCTCCTATCCTCTCCTCTTCTCCCCTCTCCCAACATCCCTGTTCTTACCCCTCCTCCCCCCTTCCCTCTGCCTCCCACCCTCCTACCTTGCTTTTTCTCCCTTCCCCTCAGTCCACCCCTCCCTCCCACCTTCTCTCATCCCTCTCTCTCCCCCCTCGACCTGCAGGCTATTCAGCAAGAGGATGGGGGGAGCATGTAGATCTGTCTATGTGATCTCATGCCCTTCTCTGCCTCTTGCCTTTTATGTGAGTGTTGTGTCCTCCTCGGGGCAGCAGTGTAGCATAATGGGTAAGGAACTGGTCTTGTAACCTAAAGGTCACAGGGTCGATTCTCAGGAAGGACACTGCCGTTGTACCATTACATTACATTGCATTTATTTGGCAGACGCTTTTATCCAAAGCGACGTACAAAAAGTGCATTTCATGGTCATAGACAACTGCTAAACACAGGTTCAGTAAGGTACAATACTTATTTTGTACAGCTATTTCTAGCCAAGAACACAGTTTAGTTCACACAGTGAACACTATTCAGACCTAACCTCTGCAAAGCCAACTAGGCAGAAGAATAAGCTACAGTATTAGGACAAATACAGATTACCAAAAAGTTCTGGGATGGGGCAACATGTAACAAGTGTCATGAAGAAAAAAAGCGAGTGAAATATACAGCGTGGTGGTGGTTAGTCTAGGTATAGTCTGAAGAGATGAGTCTTCAGGCCACGGCGGAAGATGGGTAGTGAGGGGGAGGTTCGGAGAGGGATGGGGAGTTCGTTCCACTACTGGGGAGCTAGGGTGGAGAAGCTCTGTGATCCCTTTGGGCGGGTGGGAGGGGTTACAAGGCGCCCTGCTGCTGCAGAGCGGAGTGGTCGAGCAGGCACATAGAATCGAGTCATGTCCTGCAAGTAGATGGGGGCTGTCCTGTTGGCAGCAGTGTAGGCAAGGGTCAGGGCTTTGAACCGGATCCTGGCAGCGACCGGTAGCCAGTGGAGTGATCGCAGCAGAGGAGTGATGTGGGAGAATTTGGGAAGGTTGTAGATGAGTCGGGCAGCGGCATTCTGAATCATCTGTAGTGGCTGTATGGCACAAGTTGGCAGGCTTGCAAGGAGAGAGTTGCAGTAATCAAGGCGAGAGGTCACCGTAGCCTGGACGAACAGCTGGGTGGAGTGCGTTGTCAGGTATGGTCGAATCCTTCTGATGTTGTACAGAAGGAATCTGCAGGACCGTGATGTTGCCTTGATGTGCACCTTGAGGTCCAGTTGGTCATCCAGGACCACCCCCAAGCTCTTGGCAGAGTGAGAGGCAGTCACTGTGGTGCCATCAACCATGATTGAGAGCTCACGAAGTAAGGAGGTCTTGCACGGGAAGAAGAGCAGCTCAGTTTTGTTGAGGTTGAGCTTCAGATGGTGGCTGGCCATCCAGGTGGAGATGTCAGCCAGGCAGGAAGATATCTTATCATTGACCTGTGTGGCCGAGGGGGGGAAAGAAAAGAAGAGTTGTGTGTCATCTGCATAACAATGATAGGAGAAGCCATGTGAATTAATAACTGAACCAAGAGAACCAACTGTACCCTTGAGCAAGGTACTTAACCAGCATTGCTTCAGTGTGTATCCAGCAGTTTAAATGGATAAGAGTGTCTGCAAAATGCCTCTAATATAATGTTCTGTTCTTTCCACTGGCAGCATCTTTGCTTTGGCTCCACCCCCTTCAATATAAGCCCCGCCCTCAGCCTGCCCTTGGCCCCATCCTCAGCTGGCCTCACTGACATCCAGGAACATTATATATCACTGTATTAGACAGCTATGCACAGAAGCAAAATTACATTAGGATGTCCTATTGTTGTTGTTGATGGCTGATTGTCATCCATCCCTCTCTTATACCCTCCCTCCTTCTCCGTCTTTACTCCCCCCCCCCCCCAGATGTAGATGAGTGCTCGGGTGATAGGTTGATCTGCGGAGAGGGTGGAGACTGCACCAACACAGAGGGCAGCTACAAGTGCATCTGCAAGCGTGGATTTATTAACTATGGCATTGACCTGGCAAAGTGTGTTGGTGAGTGAGTAGGTAATGGGCAGAGGGGGCTGAAGCAGAGGGCATAATCACCACTAGGGGGCAATGCTGCGTAGTTCAGTCCAGCGTTTCCAACATAATGCTTTTGTTACGAGACCTGGGGATGCCACCAGACCCCACCAACACCATTCTGATTCTGTCTTGCGATATCCACATCCGACAATCTGCAGTTTTGAGACTTCCTGAAAGTGCACGCATTCTGTGTTGGGTCTCCATGATGGATGGTGCAGTGGGTTGCTCTGTCGCCTCACAGCAATAAGGTCTTGGGTTTGAGTCCGGCCTGGGCCTTTCTGTGTCCGTGTGGGTTTCCTCCAGGTACTTTCGTTTGCAGGTAGGTGAATTGGAGACTCTAAATTGCCCGTAGCTATGAGTATGTGAGGGAATGGTGTGTATGACTAGGTGACAGGTGGCCTGTCCAGGGTGTATTCCTGCCTCTCATCCATTGCACGCTGGATAGGCTCCAGCACCCCCAGCGACCCTGCCCTGGATAAGCAGGTAAAGATAATGGACAGATGGATCTCCATGGTGGTCACTAACAAATCTCTCATTCTTCCTTAGAGCTGACCTGCAACCATTTCGCACCAGTGGGTTCACATGACCAGGTACTCTTCACTTTGAAAAACTGGGTCATTACTGACCTCTAATGGAGATTCAGACTGAACAGATACAATGGTGAACGTGTCACTTTTACGAACTCAACTTTCCTCCATCCCTTTCTCTGAATCCTTTCCCCCCTCTCCTTGATTCCCTCTCAGATACCAGCAGTGCTTGAAAATTTTTTATCGCAGATGAGAGACAAATGCAATGCCCTGAATGATTCTCCTAGACCAGCAGGTGGAGAGACGCTGTTGAAGGTGAAACCAAACCTGATTTGTTCACCACGACTCCCAACAACCCCCAACCAACCCACAGCTTCACAGCACCCCAACCAACAGCTAACGCAAACCACCATCCCAAAACTCAAACTACATAATCAGTCATTGTGATGGTGTCACAATCACCTCTCAGATGCCTTTACAGCAGCACATTACATTACATTGCAGGCATTTAGCAGACACTCTTATCAAGAACGACTTACACAAATTTCTTATATAGCATTTGCATTGCATCCAGTTATACAGCTGGATATATACTTAAGCAATGCAGGTGAAGTACCTTGCCCAAGGGTACAACGGCAGTGTCCTATCCCGGGAATTGAACCTGTGACCTTCAGGTTACAAGACCGGTTCCTTACCCATTACACTACACTGCCGCCCATCACAGCGGCAGCACATCACGTCCACTGAATATATTCTCTCCCTCTCTCCCACCCCTCATTTTTTTTCTTTCTTCATGGCTTCCTCCAGAGCCCGTTATCCATAACCGACGAGCTGCTGTTTGCTGAGCCGCTGAAAGATAACGGCATGGTAACCCTCTTCCTGAAGATGGTAGAGGCTGCCCTGCGGCTGATAGGGCCTCTATTGCCCAATAGCAGCACCAGGAAATCCACCGACCACACAGGTAGGAGCTCCATTCAACGGCTGCACGTTGCTGCACGCTCCCGTCCGCTAACTGCTGTTTTGCCTGCTGCTGATCACCGTGACTTTGCACAGTCCAGTCTGTGGGCTGGTCATACACTCTCAGCAAAAACAGGGTTCTTTGGCTTATCTCCATAGGGGAACTGCTTTTAGACAGAGACAGAGGCTATCTTCATTGGAAACTGTCAGATGAAGTGAAGGTTGTAGAAGTATACTTTGAAACAGTGAAACCAAATCCCAAACCAGCATAGGTCTGCTTGCCAGATGGGACACTGTCATTGTAAAATACTGAGCTGCGTGTGTTGTATGAAAAAAGAATATATGCTGTGTAGGTTGGGCTGGATATGAGTCATCAGATAGCCTATGTACAGTGAGACAATGCAAAAAAAAACTGCAATGCGGCATCTTACAGCAGACTGTAATCTGTAAGGGAAGACAAATGTGGAAATTTCTACCTAGGAACAAGCCTATCTTCTTATTCATCTGCATGCTATTTTAAGCCTACAAGTTAAAAAGCCTAAATTCAACCTGCCTTGATGTTTGTGAAGATTTCATAGTGAAACCGGTGATAATTCAGCTGGAAGGATGTTTGCACGACAACTTACTACGAGTAAATATTTTCTAATAACATGTGCTTGTTAATTTTGTGATCATTGTAATTTCTTACAGATTTATATTGTACTAAAAACATATCTAATCATATTCTATCAAAATAATATACAGTACATAGTAAATGATGTCCAATTTTTGATTTGCTTCCGTGTGCTAGTATATTAACCACTGGATCACAGACTGTAGTGGGTGGTGAAAAAAAAGTGTTAATGAGGATGTTATATCACTGCCAGGATTTCTGAGGGAGCTTGGGGTGAACAGGATTGGGGACCCATGCTTCGGGTTGCTTATCCCCTCTTTGTCTCTCGCCAGACGTGGAGTTTTTAGTGGAGAAAGGTCAGATGTCCCCCAAGGGGAAGATCAGCCTGTCGTCTGAACACGTACATCTGGATACACACTGGGAGACTGCTGCCGGAGATACCACCTACCCTGGTATTCTTCATCTTTCTCCAAATGCATCATCATCATCATCATCTATATTTCTCTATTTACCATTACATTACAAATACAAAACATCTTTTTACATGGCAATGTGTTATTGTACCCTGGTTAAATTGTTAATTTTTCAAATGATTTTTGAACATTTCTGATGACAATGCGAACACTAAAAAAGTGACCTTGACCTCCTGACCCCTGACCTTTGACCCAGGGTTTGCAGTTTGTGCTCTCATGACTTATAAAGGCCTGGAGTCATCCACCAATGACTCATTCCAGGGCCTGAGCGCGGAGCACAAAGGCACCAAATTCTCAATGAACTCCAAAGTGGTGACAGTCAGCGTCAGCAATGCGAACACGGAACACCTGCAGAAACCCATCACCCTCACCTTCTCACACCTTCAGGTGAGCACAGCCAGCACTGAATCCCAAATCACAAGAAACCGTCTCACACTGTTTCTCTTGCTTGTAGCTGTTCTGAATTCTTACCACCACCCCCCCGTCCCATTCCCCCCCCGCCCCCCCCGGCCCTTTCGTCCTGTTTCTCTTTCCACCTCCGCAATGACCAAAAGCCGGAATCTACACGTGTAGGAGGGTGGAGATCTAGGTTGAGAGATGTTATTGATGTAAACTAAATAGGTTCACCCCAATATACAGTAGCTCAAGTTTTACTGGATATAGCCTGGCGACATCCTAGTTGCCTGAAAATCTTTCGCTTTTCAATTGAATTTAGCCAATATGTTGTCCCGAGCCCTGGTGGAGGGGTGGGGCCCAATGGTCTATGAATTTGTGGTGAATATTATTACCCCAGGTTCAGAAATAATATAAAAATACATCTGTATCCTGGGCTTGGGAATTTCACCCAGCACCCCTGTCTGAACGCCCTAGATGGCATTTCACCACAAAAATGTTCCCTGGGTCACTTCCTGTTCTGCTTTCCACCTCACTTCCTGTTCTTCTCCCAGGGCACGGAGGAGAACCGCTCCCACTCCTGCGTTTACTGGGACGGGGCGAGCACCGGCGGGGGCTGGTCTGACCGGGGCTGTAAGGTGGTGCGCTCCAACTCCACGCACACGGTGTGCTCCTGCTCTCACCTGGGCAGCTTCGCCGTGCTGATGGCACTGTACGAGGTGGAGGTGAGGCCAACGGGGGGGAGGGGCTGACGGAGGGAGGAGCCCATGGCGGGAGGGGATTTTTGCCCACCTCTCCCTGAATAGTGTGTGCATGTAAGATATGTTCTTGTTGTTGTGGAGAGGGCAAAGGAATGGAAGACAGCTCTTGAGTGTGTAGCGAATACGGAGGGACACCTCAAGCATGTACCTTGTTTGTTTGTTGGCAGTATACATTCCATTTGGAGGTGATCACCTGGGTGAGGCTTTCCGTGTCTCAGGTGTGCCTTCTGCTCTGCATCGTCACCTTCTTCTGCTGCCGCTCCATCCAGGGAACACGCAACACCATCCACCTCCACCTCTGCATCTGCCTCTTCATCGCCAACCTCGTCTTCCTCGCAGGCATCTCCAGCACACAGAACAAGGTGTGTGGGTTTGTGTCTGTGTGTGTATGTGTGTGTGTGGGGGGGGGGGGGGGTCTCTGTGTGTGTGCGTGTGTGTGGGTGTCTGTTTGTGTCTGTGTGTGTTTGTCTGTGTGTGTGTATACGTTTGTGAGTGTGTGGGCGTGCTACAAAGAGAAACAGTCTATCTGTTTTGCAATCATGCCCCCCCCCCTTCCTCTCTCTCTCAGGTTGGCTGTGCGCTTGTGGCCGGTCTCCTTCACTTCTTCTTCCTGGCGGCGTTCTGCTGGATGTGTCTGGAGGGGGTGCAGCTGTACCGCATGGTGGTGCTGGTCTTCAACACCATGCTGCACCCCCTCTACATGATGGCGGCCGGTTACGGCATTCCCGCCATCATCGTCGCCATTTCCGCCGGCGTCCGCTCCGAGGGATATGGCACCGAGCGATTGTGAGGAACCCTCTGATTGGCTGGCTGTCTGTCTGTCTCTCTGCCTGTCTGTCTGTCTGATTGTCTGTCTGTCTGTCTCTCTGCCTGTCTGTCTGTCTGATTGTCTGTCTGTCTGTCTCTCTGCCTGTCTGTCTGTCTGATTGTCTGTCTGTCTGTCTCTCTGCCTGTCTGTCTGTCTGTCTGATTGTCTGTCTCTCTGTCTGATTGTCTATCTGTCTGTCTGTCTGTCTGATTGTCTGTCTGTCTCTCTGCCTGTCTGTCTGTCTGATTGTCTGTCTGTCTGTCTGCCTGCCTGTCTGTCTCTCTGCCTGTCTGTCTGTCTGATTGTCTGTCTGTCTGTCTGCCTGTCTGTCTCTCTGATTGTCTGTCTGTCTGTCTGTCTGTCTCTCTGATTGTCTGTCTGTCTGTCTGCCTGTCTCTCTGATTGTCTGTCTGTCTCTCTGTCTGTCTGCCTGTCTGTCTCTCTGATTGTCTGTCTGTCTGCCTGTCTGTCTCTCTGATTGTCTGTCTGTCTGTCTACCTGTCTGTCTGTCTGTCTCTGCCTGCCTGCCTATCTGTCTGTCTGTCTCTCTGCATGACTGTCTCTCTGCCTGCCTGTCTCTCTGCTTTGTAACAGTGCTGTGTCTTTCCACAGCTGCTGGCTGACTCTAAAGCAGGGATTAGTTTGGAGTTTCTTTGGTCCTGTCTGCATCATCATCACGGTGAGTCTCACACATTGAGATATAAGAACTCACCCTACCACCCTGCACCGAATCTGACCCCCCCCCCCCCCCCCCCCCCCCTTATTGCAGCCCCACCGCAGTCCAGTCCTTCATGTACCCTAAGACTAAGTGTTTCTTTTTGGGGGCTACTGGGAGGCTCGTCCTGTTAAAACGTTGGGTTCCTGTCTGTGGATGTTTGCTGTGGTCCGGTATCTAATCCAGACCATGTCAGTACAGTCTGTGAATAGCAGGCCACATGGTAGCACACTGTTGGCCATAGCATTCTGCACAGATAGAGGGCTTTAGTCAGTGGGTTTATCCTCATACCATTGCTCACCAGTGACCTCCTCTAGTTTTAGGTGGTGAGAAAATACTTGTCTGTGGTCTCCTGAAGAGTTCTCTGTGCTAAGACAGGTTTAGGAACACAATTACACTATTTTGGAATATTTTTCACAATCACCATTCTCTCCCAGGTGAACGCCTTCTTCTTCCTAATAACAGTGTGGAAGTTGGCAGAAAAGTTCTCTAGCCTCAACCCAGACCTCTCCAACCTGAGGAAGATCAAGTATGTGCACAATACATGCATATACTACACATTATAAGAATACACATATAGCACCACATACTGTCACCACAAGTATCTAATACTGTTATATACACATATATTACAATCATCAATGCCTGATGTCCCCCCCTGCAGGGCATTCACAGTAACTGCAATCGCTCAGCTGTGCGTGTTGGGCACTATGTGGATCTTCGGCTATTTCCTGTTTGAAAAAGGCAATCGCGCCTTGGAGTGCATTTTCACTGTCCTCAACAGCCTACAGGGGGCGCTGCTGTTCCTGATGCACTGCCTGCTTTCCAAACAGGTGTGCTGTTCACTCACTCACATGCACGCACACACACACACACACCCACACATACACACACACCCACACATACACATACACATCTCTGATGGCCTTTTCCCCCTTTTAGTCTGTGTATACTCATCCTCTCACAGTTTTCATTCTTTTTCCAAAGACAGCCACTGCCACCTTCATACATTAGATTTTGGTACATGCTCATAGACATGATTAACATGACTGTAACAGATTATATTCAACTACAGAAAATTTGGACCATTTGCAAAAATAAATAAATAAATAAAACACACTGGAGTGAATCTTGCATTGACTGACAGCATTGTGTTCAGAGAGATTTACAAAACAGTGCTTTAGATTTGCCTTGAATGTGCAAAGATGAAAATAGTTCAATAGTTCATGTGTTTTTGAATCAAAGCACATTTGTTGTTGTGCTTTTCATTTATGTGACCACATTATCCAGAAAGGTGTGTTCGCAGTCAAGAAAAATGATCGCTTAAATACCATGTTTTAATCACAATCCTGCCTGCCTTCTGCTGCCCCCCTCAGGTGAGAGAAGAGTATGGCAAGTTCCTGTCCCACCTCTGTACGTCTCAGAAGAAATGTTCTGAATTCAGCACCAGCCAATCTGGCAGCTCCCAGGTACGCTCACAGCCTCTCTCTCCCCCTCTCTCTCTCTCTCTCTCTCTCTCTCTCTCTCTCTCTCTCTCTCTCTCTCTCTCTCTCTCCCCCCCCCCCAACCCCCACACACACATACACTCACCCTCATGCACTTTAAGGAGAAGAGCACATTTTCTCCCCTGTCTACATATCACAGTAGTGTCCCCACTGTCCAGTGCTGATACTAACCGTGTTGGTAGTAACAGTGTTGATGGTAACAGTGCTGGTATAACATTGTTGATAGTAACAGTGTTGATGGTCTTTGTTTCTCATAGGCTTCCAAGAGTGCTCAGCACACAGGAGAGTCACAAATCTGATGGCTACACCAAAGACCCATGATGCTTTCAAGTGCTGGATTCTGTCTTTTCCACCATGGCCCCCTCTTTGACCTCCTCTGCTCCCCCTAGTGATCGTTACTGCATAAGATAAGAATCTGAGTTGAACCAAAATTAAATTCATGCAGGTTGTACAAATCTATTGGCTAACTAGTCAAGAGAGAGCCAGGCAATTGCTAGACTCCATAAAGAAAAACTATTTGGTAATTTGACTCAGGGAGGCAATATTATTGGTGGATTCTTTGGGGTAGAGAAATCACTCTATATCTTTCTATCAAAAAGTGTTGCATTATAGAACAATTGCTGGGTGTAGATGGAAGCTCCCTGAGTCCACCATTGAGCTTCCATCTACACCAGTGGTCTCCAACCCTGGTCCTGGAGAGCTACAGGGTCTGCAGGTTTTTGTTTTCACCTTAAAATCAGCACCCAATTGAGACCCAAGGCACCAGGTGAGTTGAGTTAACTGTGTAATCAACTGCTCTAATTGATTCATGAAGTGCAGAGTCACTATGAAAACCAGCAGACCCTGTAGCTCTCCAGGTCCAGGGTTGGAGACCACTGATATACACCTTGCGGAAAAGTGTTGCGTTATAGAACACAAGGAAGCGCAGAGCAGGAAATGGAAGTTTGTATGCGGAAACAGGGGAAGGTACCCATCTTGTGATTGGCCATTCAGGTTATGGAGAGGCTGTCCTATTGGACTGAATGATGATGACTGTTCTGTATGGGGGGGGGGGGGGGGAGTCATAGCCCTACCTGTCACACCCCAGAATCAGACTGTTAAATTTTTTAACCAACTCCCACCCTGAGCAAGGCTAACCCTCTGGCACACTGATCTGCACACTGTCGCCACCTAGCTGCGCAGAGATGAAGTTCTGTGACGCACGTAGCCCAGCTGCTCAGTAATGTCATCCTACCGCCGCGCTGATTGTGTCATCCTGCGCTACACCTGTGTCAGGTCAGGTGAGCAGCCCAGGTGATTTCACGATCTGTGAATCTGCTCAGGCGCATCTGCAACGCAGGTCCCGCTGTGCGGAACGTGCCAGTAACCGTAGCCCCAGCTAAAGAGATTGTCCTGTAAAAGGGAGGTTTGTGAAGGGCATCTCTGATGATAGAAGGTCAGCTGTATGAGAAAGGTACAAGAACCTGAGCAAACACAACCAAAATAACGGTACACGGAGGAGGAACAGTTCATCTCACTTCATTACATAATGTTGAACATTTTTAAAGCAGGGAGTCACAGTGCTATTCTATATCTTTTTGCCATTTTTTAAAATGCCACACAAACACAGAGAATGGATGTCAATATTGCACTTTTTGTGTGAAGGCATTTTCACTTCGTCAAACGTGCTTTATTTTGTCTTCATCTATCTTTATCTGTCAAAAGTTTGATATTCCCCATTCACTTTAATGGGTGCTCCAATGATTTTCCCTTAACATGCGCAGAACTGGCTTACTTCTGGGACTTCACAAGCTTAGGTTAGCTGAAGGCGTGTTTGCCTGTCTAGTTAAATATGCATGTCCATGAAAGTAATGAAAACAAAAGTAAGTGACAAAACCATATAGCATACAAAAGAACAAACCCAGTTCCTTGGACAAAACTGGCTGTCCGGGGATGTTGCTCCATGGCGCCATCTACTGATAAGGAGTCCTCAGTTACAGTGAAGGCATGGTTAATTAGCAATTAGCGCCATCTTGTGGCTTTCAGAAATCAGCAGCGTACACCATACTGTAAAAGGACAAGACCGGAAAAGAATGTTCTCGAAAGGCATAAAATAAAACATAAATCCATAAACCAAATTGAACCCTGAGATTAAAGCGATCTGTAATATGCACATTTAAGGAATTCTGAATTTATGTTGGCTGAAACAACTCATCAACAACTCACAGAACAGCTATATACACCAAATTAGGTGTTTTCATAAAGCTACAGCCATTCTGTTAGTGTATTGACAATATTTTAACAGATGTTTACAAAGAAATCTATCTCCTCAGACAGATTTTGTTTACATGAAAATAATAATAATATAAATCAACTTGATGCAGTTATTTCTATGTTCTATATATATGTATTCTATATATTTTCTATATTTCTATAACCACAAATGTTTAGTATCACCATTGCTTGCTCATAATTCCTGATGTTGTACACACAAATGCTTATTGAAGTTTAACTTAAACCATGCCTTCAATTAAATTTTTTTTCTCCATACACATGAACTTGTGTTTGCCTGTACAGTGGGTGGATAGGTAAAACTGAAATTTAGATAAATGTGTGTGAGATTACTCATAAAATAGTTTTATTTTAGCATAGACAGTTTCACATACACTTTCATGTATGCAGTTAAGTGTCCAGTTCAGTGCAACAGCACAGGGATACTCAAATATGACCTTCAGGGTCAGTAGGACTACTATTAGGTTTTCATTCCTACCCTCTAATCAGGGACTGATTAAAACCTGGCACACCAGTTGAGTGCAATCTCTGGAAAATCAGTAACATTATTGGACTATAGAAGGAAAGAGAAACCCAGCAGTATTACACTGACCTTGAGAGCCAGATCTGAGTATCCCAGCAACGGAATGAGGATTCTTGCAGAGAGCACTCAATACACACTGGCATTCACAATTTCAGTTGTATTATTTGTATAACACTGGTCTTACTCACAGATTTCCAAATTTTTCTGGAAAGGACCAGAGTTCAAGCTATTCTGTTTATTTACTCACCATTTTCCTGTAGTTTTGCAGGCACAAAACACACATTCTCTCCTCCTCCCCCCCCCCCCCCCCCCCCTCTCTCTCTCTCTCTCTATATATATATATATATATATATATATATATATATGTGTATATATGCATATGTGCTGGTGTATGTGGTATGTGCCTATGTTCTTAAGTTTATGTGTTACTGTAAATAAATGTAAAGCATTCTGTGATCAGGGCCCAGTGGCCAAACCTTTCTACGAACAGGAAGCGAGGTGCCAAAAGCAGGGTTAACTCTGTGATGACAAACCCTCAGAATAGACCTTAACTTCAGCTGACAGGGTGAGGATGGTGCATGTGTGCGTGTGCGTGTGAGAGGAGAGAGAGAGAGAGATCCTAATTGATAGAAGCACGGAAACACTGAGGGAGTTTTTGAGGTTTGGTGTTTCTGAGTTTTCCCCTCTGAGGAGAAAGTGGCATGTTCTTCCTGTTCTGTTTAGACATACTCTTCACCTGCAGTTTCCACGCTGTGACTTGCCATAACATCGTAGTTGCAGGTTTATGCTGCAGCAAATCTCTTTTGTAAGATTTTCACAGTAAGATTGTGCAAAACACTTATTTGAGTTCTGACATAATCTTGTCCTTTCAATTACTCTAACGCAATGCAGGTTTGATATGGTCGGCCAGTCATCAAAAACCCTTGCTCTGTATAAAGTGAGTGAAGCCAGATTCAGTGTTATATTAAATTTGAGAGCAGACAGTGAGAGAGAGAGAGAGAGAGAGAGAGAGAGAGAAAGAGATGCAATGAGGCACAGATGTTATCAGTATCAGAAGGCTGATAATTAATATTATAGTGCCATTCACCCCCCGACCCTCAGCCTGCACCTTAAGAGGTTCAAGGTTAACTGCAGCCAAACCACTGTTTACTTTTGTTCTGCAGTTGCCAACAGCAACCAGCGAGAAACTCAGCCACATAGAGGCTTGGTGGCTGAGATGCAAGTGTCGCGTGAAGATGCGGTTTGTTCCTGTGGGTTACTTAGCTCGTTTTACCGTTTATTTTTAAATACTCTGCATAAAGAGCACATCTTTGCTGTGCCTTCAGTACCCCTCCTGCTGTCTCAGATATCTGTAAAACAAACATTTTACACTCCTGGAAAATGTAGAAACCTCAGTGTCATGGTTCCCTGCCCTTGTGCCCTAATAGCTGCTTGTGGTGTTGCAATATTCTTTTTGATTGTCTTCCTAAGGTTGAGGCTATTTGTCAGTTTCCTGTACCAACCAACCGCCCAGAGGTACGGCGATTCTTAGGTATGGCTGGATATTGCAGGAATTTCTGTAAAAACTTCTCTTCTGTCGTTGCCCTTTTGACCGATCTCTTTAGCCCCAAGGTTGATTTCCACTGGTCTGACACCAGCCAGCGTGCATTTGAGAATGCCAAAGCTCTGCTAGTTAGTGCCCCAGTATTAGCGGCTCCAGACTTCTTGAAGCCTTTTTCCGTCTTGCTGTGGATGCGAGTGATTTTGGGGCAGGTGCTGTTCTTTTCCAGGTTGCTTCTAATGGCATTGAACATCCTGTCTGCCACTTCTCTAAGAAGTTTAGCCCGCAGCAGCGTGCATACTCAACCGTGGAGGAGGAGGCACTCGCCCTGGTTCTCGCTGTCCAACACTTTGAGGTTTATGTTGGCTCCTCTTCATGCCCTGTTCTAGTATACACAGATCATAATCCCTTGGTCTTCTTGAACCGCATGCGGAATTCAAATCAGAGGGTGATGCGCTGGAGCCTTATACTCCATGCATTCAACCTTGAGATCGTTCATATCCGTGGTAAAGACAAGGTTCTAGCTGATGCGTTGTCGAGGGTGTAGGGCGACGCTCTCTTTGGGTCTCTTGTCCTCTCCATCTCCCGGTTGCTCTATGCCTTGCTTCTCCCTTCTGTTTCAACTTTCCCAGGCGCCGGGGTCATTGGATGTGTTGGGATGGAGATACGGGTCGGTGAGTGGGCACTGGTTGGTGGGTAGTAGTAGGGTCTGAGTCCCTGTATATATGTATGTTTAGTTATTGTGTAATGGTGTATTATATATTTTGCCTGTGATTTGTGACTGTTTTGGTGGTGACTGGTGTCACCATTTGGTGGTGGGGGTGTTATGGTTCCCTGCCCTTGTGCCCTAGTGGCTGCTTGTGGTTTTGCAATATTCTTTTTGATTGTCTTCCTAATAGGAAATTGGTGTCACCTGGAAGGGGTCCTACTTAAGGGGCACTCTGGCTGATGCTCTCTCTCTCTCTCTCTCCATTCAGAGGACAACCTGCAGTCTGTCTGGCTACACTGCGCATTCATTATGTTTTGTAGCGTTCTTTAATTAAAAATATATTTGAATTGCGACTGTTTTGTGTGATCTCGTTTATGTTGCGACTGGCCAGGGGCGGATCGTAACACTCAGATGTATTACAGAAGATAGCGGCTCAATACCACAAAATTGACTCTTTCACAGTGGGCTTGAATGCGATGTCACAAGCTTATCTTGGAGCTACACCAGTGCACAAAACACCACCAAAGACAAGTTGGGTCGGCCCATTTTGCAATCTGACAGGAAACCATTCAGAATAACTTCCCCATTTCCTATGGTTAATGTCACAGTACAGGGTTTAGGACCCAGGTGCAGAGTGGGGGGAAAAAAACAGGAAACTCAAATGTAGGTACAGATAAAGACTTCACTAACAAAAACAGAACTACACCAGAACAGAAAACAAATGGCAGAAACACACAGGCGGAAACAAAGTCAGAAACACAAACGGGTCAAAAACACGGGCAGGTACATACGGTCTGAAACAAACACAAGTCGGAAACAAACATAAGGAACCAGCACCCGAGTCAGGGGGACAAAGAACTTAAATAGACAGTGGTAACAAGACACAGGTGAGAACAATGAGACACAATCAGAAACAATAAAATAATTGAAAACAATAATACAATTAACAGGGGAACGAGCAGGACATAAAACAAGTGCCCCAACAAGGAAAGACCGAGATGGAAACTCAGAACCATGACAGTTAAAAAGGAAACCAGCAGGAAATCATGCAGGAGGGCCCCATTGCTATTGCCTAAAATAAATACGAACGAACATGAACGCAACAGAAACACAATGTTATTTATAAACAGCAGGGTCTGCGCAGAATCAGGTCGGCGGTCTGCTAATCCGGGGTTGGCTTCCCCAGCTCCGTCCCGGGTCCTACGGCACTCTGTGGGGCTGATCCTGGGGTCTGCCTCCTCGACACGATCCTTCGTTTTAGCAGCACGAGCCGCAAGGCCAACACCTTTCGTGAACGTTAAGTGTGTGGGAACAGCCGTTCGTCCAGACTCACTGGCGCAAATGCAAATGACCTGAGGCATGAGAAGGCAGTGCTTAGCCAGACTCTTCATCCCGGCGTTGTGTCATCCCAGCTTTTAGTGTCTTTGAATTTCCACAAATTTCAGTTGTCGGGTGTCCACTTTTTTCATGAATGGACCCTGCTGATTTCATCTGCCAAGCTATCCATCCATCCATTATCTATACCCGCTTATCCTGGGTAGTGCACACACACACCATTCACTTACACACTCACACACTATGGGCAATTTAGAGTCTCCAATCTGTCTACCTGCATGTCATTGAACTGCGAGAGGAACCCGGAGTTCGCAGAGTAAACCCACTCGGACACAGGGAGACTCCACACAGGAAGGCCCAGATTCAAACCTTGCTGTGAGGTCACTGTGAGGCGACTGTGCTGCCCATTGCACCGCCGTGCCGCCCCCTGCCAAGCTATAATTAAATTAAAATTGGAATTTTGGTCCTATTATATGAAGTGAGCATGGGACAAACAGCTATTTCTGGCATAATGTGGCCCAAACGTATTTATAACCCCTTAGAGATCACCCTGTGTGCATATATCTGTGTGTGTGTGTGTGTGTGTGAGAGAGAGAGAGAGAGAGAGAGAGAGAGAAAAAGAGTGAGAGAGAAATGAGAGATGGAGGAGATGTATGATCAAAATACAAACCAAACTAAGAAGAACCTGAAATTTCCAGTGCTGCTGCTACTGCTGTGTGGATGTGTGTGTGTGTGTGCGCACATGTGGGTGTGTGAGAAATGTGTGGTAGAGGACAGTGACCAGAATAAAAACCAAACTAAGGAACAACCTGAACTTTCCAGTGCTGCTGCTTCTTCTGCTGCTGAATGTGTGTGTGTGTGTGTGTGTGTGTGCGCACAAGTGTGTGTGCATGTGTGTGTGAGAAATGAGTGCTAGAGTAGAGCGTGATCAAAATATAGACCAGACTAATGAAGAACCTGAACTTTCCAGTGTTGCTGCTGCTGCTGCTGAGTGTGTGTGTGGGTGTGTACGTGTATGTGTGTGAGTGTGTGTGTGTGTCTGAGTGGGTTGGCCGGCTGTACTGCCAGCAGGGTGTTGTGATGCGTCTAGTGCAGTCTGCTAAGCGAGCCATTGCGTGTAGTCTTCTGTGGTCAGTACATAGCCTCTCCCTCACCAAGACTCCTACTATGCCTCCTCGTGGCAGCCCATGGTAACTGGGGTTTCACGACCCCAGGCTGAACCAGTAGGGGATCTCGGAGCTGCAGTGGTCCCTAGAGGTGTTTCGCCAACCACTGCCCCACTGCCACATGGGTAAACCATTGGGTGGTACGACAGGCCTATACAAAGACAAAGACCTGCCACATCTGTGAGCTTCAATATGCAGATGTCGCGCTGTCTTGGCACATAGCCCAGAGTCCATGCAGCATGCTCTAAACACAATTTCTGGCCTATACCAGTCCTTTGGTCTCCAGGTTAATATTAAAAAAACTGAAGTTATGGCACAATTTACTATCCAACCTCCTTCACCCCCCAGCTTCCAAATCAATGGTGTTCCACTCAAAGTAGTGGGCCAGTTCACCTATCTTGGCTCCACACTTTCCTCAGACTGTTCCCTTGACACTGAAATAAACAGCTGCATCAACAAAGCCTCATCAGCCTTTGGGTGACTCCGCAGAAGGGTTTTTGAAAACAAAAACCTGAAGGTCAGCACCAAGGTTGCCGTATACAATGCGGTATGTGCCTCCACTCTGCTCTATGGGGCAGAAACGTGGACCCCATACAGACGGCACATCACAAACTTGGAGGCCTTTCACATCCGATGCCTTCAAAAGATCCTCGGCCTGTCTTGGGAAGATCGAATCCCCCATACTGAGATTCTTTCCATGACCAACTCCACCTGCATGGAAGCAGCAGTGGCTAAAAAACATCTTCGCTGGATAGAGCATACCATCCGCATGCCTGGCCACCGCCTACCCCACCAAGCCCTCTATGGGCAACTCAGCGCTGCAAAACGGGCCGCTGGCGGACAAAAGAGGCGCTATAAGGACTACACCAAAGACCTCCTGAAGCGCTGCAACATAAACCCCATCCAATTAGAACCTCTGGCACTCGATAGATCGGCATGGCAGGGCACCTGTGCCAGGGTGGCCGAACAAATACATCACACCATGCAACAGAAGAGGACCGAAAGACGTGCCCAACGACACTAGAGGGCTGCCGGCATTACCCCAACATCTGGGCTCCCTTGCCCCACCTGTGGATGAGTGTGTGGCTCACGCATCGGCCTCCACAGCCACATGAAGTGGCACCAGCGTCGACAACGCTGAACCCCCCCCCCCCCCCCCCCCCCCCCCCCAGTGTAAAGTCACACATTTCTGCCGGTATGGTTTACAATGATCCAATAAAAAAAAGGCTTGCACAAAAAACACACACATTGTGAATGCACAAGTCAGAACCGTGGCTTAGAAAAAAAAAAAACCCTGCCCCCACCCCCAACAAACTAAGCATTTCGGGTGAACACTGTTGTTTCTAGGCGTTGACACTGAGCAGAGTGCGAACCACTCAAATGCACTATGAGCCACGATAGCAATGTGAGGTGACTCTTATCTGCTCACTCATCTAAGTAGCGTGTGAAACCAGCGGGCAATAGAGCAGAACTCAAAGTTGTCTCGATGTCAGCGCTGTCTTGTCGCAGAAGGCCTGCCTGATGTTTAACTTCCTTCTCCCCCCTCCGAGCATGTTCGTACTTCACTGCTGTTAAGGTTGCTAGGTCCTTAAATGAGCCTGCAAGCATAGGAGCCTCCAAGCACTGTTGTTAGGGCTGCCAGATGTCGAGAGGGTAAAACTGAATAATGGGCGGTTAGGCACTCTCGGGTTCTCCTTCAACAAATTTAACTGAATTGGCAGTCCAGCCCATGGTATCTCAGCTGCAGTAATCTTGGACATGCTGCTTCGATTGACATATTTTACCTCAATAATCTCTGTTCTCTGTTGCATATACACAATCACCTGTAGAAAGCGTCAAAGAGTGATGTCGTTCTTAAACCCCAGCCTTGAGAATTCCTGACTCTCTGATTTGTAGGCTATGCCAAAAAAAGGTACATTAATGCTCATCGACAAATACGCAAGGTATGTTTCAATCATTATCATTTATTAAATAATTCTTTACATAAAAACAACGGCATAGATAACAACAATCAATCATAATAAAAATACAACAAAACAAAACAAAAGACCACAGAAACAACAATAATAGCATACATGACAGTAATATCACATTTATTAACTATTAAATAGCAGTTTATTTTTGTGTATCCGTTATATAAGGATTCTTTGCTGTTAGATGTTTACTCACTGTCCCTCAGGCTGTGACTGGCCAAAACATATTGAGCTGCAAGTGAGGCTGCTCGTCCTTCCCCTAAAAGGACTTGCAGCTTTTGTTACTGCATTTTTGTATATAGCGCTTTTATCACAAGATATCAGTGAAAATACAACCTACAGCCATAGCAAAAGCGCTACTAAGCGATAACCACTGGCGACTGTAGCCAAACGTCCAGCGAAAGCGTAACTACAGCTCCTCCTAGTTTGACTTAGCATAGGTTAGGTCAGTGTAATGTTCACTGTGTGAGCTGGACTTTAATGTATTCATAGCTATGAATAACTGTTACAAAATGAGTGCTGTACCTTATCAGACCTGTGCCTGTCTGTTGTTCCAATGACCTTTGGATAAAAGCGTCTGCCAAATAAATGTAATGCAATGTAATGTTATGTACAGGCTCCAGGAGAAAATTACTGAAGTCTATGGGCGTGTTTCCTATTTGTTTTCTCATAGTCAGAATGTTGAGGACATGGCTTACGCACAGCTGCCACCCCCTGGAATCACAGAACAGGGATCAATGACGTGCATTTTATCTCTGGAAGCTCTCCTCTCCTTTCCCTCTCTCAACCCCCCCCCCTCCCCCCCACCCCGCGCTCTCCTCTCGCCGCCTATGACACAGGAGGTTTCTCTTGTTCAAGTGTCGAGTACAGCTCTGTGCAACAAAAAAGCCCTGCCCAGAGAGGAAAAAGAGAGAGAGAGAGAAGAGAGATAGATAAATAGAGAGAGAGAGAGAGAGAGAGAGAGAGAGAGAGAGAGAGAGAGAGAACCATTTCAATGAGCATACAGAGAAGTTTTGTCATTTAGCTGATCGGCAGCACAGCTGTTTAAACTTGAATCATTTGGTCTAAGCTTGACTTTGCTGCTTGTTGGCTTGTCTGTTTTAAATTTACATTTTGGTTAAAGGCTGTTTTTTGTTTAATCATTTTTTTTTTAAAGGTCTGTGTCTTCCTTTTTCTATTTGAGTGGTTCGGTCATCTTCTTTTTCCATCATGAGGGCAGTGTTTTTGCTGATTCTCGGTGAGTCACTTTCCTTAAGGCGATCACTTAATCTTGTGTCACTTTTTAAGGTAATCACTAGACCCCGACTGATATATCGGTTTGGCCGATATATCGGCCATTATTTGACTTTTTTGACGACATCGGAATCGGCAGTTATGCAGCCGATGTGTTCCGATTTTTAAATAAGTATAATAAACAAAAAAAAAACATTGATTATTTATCTGTACTTGTCTGTTCGAACATTGTAATTGCTATTTACTAGAATTATCCAGTAGAGGGAGCTCTAATACAAGTGTGAACTGCAGCAGCTGACGCGCTACTTCTGTAATAAGGCGTTTGTCACTCGTGCCTCATCTTATATTCTCCACTGCAAGACTTGATTGTACAGATTCGATTGCCGCAATAAAGGTATGTATATTCAGTGACAGTTCTTAATTAAATGCGTTTATGCGACCACTATGTTTATCAATCCTCATTATCAAGCGAGCGAGCTAGCTAACATATTTGGTTCACTTTAGCAAACTAGCTGGCTTAGTAAGCCTTTATGAAGTGGCAGTGAGCACATAAGCAGCGTAGGATCTACATTTCCAGAGGACATCGCTGTATTCTCAAATAAATAACCAGCCAAAATAAAATGGTGATTGAATGCATCACACATTTTTTTTTTTATCTGAGATAATGATATTAGCTACTATATGATGCTGTGTCAATTACCAACGCGTTATTGCAAGCGACTGTGTCATCTAGTTACGCGTCATCGTAGCAAGCTAACCAGACAGTAAAAACGCCGATGAAACACTTCTAACCTGGATCGTTTTAAGCCATGTTATCTAGCGCGGGTTATCCATGTTATCCAGTTAGCGCGGGTAACCTGCACGAAAGCGCATTGTAGTTTTTTTCACCACCGAATTCTTATGGACAAGCCTCACGTTACGTATTTCATCCAGTCAATTTAGTTTCATCTAACGTTACACTTGATTCACTCATTAGCTC